>CM040741.1:35429941-36068033 GCA_022829145.1 Albula goreensis
CAATCACTGACAGTCCTGCTGAGGAATCCTGCCCCACTCCTTCATGTAGAACAGCTTCAAATCAGTGGCATTTGTGGGTTTCATGTGTGAACTATTCTTGTCAGCTCATGTCACAACATCTTGATGGGATTTAGATCTGGACATGGACTAATCCATATGTTCAGAGATTCGGTTCTATACAAAGTTTTGGTAACAGACAGATGCTCTTACAATTTTTGTACAGAATTCTCTGCTCAGAGCACAGTTTATGGTTCCCTAAAGAAATGCAAGTCATGAATGATATGATGCAGTGAAGCATCCCCAAACTGTCACCATCATGATACAACAGACATGCTGTGGGACACAATGTTTGCTCATATCTGGCGATAAACACTTGTTCCCCAAACTACGACATTACCACCATCAAATGTGACAACAGACATGACATTCTTGCTGTGGAACACTGTTTGGTTTTCACCACGGCATGATGACACCCAGGCCATGTAAAACCATGATCCTCATCTGTCCTTATCTGACAGCATTGTACTGGAAATTGTGCATTTCATCGATTTGAGGGTAGCATTCAAGTTCCTCTCAGTGAGTGATTACTTCTGCCTTGCTATGCATCCATGAGTCCTATTTTTGCCCTTGACTTTTTTAGACCTTAAGATTGCATGCTTGATTACCTTGTACACCAAATAAATGAAAGACACACCAAAATTTGTTGACATTTTTTCCTCCCTTTTAATACTATGACAAACCACATAATCAGATGAAATCCAAAGTAAAAATTGCTTTTGTTTCTAAAGTTAGCAAATGCTGTGCAACACAAGTGTATCTGTGCAGTAAAGCAAACTAAATAAAAATGTGAGGGAGATATTTAGGGAGGAGATAAAAATATGTGAAAAGCGAAATTCATTTAAAGACATAATTCAAATGACAAAAAAGAAAACTATTCATACATGAGTACTATGTAGGAAAGAACTGGCTGACCCAAGAGAAGGTTGGTGAGTAGGAAGGGTCCCACATGATTGGTGGCAAAGGACACCTCCAGCCCGTCTGGGGTGATATCTCTTGGCAGACCTAAACAAAGACACGGACAAACAAGGGATTTGCACATCATTGGGTTGAGACATATCAGCACCAGACCTGAGTGACATACTTACTACATTTTCAAAACTTTGACGATTCAGATGCTAGAATAATATGGTCCAGGAAATCCCTGAGTATTGTAAATTAAACATGCGACTAACCAAAACTTGAAAATTATTGAAAGAAGAATTTTGTTACAGTATTTTGTTTTGTTTAAAGTATTAAACTCTATTTTCATTCATTTTTTACTAAATGAAATGCTTGCTAAACAAAACACACAAGTCAGACCAAACTAACACGTTACATACACAATCACAACAAACAGTCTTACAAAGACTGACATGGTTGGGATGGAATGGTTAGGGGTTGTACACAACTCACAGACAACAAAAGAAAAAAAAACATATAATGCAGTGTTTGGGGTACGGACTGTAGAGGGAGGCAGCAATAGAAGTAGTGGAGTAAAAAGGTGTATTGCGTCTTACTGGTCGTTGGGAGTAGTGGTAAGGAGATGCACACTGGGTGAAGGATTGGGGAGAATAAAAAAGCTGATAGGGGTGGATGTGAGGGATGAGACAGGAGACTGGCCACAATAATGGAGAGCCACATAACCCAGGAACCGACATGCAGGGACTCCCAATGACACCTCATCATACTGCACATCCAAGCTTACACATCAGGTCCGTTATGTTGACTGATTTTTCTTTTCCTTCTCTCTTACCTTTCCTACTCTTCACTGGGGTTGGGAGTTGGCATCTGCACCTGCCTGCAGTGCCTTGGTTTGAGTTATTAAGGCTGTGTCAATCACTTCTTGGACAATCACAGTCTGGTGGACAGCCAGGGTTGTGATTTTTGTGTTTTAAAGCAATTGTGTTGAGTTCTGTTTTCGTTCATTTGAGTTCTGTTTTCAGCTATTTTTGTCTTGTGTATTGCAATAATGGATTTCCCATTTATTAAGTGTCAATCACAATTAGTCATGTAGCTCATCTGACCACTGATTGTGCAAATTACTTACCAGTGTCATATTGTGAATCATCTCCATTTCTGGCAACCACATATAAATTCTTTGACATTTCTTCTTTTTTACAATTTCAAAAAATCATGAAAAACAGCACTACTGCAGTGGCACTCTTGTTTCACATATAGTGCCATATATTTGCCACGTCTCAACTTTTCAAACTACATTTTAAACCAAAGCATTTTAAATTGTATCTGGATGTGTGATTTTAAAAACGTGGTTTATATTGAATGGTAGATTTGGGGTCAATTCAGTTTTGCAGTCTGTCCATGTAATTATTTACTGAATTAAATGTTAGAAATACTCATAAAAATAACTGATGGGACCACTGAACTGAAATGGAACTGATCTCAACTCCTGGCTGTCTTTGCAGTAAAATATATGACTTCAATGACATGCTAGGTGGTCAGCAATCCTCACCTGAAGCGCCAGCAGTGTCTCTATACGCCAGAGTGTCCCAGACTATAGAGAAATTATTGTATCCTCAAAAAAATATGATACTGTTTCTCAAGGCAGGGATTCAGGGGTCCAACAATTAAGTAAGAATTTTGAATTACACAATCTAATTGTACCAGTTCAAAAAAAATTAATGATCTACAACCAACTGACTAATATGAAATTAATTTGAGTCAACCAAATTATACCCAACCAAAAACAAAATTGCATCACCTATTGGGACACACAAACACAAGCTCAAAGCAAAATGCAATGCTATCTGGCCCTAAAAAGTCAGTACACCCTAGCAGATTACTTGACCACGATGACTGACAAAAGACTAAGAACCACCTTGACAAAGTACAGACTCAGTGAGTACAGCCTGGCCATCGAAAATGGTCGCCATCAAAGATCGTGGCTACATATTGAAGAAAGGCTGTGCCAACACTGCTTATTGAGGGAGATGGAGACAGAGCTGCACAACAACAAAATGTGAACAATATCAAGAAATCAGGAAAATCTTTTCCATTATATTTGTAACATATTTACAAATTAAAAATATTACTGGGAGTGAGAAAGGAGTGCTGCACACTCGCAGCAGTTTCTTGCTGCCTGCAGCAGTCTGAGGGACCGTGAGTTACAGACCACACTGACAACACACACCTGTGTGCACCAGCTAACACTCACACAACGAATGTACACATGATTTTTTTTCCTTCCATCTTCCTATATTACGTCACTGAATGCACACAAAAACACAAACACACAGACACACCCACACACATCTGTTACTGTTCTATTTATGTTAATATTTGTATTTCTATTGTTAAAACATTGCTGTTTAGATGATTATGTATCCCTTTTCTAACCTAGGCTTTGGCAATTCAAATGTGAACAATACAGACACTGAGGGAAGACGTCCAATGATACGTACCATGCTATCACTTCGAACAACTTTTGTGTTTTGTTAGTCAAAGCTGAAGATAAGTTCAACACTACACTATTACTTTTCAGGAAAACAGCAAAATGGGTAGAACATGACTAACAAGCACTCCAGATGTGCTTGTTAGTCAAGTTCTAGTTTCCCCCTGTCAATATTTCTTCTCTTATGCTACATTTTTAGTGATCATGAGGGGTTTTCAAGTTGACAGATCGTTCTTCAAAATGTTTTACTCACCTTGGCAACCTCAGTATGGCTAACAAAAATAGCCTGAGTAAGATTGTTAAACTTTGCCAAAAGACCATTGGCAATAACTTCAATAATCTTGGCCATGTTTATCAACTTAAAACCACTCAGAGGGCAAAGAACATTCTGGTGGATATTCAACACCCCCTTGATGCAGAGTTTTGTCTCCTGCCATTAGGGAGGAAGTACACTTTCCTTAGGAGGGCCAAATCAAACAGATATCCGAGATCATTTGTTCCGTCAGCTGTTGGATTTTTAAACAAGCTGTAGGTCTACTTGCTATTGCACACACATTTTTAAAAATTATTTTTTACCCAGATTTTTTCCGAACCTGAACTTGTTAAACCGAACTAGTTGACCTCACCACAGCACCCGCCCTGATGGCTTTGGAAGGAGAGGTCGAGCATGTGATTCCTCCGATTCACATGACGACAATCTCGCTTCTATTCACATTGCAGCCACGCCACGAATTGCACCCTGACAGCAGTAGGGAAGCAAACTATGCTTTTGCAAGGCTAAACAATCAAAGCTAAACAAGGCTAAACAACCATAGCTTTCTTTTTTCAAACCACTGATAGTTTATTCTGTCATTTTGAAGTTACATTTAATCATTATAATTTTTCTCCTGGGTCATGTTTGCAAGAATGTAGCCGACAACGTTATACAAGCTAAAGGGGAGCGGTAGGGAAGTGAACTGTATGATTTCACAGGCTAAACATCCATAGCTTTCTTTTCTCAAACCACAGGCATGAAGTCAAACGTGTGTGCAGCACATATGTTAATTGTTACATCAAGTAACAAAACATGACCAGTGTGTTCATGTTTTGCAATTTAAGTAAAAGATCAGGGATTCAGTTATGCACTGTGTGTTTAACTCCAATACATAGTTATACTGTGTAAAAATGTTTCAGTACCATTGATTACAGCATGTGTAACCAATGTAAAATGGGATGGGGGTGGGGAGGGGGGCATTTTTCAGCATATAAGGATTTCAACCCACCAGAAAATGTACCCCCCCACCAAAATAAAGTTTGCCAAGGGTGGAAGAATATTCACAAAACTCTACAATATATCTTAGAAAGACCCTAAATACATTACCCTAAGTACATTCTGAAAGCATTTGACGATAGTGTCACCAGGTGGGAAAATAAGTGGGGGGAAACATTTTCAGAAGACAGACAAGGCTTTCAGCCTGCCAGAAAATGCCCCCCCACCCAACTTTGTCTAGAGTGGAGGAATATTCACCAAACTCTAAAAAGTCACTAAGAATGACCCCAAATTTATATTCTGAAAAGCATTTCATGTAGTGTCACCAGGTATTTTTGAGACACAAGTACTTTCAGCCAATCACCTTGAACATTACATTAACATTCAACACACAAATATATAATAAGAATAAAACATAGAGCAATTCTCTGTTTGATGTCCCACCAAGATCTAATTCTGTCAGCTAGGGAGCATTATTGCGCAGCTGACCACTCGGAACTATGGCAACGGAAGCTACTGTGCAAGTTTGCTGAAAATCTTGTCTGCCTGAAAATGTTTCCCCCATTTCCCCACCTACCTGACACTATCATTAAATGCTTTTCAACATGTAAATTTGGGGTCAATCTAAGATATATTGTGGAGTTTGGTGAATATTCTTCCACCCTAGGCAACGTTAGGGGGGGAGGAAACATTTTTCCTCCCCTCCTAAGGTTTTTTTTTTTTTTTGGGGGCATTTTCTGGTGGGGTTGAAATTCTTCTCTGCTGAAAAATGTCCCCTTCCCACACCCACACCCGATGGTAATGAAAAATATAGGAAACATTTTTTTTCACCATATAACTATGTACAGGGAGTCCCAAACTTACAAAAATAATTGGTTCATGAAGGTCTTTCGTAAGTTTTTTTTTTCGTGAATCCATCTTTTCTCTTGCAGACACTTTATATCATTAGCCAAGATCAACCCCTCCCCTTAAACTTTTATCAGTCTCAGTAGGTCCTATTTTCATACGTGTATGGTTAATGTAAACAAGCATAGATTCAAAGACTGATATATTTACGTATGCTGTACAGTGTTGTATAGCTGCACGCTCTCCATTAATTCACGAGTCTATTTTTTCTAGTTTGGGAGGTTGGTTTAAATTTCACAATTTAGGGAAATCGGGAGCGCACAGTTGCAGACTATGTACTTGGCTGGCGGTTTGAATTGGTAGATTACGTTTTAATTTTTTTCATCCCTGAAAAGTATTTTTTCGTATCCGCAGATTTCCGTCAATCGAGTCTTCGTAAGTAGGCGTCAAAGTGTATTGTGGTTAAACACACAGCGCAAAACTGAATTCCTGATGTTTTACTTACATTTTAATACATGAACGCATGGGTCATGTACTGCACAATTTACAGTCTGTCACATATTCTGCACACACGTTTCACTTCATGCCTGTGGTTTCAGAAAAGAAAGCTATGGATGTTTAGCATGTGAAATCACACAGCTCACTACTGCACCCCTTTAGTTCGTATGACATTGTTAGCTACATTCTTGCAAATATAATCCAGGAGGAAAGCTATAATGATTCAAATGTAACTTCAGAACGACAGAATGAACTATCCATGGTTTACAAAAATGCATTTAATGTGCGTGTTCCTACAGTTTAAAGCCAGCAATAGGTATACCTTTCAAGTAAAAAAAAGTAATGTGTTATTTACACGAATAGTTAACGCAGGGCAGAGGTGAAAAGCACAACGCTGCTACAATAAGAGAATGTATGCGCGTACTCGCCAGGACACACCCCCAGAGGAAACGATCTGTGGCGGGGAAACAAATTTCGGTACGACCCTGGCACTAAAATATTAAACATAATGTTAAATTTATACAGTATTTCGAACATATAATTATCATTTTTCTGAAATCATGGCCACATTATATAACTGTATTACAAGTCCTATCAAATAAAAAATTAGACTAGCCATTTCTGGCGGACTTATTATCACCTGTATTCGCTCCCGTGACAATTGCTTCCCTTTAAGTTCCACAGGACAGGCGCGCGGGTCCCGCGGTCCCCTGCGCTATGAACGCATGACGAGTCCCAAAATCGCATCACCAGAGATGCACATTTTAAATATGCTGAAACCAAAGTAAAGGGCCTGGGATGAAGGGAGAGATATTAAGGTCCAGAAGTCAAAATTGCAGTAGTAGTGTTGAAGAAACTTTGAACAGTGTTGTTTAAACAGTGAGTAAGGGTGAATCAAATAGTTTGGAGGGTGATGAAGAAACTCTGATGAGAGCTGTTTTAATACCAAAGAAAGATGAACCAAATCCATGGAGAGTGGATGATCATTCTTTAATAATATTTAGAAAGGATTCTGGCCTGTTTTTACAGGGCCCACTTTTACCAAGATGGAAATACATTGTCACGTCAGGTTAAAAAACAAAGTTACACAGACCAACTATATGGATTGGTATGTCCAACTTGTCTCTGTCACCCAACAGTTAACAGTTTAAATGGTAGTGCTCACAAGTTAAGTGCAACAGTCATACTATAATTAAGAGTAGAAGAAAAATGATTTCCATTTGCAACACGAGAAGCAGCAAGTTCCAGTTTCAATTCTCAGGTGATACTACATGTCCAAAAATAGGGTGTTTCTAACAAGGCAGTGTTTCAACTGATTTCAATCCAAAACTTCTCCCACTGTTCTCTTCACAAAATACTGGTGGAGTTGAATTCATAAAATACTGGAGTTGGATTCATAAGGAATTTATATATTTGGATGGATGGATGGATGGGTTTTTTTGGTAACTTCCATCTCTGAAGTCTTTGTATATATCTGTATCAGATGAGATGCCTGCTTTGACCTTCTCACATATCTCTGGGTTTCTGAACATGAATTTCAGTCTCAAAAACAGGAATGTATATGCGGGTGTCATTCACTGATGTCAGTTTTCTTGCTCAATCTACTGACATACCCAACACTCAGCACAATTTCAACTAGCTCAAAAATTCCCACCTGGGTACCCATTACTGGCTGCACCCCCTTGCAGTTTTACAACAACAGCTGCATACATTTTTCATACTTCTTGAAGAAAGTACTGACCCATTGTTCCTATATCTGAAGATTCTTCAACTAAACATCTGGTACTGTACATTCTTTAAAATCAACTCCTGAAGGACCAACAGGAGGACATAATCACACCCCTAGGTTAAATTACTCTCAAGGTAATTGCGGACCTGATGACCAGTGTCTAAATGTTTTCAAAATCCAGAATAAGAAGCACATTATTTCCTACATGGTTCTACTGCACTGAACGTTTTGTTACAATAAAAGCCATGGTCAAATCTTAAATGTGACTGTCTACTCACATACAATGTGTGGTATCTAAAACAAGACAACATCCTTCAACATCCTCAGCAAAATGCTTTACTTGTTACACTCTAGTTGTTCAGTAGTTCAGTAGCAGCTCTTTCCTAGGAGATTATTTATTCCCCTAAATTAATTTTGTAGACAGTTGTCTGAATGAAAGTATAGATTGTATACATTGTGGCATTCTGAGAATTAAAGAAATAAGACTTCACATGTTACAATCACTGTTGCACATCACACATCATCTAATGATGTTTTCGTCAGGGGCATAAGCTTAAGGGTTGCATTATATTAAAAACCTTTGAGTATGATTGTCACATGCCATGATACTCTCCTCTGAGTTACAGAAAAGGCAGACACAGGGAACCTCAGGCACAACTAAAACCAAAAATGTTTTATTATTGTCAGTGTAGAGGAAGAGTAGCTTACAGGTGAAAATAAATGTTGAAAACAAACTGTAATTTCCTGAAAATGAAAACAATAACTGTAGTGCCCCATGGCACTGCATGCCCAATAGGATTCAGACAATCCTAGCTTCTCATTGGTCAAAACGAGTTTTTGCCGAATGTTTTACAAGAAATAGCAGAATCACAATTGTTTGTTCTCATCTTTTGTGTTACTGTCCGAGCAATTGTTCTGACAAATTTCACAAGAATTGTATGTGCTTTGTATCTCTGACAGTGAAGAGATACTCTGCCATTCTATATTACCTTTTTAGGGCCCGACAGCATTTTAGACTGTGCTGTGTTTTGATATCTATATGCCAATGTTCCAGATAGGCATTTTTGGTTTGTGTTATTATTTGATTGAAACAGATTTGAGGTTGGTTAGCTGTGCTGGTCTGAAGCTGGTGTGTGTTAGTTGTTATATGATTAGTTGACAGAAAGGAGTCTTTTTTGGGCTTAGCTCTTGGGTTTTCAGTGCTTTAAATTGCAGTGAATGACTGGGACTGAATTTAATTGGATTCAGAATTTTAGTTCTCTTTTTTGGATATTAATTACCAATGGAAATCGACCTAATTCTGACCTGCATGCTTTGGTTTTTCCTTTTAATATATTGTGACAAAATTCAGCATGCAGGGATTCTGTTGGGTGCTTGTCCCATGTACTGTAGTCTTGTTGTTTGAGTGGTCCCTATACTTCACTTCCATATGTAGAGGTATTGGCAAAATGATGCTGTCAAGCATTTTGGTCCAGATTTTAATTGGGACCTCTGCTGTAGAATTTGTCTTTGATTGCATAGAAAGCTCTACGGGCTTTATCTTTCAGTGCATTCACTGCCATGCTAAAGTTCCCAGAGGCACTCATTTTGAGTCCAAGGTTATCATTAGAGTGTGTGCTCTAGGGCGGTGTTGCCAATAGTGAGGAGGTGTCTACTTTTCTGACATCTGGGCTTATTTTGGAAGATCATAATTTTAGTTGTTTTATAATTAACTGCCAAGGTCCAGTTCTGACAGTATTGCCCTAGTGGATCCAATTGCTGCTGTAACCCCTGTTCAGTGGGGGATAGCAGCACCAGGACAGCAACCCTGCCTTACTTTGCACCCTTGAGTGAGATATTCTGTTCTTTTGTTTCTGAATTTTACACCACACTTATTATCTAAATATATACAGTGGGCTCCAGAAGTATTGTCATCCCAAAGAGAAAATGTGGTAAAAATACAATAAAAAAATAAATAACATTATAGAGATAAACCCAAAATGCCAACATGTAACAAACACTGTAGTATATACATTTTTTCCAATGGAGCCAAACAAAATGATTTATTAATTTATTAATTTCCTCCAAATCAAAGTTCACAATTACTGGCACCCCTAAGCTTTAAGGAACTACATTGCATCATTACACCACTTCCAGTTTCACTAGGGAATAAAAAATGAGGTACTGCGCATAAAAATCCCCTTGCCATCCAACACTATGAAAAAGGCAGTTTAAAAGAGACAGATGGTTGTAGACCTTCATAAATTTGGTCATGGCTATGTTACAGCTCCCTGCTCCGCTTGCCAGTTTCCTGTGTACTTGCTTTTTCTTTTGAAACAGGAGGCTGGTGGGCGGAGTTGGGATGAGCAGTCTTTGATTACGAGGCACACCTGTACAGAGTGTGCTTCCCTATTTAATCTGCTTTCTCCCACTGTAGCGGGCTCATTGGCTTACTAGCTTGCTTGCCCTCTCCACGCATATGTCCATTTGTTTGGTTTTTGCATTAAACGACACTCAATATGATATTCTTCAATCATTCATGCACATGCAAATGCAGCTGATAGCATATAGTCTTCCACACGTCATGTTTTCCTCTTTTTGTATGTGTTCAAGTTTAATTAAAATAAATTCATAATTGTCCTGGAATTCCCTGTGTGGTATCCTTTTTTGTCATGGCCTTATGAGCGGGGTTGTGACAGCTACAAGAAGATCCACAAAAGATTAAATATACTACTGAGCACAGTCAGTACAATTATACAAAAAAGAAAAATAATAAACATGGGACAGCTGAAAACCTGACAGGTAAAGGACACAAATGAATTTCATCCCCAAAGACAGGGAGGAGGATGGTGAGAGAAGCAAAAAAAATCCCCAAGAATCACTGTGAAGGAATTGCAGGCCAAGTTGCTAAAAGTAATTTAAATATTGACTGGACGAAGGTGCTGTGGTCAGATGAGACCAGAATTAAATGTTTTGGTCAGATAAAGCATCGGCATGTTTGGCACTGAAAAGGAGACGCATACAAGGAAAGGCACCTCATACCCATGGTGAAACATGGTGGTGGGTCAGTGATGTTTTGGGACTGTTTTAATTCCAGAGGCCTAGGGGCACTGGTTAAAATTGATGGCTCAATGGATTCCGCCAAGTATAAGGCAATTTTGGCTGACAATCTGGCTGCTTCTGCCAGAAGGCTGAGGATTGGCTGTAGGTGGGCTTTCCTTTAAGCCAATGACTCAAAGCACACCAAAAATCCACACAGAAATTGTTCTGGGACAAGAAAATCAATGTTCTTCAATGGCCATCTTAGTCACCAGACCTCAAGCCGACGGAAAATCTCTGGGCTAAACTGAAGAGGGCAAAACCCAAGAATGTGAATGATCTTGAAAGGATCTGCAAAGAGGAGTGGTCCAAAACCATTCAAAATGTATGCCTTAAACAGTCAAACAGTATAAGAAAAGACTCCATGCAGTTATCCTTGCCAAAGGTGGTTGCACGAAGTACTAAACCAGGGATGCCAATAATGATGAAACCTTAATTTTGGTGATTTTGTTTATTTATTAAATAAATGTATGATTTTGGTTGGTTGCAAAGGAACATTAATAAAGTACAATATTTTTCACGTCTTTGCATTTTGAGTTTATCTCAATAATGTTATTATTTTTTTGTTGTATTTTACTGCATTTCCAGACAGGGGTGCCAATAATTCAGGAGCTGACTATAGATTTGATGATGTCATATACTTTTTTTTTTACCCTCTGCACCACTTTGTACAATTTTGTAGTACAAGCCCTCATGCCAAATGGAATAGAATGCTTTCTTAAAATCATAGAAGCATGCATATTTTCCCCCATCCTTTTGGTGAATGTGTTGATTAATTAGGGTGTAATGTGATTAGTAGTGCAGTGATTTGGTAAGGAAAGCCCATTTCTGGGTTTGAGGATTTGGAGTGCATCTAATTGTTCTTTTGAGGTAATTTGATAATCAAGAGGGTTCTGGTTGCTTTTGATTGTTAGTTTTAGTGTTTTCAGTTTTTTTTGGATACATTCTTGTTCAATTGAGAAATCTTCTGGTGGTGTGTCTTTAAAAAGGATTTCAAAGTGCTTTCCAAATGTCGCCATGTTGTATGACAAGGTCCTGGGTTTGCTTTGAGTTTAGGTTATTCCATCTTTCCCAGAATTGGTTTTGGTTAATTGATTCCTCTATGTCTTGTAGGGTTTTGTTGTCATGTTTTCTTTTTTATTTCTTTTCTGTTTTCTTTTTAACAGACTTTTTTAGTGTAAATGCCAAGTTTTTTGATTGGCTGATGGTTCAGAGAAAAGCCTGCATTAGTCTGCAGAGCTTTCTTGTATTGCTTTAGCATTTTGCTTTTTCCCTCAGTGGGAAGAAATTGTATTTACTAAAACAAATTAAGAACGCAGCTCACCTTCGTTTTTGTTCAGTTAGGAAGAGGGTAGTATTTAAAGACTGCCAAACAGTCTGTATGTTACATCAAAAACACGACTGTCAAAATGGGGCAGCCCAGCACACACTGTGTATAGAAATCACACTACACTTTGTAATCACACAGAAAAAATTGATTATAATATATTAATGTGTATGCAAAACATGGAAACTCCTACACGGATACAACCATTACAATGTTTCTGCTCAGTGTTATAACAATAGTAAAAATTGGCATGACCCTACAGCTAAGCTAAGCATTCCCTGCCCTCCTTCCAGATGAAAGCAGGGCTCCATTCAATCATTGATGCTGGAACTTCATTGAGGTCCCCAGTTCTTACAATGAAGACACACAGGCAGCGTTGACGTACAATAATAATTCCGTAATAAAACCTACAAAAAGTGATCAATCAATGACAATAACTCCACTAAAAGTGATGCTAGGCCGGGAATATAAATTAGTGTAATTATGAAAACTGTGACAAACACTGAACTAGCTTTATTGCCACTGATGCATAGAGAACCATGTAAATACAGGAGCTATGGAGGACAGACAGACAGATTTACCTGCTGGTTGCAGTAGATGGCAGTGGGTTTGGGAGGACTAAGCACTGGGGACCTCAATGACGTTCCAGCACCAATGGTTGACTGGAGCCCTGCTTTCATCGGGAAGAAGGGCAGGGAAGCCTTACTCTGGCTGAAAAGCCGTGGATTTCCCCAACTCCCACAATGCCATTCACCTCACCACCTGCTCTCATCTTCTCTTGACTCAAAATGCTGGATGATGACCCCTTCACTCAGTCCGGAGATTGCCTTCTCTGCTCACACCTACATACACACAATAAAAGGTGCTTAGGAAAACTGATACAAAAGTAAACAAGTGTAAAGAGAATATTCACGAACTATGTAAGGAATAAACCACGACTGGTGGCGCAGTTCTATGGAAATAAACCACGACAGGGTGGTGTGATGCGGCCCGCAGCAAAGCAAAGGGGCCTTTAACCACCATGAAGTGATTTATTTCCGTAGCACTGCACCGCCAGGAGTGGTTTATTCTGCTCATACCACAACTACCAACCAAAGAAATAATTAAGCACCAATATTAAATTAGGCAACTATTTTATTTTTGAAGAAAATATACATTACAATATATGCACATTCACAGAATATGGTCTATTCATGTATCTAGCTTGACACATCCAAACTTCAAAATGTAATTATTTTAAAACTATATTAGCATACATTAAAAAAATACTATACGTTACACATCTAGGCTTCGGCTACTGAAACTACAGTAACTTAGCCCACTAAGTCGAAATTTCTGACTTAGTAAGTTCAGTTACTGTTGTTTCAGTAGCATTCACTGGGAAATAATGCACACACCTCCAGCCACCCAGAAACGACTATTTAACCAATCCGTGGTATAAGCCAGAGCCATGAGCAAATATCCGTTTTTGCCAAGGAATAAGAATGCATAAAACACTCAATACCCACTTTGTGGCCAAATCCACAGAAAAACGATTTATAGAGCTAGTTAGCGCCTAGCAAGATAGCAATCAAGCACAGACAATTCACAAAGTAATATCACAATTCGCGAAACTATCCGCCCGGCTGTATTCAGTAAAAGTTAAGCGAGTGTGTTTGAGAGTCAAGCGATTGCGACTGAGCTCACCTGGAACGAATACCACTGGCTTCATCAGATGCTGCGAGATTAACAATCACCTCAGAAGGCAATTAAAAGGAAACAGGCAGACAGAATGACAGGCTATCAAACTCTTGGTGCTATGCAACTAACGGCTCGATGGTGCCCGACTAACCTGTAACTTGGTCGATGGCTGCTGGGTAGTCGCAGATAATGATGTATGATCTAGCTACGTTTTAAAATCGCCATTTAGGTAACATAATATTAGACAGCTATGAGCAGCAGAAGGCGGTATCTAGTTAGGCGCTGTATCTGGCTAGCTAGCTACGTTACGGTGGTAGCTCAACTGTTACAACTAACATGAAAAATATAGCAAAATAGTTATCTATATCATTAAAAGATACTATGGTACGTAACTGAGATTATAAATTACTTGTTTGTTGTCATCACTGATCAAAATTAGAAGAACTGAAATAAAAAAATATATTAAAATCACAATGTCTGCATTCTAACAATACTATTGTTAGAATAATATAATATACAATAATACACACACATATTTCATGAAAGGTATTTAAGGTCTTTAAATCCCAGCAGTTTCCTCACCGCTCGTAATATCCACAATATTGAAACAACCGCCACTCCCACGTAGCCTAGCGTTGCGAAGAGCTTTTAGACCCACCTTTATACTGCATTCTGATTTGCTCAAGAAAAAATATGGATGTTTTATTTGCTATTTGCCTCGATGGGCGAAGTATATTTACATATGGAATATGTAGTTCAGAGTTCTTAAAACTACATTTCCCTTGAGCATCAGCAAGCTGTATCCTGGTAACTGAGGGCATAGCTTGGACCAAATTAAATGAATGAGTCAACCATGAAATAGCAAGGGAGCTACATTTAAACATTTATCACTTTACAAGGAACAATACAAATTCTGGCAATGGAAGACATCAGGGAAGGCAAAGGATTTAAAGGATTTGTGGAAAAGCTGACACTTGGTATTACGAGGGTACTAGGTGAGAGTGTTCTATTTATCTAACGCAAGCAAGCTATCCTGGCTAACGTTTACTGGCTAACTATACATAGTTAAAATGCTTGCAATCCATCTGTACTATCTTCTGGGTAGCATTATGTTGATTTACAGCGACTAACGGTTAGGTAAATTAACTAACATAAGTCAAGGTAGGTAACACATCTCCAGAATTCACGAAATGGCTATAATGTAAATGACAGGCTGACGAGGTCATATATCGGTAGCTACCCAGTTCTACACTGATAAAGACATGAATAATTGTCGATGGTAAACCAGATGAGCAACGTTTCTACCTAGGTCTGTCATGTCACCTAAGTTTTATATTTACGCATGCATTTGTAGTCGACACACTGTGCATACATGCAAACGTATATTGCTTCAGTAATTAGAGATGTGTGTTGTGTTCTATGCCAATTATTATACTGCTGTAAAAAATGTTATAGAGTTAATTTTCATATTGCCTTTATGTAAAAATTTAGAAGGTTTACCTGGGGTGACGGACGTGCGTTTTGTGGAGAGGGAGCCAGCAGAGAGGCGCTTTCTGATGTCCTGGGAACATGTAGGTATAGCACGGAGGGAGATGGGGGTGGGAGTGAATAGGACTGTGTTGAACTTACTGATTGTTTGCTTCTACAGAAAAACGATTGCGTTCTGCCTGAAGACCTGAGAGATTTCTACCTTACAACAGACGGATTTACTTTATCCTGGTGTTCCAAACTGGACAGTAAGTTAAGTTCTTGCCTCTATATTTATCCTTTCTAAGGAAAATGTTTGATTGTTGTAAAGAAATGTTTTTGCATGGGCCATTCAGGTGTAATTTTCCTTTACGTTCCTATTAAAATACACAGCTGAGACAATGATGAATTCAAGGAAATTGATAGTTTTTTACAGAGAATGTATTCACTTCCATTTATCCAGGGTATTCACTTGAGAAGAAAGAGGCGATACCTTGTCAATTATTGGCTTTCTTAAACCAATCAAATCAACTCTGCTTATAGAATTAAATGAGGGGAGCAACCCAATACCCATCCTACATATGTATCCTTCTTTCTTCATCTGTCACCTATTCTCAGCACCTTTTTTTTTCACCTTCACTCTGGTGTTCCAGTACTGGAGTCAAACAAAGCACTGTAAATCGTTGCTCAGCATCTACTATTGCCAGACATTTTGATTTATCCTATCCAAAACAATGGCAAGGGATATACCAACAAGCAGATATAAGCAGCACCTGAACAGTTTATAGTAACCGGAGTGTCGTCTGCTTTTTCAAACATGTCCACAGAAACAGTTCTGATTACATTGCCAAATAGTATTTGTGTGTCAAAAGCATGATTGGGTTAAGTATTTTTGGCATCAGTCAAAGTTATGATAGGACCGCTTCATAACAGTCAATATTGAATTTGATAACGGAGAAGCAGACAAGCTGTCCTATGTCTCTCCTGAAGCCTAATTCCCAACACTTGAAGGAAGCCTGAAGGTTTGTGAGGATTTGGTGATTATGTGATCTGACTAGTGTTGTCAGAATTTCAGGTCAGAGTCTGTCAAAGAAGCCAAAACAATGATGCTGCTCAGTAAATACCCTCAAAACTGTTCATTCTAAAAAAAAACTTTCAAAAAGACAAAATTGCCTATGAACCTTTAAAATAAATATTTTCACTATCAGACTAGTCAAAATGTCATTTAGGTTTTCAGTTCCAAAAATGAAGCATGAAATCCATATCCATTCATTCAGTTTAGCTGAAAGAGCCAAATAGATAGAGTAATAGATTCTGACAAAAAGGCTTGAATGCTTGTAGATGAGCCGGTGCCTTTGGGCAGCATGGTGATCAACCGCGTGGCAAAGCTGGTTCCTCTGTGTCAGTCTGCAGTCTTCTCCTTGCCCAGTGCGCCAACGCTGAGCGACCTGGATACCGAGGAGGAAACAGAAGGTGAGGTGAGGGAGATGGGGAGGAGATGATTTTTGAAGACCCTTGGCACATCCAAATTAGGCACTTTTCTGAGTGCAGCGATGTGCCCTATGGTTCATATAGGGATATAGAACCAGAAAACTGTACCATTTGTCATTTTTACTGATTCATTTATTGGTCATGTGTGTGATTAACGCCATGTTTGTATTTCACGTGAGCAGATAAATTAATTTTGTTAAGCCCATATTTTCTGAAATCACTCTCTGTGATTCTCAGCCTGTTCTGTGTTGTTTTGTAATTGGACGCTGATTGACATGTGCCCTGCCCCACCCTTTAACCCTCCTCACCTATGCCAGGGTCAACTGGTCCCCCAGAGGCGCCCCACTTTGATGAGCGGAGTCGAATCTTCGAGCTGGACCCCTGCGGGGGGAATGGCAAGGTCTGTCTGGTCTACAGGAACTGCACACCAGGTACTCAAAAACACCCAACATGTCTATATTTTTATATTTTTATAGTAATTTTCAGAATGGCTTTCTGCAATGGTATTTGAGTACTATTTTGCAATGTATTTCACATGTATTTTCATCCTTTTTTTATTTTTTGGCGGGTGGCGATTCTTTTGACAAATAATAACGTTTACCTCTCCTTTTATGAGTTATGACATGTAGACCAGAACAAGAGCATTTCAGCTGAAGAATAACATAGAGTAGCATATTCACTCCCCTCCACCACCTCTACTACTGCTCTACTGAGTTTGCAGCTGATCGATCTCATTCTCTCTGTTTTGTCCTCACTTCCTCCCTTTCTTACCCTAACCAGGTGAGCAGGCACAGGATAGCGAGGTGTGGTTCCTGGACAGAGCGCTGTATTGGCATTACCTCACCTCCTCCTTCATGGCCTACTACCGTCTAATGATCACCCATCTCGGCCTGCCCGAATGGCAGTACAACTTCACACCATATGGGCCCAGTCCCCAGGCCAAGGTAAGCAAGCCATGTGCCCCTCCAGGTGGGAAGTACTGACCATTACAAGCACTGCTTACCTGTATTGTAACATCAATCACATCAAACACTTTGAATGCTGTCCTTATTTGGGTTTCTGTCACTGTTGGCTTTGCTAAATTGTGCTGTGAATGGTTGCTACAGCAGTAACAGCCATTTACAAGTTTTTCCAAGGCTTACAATTGGCTACATGTCTAGGATGTAGATATAAAGTAAAGTTCACATGCAGCATATTAATTATAGCATTTAGTAAACGTCTGTTAGTCAGAAAAAATATGATTATTACTTAAGAAAAAACTTCATCTGTGTAAAAATGATGGAGGCCACTATGTTCTTGGGAACCTTCAATGCTACGGATATTTTTTAGAGCCTTCACCAGATCTATGCCTCAAAAAATCCTGTCTCTATGCTCTACAGGCAATTACTTGGCTTGGCAGTTACTTGGCTTGATTTTTGCTCTGATATACATTGTCACCTTGGGACCTTATATATACAGGTGTGTGCCTTTCCAAATTATGTCCAGCCAATTGAATTTACCTCAGGTGGACTCCACGCAAGGTGTAGAAACAGGTGGATCAATAGAAATAGGATGCATCCGAGTTATATTTCAAGTGTCATAGCAATGGGTCTGAATACTTATGTAAATGTAATATTTCAGTTTTTAGTATAAATAAGTTTGCTAAAATTTCTAAATAAATGTTTTGCTTTGTCATTAAAAATAAAAAAATAAGAAAAAATAATTTAAATGATTTTAGCATTAGGCTGTAGCATAACAGATTATGGAAGACAGTTTCTGAATCCATTCTGAATCCACTGTATGTATGTTATGTATGTATGTATGTATGTATGCAACGATCAACCATAACATTATGACCACCTACCTAATATCCACCTTTTGCCACCAAAACAGCCCTGACCTGTTGAGGCATGGACTCCACTAGACCTCTGAAGGTGTGCTGTACTATCTGGCACCAAGACGTTAGCAGCAGATCCTTTAAGTCCTGTAAGTTGCGAGGTGGGGTCTCCATGGATCAGACTTGTATGTCCAGCACATCCCACAGATGCGCGATTGGACTGAGATCTGGGGAATTTGGAGGCCAAGTTCAACACCTTGAACTTGTTGTGTTCCTCAAACCATTCCTGAACCATTTTTGCTTTGCGGCAGGGTGCATTATCCTGCTGAAAGACACCACTGCCATCAGGGAATACGGTTTCCATGAAAGAGTGTACATGGTCTACAACAATGCTTAGGTAGGTGGTACGTGTCAAAATAACATCCACATGAATGTCAGGATCCACGGTTTCCCCAGCAGAACATTGCCCAAAGCATCACACTGCCTCCGCCGGCTTACCTTCTTCCCATAGTGCATCCTGGTGCCATGTGTTCCCCACATAAGCGACACACCTGGCCGTCCATGTGATGTAAAAGAAAACGTGATTCATCAGACCAGGCCACCTTCGTCTATTGCTCCGTTGTCTAATTCTGATGTTCATGTGCCCATTGTTGGCGCTTTCGGCAGTGGACGGGTCTGCGCCTATGCAGCCCAATACACAAAAAACTGAGAAGCACTGTGTGTTCTGACACCTTTCTGTCAGAACCAGCATTAACTTTTTCAGCAATTTGAGCTACAGTAGCTCGTCTGTTGGATCGGACCACACGGCCAGCTTTCACTCCCCATGTGCATCAATGAGCCTTGGCTGTCTATGACCCTGTCACCGGTTCACCACTTTTCCTTCCTTGGACCACTTTTGGTAGGTACTGACCACTGCAGACCAGGAACACCCCACAAGAGCTGCTGTTTTGGAGATGCTCTGACCCAGTCGTCTAGCCATCACAATTGGGCCTTGTCACAGTCGCTCAAATACTTACGCTTGCCCATTTTTCCTGCTTCTAACACATTAGCTTTGAGGACAAAATGTTCACTTGCTGACGAATATATCCCACCCAGTGACAGGTGCCATGATAAAGCGATAATCATTGTTTTTCACTTCACCTGTCAGTGGTCATAATGTTATGGCTGATCGGTGTATATTAATAATATTAGTACTGACTGCATAGCTGACTGCAACTTTTGGTTTTAAGTGGGCTGCTTTGGTCTAACTTGCTTATGGGAGCCACAGTAAAATAAATTGAAATTACAAGAACTCTACATAAAATAGAACACCTGTAATATCACATATCACATGTGATCTGCATTGAGATCTTTTGAAACAAGGCTTTATGTTTTGTGAAAAATCACTGATTAATGCAAAATTCATAAAAAGCACAGTATGCTCAATCATAATATGGAAATCCTCACTGCATTTATTTCAGGCGTGCAATAACTTCTGAACAGATTGTGGTAGAGATGTGCATTTAGCTGTTAGATGACTGAAGGGAATATACCCAGAACATCTAATATTTACTCTGTGCACTGCATACAGTATCATTTGTCAGGGCACTCTTAATTGATCTTAAAAGACTAAGATTGTGTTTTTGAGTTCAGTACAGACTATCTCAATTATACCAATTCATATCCATAGTGCATGGCCCCATATATACATACAGTACCAGTCAAAAGTCTGGACACACCTTCTCATTCAGTGGTTTTTCTTTATTTTTTTATTTTCTACATTGTAGATTAATACTGAAGTCATCCAAACTATGAAGGAACACATATGGAATCATGTGGTAAACAAAAAAAGTGTTCACCAAACCAGAGTGTGTTTTAAATTTTTACGTTCTTCAAAGTAGCCACCATTTGCTTTGATGACAGCTTTGCACACTCTTGGTATTCAGCTTCATGAGGTAGCCACCTGCAATGGTTTTCAATTAACAGGTGTGCCTTGTCAAGACCTAATTTCTGGAATTTATTGCCTTCTTAATGTGTTTGAGACCATCAGTTGTGCTGTGCAGAGACCATCAAACGCTATCGTGAAACTCATGAGGACCAGCCCAGAAAAGGAAGACCGAAGAAGTTCATCAGAGTAACCAGCCTCAGAAACCGCAAATTAACAGCCCCTCAGATTAGAGCACACATAAATGCTTCATGTAGCTGTTCGAGTTCAAGTAGCAGACACATCTCAACATCAACTGTTCAGAGGAGACTGCGTGAATCAGGCCTTCATGGTCAAATTGCTGCAAAGAAGCCACTACTGAGGAAGAACAAGAAGAAGAAGAGAATTGCTCGGGCCAAGAAACACAAGGAATGGATATTAGACCAGTGGAAATCTGTCCTTTTGTCTGATGAGTCCAAATTTGAGATTTTTGGTTCCACCTGCCATGTCTTTGTGAAACGCACAAAAGGTGAGCGGATGGTTTCTACATGTGTGGTTCCCACAGTGAAGCATGGGGGAGGAGCTGTGATGGTATGGGGGTACTTTGCTGGTGACACTGTTGGTGATTTATTTAAAATCCAAGGCACACTCAACCAGCATGGCTACCACAGCATTCTGCAGCGACATGCCATCCCATCTGGTTTGTGCATAGTGTGCCCATAATTTGTTTTTCAACAGGACAATGACCCCAAACACACCTCCAGGCTATGTAAGGGCTATTTGACCAAGAAAGAGAGTGAGGGAGTGCTGCGTCAGATGACCTGGCCTCCACAATCACCTGATCTAAACCCAGTTGAGATGGTTTGGGATGAGTTGGACCGCAGAGTGAAGGCAAAGCAGCCAACAAGTGCTCAACACCTCTGGGAACATCTTCAAGACTGTTGGAATACAATTCCAGGTGGCTACCTCATGAAGCTGATTGAGAGAATGCCAAGAGTACAAAGCTGTCATCAAAGCAAATGGTGGCTACTTTGAAGAATGTAAAATTTAAAACATTCTGGTTTGGTGAACGCTTTTTTGTTTACCACATGATTCCATATGTATTCCTTCATAGTTTGGATGTATTCGGTATTAATCTAAATAAAAAAATAAAAGTAAAGAAAAACCATTGAATGAGACGGTGTGTCCAAACTCTTTTGTGTGTGTGTGTGTGTGTGTGTGTGTGTGTGTGTGTGTGTGTGTGTGTGTGTGTGTGTGTGTGTGTGTATATATATATATATAAAAATATTGTCCATAGACAAAAACTCTACACAGGTATAGGGCACAGAGCCCAGTGTCAGCATAGAGGCATGTCCACTACAGTGGTGTTCGGCACACAGAGGTGCCCATGGTAAGCTGACCCATATTGCACAAAGGTACTTGGCTACACCTGCCTCAGCAGTGCCATGTGAGAGACTGTTTTCTTTGGCGGGCCACATTGTGCAGAAGAAGAGGTCAGTCATCTGAAAATGTCAACAAGCTAATCTGCCTGAGCAACTGGTTAAAAGAAAAGTAGATTTTATGAACTGGTTGACTGAAGTCCTGTCACAGAAGTTCACACTGTGTCAAGTAACCTTATTCAACTAAAAGTGTGAAAAGGGACTGTTACCTTTCTCTTCAAATACACTACAGCGTTCAGTTTCTTAACTAGGCTACTCCTTGTAGCATTCATTTGGGTGAGATGTGACTTTGCAAATAATTAACAGGCAAGCTGTTTACATTCACTTTATTGCAGACATTACTTTGTAACTTCTTTTTGTGGTTGTCTGCTAATTAAGTCTGCAATTCGTTATGGATATTGTGGGCAATGCCAAGCACTCCCTGAGACTTTTTTACTTGACAAATTAAGAGATTGTAATTCATAAATAATCAAAACTAAGCTGAGATGTAGTGACAGAGTTAAAAAAAAAAAAAAAAAAACGGATTCCTCTAACCAGTTTGTCATGCATATCTTTTTTCAAAAACCACTCATTTATCTCCCCCAAAAAATACAATTAAATACTTGTATTTTAAACTTGCGATTAATCATGATTAATCACAGCCTATTACTGTGATTAACTTGATTAAATTTACATATATATATATATATATATATATATATACATACAGTTTCAGGGAAAACAGTATTTATTCACAGCCCAAAAGCATAGGTTTTGCCTTGAGGCATCAATGACTAACCCTCGAGAAATGTATTTGCACTCCCTTGGGGGTCTCCACAGAAGCACCTCGCTGTTGCATAATCTGAATGTCCTCAGCAAACTTGCAAATTTGATTTTAAAATCAAATCACCTCACCTATAACATCCGTAGACTATCTAGCTACTGTGTTTTCTGTTCTGGCCTGGTGAATGGCCAGACAATGTTCTGTTACCATTCAGTTATCAGCTTGGTTAAACCAAATTCATGAAGATCAGGTAGAACAAACGACCAGGACTGGGAAAGGCTTTCTTGGTTATTCTGTAAAAAATAACCATAGCATGTTTGTGTAGTGTACTTAAGCTCTTCTGGAGGAAGTCTTTAAATATATCAAAATAAAACTCATGCAAAAGGCTTAATTAAATGTACAGAGCATACACTCATTCAACAATCCAGTCAGATCAAATGTTTTTGCAGGGTTCACAGTTCTTCCTGCATGCATTTAGTTTTGTCACATAAAAGTGTAGGGTTGCACAGTAGGTAGCATTTTTTAAAAAAATATCACAAAATCATTTTTCGCAATTGCAAGATGTTGCTATCGTTGCGTTACTAAGAAATGTGTTGTTTAAAACATGATCGAAAGTAATTAAATACATTAATCGTTGGTTAAACGCATCACATATCACCATTGTGATAATCCATAAATTAATCACAGATCACATTTTTTCTCCATATCGTGCAGCCCTATAAAAGTGTAACCCAAATATTGTGAAATGTGGAAAAGGAATATAATGACAAACTTAACACAAGTTATTTTGCCGTTCTTTTTTATTTCATAGTTTAACCTTTTACATGCACATGTGCGTATTTGGAAATCTGTAGTAGCTGCACACTTAAAATAGATGTGTGTATAGCAAGTGCAAACATAAGAGCATTTTCCAAATGACCACGGTAGAGATTCTTGAGCAGTTCTTGAGGACTTGCATGAGGAACGATATGAGCAGCAGCAGCAATATCAAAACATGTCTTTTACCCAGAGTTGTTAATGCTTGAAACCATTTGTCAGGTCATGTAGTGGAGGCAGAAGTCATTGGGTTGTTCAAGTCCAGGCTTGAAACAGTGCTGGATACTCTGTGGACTGTAAGAAAATGCAAGCCTAGATGGTGTGGCTGGAATCATGTCCCCTGTCCTGCATATGTCTAGCAGTAAATAGACTCTTTAAAGTAGGTCAGCTCCAATAACTCCATTTACTCCTGTTGACTGTAATATATCGTTAGATGGACCTTAGGGTGCTAGTGTGGCTGTATGTCCAGCCTTCAAGGATCAGTGAATTTGCAGTCTGCCCAAAGACCACACATGGGTGTGGTCTATGGGCAGGGTTTACTTCCTTGTACTTCCTGGGCTGTATTTCATTTTATGAGTGGTAACGAAGAGATGTGACAGAATGAAGAAAGAATATCCATTGTCAGAGTCCTTGTCCATGTTCTCACACTCACATGAGTATTCCTAAGATGCATCAAATTAGAACACTTCCACCTCCGCAACAGAGAGACGGAACTTTCAAAGAGCATACTATCTGATAAGTATGTAGAATCTCTGGTATAACCCCAGTAATTCCATTGTGTTCCATTACAGCAGTGGGCCTGCCTGTACCAGCCCCTCACTTCCTATAGCAACCTTCACTTGGACCCCACCGGTGAGCCAGTACTCAACAAGCTGGACCCGAGCAAGGCATTTCGCAGCAAGGTCAAGCAGCCATTGCCCAAGAAGAAGTCTGCTGCCCAGAGTGGAGGAAGTGGGGGCACCCCAAAGATGCATGGGAGCGCAGGCAGACAGAGTGGGACCCGACGATGAAGGAATGAATGATCCTTGCCCAGAGAAGATCTTCTCAGAGAAATATGGGATTGCAGCTCCTTGTCTGCCTTGCACAAAACTCCCTTTGTGTTTACTGCACCAGTAATTTATTTATGTGTATATTTTAATATTTCAGAAATATGCATCAATTAAAAGTTGCTTGTCCCTCTGCTCTAAGTGAAAGCCTTACTTTTAAGACAGAGGAAAAGTTGTCTCTCTCTTGCAGACACTTAAAACATAGGAAGCCATTTTAAATTACTGGGTGAGCTACCCATATACTGTAAATCCCGCAAAAATTTCGGGACAGAAAGAGCCATACTCTAGCTGGATAAAAATGGAAATATTTGCCATAGAGCATAAATAGCATAAATAACTTTAAGGCAATGATCAGGATAGTGTCATGCTGGAAATCTATATGCACACAGTTTTGGTGTTACTGCGGTAAGTATTGGGGATTCCCTAAATGGTAGCGGCTACTAGCCTTGAACTCAGACCAATGCAGCTTCACTGCATATTTGTCCCTATAGTTATGCATACACTATGCAATGGCAATAGTTTTCGGTGATAGCAGTGCAGGGTGGGTCCAGTGACCCCATCCACATGCTGTGACTGCCCCCCGAGGGGACAGGGCCCAGGCCTTCTTCCCAAGCAGGGTGGGGCAGCGGGCATCAGTCACACACACACCTCAGAGCCATGGTCCTTCCTCATTTCCACTTTTCCAGGCACAGCCTTGCAGTCTCGGGGCTGGGGATGGTGCAGCTCCACTAACACCTTGTAGACCACGGCCCCTGTCACACTTCCAACCAGGGGCGCCACCACAGGCACCCACCACCAGTTGTTGCCTGCCCTGGAGGGGGAACAGAAATAGGGGAGGTAAAAAAAATTATACCTGGACAGGGTCAATGATCTCATACAGAACCTCCTGCAACACTAGGCCAAGGAGACTCAGTTGCAACTCTGAGGTGACATTGCTTCTGCTTCTCGTTACAGTACGATACATACATACTATACAGAGGAGATGAGAGAGGAGCAAGACAGGTGAATGCATTCACATTTTCATGATCTGACATTAATTGGTAAAATAATAAATGTCAAAGACTACATCCTCAGCAAAAAGATTTTAATGTGATCTAATACAGGGGTGAATAGGTTTTGGTGTATGTTGGTAATAAAGTGGCCAGGGTTGTTATCAGTCCTGCAGGGCTTGTGCACACTGAGGTTAAAGTGTGGGGAATACATTTCTGTAACACCTTTTTGAACTGCTTTTGTACCCAAAAGATTAAAAATACTCCTCTTTCAGTTCTTGAATTAGCTGCAGTGTAGTAGCTTGTGACACAAATGTTGTGAACTCATGACCTGAATTCAATCAGTAAATATCCTGCTGTAGGAATGGATTGTGCCTTAAAAAACAGTTGTGTTACTGTGTAAACTGTGTTTCTGTGGACAAGAGCTGCTGCTAATAGGAAATGTAATCGTGTCCTGAATATTGAACCCATGTTGTAGTGGTTGTTGTAATCGACCCCCTTTATACCTGAAGACCTCAGTCCCCCACCCTGCCAGAGCTGTGAAGATTCTGGGGGGCAGATCACGGACGGATTAATAGCGTAGCCGCTATTGCTTCCCAGGGAGACTCCAATAAGGAGCACCAGTAGCCCGACCGCCAGTGGCTCTGCCCCGCGTTGTGCTGGTTGGTTCCTCTGGTCCGACAGCGCCATCAGGCACAGCAGCAACATGGCTGTACCCAGCACCTTTGTGAAAAGAAGTAACAGGTGGCAATATTCCATTAGTGTGATTGAGAAGTGGGAATTGTGAAAACTGAACATTGAGTACTCACCTGATCTAGTACACCAGCAGGTATGGAGAGGTAAGGGGCGGGGTAGGTGGCAAAGATCCCTGCGGTAGCCCTTGGGCCAGTGACAGTGAAATTACCTCCACAGTAATGAAACATGGCTTCTGCAAAGTGAGAAGAAAGGGTTTACAATGTGGAATGCAATGCCAATTGTCTAGTCATTACTCTAGTCCTGTAATTTCCTGGGGTGTCTTCACCTTTAACATATGCTTTGTCCAGTCAAGTCCTTTAAATTATTTTAAGTACAAAGCCTGCCTGGGTGGTTACCCCCCATCCTGGAGAACCTGGATTGGACACCCTTACAGAGTGTAAAGTGCTACATTTTTATTTAGCACTTTATCAATCAGTTTAAGACCTTGATTACTCAACTACCTGGATTCTTTGGCCTAAATTGTCTGCTGTTTTTGAGGAAAAAAGCTAAACCAAGGAAGTATGTGGCTTACTATGACCAAGGTTGGTTAGTCCTATGCTAAGATGCATGAAGACCTGAAACTAGTAGAAAGTGGTGCAGAGTGTCCCTCTGGTTATCAAAGCAGATTCTAGCTGTAATTTAATCCCAAACATTTACTTTATCTTGCGTTTATAATAAAATCATATGCGATAGATGAATACTGCTTGTGTCTGTACCACAGATCTTACTGCATTCTAATGAGTAAGTTATCAGCAGTTGATGTGTACAACTATGAGTTATCTAGAAAATTTGTTTAACAAGACCCATCATACACACAAACCTTTGTGCACCCCAAAATTAAAGGTAAGGTAAGAGGTATAACTCTCTTACCATAGTAAAGGAAGAAGACAGTCCCAGCTGCAAGAAAGGAGCCCAGCATTTGAGCGGCGACGTATAGGGGGAACATCCTCCAGCCGAGACGGCCAAACAGGCACATCGTAAAAGAGACAGCAGCGTTCATGTGGGCACCTGATTACCCAGTAACACAGAAAGAGCAGCTCACGTTACACCTGGGCTGGGCCGTAGGAGATTTCCAGTGCAAGGAGCAATGACATTTGAGGTGTTAGATCTTTAGGCTTACCTGAGACCTTCCCAGCTATGTGCACTCCCATAGTCACTCCAAGACCGAAGCCCACGTTGATGCTCAGGTAGTCTCCAAATAATCCACCCCCTGTCACCACCTGTGCCACCGTGCCCAGGCCAAATGTCTACAACACAGTCCCATTTCATTCAACTTCAGTGAAGTGTAGCAAAAAAAAAAAAAGTTTTAGGTTTTGAGTCTTGCGGTTGCTCCACGTAATCACAGTGGTCAAATAACAAATTAAAACAAACATAAATAAAATAGCAGGTTAAAAATCCTATGGCATGGCATTTAAAGGTTAATATTTTACATATTAATCTCCAAGTAATTTTTATTTCCTATAATAAAGTTGTTTCAAACCATGTTTGGATGGGAAGTTCCTCCATTTGAACATACAAACATGGCTAAACAGTACCCAAAAATGTAAGATATGCACATCACGTTGAAGAATTGTTTCAGATACATATGTAAATATATCAGATGTTGAACAAATGAGAGGGAATACAAGGAATGCAAACCAGATGTGGTATTTAGAACCCTGCCACTTAGTGGCCATGCCTTCTAATTGTGCTAGCCACATACTGGAGCAAATACCCCACATTTTGCAGTTTGTCAATATATTTAGTTGACCATGATTAAGTTGTACACCTGTACACTGAAGAAAATGGGGCAATATCAAAAACGGAGGACTTAGTAGCAAAAACACACTCATTGTTGAAAGTTGATGCTCAGAAAAATGTTATAATACAGCACAGGTTAGGCATTTTGATTTCAAAAGTATCATCAACATAAGTCATTCACTGTGTAATCTGACATGAATGCATTAAAAATACATTAAAAAAAAAAGTTCATCCCACCAGGGATAAGATCAGACAGGTGTCCTCAGTCTGACAGCTGTTACCAAAGAGAGATATACTTCTCTTCTTATCAGCACTTGCTCTGCTGTTGGACTGTTGTCCATGGTGCAAAACAGGTGAGGTATAGGTACAATTTGCAAAACCAAATTTGGGGAGAAAAACATTTATCATTAATGTATTTATAGCAAACAGACTCTATGATCCTGTCTGAAAATCAAAAGGCGATAGAGATAGATAGCTGACAACTGTTTTAACATGTCATAGAATTTAAAAGATTGGATTGATGGAGGGTCCTCAAACCAAACTCTGAGATAGCCAAACTCAGAAACCAGGTGAATACATAATTTGTGTCACACACATTGCAATTCCTGTCAGACAAACACAAGAAGTAGCTCTTCAATAAAAACAGACAAACAGGAGCAATATTTACATAAAAATGTTCTGTATCACTAAATGCCCTTTGCATGTCTTATTACGTCTGTGACAATAATTTAGAAACCCATTCACCACCTTTGTGGACCAAGTGCTTCTTTATCAGTATGTCCATTGCACTATAAATTGGATGGTTATTACAATTAGCAACATAAACATTGAAAGTAAACACTTCACTCAAAGTTCAAGCAATATTTATTGTAACTAGATCTCAATGGCCTTGCAGTAGTCATAAAAATTACAGGATTGAAAGTTTGAAAGTAATTGAACGTACAGTGAATGAAAACAAATAAATAAAAGCAGGTAATTCTTAAGGTCACAAAGCTCTCAAATAAATACCAAGGTATGGAAAGCTGTTTAGTCACATGCATGTCTTAAGAATGCCATAGCTAGTCACATGCACTAAGATTTGTGGTTGGAGCAGGTGCTGGATTAATTTCCTCCCAGACATTTCATTAACACAGAGTTGTGGACAAATTAATCAAGCCATTATATAACCAAGAGCCCAGTAGTTCAGAGAACTACCATAAGTGATTGAATGGGCAAAAAAATTGTGTGTATGTCTTTAAATATTGCAAGTACAGTGTTAGTTGTCTTGCACACAAAGACACCATGTGACTGGAAACACATGTCTGCTGTAGCAATGAATGTGGAGTGATCATCACTGAGAAAGCCAAGAACATTACAAAAAGAGCACATGATTCAATAATTATCAATCTAATAAGTCTTGTAAGTCCAGTCACCTCAAATTTATGATAGCAGTTGTAGAAGCAGTACTATAATTAGTCGTAGTGGTATCACTAGCATTAGACATCAAGCATTAAATTAAAGCACAACGGGAGATCCAATAATTGGTCATAAAATGTGAACAGACTTATTCCAGCTCATTTATTCAAAATATCAGACACAAGATTATATTTTAAAAATACATCACTACAGTAGTGCAGTATAGATTGACAGACAATAGTGAGTTCAAGTTCAAGGCAGTGTTAAGGTTTAATGGGAAAATTTCCATGATTCTTTCTTACCATCATCACAAAGGTGCAAAGAGTTTCTGCAAGGCCCACTCGGAAGTATTCATTTTTTATCCGAAATGTGAATGCCATTCTTTCCCCAGTCTGATTTTCCTCCATTGAATTCTGTGTGTCTTTCATTCTCTTCTCTCTTTCCCCCTTCTCTCTCCCTTTGTTTGCCTGTCTGGTGCTCGCTTACTTGCCCCGTCAAATTCACATACAAATTTAAAATGCTTTATTGGTTGTCAGTGATACACCAGCTTTCAAAGTAGCACAGCTTGGAAATCAACACACTGCTGTGTTGGTTTTTTTTTCCCAAGCCTCCTTGTCTCTCTCTTTATTTGTTCCTTTCCTGCATGCTGTCTCTTTCTCTTCAGGCGCCACCTTATATGGCCCCTTTATACTCCCGCCCCCTCTGGTCCACCCCTCAAATAGCCCTATGTCTTTAGAGGCGCTGGTATGTTTCATGAACGGGGGAGGGGGAAATTGCTGTTCACATTCAGTTTATAGAATTGTATGTCGGTATTCCTAGTTAATTCAGTGTCATGAAGGGGGTTGGGGGGGGGGGTTCTCGAAAATAAATACTGACAGTTATCAAAACATTCTAAACTGCATAAATTCTTTGAGATTATATGTTTTGTTACAGTATACCACAATAGAGCATGCATTCTCCTAACAGCTGAATTGTTTTTCTCTTTTCATAGAGTAAAAGCAATTATAATACTAACAATTCTTCCACATCAAGTTCTTCCCCAGTGTATTGCACTGTCTGGTGTTTAATCGATCAGCTGCAGTAGCTAATTTGGTAAATTCAATTAAATTAACAATAACAAATGAATTACAATATTAATTATCCAACCCTACTCAAATATTTGAACTCCAGTTCAGACATGTAATATTGCTGACGTAATGCTTCAGTTGCATAAGATTTACACACAATGTAAAGACACTGAATCCTTTATTGACTGGAAGCTAGTCTTATCCCAGGTAACTTCAGAGGTCTGTATGCAATGTTTCAATCCTTATCCTTCAGGCATCACTCCAGGAGTTCTAATCAAAGAGTTATTAGATAAAAAGCATAGCTACAAAAACAAACATGCCATGAAGAAGTAGGAAAGCTTGTCAGAAAAATGGCCTGTCTGAGACTTGAACTCTGCGTTGCAGAATAGTGGGCAGAACCATGAAAATGCACCTTTTCTCCATGGCTCACACAATAGCTCATAAAAATACAATTTTACATCATTATACTACAGCACAACCAAATGCATCATTAGACCACATCAGAGTCTGACAACATGTTCAAGGGAATCCTCGATCAACAAAACAAAGGGGAAATGACAGATTTGACAGCCGCAATAGAACATTTTTTTGAGAGTGAATTTATCATTTCTTGTACTTTCTTGAGACAATAGCTTAATATATAATGAAAACAATTTGAAATGATGTTTTTGTTTGAATGAATCATGAGAACATCCAGATGGAATTTGTTTCCTATATTTGTCAAACAGAAAATTAATATGACATTCAAATCCAAAATTCTCAGAATGCATATTTTACAATTATGTTTCAACTATGTTACTGAATTAAGAAAATCACCTAAAATTTCCATAATTCAAAACTGAAGACATTTTCCCTGAGACACCTCCCCTAGTTAATAAAAAGTAACATATTTGTGCTTTCCCAATTTTGAGATAAGTTTTTGCAGGAGTGTAACTCAGGTCAAATTGGCAATAATTTGAATACAAATGTATTTTGAATGATCTTCACTTCTTTTATTGAGGTAAATATGGATTTTTTTCAATTAATACAACTGACAGAGCAACCTTGATCTACTACAAAAAGTAAAGGTCTTTCAGCCAGCTTGTTTCTCAAAGACATTGAAAAAAATTAAGTATTTTTCTCTTAAAATTGTTGCTTTGTCCATCCTGAATTTTTATACAATCACTAAGCATCAGCACACATTTGCTTCAGTCAATCCACATGCTTAGCAGTGTCACTTGTAACAATGATTGATCAAAACTGCTCTTATAAACAAAAGTCCTTAGAAGAAACTACAGTGACCTCATAGTGCAGGAAGGAATTAATTATGGCTTACAGAAGCCAGTAATTTCTGTTTCTTATTAGTAATTCCTTCTGTCTTATTATAAAGCATATTTCATAAAGTCCAAAAAAATTCCAAATGTTGCCTTTGAATAAGGCTCCTATAATTAAATCATTTAACTGATATGGTAATATGTAACATATGTAAGCTTATCTTGATAGGATAATGATAAATGAGTAAACAATACTTTAAAGAATGATCAAAGCATTTTGAAACAGTAATTGTTTCAGTAATTGATAATAGATCCTATTGTTTTTATTTGAACTTTTTTCAACAATTTAACTGTCATCCTTGAACTAAGGGGTAAAAACAGGGGTTCACAGCCAACTCCAGTCTTGAAGGACCACAGTGTCTGTTTTCAATCTTCTCCCAATTTAGACAATTGGGACTTTTTGCCAATGACTGACTTAAATCACCACTAAGATATCCATTCGGGTCTTGGGGAAAAAAGGCGTGGAGACACTTTTGCCAGTAAAGTAACTTACTGCCAAACATGCAATTTAAACTAAGCACTTAAACACACAAAAGACCAGCATATAAATCAACCCTAAAGGACCAGCATATAAACCATTCCTCTGTTTGAATTAAGAGCAGAAAGACAAATGTCTGAGAAGCATGCAAAAATAACTTTTTATATGTTAATTAGCAGGTACTGTGCCTGCTTTAAAAGGAGAAGAGTTACTGGGTTTTCAATGAGGTGTATGTAGTATGACTGCCAGCACGTTTGAGACATTTGAGGTTATCTGTGCCCGCCAACTAGCACATGGTCTCACAGACATATTTAATATTTGAATTTCACAGAAATGCAGTGGAACTGGGTTTTTCTTAATTGTTAACTTTGTTGGCTAAATTTGCTATTTTGGGCCTTGAGTAAATGTCTCATTTTAATTCAAGTAAAACCAACTGCATGATGCAGGTCATGTTGATTAGACAAACTGTGCAGTGACACAAGGTTGAGTGACAAACTGAAACCTCACTCTTCAAGACATGAGAAAAAGGCAAAAATTGAAAAAGGTGAGTGATTGTAGGATAGTATATTTATAATTCATGAAATCCCCCCAACCCCCCACAACTGACAGTACTTAAATTTGCATACAATTTTTTAAGTCAATACTTATGCCAATGGTCTCCATACCTGTCCCTAGAAGAGTTGTTTCTTGGTTATAGAATCCAACCTTGTGAGTTATGAGCTGAGTAAAATGTTGAGTCTGTTTCCATTCCTTATTGCTGTATGACAAAGATTTGGTTAAAGGTGAACCCATGAAATCATAATATTTCATTAATGAGGTGAGCGCTGTAACAATCTCAAGCCGAAAAGAATGTGATGTGTGAAATTGAACCTGTTAACATTTTTGCATGACATACTTCATGACTATGTAGAGTGTTTTGCCAAAATGTGATTTCATAACATTATTAATTTTAAACAATTTTGTGTGAATAATTTGTTTTAGTAAATCAGACCCTTAAGGTGCTAACAGCAGGGCCTCAGTTCTCAGATGAGCCTGCTTTATACCACAGGAAGGCAAATGGAACACAGCTAGGGTGCGTTCCAATTTTCAAAAGTTGTATCTTCCTCTCCTCCACTATCACTTTGTCTCCTCCGTACACCTGGAACTGATCTATATGTTCTCCCTCCCTGCAATGTTCCAAAATTGTAGGAGGCAAGAGAAGGATGCTAAATCTTGCCTCCTCTTCTCCTCCAAATGAAGGATGCCTCGATGAATCTTACGGAAGTCTTTTCACACTTCTGGGTGACATCATTGTGCTCACGACCAGTCAGATTAAAAGACTACCCCACAGAATAATTTACCATTGAAAAGTTCAAAACATGGCAAGGGATTTTCAACACTCAAGTATAAGTGCAAGACCTGTAAACAGTAACTGGATTATTTACATTATTAGAAAAACATTACTGTTTGCTGTTTTGAACATACACAAGTGGACATGATATATTCTCGTTTTTGAGTTGCAAATTGTGATTTTACCAATGTAAAGTTGAACGTTTTACAATAATGGCTGGTGTATTTATTTCCTTTTTCAGATGTTTATGCTAAATCATGAGCAGAATTCTTGCAATTGACATTCATTGTTTTAAATGCATAAAAAAATCAATAGCAGACATCAGCTTTGATGATGGGAGAATTGGATTAGCTGTTCCAATTTTCGTAGCATCTCCTTTCCTCCTCTCATTTTCTCTCCTCGTAGGAGACAACAATTAACGGGGGAGCTGAGGAAAGGAGGCCAACAAAGTATTGGAATGCACTCCTAATAAGTGAAGTTCAAGTACGGGGGCCTCACTAAACCAGGCTTTTCACAAAAAAGCTTCAAAAAATGCATGGGTCAAACGTATCGTATCGTACACACATTCTCACAGGTTTTATAAATCCCAAATTGCATGTGGACATTGGCATATGCATGTCACACTCAGTCATTCAGGAGAGCAGATACAACTGTCAACCATTTGTTCATCCAGCTCTGTTCTTTCACAATAAAGCATGTTGAGTATTACTGTATAATCATTTGCATATTCCAAGGCCCAAGTCATCATTTACATTTTTATCATGGAGTTAATGTTCTTGTTGCCTCTGATGATTTTACAGGGATCTCTTCCATTGCTTATTTTTGTTTTGACTTCTGTCGACTGTGATGACAGACCCATGTCAGGCAAATACCTTCTCCCCTTATTTTACAGGCATCCACCCAAGGTCACTTTCAACTTCATGCAGGGAATGTAAAGACAGGCCATTTCTTGTTTATATCTAATGTTATGATAAATGTCATTAGTGCATCCTTTGAAACACTTCAGCTTGCTTGGATATACAGTCGGCCTGCCTTATCAGCGGGTTTGGCATCCGCGGTTTTGACCAACCATGGTTTGAATATATATATATATATTAAAAAATTCCAGAATATTCATGAAAAAGAACATTTGAAATTCCTGCACAATATAGAATACTGTAGTCAGTATGATTTATGTGGATTTTAGCATTTCTTAGTAGTACATATAGGTGGGGTTTCAAGTTATGAACACGTATAGGGTACAATCACATAATTTTATATAAGTGTCCTCAGCATCCGTGGTTTTTGCACATCCGCAGGGATACAGGAACCACATACCTGCGGATAAGGCGGGCTGACTGTAATGCTTAAGGACAGCTGACTTTTTGCTTAATCAAGGGAGAATGGATTAACGCTGTGAAGCAAATGGAATGACGTTATTTCCGGTGAGGTTTCCATGTGCAATTTGAGCACTGTTTCACCAACAGCACTGAAATCCATCAAAGTCCAATGAACTTCATTATTTTTAGAATTGTTATTGCTAAAACAGCGTTATTTTGTTTATTGAAGGTTCCAAAAGGTTTCATGTTATCACCAATACTAGCCAAAAATACTTAAGGATTACAATTATGATAAGTATTTTATAATATTGAATGATTTCATTGAAATGATTGCACTAATTACAGGTGTTTAACATTTGGCTGCCTCTGCATTTATGTATACTGCTGGCAATGCTTAATGAGGATTGATATTGTTTGCTTTAATTAATGAGAGAGTGGGCTGTTGCTGGGTTAACATGGCATCCCCTTTATACAACACTACCGATTATGTATGTAGAGAAAGCCAAAGTACGGTCAGGCTGGCCATGGAGATTGTGAATGAGGGCTCATCTGGGGAGGCAAATTGCATACAACAGTGTCTAGCTATTTGTACACTTTAACATTCATCAGAACAATAAGATTAATGTATCAGTGTTCATCTGTTGTGCTTATGAGGCTCGCTGTTAAAATCAGTATCATTAATATCTGGTTAGGGTTGTAGTGTCCCAGTAAGTAACATAAATACTATTCTTATTGCAAAAGTGTGGGTTTCTCCCTGTGTTGTGAACCTGGTGGTACTTTGGATGCATGAGTGGTTCTGTTAGGAGTAGCTGATGCTTCCCCCCTCAACCCTCAAACCTAGGTTCCCAGGATCCACCCATCACAGACAACCAAGACATGAGGAATTAGATAAGCAGGACTTTTTTGTTTTCACAATTTCAAAACAGTTCATGGGCAGATGGCTTAGTCACGTCCCTCCTCACTCCCTCTTCCCTCTGGTCCCCCCACCTGGCAGAAGCTTAAAACTGAGGATGACTGGCTCTATTTCAGACAGCTAAGAAAACAGATGTACATCTCTTAAATCTAAAATTTTATCTGTCTGAAACCTCCAAAAATGTAAACGAAATTCTGTAAAGTAATAACCTGGCTATGTACATTTAAATGATCTCTCTAGTAGTATTGCTAATGGATCTGGTACTCTGACATATAAGTCTGCTCTGCTGAACTGTTTTAATAAGCATTTTATTTCTGCTGGATGTTTATTTGAGTCTCTATCCTGAATTTGGTAATTCCAGCTGTAAAGTGAACAAATGTGATATGTCTGTCTGTTGAAAAATCTTTTTATTTTTCACTTCAAACTGTACCTGAGGTTCATAGGGCTTTGACACAACTGGATTATAATAAAATCAAACCTCCATCGAATAACTTTTGTGATGGTTGGTCTGGAGATCCACATTGACGCGATATATTCACGTTTTTGAGATGGGAATGGTAATTTTACCAATGTAAAATTGAGCGAGTAAGTTTATTTATTCCTTATACAAATTTTTATGTTACATCATGAGCAGAATGCAAGAAACTGATATTTGTATTTTAATACATGAAAAGGGCTGACAGCGTTAAAGAAGTGTGATTGGCTTTGGTATCCTCGGAGTCAGTCGAAATTATTACTTCATCAACAGCCGACGTCGACTTTGATGACGGGCGAATGAGATTAGGGCTGCCTTCCAATACTTTTTTGCTCGTCTCTCCTTTCCTCCCCTCCTTTCCTACCCCTGAAGTATGCCGGAAATATGTGGAGGAAAGGAGGGGAGGAAACGAGTGGAGGAAAGGAGAAAAGGAGGAGATTAATCAAAAGTTGGAACAGCTATAAACAGCTGTTTGTCATGCGATGTATTATCTTAAAAAAAAAAAAACTTTTCGGCAGTGGAGATTAATGCCAAAGTGTTGCTCTTGCATATGAAATTCATTAATAATATAAAATGCATTATTACGAAATCACCTACATCACGAGATTGATATATTTTTAGCTAATGTCTACGTGAATATGATTTCAATAAAGACACTTATGGAAGTGCTGTCTAGTATACGGCAGTATATTTAAACATATTGTGAAGATAATTGTGAGTCAGCCTATTTACAGTAATGTATGCTGTTAGGGAATTAAGATGAATCGATGTGTAGGTCACTGTTTGTTGTAAGGTCATTACTGACTGCCTTTTATCCTAGGATATAAAGGGTAAAAACGGTTTTTCGCATACTCAGATTAAAGTTGGACAGCAGTTGCAAAAGAATTGTTGTAATAGAATCACAAACAAACAGCATGGATACATTTCTGCACACAGCCTTCCTCAGCGCTAAAATGAATCCGTACTGTTTGTTCGTTTGAGAGTTGCAGAATTTCAGTGCTAATGTTGTCCAACATTTTCATCAGTGATATATCCTTTTTAAATCCAGCACCTTAACGTTTCTTGTGGTATGATACTAGTCCTTTTTTGGTTCCTTACGCAATTCCACAGTTACAATACAATTACATAGGATGAAGCTGTATATCAACAAATCGTCAAAACGACTTAATATTAGCCAAGACTCACGTTTTTTTCCTTTTTGTCTTCTCACTGCCGTGAAAGTAATTTTCACTGGTTGGACATCATCAAAACTAACATGGACACATTTCAAACGCTGTTTCAATGTATGTATGTATGAATGTATGTATGTCCTGTGTAGCCACTTAACGTTTATAATAACCAAGAAGCTATTGTAATAGTTAGTAAAATTAGTTTAATTTCATTATGAGCTAGTAGAACTATAAGTGTGAATGTGTGGTTAGTGATTGATTTAAGTTGGGTTCAATTTGAATCAAGCAGTGCACATAGAACAAAAAAGTAATCACAAAGCATGCAAGTTACATAGACTTAAAGGTTTATGTTAGTTGTACAACTTTAAGTACAGCACACTCACGATAAACAAGTTATTCTAACTCACCATTTTAAGTTAACTTAATTTTTATGAGACAATGACTTTGCATACTTTTTTAAGTAAAACCAACTTATATTTTACAGTGCCGAATATAATGTCTGGAGTATCAATTTTATTTCGAGCTAACATTGAATATCATTATATGAGGACAACTATTTTTAAAATGCTGTTGAAAATGAATGGAGTCCAATGGGAAAATAGTGTTTCTGCCAAAAACCTGCTAGATGGCGACACCTTTTCTGGTGCTTATCTTGAGAGATGAAACCTGGCCCCTTGGCTTAGCCCGGGGAGCTTCCTGTTTGACGTTTACCACGTCCCCCTCTGTGAGATCACATCCATGAAGTCATGTGATTTTGATCACATAGTGTCACTGCTAGGGTCTAGTAGTACAAATGTCAACTTGGTCTTGTGAGAGTAAGAAATAAACACAAACAAGCTTAGGTGTTCCATATTACATGATGTCCTACATTGCACTGAGTTCACCCTACATCAGCACTTGTTAACTGTGGTCAGTGAGAATGATATACACACTGTAAAATTGTCAATATTAACACTTACATAGTTAATTTAACACCAGTATTGTGCATATATTGGAATTTCATTGAAGGAAAAGAAAGCTGAAGGGTAATGTCCAATTACAAAGCTGAATCAACATTTTTATCAGAAAATTGGTACATTCTTAGCCAGGGTTGAACCGGGGCATAAGAAACATATGTGATCTTTCATGGTTAGGGGGCCCTATTCATCTAACTGAATTGTGAAAATGATTCTTTATTTAAATTTTATTGTGAAGATGTGGCCAAAACCGTTTAACCTACAATAGTTAGGCCGGTTTACAATTTTATCTACTATAGACAGGTTATTTTTAAATGCAACTGGACTAATACCTATTTTCAGTGGCCAATCGATATATTTTGAGTGAGTCGTTGTCCCGCGCAAACAACCTGGAGCGCACTTCGTACAAAGGGCACTGAAAAATAGAATCATTGTTAATGGTTATACGATGTTGTAGCCAATATAAACAACAGCCTGTGCTTATTGTGTAAAGTATTAACAAAAAAAAAAAAAAAAAGTTTGAATGGATGAAGTACGCCAACATGCATCCGTAAAGCGGTAGAACTGAAAGGAAAATAAAACTCATCCGAGTCCTCTGCCTGACCTCCTGAGGAATGAATGCTGTCGATAAGCACAGATTTTGACCAAGCGATTGAACGAACGAGCCTTACTGTACCTCATTGGAATGATTGCCTCTAAGGTCATTGTGCTGTAAGATCTCCAACGCTCAGCTGTGAGCCATTAGCGCGACTATTTTAACCTTTGGTTTCGACAGTTTCCAGATGGAGTGGATGTGGAGTGATGTCCTTTCGCATCCACTATGGGCTATTTCCACGCTGATTTTGGGACTCGTCGTGCGTTCACAGCGCAGGGGACCGTGGGACCCGCGCACATGTCCTGTGGAACTTAAAGGGAAGACAGCAATCGTCACGGGAGCAAATACAGGTGATAATAATTATAAATAAGTCTGCTGAAATGGCTCGTCGGAGGCTTTATTTGATCCGGCTTGTAATGCAGCTATATAATGTGCCCATGAATTCTGAAAATAATAGTTATATGTTTGTAATAATGTAAAAATGTAACAATATATGTAACAATATATGTTACATTTTTGTGCCGGAAAGAGGCTTCTGATACTTTTATCTTTTTTTTTCATCGGACAATATTTTTTTACTGAGAAGATAAATGTCGAATCTGACTTTGAAAAATTACACTTTCGTTTTCACGTGTTAGTCCCTTGTCGTACTTATATAATGCTGTAGATAAACTTCACATTTTGTTTTTAGTTTTGACATTCTTTAATAGTTGTAATCATCACAACAATAATTTCTTACTTCTCCATACCCTGGTAATGTATCATGTGGTGATTCAGCGGGCAGAACACATTAAAGACGTACCACAAGAAAGGAACTATGAACGTCTGTTCTCCAGATGTTCTTGTGTTCTACCCATTTTACTATTTTCTTGTGAAGCGATAATGTTGCGCTACAACTGTTTTTCAGCTTTGACTAACAAAACACACAACTTGTTGTTGAGAAGATATCATAGTACATATCATTGAACTTCTTCCCTCAGGGCCTGTATTGATCTATGCAATCAAGTAATCACTTAAATATTACAGACCATATATATTATCTACGGGAAAATAAACTTTGTTCAAAGTCTCTCTCTCTCTCAGGGATCGGCAAGTTTGTTGCTCTGGACTTTGCCCAGCGCGGTGCCCGTGTGATCCTTGCATGTCGCAGTGAGGCGCGGGGGTCTGCAGCGGTGGAGGAGATACGACGGCGCAGCGGTAACCAAGACGTCCACCTGCGACTGCTTGACACCTCATCCTTGGCCTCCGTTCGGGAGTTTGCCAAGGGAATCCTGCAGGAGGAGGAACGGCTGCATATTTTGGTCAACAATGCTGGCGCTTCAGGTTAGGATCGTTGACCGCCTAGCATGTCATTGAAGTCATATATTTTACTGCAAAGACAGCCAGGAGTTGAGGTCAGTTCCATTTCAGTTCAGTGCTCCCATCAGTTATTTTTATGAGTATTTCTAACATTTAATTCAGTTAATAATTACATGGACAGACTGCAAAACTGAATTGACCCCAAATCTACCATTCAATATAAACCACACTTTTAAAACCATACATCTGATTACAATTTAAAAAGGACTGGCTTAAAATGTAGTTTAAAAGTTGAGACATGTGGCAAAAAATAAACATCCTTTTAAGCTTTATTTAACCACAACAGTTAGCTTGCTGCAACATTGCAAAAAAGTTGAAATGTATCAATCTTGGTGGCAATCTTGGTGGTGAAGCAAGAGTGCACCTGAAATAGGGTTAATCAGACCTGAAGTTATTTTTGGAAATCACGAAAAATAAATCACTTAATAGACAAAAAACAGCCAATAGTAATCCATTCAAAAATAAAAAAAAAGACTGAGTCATCAGCCCATGACAATTAAACGAAAACAGAACTCAACACAATTGCTTTAAAACACAACAATCACAACCCTGGCTGTCCACCAGACTGTGATTGTCTAAGAAGTGATTGACACAGCCTTAATAACTCAAACCAAGGCACTGCAGGCAGGTGCAGATGCCAACTCCCACCCCCAGTGAAGAGTAGGAAAGGTAAGAGAGAAGGAAAAGAAAAATCAGTCAACATAACGGACCTGATGTGTAAGCTTGGATGTGCAGTATGATGAGGTGTCATTGGGAGTCCCTGCATGTCGGTTCCTGGGTTATGTGGCTCTCCATTATTGTGGCCAGTCTCCTGTCTCATCCCTCACATCCACCCCTATCAGCTTTTTTATTCTCCCCAATCCTTCACCCAGTGTACATCTCCTTACCACCACTCCCAACAACCAGTAAGACGCAATACACCTTTTTACTCCACTACTTCTATTGCTGCCTCCCTCTACAGTCCGTACCCCAAAGACTGCATTATATGTTTTTTTTCCTCTTGTTGTCTGTGAGTTGTGTACAACCCCTAACCATTCCATCCCAGCCTTTTCAGTCTTTGTAAGACTGTTTGTTGTGACTGTGTATGTAACGTGTTAGTTTGGTCTGACTTGTGTGTTCTGTTTAGCAAGCATTTCATTTAGTAAAAAAGGAATGAAAACAGAGCTTAATACTTTAAACAAAAAAATGGTAAGTAAATTTAGAGCACTGGCCTATGCGAGAGAAGCCAAATATTTCACCAATACTTCAAACAAAATTCTTCTTTCAATAATTTTCAAATTTTGGTTAGTCACATGATTAATTTACAATACTCAGGGATTTCCTGGACCATATTATTCTAGCACCTGAATCGTCAAAGTTTTGAAAATGTAGTAAGTATGTCACTCAGGTCTGGTGCTGATATGTCTCAACCCAATGATGTGCAAATCCCTTGTTTGTCCGTGTCTTTGTTTAGGTCTGCCAAGAGATATCACCCCAGACGGGCTGGAGGTGTCCTTTGCCACCAATCATGTGGGACCCTTCCTACTCACCAACCTTCTCTTGGGTCAGCCAGTTCTTTCCTACATAGTACTCATGTTTTCTTTTTTGTCATTTGAATTATGCCTTTGAATTTTGCCTTTCACATATTTTTATCTCCACACTAATTATCTCTCTCACATTTCAATTTAACTTGCTTTACTGCACAGATACACTTGTGTTGCAAAACTTTACAAACAATAGCAAATGAGCAGGAATGAATGAATTTCAGCCAAACAACACTGTTGAAAAAGTATTTGCCCTGTCTGATTTTCTACATTTTGCACAAATTTTTTTACATTGGATTTCATCAGATTTTGTGGTTTGCCATAGTATTAAGAGGGATACAAAATTTCACCAAATTTTGGTGTATCTTTCATGTATTTGGTGTGCAACGTAATCAAACATGCAACCTTCAGGTGTAAAAAAAGGGCAAAATAAGACTCATGACAGCATAGTAAGGAGGAAGTACTTGAATGCTAGCCTCAGATAGATGATATCTGCTGTTAGGACAGATGAGGGTCATGTTTTTAAATAACCTGGGTGCCATTGTATCATGGTGAAAACTAAACACTGTGTTCCAGAGCAAGAATGTCATGTCAATTACCACATTTGATGGTGGTAATGCTATAGTTTGGGGTACACAGTATTTATCACTAGATATGCCAAAGACCAGAAACTGCGCTCCACAACAGGAATGTTGTATCAGATGTCACGCATGATGGTGACAGTTTGGGGATGCTTCACTGCATCATATCCTTCATAACTTGCATTTCTTTAGGGAACCATAAATTGTGCTCTGAGCAGAGAATTCCATACAAAACCATCTGTCTGTTACCAAAACTTTGTATAGAACCGAATCTCTGAACATATGGATTAGTCCATGTCCAGATCTATATCCCATCAAGATGTTGTGACATGAGTTGACAAGAATAGTTCACACATGAAACCCACAAATGCCACTGATTTGAAGCAGTTTCACATGAAGGAGTGGGGCAAGATTCCTCAGCAGGTCTGTCAGAGAGTGATAAAGAACTACAGTGTTAAAGGTGGAAAAACTAGTTACAGTTCACACAGGGGCATTGGATGTTGCATAACCTTCTTTAAATAACACGTTAATAAATTAAGGGCCAAATTGTTCAAGGAATAGTTGCAGCACAAAATCTACATAGCGACAACACTTTAAGGACTGATTTTCCAAGGCTTGTTCTAATTATGCAATCAAAAAAATAAACACCCTCATGTCGCAATTTTTGCGGTAGGCGACGAACATAAAAGGCTATCTATGGCATGCTTACACATCCAGATAACAAGGCGCTTCGAGATGGGTATGGAGAAACCAGGTGTAAGTTCAGAGGGAACCACAAGAAACACGAAACTTATATGTATTAATCAGGTAATAGATATAACGGCAAGCACGGCACAGCTTCATAATGCCATATTACAGTATATAAATTAAACACCAAGCGAGCGGCGTGTGTTTCAGAATGACATCATGTTCAAAATGAATTAGGGGTATAGAGTAATAAAAAGAACCGTATAGGAAATAAATATAACCGATGTTAGGCAGCATACAAAAAGCTTTCCTACAACATAATAAGGGAGATTAATAAGGGCGCAGGAGAATTTTTTTTTTTTTTTTTTTGGGGGGGACAACAGACAGAATATTAACACCGACTGGAATAAAGCAAGGTTATTACAGCGCGGCTAACACATTCAGCTTGTTCCAACGTCTCACTTTCTGTGGATAGAGCTACTTCTGAAAATAAAGCAAAATCTGGCATTAAGTTCAGACTCAAGCACTTGCATGTACACACTGATGTCACTGGTGTCTACACGTTGACCTGTTCACTGTATCTTGTAACAACTGACAAACGCGGGATCTCATTGACGTCTACGCTTTCATCCACAGCCACACCGATGTGTCTTTCAGTGCACCTGTTTGCTGTTGAGACAGTTCGCTGTTTTCTACCATTTCAGTTAGGCGCCTTTCTACAGTTCTTGCTGAAAGAAGCAAGTGTGTGACTCTGGACAAAGTTGTGTCCCTGTTTGGCAGCCCATCAAATAAAACTATCCAATAGTTACCTTAAGTTGCCTGATTTTTAGCGTCCTAAATGTGCTACTTTGTTTAGCATACCTTGATACTGCCTTCTTTACCGACTCTGCTTCATCTGCATGATCTTTGAAGTTTTTTTCGTGCTTGGTGTCAAAATGACGCCACACACTCGACGTTCGACATACCGCATTTTCACAACAAAGTGCGCACACAGCTCTATCTCCTTTCGAAATAAATCCAAAATCTTTTGTCCAACTTATTTGGAATGAACGACTACTGCTTGCTTTATTGCTCGCCATGATCTCTCTGTAGGCCGACTGGTAATTAGCCTTGAACCCTAGTCTATGCTGTTGCCTACGTAAAGGCAACTACCATTGACTTTATAGTGTAGGCTACGGTTGCACCTCCATTTAAATATTTGACATTTTTTTTGTTTCTTTTTTAAAAACTAATTGCACATTATACAATTTATGATTATTATGTTTATGAATAAGGGGGAAATAACGAAAATGAATATGAATTATATCATTATGTCATAATTTTCCCCTTTGCGTGCCCATGGGAATTGTCCCACGTGCCACTTCAGGCACGTGTGCCATCGGTTGCCTGCTCTAAACCTTACCATATTTGACCAGCGATATTTCTTTTTGTGGCACAAGTTCTCTGCAATTGAAATCTTCCCACTGAGGTAATTTTGAAACCTAATTTCTTGGTGTTTTTTAAAGTTGTATTTCCTGTTGTGAATCTTGAACTTTTTTGGATTATCTTAATTTTGATTTTAGTCAGATTTACTTTCAAAGCCCAGTCGGTGTTCCTCTAACAGATCCAGGCTCCTCCGTAGGTGGCAGCATAACTTGATCTGAATTGGGAGGGGATTTTTAAGGGTGAATCTGCAGATTTACAAAGTTTGTGACCAATATATTGACAAACATTCTTAACAGCTGGACCATAGATATAGCTCACACTGCTTCCTTACCCCTGCCCCTGGGTGAAGAGTTGTTCTATCTTTGCCAATTTTGACTTGGCATTAATTTTATGCATACATTGGATTTGATATTATCATAGACCTTACCCCCTGTACCACCCTGTTAAAACATGCCATTGGGCCAAAATAAAGAAAAGATCTTCTTGATAGCTGTAAAACAGAAATGTTGTTCTTATTTTGGTTGACGCATTTCTCTGTTAGTGTGTTTAGAATGTAAATTCTCTCAGTTGTTTTGGCCCTTTTAAAAGCAATTTAACAATAACTTTTCAACTCTCTCTCTCTCTCTCAGACCTAATGAAGCGCTCTGCTCCAGCACGCATTGTGAATGTATCCTCAGTCAACCACTGGAGAGGAAAGGTTGACCTCTCACACTTTCATGGCGACAACCTGACCTATACGATGGACAGCACCTACAACCACACCAAACTCCATAATGTCATCTGCACCAATGAGCTGGCACACAGACTGCAGGGCACAGGTACCACCAGCGCTGTGGATGTAGAGAGAGCATGAGGAATTAGAGTTAGGTATTAGAAAGGTCTTAGACAGAATTTCCTCTCTGTACCGAAATGTATTATTAAGTGGACACATCCTCCCTGTTCTTTTAAGCAAGTGTTGTTGATTTTTCAGTGACATCGAGGATTGGAAAATAAAACTGAATCACTAAAGTTGGATTGACAGTTAGAAAAATTGCAGGATCTGATTAAGATCTAACTAAAATGTAGACAAGTCACTTTGCTGAATGACTCATTATACAGGTGTCCTTGGCAAAAACCATATATTTGTGAAATGCAGTAATCACGAGAGCCTTTTACAAAACTTATGATCATATTCCTATAATTACCCTATTGTGTCCCTTTGAATAAAATGTCACAACTAGATTAAGAAGATTACTGTCCATCATTCATTGTTCACTGAATAGACCATAGGAAAATCACCAAGATTTACTTTGTAAGTGTAGAAAAAAAAATCAAAATTAAGCCCAAAATGTGACCATAAATTTTGTTAAATTATAATGGAATTAAATCGGGCGAAGTTCATTAAACTTCCATTGTACACATGTCAGTGTTGATTAACTGCTAGTGCCATCTCTTGGGGAAGAAGGGCATTAGTCAATAGAGCAAAGTTTAACATTCTCACAACCAGCTTCTGCTGGTCACTTGGGTCATTACAGTCTGCTTGCATAAGTTGCACAATCTCAAAGACACATTAGCTGGTGGACTGTAGAAAGGACAAGAAGTGGGTGACTGGATGCATGTATTTTGTTAGCTTTGCCCTCCCAGGCTAAGGCGGGCTTTAATTGTCCTTGGTTGACCACTGCATCACCCCATATTACCATTCAAGTGTATTGGAGAAGGCAGAAGATGTGCAACACAGATCTGTATGGGAAAGGGGTGGGTATAGTTCCCTGGGAACTGAAAAACATACAGGGCATGGAAATGGCATAAAGATTGCCTGCACATGAATCCACACAAATCTCCCACTTCAGAGCTACAATGAATCAGTTATAGGAGGTTGTGGGTGCTGCAAAAGGCAGAAAAAAACATCACAAGTGATTAACTCAAATCACTGGGTTATTATTATTTGGCACCAAGCACCAAAGAAAACATCCACAGTAGGACTCATATTGTAGCAAATAGATAAGGGGGTGTATTTTACCATTGGGGCAGGGATAGCAACTACAAAATTGTGACAGTGTAAAACAAAAAAAAAAAAACAATCAAGCAGGATACAGAAGGATGACTTGAAACACCGTCACATTCAGTTTGTCTATCTAATGTCTTGTGATATGTATGTTTGTGTGTGTGTATGTTTATATATTCCATGGGTGTGGGTAAATACGGGTTAACTGAGTCTGATGGGAATAGCCCTGATGACCGATCTGATATGAAAGCTTACAAACTCGCACAATTTGAGGAAACATTAAACTGGATTCGTTCAAATGTCGAACAATTTCTTTTTTAAAAGCCAGGACGGGGAAATGGTAGACCAAAAAGTTGTTGGCACTACTTTTGATCTGTCTCTCAGTTGGTCAGTTGGTCTGATATGTTTAAAGTGGCAAAAAGAGGATAGTTGAATGTTGCCTTACTGATTAAACTATATATATATATATATATATATATATATATATATATATATATATATATATATATATATATATATATATATATATATATATATCACAGTGCAAATTGGAAATTTCACTTTATTATCCTTATTATCAGTATACATTGTAAACGTTACATATCTTTTTTTTGAGTCTGTGTACCCTTCCAAAGAATCCTGTGTTGCTATAGCTCATATTGGATGTATAGCCTGTTTGGTTGTTTTTGACTGAACAATTTCAGTTTTTATTCAAATAATTATAACATTGACGTAACCACCTCGAAAAATGTTGCCTGTCAGAGTTTTTGACAGAAAATTGTGTGGTAGCCTAACGATAAGCAGTGTATTATTTGGGAAATATACTCCTTCAGGCTAATGAATAGTACATTTCATAATATGATGTTTAACTGCTTCTTATTGATTATAATCACGCTGCATTTGTTTACGATTATATGAGCTCAATTACACTACAGCTACCATGTGAGCACGCAGCAGACCATTTTTTTTTCCTTTGGGATTGTAAGGCATTACTTCTACCTTTCCTAAACTTGCCTAATGGGCAAGTTCATTTGAAAGTGTAATGTCAACCCCAATATCACCCTCTCTATATCCATGTTTTTATATGCCAGGTGTGACAGCCAACTCCCTGCACCCTGGCGTGGTGAAGACAGAGGTGATGAGACATTACAGCTTACTTGTCAGGTTCATCTTCAATATGGTGGGACTCTTCTTCTTCAAGGTAACTATCATTAATGCACTCTATACATCGACTCTGAGAAGAAGGTCAAATGAGCACATTTTCCAGTTCATTTCATTACATTGGTAATTTTGCAGATGCTCTTACCTACAGAGACTGATAAAGGGGGAGAGCATACATGCATTAATCTGATTAATACGATAGTACCAGACTTGGCAAAAAATTTCCAGACCACTGAGTATATGCAACATCACTAAAGCAACAATGCAAGTTAACAATGCTAATCCAAGTTAAAATACAACACATGCCAACAAATACATTCATAATAAGAAAATATTCAGAATAAGAAAATCATACCCTTACAAGACCATGGAATGGCAAAACCTTGAGCATATCTATTGCAGGATGTTTGCGTAGAAAACACAATCTTGCATATCAAAGTATGAATTCACTTGTGCAATCAATGCAGGCTAGATATGTGGGAAAACTGCAAGGCTTGAGGAATTACAATAATAAAAACCCAAAAATGTGTAAAAAATTTTCTAAAAAATGTCATCCAATCCATGTTTATTAATAGTCAGTCATGGAAGCTTACCAGAAGAAATGTGGAGAAAACTCGTTCACACAAGGACATTTCCAATGTTTTTAATTTAGTCTCTAAAAGTGTCGCAGGGAATAACAATAGAGACAGACAAACCAGAAATGGAAAACATCTAACCACTACCTTAAAGACATTCCAGTTCAGCTGTAACATAATAGCTTTGACTTGATCTGACTCAAGTTTTTGGCTCTTCGATTTGCTCTTTCATTTTGGCTGACAGTGGAAATATTCCTGGTGGTGATGTGTGTTGACATCATGATCCCTCTGCCAAGAAACAGTGAGAGGCAGAGGGACAGAGAGAGGGGAGAAAGGGTTTTATTTTCAGTTTGTCATTCCATAATTCCAAGATGTGAAAAAGTAAGTACATAACCTGAATTTTTTTTTCTTTTTTTGGTATAATTGAACATGTGAGTGTTGATTAACCTTAATTTAAAATAATGGCAAATAAATGTAATCTAATGCAACAAATAATAATGAAATATTAAACTTTACAATCACTTGTTCAACAGAAATCACTTATTCAACAAGGAAAAGTTCCATGTGTGGGAAAAAATAAGCACATTCCCAGCTTCAATAGCTGGTGTTGCCCCCTTGGACAGAAATAACTAATGCAGGGTTATCAGTGCTTCTTGTCGAGCTACTCTGTGGTTTTGTTTAAGTGTATTGGGTCAATGTCACGTTGCAAGGTCCACTAACCATTCACCTTCAGCTTTTTGACAGATGACCTTACATTTTTCACAAACACTCTTTAGTACAAAGTGGAATTCAAGGTTAACACTATGATAGCATTCTGGTCTGGCCAATTTTTGGTTTTCACCAAACATGATGTCTGACATTATGGCCAAAAATCTCTACCTTTGATTCATCTGTGCAGACCACATTCCCATATTTATTTAGGAGAGCAGAGGCATTTATCTTCTTAATCTCTTATGTAGAACCACATTTTTTCAGTCTCTTTTTGATAGTTGACTCATTCACTTTGACACTGATTATGACAGGAATTGCCTGTAGACCTCCTTATGTTTCTGTGGCATTCTCAGAGACTTCTTCAAGCATCATTTGGTCAGCCTCTGGGCTAAATGTGGTGAGAAAGCCTGATCTGGATAGATTTCCAGTGGTCTGGAATTTTTTCTATTTGTAAATTATTTTCCAGACAATGAAATGATTTGCTCAAATTCCTTGGAAATGGCATTAACACCCACCTGAATAATTAAGACAAAATCTGAACAGGTTTGAGATCATTCTATAAAGTAAGGTCCTCCAAGTTACTCTCTAATGATTTCCTAATCATGTAGTTCGGTAATATTTTGGAGCACCTGGATCTAACTATAGCCATATAGTATATTATATATACAGTATTATAGGGATGATAAAGGTAGGGGTGTACTCTCTTTTCCCCACACAAGGGGAACTTCTGTTGATTTAAACCCTACTAATTGTCAGACAGTGAACTTTTTCTGTATTACTTTGCAAATTGCCAGCAGCCATCCTGCTGAAGCTAAGCAGGTGTATGCTAGGTTTGTACCTGGATGGGAGATCTCTTGGAAAAACTATGTCGCTGCTGAAGGAGGTGTTGGTGAGCCAGTGGGAGGCACTGTTCCCTCTGACCAAAGAGAACTCTAGTGTTCCACTTCAATGATAGTGGAGATGTCATCCCTCTGATGAAATGTTTAACCGAGGTCCTCACTCAGTGAGTCAGTGGTCATTGAACTTCCTATCACACTTTTTGAAAGAGTAGGGGTGTTAACCCCAGCATCCTGGTCAAATTTCCAAAAAACAATTTGCGGTCTACACCCAAGTAACCCTGTATCTGATTTGATAAATAATCCCTCGAAATCCCTGTCCATGCTGATTCCCAAGGTCAAAACTGCAAAAGAAAATTTAATTCTCAGTTGACCTAACCTGGTTAAATAAAGGATACATTTTAAAAATGAGTTTCTTGATCTGTCATTGCAGACAAAATTAAAGTCAAATATCCATATCTCTGAATGTCAGAAAAGAAAAACATTTTCAGGGAGTGTTTTTTACATCACTGTCACTTGTGTAGATCATGGGCTTCTTATGTTCAGGTGTTTGATACACCTGTTTTACTGTGGACTCACAAACAGGATTTCAACATTTTTTTCCCCTTTCCTTGTCTCACAACCAGTCTGTAAACTCTAAACTCTTAAACAAGGTTGTTTGCATTTGCATTGACTGGGGTGTGTGTTGGACAGTTACTCACTGGCATTCTGACTGACATTGAAAAGCGAATGGGAGAGAAGAGCGTTCGCTGACTCTGGGGTGATCAACCTTTTTCAGTGGATGTTCTGTATTTGGACAGATTTTGCAGCAGCATGGCCAATCCTCCAATTCTGAACCTCCTTTTTGTGCTTCCCTTCTGTGTCTCTAAGTCCGCAGAGGAAGGAGCTGTCAGCACCATCTACTGTGCAGTGTCGGAGGAGGTAGAGGGCATCACCGGGAAGTATTTTGACAGCGACTGCTCCCTGGTTCTTCCGGCCCCCCTTGCCCGGGACCCTGCCCTAGCTCTTAAGGTGTTTGAGTTCTGTGAGAGACTGACAGCCAAGCTGTAAGCTCACAGCAGGTACAAATATGGGTACAAAGTCAACTGGTGAATATAATAGAGAGAAGACCGGGTATGATGTGTTCATTAATTTACTAGGTTGGAATTACTTGGTTCAGCACTAAGTCTGGCACCAATGCATGAATACATCAGCCCTCCTTTAACCAATTAAATTAACCCTCATCTGTGTGCATGCAGCTTAACTGATATCTTTGCTTGGTGAATGGTGACACATTGTGCACTTAACTTGAGCATAATTTCACCAGCAGAACAATTATTTGCTTAGTGGTTAGAGCTAATAGCTGGTGTGGAAGTTATTTGCATGCAGTAGGGGACAGCCTTTCATACAATGCTAAATAGTACAAAGTAAGCAATTATCCAATAAGCAGTCATAGCCAGTCAACTTTATATCAGTTTTTTCTTCGGGGGGTGGTCGACTGAGCTTTGTTTAATGATTGAAATTGACCTTACTTCATTAAGCTGCTTGTTTGTTTGATTTCTCATTTTATATTGTACTGAAGTTGTATTACTAAAACATGAAAGATGAAACTTTTAATAAAATAATTCTTCAATATAAGAACTTGACTAAGAACTTTCTCGTGCATTGCTCATTTCCCAGAGAAAGGTGGGTGAAACAGCGTAATGCCTGGTGGTCAGAATAAAGCCAACTACTTCCCTGTCAACATTGACAATGGAATTTCTGAAAATTTTCCCCCCCCGGAAGGAGTTTTCCAAAAAAGCTCTGTTTTCAGTTACCTAAATTGCAATTTGCATGTGGACGAAAGGCTGAAAATGCTTCTTTTCATGTGGATGAGGCCTATGTTGTAAAAATTAAAAATGGTTGACAAACACAGAGGAAACAGAGAATAGACTTGGGTTAAATACACAAATGAAATACTCCTGAAACATTTTGAGTGCCGACATGATGCCTCGAGTGGAAAATTCCACACCTGACCTGTCCGACTCAAGGCCATGCATACATACAGTACATACATAAAAATGTTGTATAAATGTTTAAAAAAATAATAGAAAAATATATGTAAATATAAAAATTACTCTTGGCTGTACGTCCGCAAGTGTTAATGGCTGTATGCATATGATCGTGACCGTCCGACGATATCCCAGCATTGTGTACATCTTCTACATCGTCTAGATACGACCAGTCAGTCAGAACGGAACTCGGATGTATGTCAGAGAATGGCTGTATATGGAAATATTCCAAAATCCGAAAAAAATCCAAAATCTGAAACACTTCTGGTCCCAGGCATTTCAGATCAACCTGTATAGTGAAAAATATTTTTTGTAGATTCAGTGATCTGTATGGATATTTTTTTTAATTACTTGATTGCCCAATGTTTGGGTTTGTTAGAGCTCAATCCTGAAAATGTGGAATCAAGTTAATTTTATGGAGCTGTGGCTTCTTAGTGGCCGCACACTACAGATTAGAGATGATCTGAATGAAACTGCGTTCTGAAGCTGTGTCAATCAGTTGAAGCAGCTGTGTTTCAGCACACTGCTCCGGAGCACCGACCGAAGCATCATCATCATGTTTCCTAATTGACGTAACGGACAAGATCAAATGTAGAGCATTTTCAACAGTTTACAGTGTAACAAGAAAAGTTTATTATGTTCTATGCTTAAGTAATGACTCATTACTGAAAATGTGTAGGCTATTTCTTGTCTATCATGTTTATTGCAGTTTTCTCTTGTACCATAAGTTCCCCAGGTTATACAGAAAAGGTGAATAAAATCATGAAAACCATGTGTGAAGTTGGTGTTTACATGTTCCAGGCTATCAAAACAGCAAAGCACACACTGTCTGGACTTCATAACCTGAATAATATCCAAAGGCTTCTGATGTCACTTGAAACATACTGTCTGTATAACTGCAACTGTTTTTTACATCAATGGACCTCTCAAAGACTTTGAGTGAAATATCCCTTAGAAGGCTATACCCCAGCTGTTGTTGTTGGTAGTCAGAACCTTGAATAAAATATTCCTGGGAACTTTGACCTATGTTTCTTGCATGTTATTTACATTCTTGCATAAACCTTTCCTTGTCACAGTAACATTATTTGTCCTGAACATTAGAGTGGGGCAGCTTAGAGCAAAATCATTCAGATGGTGATACATGTATGAAATTTTGCATGTGGTTCACCTTTAGGCTGTTTATTAAGAAATTAATGTCAGCCAAATGAAATCCAATATGGCCACCATTTTTCAAGATAGCCACCAAATTATGGCTAATGGATGTAATTCTTTTAATATAAACAAACTGTCCAAAATTAATATTTCAGGGGTAAATTCCTATGTTTTAAAACATGAAGATTCTATTTTTGCAACATCTGGGTTTGTAGGATGGATTTATTCAACATTTTTGGAAGGTTTAAGACATTTTATTAAGTTGGGTAATAGTCAATTGTCCATGGCAGCTGTTGTGAATAACCCTTTCTTTAAGTCGGGAGGGCATCTTCTTTAATGTCTGCTCCAGGCTCAATCATGCAGATAAATTGGAGAAGTGTTTTAGGGACTGATTCAAAACATCCTGTTTGTAAACATCCATCAAACTTGGACTTGTGACCCAGTATGCACCTGTGTATGCTCTTTGCAGCTTTAGCAAGAACTATTTCTTCAGTGTAGTCACCAGTATTACTTGAAACAAAACCTGAAACATTTTTATGAAAGGCAAGGAGTACATCTCGTCCCTTGTAATGAGCTTCTAGTTCAGGCATTTGTGTCGTTAATTTTTCTTTCAGCCTGGAAGAGTTGACATTTTGGCCCTCCCCAATTGCTCAAGTTGCTGTTTATGCAGTTTAGTCAACACTGCAAGCTTGAATATTACTGGATCAGTACCCCCACCAACAGATTTTGTTTCATTTATAAATGTAACTTGTACAGAATATTCTATAGCTTTGATTCTGTGGCCATGCTGTTTTTCATTTTCATTTTCCTGAGTTTGTTTACTGAAATGAGCCCTCACTCTGTTGTACAAAGCCACCAGACAAGCAGGATGATACTTTAATTCCAGGGCCACAACATCTCCTCCACCGAGCTTCCCCAACACCTTCGTCTAATCGGACAGGATCAAGCATAATTGATAAAGCATTCATTGCTTTGGACCAAGGGACATTTTTTTGCAATCATACTGTGGCCATCCTATTCTATACTGTATGAAATTAGTGGACATTTAAGATCTTCCTTTTTGTCCAGCTGACAAAGACAGCACTTGTTCCAATCTTTTCACCCCTTGGATGAAGATTCTCAAATGTCAGCCACATTCAAGAATATATGGTAATAAACAATTAAAGGCAGAGGGTTTATCCTTTAACCATCTTAATTGTAAGCATTTTCTTGTAAGGAAAACAACTAGGTTCATGCATTAAATTGCCTTACATCTAGCCAGTGCCCCCCGGTAGTGCATGGCATTCACTCATATAATTACCATCACAGGTTGGTTTTCAGGTGGTTAACGTTATTTTTATATCAGCTAACCCTTGATGAGTCCCTGTGAGAAATTTGGCGCTTGTATCAAAAAGTGAATGATTCTGCCAAAATGTGCACTTAGCTGCCCCACTGATGTGGAATGTTAGAATTTTAACGGCATGTTTACATTATAACATTATGTCAAACCCCACTGAAATATGACCTAAAATTCTTATGGGTCCATTTTCCATTAGCTGGGACCAGGGTATTCTTGGAATAAGAAACGACATAAGTAATTAAATAACTACAAATAACTTGCATAACCTTGAGATCTTCATGTGAACTTAACATTTCCTGCAAAATTTGAACTTATTTCTGTTTCAGAAATTAAATGTTTAATTCTGTAAGCTAAAATTTGTACCACTTGTCTAGAAACATATTTGTACATTCAAGAAGTTACCAGAAATTGGAAGACAGGACCATACATATAAATAAATAAGTAAATATACATATTTCTGACATCTAAATGTGGAAATGAGAGAGGAAATATCATACATACAAGATGATGCTTGCATGATGGAATCTGGGACCATTTTGATCTGCTCACCCGACTAGAGTTCCATATCCTTGCTCATAGCAAATTAAACATTACCTCTGAATTTTACAGTAGCTACAAACATAGGCTATCTATCTATAGTGACAGGTGCCTTAACTGTAATTATTTATTGCCCTAACTAAATTTCACCCCATTTACTTCAGAATGGATATACTAACTATAGCTGGGGCAGTTACATTTATCTCTATGTTGTTATTTAACTTAACTGGTTAACTACCGGTAGTTCCTTTTGTACAATTTGATACAACTGCTTTAAATGTACATCATAATGATGAGTAAAATTAAAGCACTCTGTATCATTGTACTGGTTGTTTTCATCATTTTTTTCCCCATCAAACTGCTACAGTAAAAATGCACAAAACCCACTGTGGAATAGCTGGGAAGTTGTTCTCCAAGGATCTACTTGTGTTTGCCCATAACAATTTGATTTATTTATTTTATTGCTTTGGCAATACATATGCTTGTGGCATACATTCTTTAAGGGAGACTGGCCAAGCCATCCTTTTTATGTATTCTTTTTCATTATTCAGATGGAAGGAAATCTGAGAAGGTTACAGCGAAGAGGAGGCATGGGTAGAATGACTCGCACCCCTCTCTCCTTGGGCCCGCGGCTCATGCAGTTTCGTGACAAGCCGGTTACCGTAAAACTCAACGAAAATGCGCAGAAAAGATTTAAGTGTGGATGACTAGACCGTGGTTTTCCAAAGTGCAGATGGCGTGACTGCAGTCACCACAGTCTGTATGTAGCAAGAAACGTAATGAGTTGTGAGCCCAGCCACGTTGTTCCAAGTTTAAACAGCCATTCAAACAAGCAACTCCTTTATTGCTGTTCTCATAATACATACCGTTTTACCGGGCAGCCCTAATAATCCACTTCAGCGACACCGGTAAGTTTAACATCTACAATAAAACAGAACATCAGCACTGCTATGAAACCGCACAAACAGCACAGCTCACTCACAAGACGATACCAAAATATCCTCAAACCACGCAGATCAGCTGGTCAATATGCCGTCTTGCGTCATTATATTCGTCCGTGTCATTTTATAGAACCAAACAAACATTCCGTAAGCCGGTGATGTGCGTCGCTGTCAAACAATAATTACCCTTTTTCCTGGTTGCCTGGCCACAAAGTCGATGCCTACATGGCAAACAGCGATTTAACTTTAATCGCTCATACGGTTCTAAATTCACTCCTATGCCCTCTGGTACCAGGATACAGTCTGCTGATGATCAAGGGAAATGTAGTTTTAAGAACGCTGTGCGACGCATTCCATATGTAAATATACTTCGTCCATCTACATTGATAGACTGGGCAAATGGCAAATAATACATCCATATTTTTTCTAAAGCAAATCAGAATGCAGTATAAAGGCGGGTCTAAAAGTTCTTTCCAACGCTTGGCTACCTGGGAGTGGCGGTTGTTTCAATATGGCGGATATTACTGGCGGTGAGAAAACCGCTGGGATTTTCTGGATTAAAGACAGTATCCTTTAATGAAAGATGTGTGTAACTTTATATTTAGAATGCAAACATTGTGATTTGAATAAATTTTATTTCAGTTCTTCTAATTTTGATCAGTGATGACAACAAGTGATTGATAATCTCAGATAGGTACCATAGTGTCTTTTAATGATTAGCTATTTTGCTACATGTTAATTCTAACTGTTGAGCTGTCACCATAACGTAGCTATCGGTAGCTAGTCAGAGCGCGTAGCTAGATAACGCCTTCTGCTGCTCAAAGCTATTATATTAAATGGTGATCTTAAAACGTAGATAGACATACACAATTATGGCGATAGCTCACGTTATCTGCGGCTACCCAGCAAACTAGCTGTTACTAGGTATCTACTTTGATTAGTTGGCTGAAGCCCTGTTATTAATTAGAAAACATATGTCGAGGAAACTGTTAGTAAGCAGTTAACTTTTAGTTGGGTGGATGGCTAAATTGTTACGTGAATTAGTTGACTATGAAACTGACGCTAGTGCTGAACTGGTTGCCAGAGGTGTGTTTCGACTCTATGGAGCTATAACTAACCATAGCCCGGCCAATACCACAATGGGCAATTGCAAAGATTGTTTCCTACGTAACAATAGTGATGGCTAAATTCTGTTGGGGAGTTTGTGACCGCCAATTAACGCTGCCTAAATCGCTAACTTTAATGCGTCAGGCAGTAGGCGGTGGATAAAGGTAAAGTTGGAAGTTTTAACAGTTTGCAAGCTACAGTTATAGGGTACTGACAGTTATATTGGGCATTATTGATCACATTTGTCGCTAGCCAACATTTCTTTGTTGGCTGGCATCTCAAAACCCAATGAAATTGCAAACGTTAATGGCTAATATTGATTAAAACTACTTAAACAATCTGAAGTTCAGCACGAGCAAGCAGTTAATCGAGAGCTACCTTTCTGCCTAACGATAGTTATTTGGACTTTTATTTAATGAGATTGCATAAGAGCCAACGACCAAGTTGCAGGTTAGTAAGGCACCATTGAGCTGTTCGTTACATAACACCAATAGTTTATAAGCCTGTCATTCTGTCTGCCTGTTTCCTTTTAATTGCCTTCTTAGCTAATTGTTAATCTCGTAGCATCTGACGAAGATCAGCCAGTGGTATTCGTTCCAGGTGAGCTCAGTCACAATCACATGACTCTCAAACACACACTTAACTTGTACTGAAGATAGTATGCCAGGTAGAGGTGTTTTCCGATTTGTGACATTAATTTGTGAATTGTCTGTGTTTGATTATCTTTCTAGGCGCTACCTAGCTCTTTAAATCGGTTTTCTGTGGTTTGGCCACAAGAGGGCAATCATGTATTTTCTTTACTCTTGTTCCTTGGAAAAAACATTTATTTGCTCTTCACTGGATAACGTTCTCTTTACACTTGTTTACTTTTTGTATCAATCTTCCTAAACACCTTTTATTGTGTGCATGTAGGTGTGAGCAGAGAAGGCAATCTCCGGACTGGAGTGAAGGGGTCATCATCCAGCATTTTGAGTAAAGAGAAGATGAGAGCAGGTGGTGAGGTGAAGGGCATTGTGGGAGTTGGGTGTGTCAACGATGGGAGAAAGAAGCGGAATCCACGGCCTTTTAGCCAGGGTAAGGCTTCCCTGCCCTCCTTCCAGATGAAAGCAGGGCTCCATTCAACCATTGATGCTGGAACATCATTAAGCTCCCCAGTGCTTAGTCCTCCTAAACCCACTGCCATCTACTGCAACCAGCAGGTGGGTCTGTCTGTCTGTCCTCCATACCTCCTGTACTTACATTGTTCTGTACGCAACAGTGACAATAAGGCTAGGTCAGTGTTTGTCACAGTTTTCATTATTACACTAATTTATATTCCTGGCCTAGCATCACTTTTAGTGGAGTTATTGTCATTGATTGATCACCTTATTCTTCTGCAGGTTTTATTACAGCATTATTATTGTACTTTTTACTGTTTAATGTCTTAGCCATTGTTCTTAGTTCAGCATTGATGTGTTTAATTTGATAAATGCTTGGTAGTGAACTATGTTTTGAGTTTCATTTCTTGCTCACATTATTGCATTCTCTTCATTTACATAAAGAGATTGAGTTTTGTTGTATCTCATAAATAGGAATCCAATTGCATTGCGGTTTGTATAATTCCTAATTTACTGTTGGGCTTTATTTTGTGTAATTATTTTCAATGCAGGCCTGCCTCTGGTCTGAACAGTTAGGCCTTAATTTCTTTTTACACAGGCAATAACTGAGGCTGCCCAGGTCAAGAGGAGTGCCTCCCTGAAGGACCTCTGCCCAGAGGACAAACGGCGCATTGCCAACCTTATCCAGGAGTTGGCAAGGTGAAGGCTTAGTTTTTGTGAAGAGTCAAATGATTGGATGTTTTATCTGGTGCGGAGGATACATGATGTTTCTGGTGCCACATCATTGTGTCTGGTGGTGGTGTATGTGCCTGCACTAAATTACTGACTCCCTGGTGTAATTGTTCATGGCTGACTCCTTTCAGGGTGAGTGAGGAGAAAGATGAGACCAAGCAGAGGCTGAAGGATGAGCAGGAGTCCTTTGAACGCAAGATTCAGCAGTTGGAGCAGCAGAACCAGCTGATTGTCCAAGAGAGAGAGAGTATCCTTCTGATGATTGGTTTGTTGACCACCAGTTTTAAGGACTAAAGTATAGGAGAAAGAACCTACTCTATATTTTATACAAACCTCTGCTTAATGTTTTACACAAGGATGGGATTTTTTTTTTCCTTTTTGTAAAAAGTTTAATCCCTTTTAAGACATGCTTGGTTTATTTATATAACACATTTCACACCTTTTTCAAAATAGATAATTAAATGCTTTACGGGGGGCAGAAGTAAAATGGATTAAAAATTAAAAACATTTAATGAAACAACATTTAAATGTAAGGTTTACAAAACATTTAAGAGACAAGGAGAAAGAGGAAAACAGTGCAGTGCATCACTTAATACACTATTGAAAATGCATGAGGCTGGTGGTCCATTCGCACAAAAGGGTATCAAGCCCACCCTCTTCAAAGGCATGGCAAAAAAAAGTGAAGTATGTAATTGATAGTTAAAAGTGGCCTAGGTTGAGGCAAACCTAAGATCCTCTGGGGTAGGGTTCCAGCAGCAGGTAGCATGACGGCCAAATGCTGCATGTAGGTAGTGGTGGCTACGAGTGACTTATTTTTATTTAATTTTTTAAATGTATTTAGTTTGTTTTAAAATGGAACGTGTTGTTCTCCATTTAGTTAGTTTCTTACCACTCTGATTTATTCAGGTTGATTTCTGTCATGGTACCCTGGGATTTGTTTTATGGGCGCATTATATGAGAAGTTAATTGTCTTAAATTGTCTCACAAGAACTTTTTTTTTTTTTTTTTTTTTTTTTTTTATTTTTTTAAATACAAGGATCTTTGTCATTTCTCACAGCCAGTCTGACCTTTGTCATCTGTGTATTGCTTATCCTGACTGACACAGCTTTCTTGAAGTTTAGCAATATTGGAATGCTGTTTTTTTGTGTGTTTTTTAGAAGCATGTTAATCTAAAGCAGCTTTCAGTATGCTGCTTGCAGTTGATATTTTCAAGAGGTCAATACTGACCTCAGATTTGAATGTGCCTTAACTAAAGCTTGACATTAATCTCCCTGATGAAATGAAGAAACTACACTCCTTGAGCGTCTTGGCCTTTTTAAAACTGTAGATGGCAGTATTGACCAGTGAATTGTTTTGATCTGGCCAGCAGAATTCACAAAATGTGAAGGCCGAATGGCCAACTTCCTTGCAAAAGCCAACGTAAGTCTCGGCTATAGCATGAGCATTGAATGCCAGAAGTTCATTGATAGGGACTGTGAGCACAGCTAAACACTTACATGTAGACAATGCTTAATATGATTATCTGTATTGTGTCACCTGCTGCTTGTTGTTGGTTGTAGGGTTAGGACAATTTTTACTATTATATTTACTATTATAACATGAGAGTGGAAACATGGCAATAGTTGAGTCCTTGTAGGAGTTTCCATGTTGTGTATACACACTAATATAATCAATTTTGTCTGTGTGGTGCTGTTATTACAGTGTAGTGTGATTTCTACACACTTTCTGTGCAATGTGTACTGGGATGGCCCATTTTGACAGTCATTTTTATGTTTTTGATGTGACATACAGACTGTTTGGCTGTCTTTTAAACACTACCCTCTTCCTAACTATGAACAAAAACGAAGGTGAGCTGAATTTATAATTTGTTTCAGCAAATAAAATTTCTTCTCAACAAGTAATGATCTTTTGTGGCAGGACAAAGGTAGCTACAAATCACTGAAAGTAAACAGGTGGCAGAGGAAAATTTCCCAACCCACAGCAGAATTGTGATCTTACTTGGGCTGAATGGCCTTTGCCCATAATAATATGTTATGCTCTCAATGCAAACTAGCCTGTGGATTCTCCAACAGCTTAAAAAAATATATATATATATATATATCCTCACATAGCATGGCATTTTACAATGTTTAGATCTGCAGATTTCAGTGGCAGTTGCATTTTGTAGACCATACCTTGAGTTAAATTATGTTCACTAATTACAATTTGTTTTTGTATTTTTGATTCTCAAGATTTTGACATCTTGCAGAGTTACAATTTGAGCTCATTTCTGACCTTAAATGCATCTTATTAATTTTACATTATAGTATAGGAATGACCTTTTAAAATTTTTTGTTTTAGAAATGCACACTCCCTATCACAGCTTTAAAATATCTTACGGTTTTTGGGAGGCATACCATTATTTCTGCTTTCTCTGGTTAAGGAGTGAGTGACATTGTTTTCTGCTGAGCTGCACTCTTTCTAGTACTGTACTGGCGGCATGGAAATGCGCGTCCCTTTGGGCGAGTAACTCCATCAAAGGGAAGGGCTCCTCACCACCATGTTAGTGGATCCGCTTTGCCATTGATCACTGCCATCTGCACGGTAACCTCGCTTCCTCAGCAGCAGCTTGCCGTTCAGGTCGTAGGGAGACCGTTGTAGTCATGCAGTTATGAATTGCACTTTTGGGGGCGGGGATGGGGGGACTTTCTTCTCGTAGTAATATATAAGCTGATCAAATGAGTTGAGTCTTATCAGTATGAAAAATCATATCCCAAGAAAAAAATTTAAGGGGAAAAGGTGCATTTTGGGAGTAGTTTGAGTAAGTTGAACTGGAAGTGTTTTACCTTCATTCATAGCTTGAATAATTTTATATCTCCAAAAAATATGCTTTTGCATTCATATCAGAGTAAGGATGAGGATAAAAATTTATAACAATTTTTTTTTTTTTGTCTTTCACCCATCTATTTTTTTTTTCATCCAAATATTTAATGCCCACTGCTGTGACCATCTTTGTCAGTTCCTGTGAAGTACAAGAAGCAAGCTGCTGCTTATTTTCAATCAGCAGACTACAAACTGAGCTCTGAAGTTATTGCACTTGTCTGTTTAAACCCACCCAAAAGACATGAATCAAATTATGTCCCACCTCCAATGGACTCACTCATCCATGTGGGGTAATAACATAGGCAAAACTCACTGAATCTGCAATATTTATGCTGCAGGTCTTAGACTGCCTTTAAACAGTCTTATTTACAGGCTGAGCCACTCAGAATTTTCTGTAGGAGGTAAAGGGAAGCATCAAAGGCCCTTGGTTTGCCCTAGAGTCTCATAGAATTGCATTTCCCTACAAAAATCTGTATCCATAAACAGGTAGATCAACCACTAAACCACTATTATTGTGTGATGGTTATAATCTATCCTGTTTATTGGATAAATAATTTAACATGGAAGGCTGCAAGATGTTTGCAAGAGAAGTTATGGCTAAATGGAACTCATGTTGTAAGCCAAAAATATTCATAGTCTGTGAAAGGTTGTCGTGTGCTTTTGATAAAATCTAAATGATTAAATAAAGCGTTTACCAAACAAGCTACAGTTAATTGCAGACTAATTCAGGCTTTTCTTAATGCCGTCAGCCTGCCCCTTAATACCATGAACATGAATAGTAAATTTCCTCTCCTTTACAACCCTGCGGTCTTCGGTTATTCCACTCAACTTTGGGGGGAAAAAATGTGGCTAATATAACTGTCAATTTAGCACAACACCATGAAGTATGAAGAGAAATAGCAGTCAGATAATTGCACAATTGGCAGCGAAGCCCAGAAATTAGGAATGCACAACTCAATTAAATGCACTTTAGTTCTGAACTTGGCATTTACACTAAACTTCTAAACTCTATTAAAAGGAGATTTGAGGGGAAAAAATCTATGAAAGGACCCAGTGGAGAAAGAGATGAAAGCTGAGGCTGTCTTTAAAGTACAGGAAGTCATAAAGACACCTTTGAGATGAGCATTTAGAACAGTTTTCAAAGGTTAAGGGGAAACCAAAGGCAAATAGATGTAAAAGAAGGACTTGTAAAGTATAATTTCTAGACAATCTATTCCATCTTATCTTCGTAGATTGAGGGGTTATCAGAATATATCTGTCTGGTGCTTCATAGAATCTTGAATCTTGTTTTTGGGAACAATTTATAACTTGCCCACAAAAAAAAAAAAAATCACGGTTTTATCAATCCCATAATCCATATTTCAAAGTATGGCCTAAACAGGAGATATTTAAACAGTGTGGTGTTGTTGAAATTGTTCTGATGCAAATTTAAAAAAAATAAAACGCACCAAGTCCATGAATAGAATAGAAAGTAGTGAATAGAAATTTGATTATCTTATGGTAATACATGACATTCTGAATATATTGATGTGATGTTAATATACTGAAGGTGTAGGTTTTTATGTTTGCTCCTGGGACGACTGGTGTATGGTCAAGCTCAGAGCTTCCATCAGGGCAAGCATTGAGGCATACCTAAGGGAAAGTCTAACTGTTGAACGATCAAAAATTTGGTTATGTTTTCTATGATCATTTGAGACCACATAAATGCGCAGTCAAATTATTAAATTTTATTACCAGATGATTTTCTTGCCTGTATGCAGGGTTAATTTGTTGAAATTACGTGGCTTTGAATTTTTCCTTGAATTCCCATCATATGGACCTATCCCAGTCCAGTGCTTGTATTCAAGCATTGGTCATCTTAAGCTCATGCCCTCTCCATTGATTTTCATCACAACCAGCAGTTTGCTCAGCACACTGTGCGCAGTGCATGCTCTGTTAAAATATTCCTTTTGTGCGTTTCCTTTCCACCTTGAAATGGAATTCATTATTTTATTTCAGCATCTGCTGACAAGAGAAGTGAATCATGTTGACAATTCTGTCTGGAAATATTGAACGCAAACTCTGATTTTAGGTATTTTTGGACAGGGAGGAGGAACTGTCGCTCCGGGTTAACTCCTGATGTAAGGCCCACGTAATGCTCTGATTGGCCGCCGGCCAAAGCAACGGCTCTTGGCTCGAGGTTGAAAAGAATTTTATCAGTTGCACTGCAGTCGCTTCAGATTATGAAGCAGTGGGATTTTTTCCCCCTCCTTGCCATCGTCAAATTAATATATTCATTTATCTGTGTATGCTTGATCTGCCTATCAAGTTATTGGAATTTTCATGTCAGTAAAAAGTTGAATTTTTGTATGTGGTACGTTATACCATTGAGTTTGTTGTAGCACAGATTTAGTGCTCAAAACGTTGGTAGAGATCTAAAAAAAAAATTAAAATCTGCTCTTATTAAAGTTTTCGTTTTCTGTCAAAATAATTTAACAATTTATGTGGTGACAAACCTAATTACCTCATGATGTACAGATGGTCCCCGACTTATGATGGGGTTACGTTCTGTCACACCCATCGTAAGTGGAAAATATAAGTCGAAAATGGATTTAATACATCTAGTATACCTAACCTACTGAACATCATAGCCTTGTGTAACCTACCTTAAATGTGCTTTGAACACTTACATTAGCCTACAGTTGGGCAAAATCATTAACACAAACCCTATTTTATAATAAAGTGTTGAATATCTTAAAGTAAGTCAGACCATTGTAACTCAGGGACCTTCTGTACTTCTATTTCGAATTGTTTTTACACATTAATTCCATTAAACAGAATGTAGGGAATTGGGTGTAATTTCGAGTACTTTTCACCTGCATATCTCAATTCCTTTCCTCCTCTATTGTTTACTACAGGATTGTTTACTACAGTAGGTTAATGTTGCCCTGCATTTTTCTTGATACTCACTACTTCTTTCAAAGCTATCCATTTATTAATTACTGGCAGAATACCTTACTCAAAAGTACAACAGCAGCAACTTGGGTACTGAACCTACAACCTGAAGTCCAGTCCCCTAGCTGTTTTGTTACACTGTACTCTTTGTCTCTCCAATTCTGTGTGTTTTGTAATGGGATAAAAGGTGATTAGAGGGTGTGGTTCTACATGCCAGGCTCATGCCCAGCTTCATATCCTCCAGTTCAAATTAAAATTCCTGTCACACTTCATATCTCCGTAGAAATGAAAGTGACCACTTTCTTTGAATGCAGTTTGGAGCTGCCCCAACCCCCTAACCCCTAACCCCTAACTGGGTGAGGGCATTTTTCTCAGTGGGGTTTTTGCTGAATTGACTTGTCAGCCCAACACGTAAATGATTGCGGCCTGGCAAAAGAAGTCCTCTAACTCATGGGAGAAAGTTTTGGGGTGCCAGCGTGGATTTATGGGCAGCGCTGGCTGCAGGGGGCATTGTCTGCCGGGTGCTGGCGCGGTCCTGTCATTAGGGGCTTCGTCAGCTGCGACGGCTGGTTCCGCACCCCGGATTGATTCTGCCTGGCGAAGTGGCAGCGCCAGCTCCTTCTCTGCTGCTTCTTTGACAGCCTGGCACGCAGCCCAGCTAGCCGAGGCGGGTAGCGTTAGCGGCACGGGGGTGGCTGGGGTCTTTAAAGCCCCAGCCTAAAACCATCTCTCCTCACACTGAGAGAGCACCCTTTTCTGTTCATTTCTTTTTTTTTTTTTTTTTTTTTTTTTTAAACAAGTTATTTTTATCCTTGTCCTTTTTTTCATTTTCCCCCTCCCTGTGTTCATTGGCTGGTCTCATCGTGGAGGCAGCGTCTGTTCTATTCAGGCGAGTGTAGGCTAACGCGTGTGTCCTCCAGCCGCTGCTTTTTTTTTTTTTTTTTTTTTTTTTAAATTTAAATTTTTTTTTTTTTGCTGCGCAGTCCACCTGCGGAGCTGCACAGTTGTGGCATTGGAGGCATACTCTCAGAGCACAGCTGGCACGATGGGTTTGGGGGGTGTAAGGCTGCCCGACTGAAATGATTACGTGGCGCTCTGTGGGAGACGTGGCCACAGTCAGCACTGGCACTGCTATTCCACTGGGAAAGCGTCCCTGTACCAAGGACTAATGCTATAGCTGCACTCCCCACCCTGGAAAGCGGTTTTATTTATTTTTTTTCCCCACACATAAGCAACAATGGGGTGGTCCCATCCAATGACCCAGTTATATTTCTATATAAATGTTTATACTCTAGGGCAAGTTGCTCAGTTTTGTCTTATGCAGGCAAGAAAAACTTACCTCTTATATGCTATTCTGCCAGGCCTCATGCTCTTTTCAACAAATACACCTCAGAATTGGGGTAGTATGTCAGAAATGGTTTAATAAGGCCCATGATGACTTGGTTTAGGGTCTAAGTGCTTAGAATGACAGTCTGGCCTAGCATTCGTGGCTGTTGCAGTGGGTTTTATTTTCGTTTTTGGAGGGCTGATGTTCGGAAGGCTCACCCTTTGTGTTTGATGATGGCCTGCTTTCGTTCGAAGTTTTCCACTTCACAATGATAATAGAGTAAATCAAAATATTTAAATAGTTAAATAATAGAGTGAACTGAAGGTATTTGGTGCTTTGCAATAAAGGTGTAGGTATGAATGTCAGTCAAATCCAGGTGTACACTTTGAGACTGCTGTGTATGGCTGAGACACCCCGGCGTGTATGAGTTGTTTCTTTGACCCAGTGCTCCAGGCTTACAGCAGCAGTACCGTGAGTGCCAGGAGTTGCTGACCCTCTACCAGCAATACCTATCCCAACAGCAGGAGAAGCTGAATCACTCCATTGCCCACCTCAACCACTCCCACTCCAAGGTACACGCCGCCCCGCACCAGCCCTGTCCACGTCCGTCTCTCTGAGTGTGCTTCTGTCCTTACTTGCCTCCTGTTCCCCCATCACCCTGATCATTCATAGGTCTGTGGCTAATTCAAACTGATATATTTACCTCGAAAAATGATGGCAGCTGTGATAGGATGCGTTTGAAGGAAGCTGCCAGGCACTTGAAAGAGTGGCGTCAGTTTGCTGCCGGAGCGGAAGCCGTTCCTGTGGCCGTCTCAGATTCTTTCAAAAGTGTATCAAATATTTGATGTACACGTCCCCCCTGATAGCGGTGCCGTAGTGAAGCCAGCTCTTTTGCGGAGCAAGTCATCAGAATGACAAGGAAGTGGCATTCCCTGGAGCTCACTAAGCTTTGGTGAGATGGGGAGAAGGAGAGAGAGAGTGAGAGAAGGGGAGAGAAGGCAAGACAAAGAGTGGGAGGGAGAGGGGTGAGAGAAAAAGTGACAAAAAGGCAGGGAGGGGGAGAGAATGATGGATTGAGGGAATAAGAGCGGGAGGGACACAGAGTGAAAGAGAGGCGAGAGGAGGGGGGTTAAAAGGAGGTGGGGTAGCAGGAAATCACAGGCCCAGAGCAACAGGCTCATCTGCACAGCCCAGAGTGTTGATAGTACTGCCAGCAATGCCCTATGACACCCCCCTCCTTCCTTTAATCAGTGAATCCCATCAGCCAGGAGACAGCCCCCCCTTCCCCCTTGCCTGTGGGTAGCCCATCCTAATAACAGATGTGGTCAATAAGAGATGGACCTAATAACAGATGAGGTGTTGAGCCTCTAGTTTCTAAATTACAGAGGGTGAAGGCCGTCTGCTAATAACAGCTGATGATCAGGTTAAGTCCTCCCATCTCTGATACCCGTGGCGGCATGGCAACGCCCCCCCTGCCTGGTCAGCACTGGACAGCGTGGCGCCAGTTTGTAGAAGGGCTGTCACTAACAATTATATTGGTAATGGAGTAATCAATTAATTTAATTTGATGATTGAGTAATCTGAAAAAAAAGTAATAGTAAAAATTTACTTAAATGAGGGATGAATTAATGATGGGCAATAATTTAATTGTCATGAAATCTCCAACTAATAAGTTGAACCATTCACAAAAAAAAAAAAAAACTAGTTTTGTTTTGCAATTGCCCTATATTATTTATTGAGACTATGTGGTTAGATTTTAAAAAGTGTATTTGTACAAGTATAGTAATAATGATGAATTTTACAAAATTGTTTAATATTCATGCTTAAGCCACTCAACGAGTCAGCATTGGGGGGGGGGAGGTTTGTTTACGCTGAGATGAGGTAGCAATCCCACCGCCCACAGCTAAGAGAGTTTATAAAGACGTGGTTTAGTCAAATGCATGAGTCAAACATCCAGTCTGAAATATAGTGACTGGTATACGTACCATCACTTTTATATAAGGAGGAATAAAATAACTCCATATGGTAGAGTTAAGTTGTCCGGATAGTGCGAGTGACCCTGGAGAGTGACAATGGACAGACAAAATACACGTGCATTCCATTCAATCAGCACTTCTGCCAGCCTGTTTAATTTAACTGGTGACGTGAATTTCGACATAGCAGCACAATTAGCGAGACCGTTCTGTGTTAATTCCTTACCTTGTACCCGCTTCATCTTGCTCATATGCAAGAATCATTCTTTTAATGTGTTGCAGCAAGGACAACGTGTTAACTATAATAAGCAAGGTCCATGTTAAAAATGTTGCACCGCACTACGTTTTCTGTAGGTTTTAATGTAAAGCGATCCCAAACTTTACTATTTTTATGCCATTTCAGGGCCTTTTCACTCACACGCTTTCCTCACAGTTTTCTGCCTTCTTTGCCTACTACGTTATGGTCCGTGTTGATACACTGCAGCGCTGGTCTGCAGCATGGGGAAACCGGGTAAAAAATAAATGAAGCTTTGAGGCGGAAAATTTTAATCAAGGATTTTTACTGTTTGAGGTACTCAAGTTACTTGAATAATCATTTCAGCCCTAGTTTGCAGCAGAGACAGAATTTTTCTTGCTGAGGTGGCGGCATGTCATCAGCTTGTGGTTTTTCAAGGCACAGGCAATGTTTCCTTTTGAATCGCTGCATTGATGGTAATCCTTGCCTACACAAAGAGAGATCCGTTCTGTTCTGGAGGTGAGAAACGCCAATAGCGATTAGACGCCATCCTCTTGTCTTTTCGCCCAGATCCCTGGCATGTCCGGTTGATTGCTGTGTCCCTATTCATCGACTGGGGGCCCAGCTGATTGCTGTCTGTTTCTTCTTTTCTCTCCTTGCGTAGGCGTAAGCATGCCCCCCCCCCCCTCCCCATTCACACTTCTCAGAGGAGAAGCAGACCTTGATTTTGCCTGTCATTGGAGGGTTTTCTGATTTAAATAACTTAAAGTACATGAATTTTAATGCCCAAGTTTGTGTTTGGGGTTTATATTATTTATTTTAACCCAGTAATGGCTGTTTGTTCATAAATCCTGTAAAGTTTGAATTTTATTTGACAGAAGTAATTTATTCAGCTGATAGGAGGAGCTGGGTAGTCCTTGTCATAGGACGTTAATCTCTGTCAGTAACTGATTTGCTCAGCACGCTCACTCGTGTAGGTTATGTTAACCTAAATGATGTCCATTTTAGATGCTATAGCTGAGTATGTATGTACCGCAGCAGCCGAAGGTGCACACCTTGCTCAAGGTTAAAGTGGCTACATCTTGCCGGCAATGTGAACCTGAAGCTCACGATCAGACGTCTCTCCCCATTCCCACGCTCCTGCCTAGGAATATTAGGTGGTCAACGAGTGTGACACCCTCGCAAAAATCAGGCTCTTGAGTAATGCAAGTTTGCATGCTCTGTGACCTTTTCTGAATTAGTCAACGTCCTTAATGTCTCCTTCTAAAAACCAATACGCTGTCTAAGCCGGTGTAGCTGTGGTTATTACAATACTGTGGTTATTGTCTGTCTCTGAAATGATTTGTGTGTGTATATTGTTGATTACTTTGTTTGGGGGTTGTTGAAGTGACAGTACCTCTGTGTCCTGCCATTGTAATTTCTGATGTCTTCCACAGGTTTGCAGCAACCATGTTTCCAGGCACCCTGGTGGAGAGGCGGGACTTGAAGGCTCCTACCTGGGTCTTCCCAATGTGGGCAGAACACAGGCTGGAACATGCCTTAATGGCTCTCGCTTGGCTGAGATGGGGGCAGTGGGGGTGGGAGTGCAACATGGGAAAGGTGGGGCAAAGGAGAGACTGGCCTGGGGGGTGCGCCCTCTTGTGGAGAACAACTATAATGCCATGCCCACACAAGGCTTTTCCAGTATTGGGCAGGATAGTGATGGAAATGAGGAGCTATCGCAGAATATGGTCCAGGGAGGGTGTAGCGAACCTCGGCTGACAGGGCAGTCCAGGCGTGAGGACTCTGATACCGTGGGTCGACACTGCTCTCAACGACACTTCCGTTTGGATGATGACAGAGAAGGTGTGGAAAAAGGAGGGGCGCACCGCACATCTGCTGTGTACAAACCTGAGTGGGTGGCCTCTGACAGGAGGCCTGGAACAGCCACAGCAACTCCTCCTGGCTGCGTCGACTGGGAGGAGAGGAAGCACTGGCTCCTGCTGCAGAAGATGGAGCTGGAGGTCCAGCGAGAGCGACTTCAGGCCCAGCTAGCGCTACAGGAGGAGAGGCTAATCCGACAGAACCAGCAGCTCAGACAGTCCCGCATGGACTACAGCAGGTAGGACCCTCCGGCTCTGAGGGTCAGGAATTCGACTACGAGCTGCACCCCTACTGTTGTACCCTTGAACAAGGTCTAGGAAGTGGTCCAGTGGAATCGTGATAGGTTGGCTTTCAGCAAAAAAAACATGTTTAAATATTTTATGCATTATATCCAACCTGCTATTCTGGATATTCCTCAAGGTATCTATAATCTATCTGGAGACACACTGACTACAGCACTATTTTGGGGACGGCTCTACTTCGGGTACATTTAATTATGTATAATGAATATCTGCTAGTGAAGGAGACCATGTCTGAGACAGGAAGCACCTTATATTGGTATGAATAGACATATTGTGTTTTCATAACGATAATATATATATTTTTAAAATGTATTTTATTGCTGTAAAGCAGATTTGGTGGAAAGCCAAAAAAAAAAAAAAACCATGCAATGTGCTACCACTGCTTTCGATACCGGGTGATGTTGCAGAATGTGACCGTGACACGCCATTCTCAGATTCCGAGATGTGGCAACAGAGCTGGATCAAAACGGCGAAGATGCAGCGGAGAGAGGAGTGGCTCAGCATGATGACGTGTCACGGTAAAGCCATGCATTGCCCACACTACTACCTTCACAAAGCCCTCAAAATCCACACCATAAAGTGATCCGACCTGTTCTCACTGTCTGCTGTTTATTCAGACCAAGCACTCTTTCTTTGCCAACACCGTTTATCAGGTCTTGTGAACTTGAGAATGCGGTAACTCCAGCACATGAATATGGTCATATTTGAGGAACAAAATGCCGTTTCGTGTCAGCGTTTTATTTGTTGGTGGTGAACATTTGACTTGTTTTTCACCTTTTCCTCAGGAGTTTTGCCACAGAATCTTCTAACTCACAATATACTTGGCTCTTTATTCTTACCATTGAAAGTTATTCATTCTTATTCCAGAGGCTAAAACATTCCAATCTGATATATCTTCTGCAAAAATTAAGGGGCATGACAAAGTACAATGCTAAACCTACTTGCTCAAATACCTGTTTACACCAGTAACACTGACTTTTGCCTGTCACTCTGTGGTGCCCTTTACTGTCGTATTATAGTTCTGTGGTTAAAAATGGCTTTTCCTGTGTCATGCTTATATCCAATGGTGGATAGTGGCACACAGGCCAACAATGAAATACAACTGAGATGCAAGATAATTTTTATTCCTCATCAGAAGAAACATTCTGAAATTTTAAAGCAAAAAGCCATATAAAGTGAAAATGGTTTAATTGCAGGCTAACTTTTATGTTAAGAATTACCACATGCAGAGACAAAAATGGCTTGAAGCCTGCAAGTTCCTTGTAGTTCACTGTCTGTTCATGATTTTCATTTCTTATTTAAGTGTGCAATCGATGATTCTGTGAAATTTGAAAAATGAGGGAACTTGGTGTAGAAAAATAAAGCCATCATCTGAAGAGGTTATCAGTTGTTATGCAAATTTGCCATTAGGCTGTGTTGACATTTTACACAAACAGCTCCATATGGGTGTATCCCATCTGTAGGTGCATTTTTTTTCTTTAAGATCACACTTTGGACTTCTAAAAACAATCCCACACATGATGTTCATGTAAATGGGTCCTTGATGCTGTCTTAAGCTGCTTTTAATATTCAATCAATCCCATAATGACATGTAATGGTCTAAATGTTGTGCAAACATTTTACCAGAGCAGGCTGGTAAATTCAAAGCTACCGGTAAAATCAGTGTTGGCCCAAGCCCTGTGACACTGGACATCCTGTACAGAGACATTTCACTGGAAATCGTATTTAACGGGACCGAAGGAACATAGTGTCTGTGTTTAGCTGGCCTACTGAGTTTCAGTCCACCAACGATTTGTGTGCATTCTTGCTTTTTCTTTAACGAGCTTGAGCGTTTTCCTTCTGCCATGGGCCCTTGCACGTCTGCCCCCAACACACACACACACTGCCATCTGGGAACAGGAACAAGGGGGCTGAACGCCCAAGTGTGGTGAAGGAGTCATGGGGGGGCGCTGGTGTGGGGAGTGGGAGGGGGGATGGTGGGTGTGACAGGGCTGTCATTGCTCCGTGTCGCCCCACGGTTGATTAATGTGCCACCCCGGCATAATTAGGGGGAATTAAAGGTGCTTAAAATGAGTTTTCTCCCTCCAGGAATCCTCCCTGACGAAAAGCCGTTGAATTATTCAGAGCTCTCCAGACTGTGGCTGCCCTGCGCCGAGCCCTGGGTGCGAGAGCCTGGGCTTCTTTGACAGGAATACCAATCTTCACTTTTGTTATGAGGAATTAGGTGGGGATGAAAGGGAAATGGGAAAACCGACACGGTACTGAGACAAGTTAATCGTTTCTCCCCTTCCCCCACACCCCCCACTCCCACCCCACCTCGCCAATCTCTGTTCCGCTCTGCAAAGCGTTCGCTCTCTCTCCGCTTCCACCGCATAGTGGGGTCATTATGGAACTGAGGAACGGGAGACCAAGTGGCTCAGTAAAGAAGGAATTTTGCATAGACATGGTTAAGGGTCTGCTTACCGAAAGGCCTCTGTGTGTCCTCAGTGGAACGGTGGAGCCGGTGAAAGTGAGGGCTCCCTCTGGTGAAGCGGAGGACCCAGGCAGGCGTGCAGCACAGCAAGATGGTGAATTAATGCAACAAGGTGGGGTGGTAGTCCCCCCTTCACAAAAATTCCTGCAGTCAAAGGGTAGGTTTTCTCTGTGTGTGTGTGTACGCATCATATGGATAAAATACTTTGAAAATGCACAAAGCAATTCCTTCAGATTACTGACAGTTGTGTATATTCTTGTAAATACATGCATCATTTAGAAGAAAATTCAATTGGATATTTTACTTGGATCATGTTTTTATATACATATATAGTTAATTAGGTATGTGTGTACTATGCTCTTTAGCTGGTATGAGATCCCATTCCTGGATGGATTGAATGTAAGTTAATTGAAAGTAAAAGTTTATTACTTCCAAAACCAAGCACTACTTTAAGAGATGTGAAATCTCAGTGTGATGAAAGAAGACCCGTCACCTTGTGTTTGTCTGAGGTTCTACTTTAGATTCAGCTCGTTACCACAGCTGTTATTGGGCTTGAAAAATATGTATGTAGTGGTTGTAATATTGTGCTGGTGATATTTTTGCTTGCCCTTCTGTTAGAGGCCCTAGAACTATCCAGGAAAGATGCTGCCACCTCTCCTACAGCGGCCCAAACCCAACTCAAGCCCACTACGCCCTTAAAACCCTCCACAGCTGTCCCTAAGACCCCCCATTCACGGTGAGTCTGCACAGTCCCTTCCTCCTGTTCCCCCGAAAAACGAACCTCCATATCATATAAGATCGTGTCCATCTCTGTTTCAATTTAGAAATTTAAAAATCTTCACAGATTAGGTTTATAGTCCAGTGTCAGCTCATGAATTGAATTTCTCTTAATTTCCTAAACTGACAGAACTAAAATGGAACTGACCCCAGCCCTGTTACATATTACTATAATTAGTGAAACACAGAGCTCCAAGGCAGTTAGCTGCAGCAATGTTAATTTCCTAGTTTTTCAGACGCTTACATTTAACTATGTTTATAGTTGAAATGGCTGCAGCTTTTTTGATAGATTAAAATACAAACAAATTAATTTAATTATGCTTGTATATATATGTCATTATACATCAGTGTTTGATGCTCATGTTAGCAGTTTATTCAATTATGACAATCTGAAATTAAGTCTTCATCAAAGTTTCATTATTCTGTCCAGTTAGTCTATTTATGATTATACCCCAAAGAGGTCTGTACCTGTTTATTCCAAAGGGACAGTGAAAACTGAGCTACACGTTATCAATTATCCCTTATCATATGCCCTAGTTAGAAGCCTAATGGACAATAATTTACCTCAACCAGTATTGATATAAAACCGAACTAATTATGCTTATGCAGAATTGCTCATCAAACAACCGAAAAGGCAGGCTGATAAATGTAATTAAACAATCATGAGTTATAGTTCAACGCCAAATGGCCAAAGTCAACATTTTGGACAAGCAACGCTTTGGTGAGGCCTTTCTGGGTCTGTCCGCAACATGATACAGACTGTTTAATATTGCTCAGTGTTATGGCCCAAATCCATCCGGATTACAATATCCCAAGGGAAGCAGAAGATGCAACATACCACGAAATGCCACCAAGACATAGAACACAGAAAATCGATAGAAAACAAAACTATGAAATTCATTGCAGGGATTATAAAAGTATGTGCTCCCTCCCCACAATAGGATACAATTTCCCCCTGTCTCTACAAACTAAAACAAAACAAACTAAAACAACCGGAAAATTAATAGGTCCAAAAAAAAAAAAAAAAAAAAAAAGTGACTAAAGACAAAACTGCTAACAGTTTCTCAGGAGTCTGGCTCTCAATGAGAGAGATGCCATTTATACTTTTTCACAAGGAGCAGGAGTAGGTTCTCAGTATCAGGTGTGGCACAGGTGCAGGTAATTATTCAATTAGGCTGTCAATCAGATCCAATTAGGCCCAGGTAAGGGCAGTACCCCAAATCAGAGCTGCACTTTCAGGGGGGAGCAAAAAAAAAAAAAAACCGCAGAGCTTTACATCAGGACGGTGCTGTTGAAAATTATGAGGGGAGAGGAGGTCAGTAGGAGATGAAGAAAAAGACAAGCCATGAATTGACAACAAAAGGAGGAGACAAAGTGAAGACTACAAGGTGTTTGAGATTTTGAAGATTTTGCTGGTATCACTGAGCTTGACAGAAGCCAAGCTGTGCCCCATTAGCTGCTATAGTGGGACCCAGCAGCAGGTGTAATTGAACGGAGTTCTCTGCTCATGGTGGGGGATACAGCATTTTCTCCTCCAGTAATGAGGAAGAAAAGAGCGGATGAATCAGTCTGCTCTGCTCCCACTCTCAGTGCAAGAGAGAGCGACTCATTGTGTTTTCCATTTTAAGTGTACAAGTGTAAAGGTAATTAATTTGACAGTGTGTTGCCATATCATTCTGTGCCTTCACTGAATTTTTAGTCATAGTAACAAAAATAAAATTAAACTTTGTTGTTTATTGCTAACATGACCTTCTAGGAAAATTTTTAATTAATTTTAGTTCTGTGCTTGCAGAAGTTTTAAAAGGGCTGTATTTTAACTCTCTCTTGGGGTGTGATTTTGTATTACAATCAAAGCAATCAATTTTTTTTTTTTTTTTTTTTTTGTTTGTCTTATCAAATGAAAGCCAGGGACAAATTATTCAGAATCTTCATTTGTGTTTGAGGATTGCGAGATCCACCACTGTGACCAAAATCCATTTCCTCCAAAGCTTTCAGTAAAATTGCATGTAAATGAGTTGGTCATGGTTATTTATAGTGCATTTAACAGAGCAGGTTGTAATTCATTGTTTTGTCTACTGTCTGCAATGCTGCAGAATGCAAGCCAGCTGAAGTGACTTGCCTGTGTGGTGCGGCTTGTGGTTTGAGTATAGGGTGGGGGGGAAAAAAAGGGACCACACCAGCAGGTCCCCTCACCACACACACACACACACACACACACACACCCCTTATCCAGCTGTCATAGAAAATCACACCATACCGTCTTCCCAATTAATAAGTTTATTAACATAAAAAGACTGCCCCCAGCCCAAGGCACTCATAACCAGGCCCAAATCCCCCAGCCTGTGCCACATTTTTACCTGTCTTATAATCTGAGGTGGAGCGGCGAGACCCCAGCGACGATGTTATTTAAGCTAACAAGCTCCAGAGAAAGACGGCGTAATGTATGTGCAGTAAGCACTTCATTGTAGTTGACTGTTCGGAAAAGGCGCCGTTGCATTATTCATTGAGAATCTTGATTTCAGGGGAATCAATGGAGCGTGTCATTTTAAGGGTTTTATTTTTTTAAATTTCTTTTTTTGCAAGAAGGCCTGGAATCTCCCAGGCACACCGCCAGACCAAACCCCAAGCTGTAGCCATGGTGTCCTAGGCTGTGTGGATGCGCTGATTTTGTGTAGCGGCAGTCACTGTTTTACTACTGTACTGGTAACCCTGTTGCGTCTTTAGTGAGCGGATTCCACTTTTTAGCCACTGTAGGTGTCGCAATTGAGCCACCATTTCCTTCATACTTTGAATGGCAGAATACTTAAATCTCCCCACGGATGCAAAAAATGCAAATTGTGACACGGAAATACTCGGTGGGAGAGTTTTAGAGTCGTCAAAAATGTATTAAAAATGAACAAGACAGATTCAGTTAGTCTGGTGTCAGTAGAAATCACATCAAATATCCTAGCATTCGTAAATGATACAGAGACAATGCAGGTACTGAGTGGAATTCATAGTTGTTTCTGCTGTCCAGGTCCTGATGCAGCAAAGCATTCCCAAGCCAAGATGCTACCATCACCATGCTTGGTCTGAGTTTCTCACTGGGCAATGCACTATTTAGTTTTTGCCAAACACAGGCAAGAACTGGGGCTAGCATCACCCAGTAGTTTTACTTTTGAAATTATCCGGCTTAGAACTTTGTTCTAAAACTATTGAGGATCATCCTGGTTCTCTTTGGCCAGGCTGAGATGAAACATTCATGTTCTTTTTTTGTGAGTGGTGGAATCTGTCGTGCTACTGTGCAATGAATGATACTTTCCTGGTGTCATTAACACGATCTTAAACGATCGGGCAAGAGAAGCCTGCAGAAGCCTTGGTACAATGTGCCTCTGCAACCTGGGTGCTGACAAATTAATTCTGATGTCGGTGGTCAGAGTTAGTCACATTTATATTGGGCAGGAATGTCCTGTATCAGGTGTGATTGCTTCTGCTGGAGTACTTTGGACACCCAAAAAAATCCAAAAAAACACCGAACTGTGGTGGTAGTTTTCTTTTAAACTTCTTCCATGTACTGTGTCAAGTCGCACCATGATCTGTCCAAATTCAATGTTCACAAAAATGCAGAAAATAAGTAACAAAATTACAATTGTGTTTTTACACATTTGTGTTTGTGCTATGTGTTTCTTATTAATGTCAATACCAACCAATTTGAGGTACTGGCATTGCAGGGCTGTCAGCCTCAGAAATTTGGGGAAAAAATGCGTAAAGGGGAGCAGTGTCATCCTTATGACATACCACACAAAGAAAACTGCATCAGGAAAGGGGAAAATGTAGCCTCAAGTTGAAGCTCACCAACAGAAATAGCTGAGCACTTTTTAGCGTCCAAAAATGATCACAGAACTATATACATCCGTGACAAAAACTGAATGTATGCAGTATGTATTTGTGAGTGTAAATGTGTCATTCCTTCCCCCCCACACTTTTTTTTTTTTTTTTTTTTTTTTGTTTTACCCCTAACCCAAACCACAACCAAACTAGTTAATCTCCCACAGCAACTAGGCTTAGTGACTTCAAGATGAGGAAGTTGACTATATCAATACACATGAAGATGAGCTTGTGCTTCTTCACACACTGCCAAACCACCACCAGTTACATCCTGCACATGTTGTCAGGGGATTACGAGGCTAGCATATTATCAGTTCGTTGATCTTCAGGTGCCCAGCCTGAATAGGCATGGCCACTGGAGACCAACAGAACTAGCTGGCACTTATCATTCCCTAGTGAGGCTGCGCCAATTGTTCCCTCGCCAGTGCAGACCTCGGGCTGTCAATGGCAATGACATGACCGCGACTCAAGCACCCTAATCGCAGGGCTCATGCTTTGCTTTAAGATTAGCTTGAGCCACTCTTAGGCCCATGTGTCTTTCTGCTTATGCAGTTTTTGTTTGGCTTATGTTTTTCAAGTGTTCCCAATGGCAAATAATTTGTTGTTTTGACAATATCAGTACAGACTATTTGACATCTTCCAAAATCTAACCAATGACTCATTCTGCCTTGTAAAATAACTTATTGATTTCAGTATGTATTTTATAGCAGAAACACATTGGTAATTAGTGTTAATGTGAATCGTGTGTAAATTTAATTAGTTTCTTCAGTACATGGGTACTTTTTCCACTTTTTCATTATTTTTTCAACCTTGTGTGTGTACACTTCAAACAAATATTTACCATATATTCAAATCATTTTACAACAGGTCTGGAAAAAATAAGAAATACTGAAAAAATAATAGAATCACAACAAACAAAATCTGACAAAGAATGTGCAGCGCAACAAAATCTTATACAACCAAAGTTGTCCCAAATGTTTCTTTATATTTGTACCTTTCTTGTGTCTGTCAGTGAAAGTAAGTTGCACTGGGAAATGCCTGATCATGTGATTGCTTTGTCATAGCATTTCTGATCAATTGCATTGGATAGCCTTTCTATACAGAGTCTCTGTACTCACAGGAATGTGGAAGAGTATGTTAAGGTATTATGTATATGGTTTGCAGATGCTATTAATTAGCATAATTCTGTTACACTAAATGATTTCAGTACCTGTTCAATTGAAGCATCTTGATCAGCTCTGTAAAGAAAGAATTTGTTGGAAATCAGGGCTGAACTTCAGAAAGGCATTCAGTATGACCATGCACAAGCAAGCTGACACACAATATGAGACATGAAAAAGGACTCAAAACTTCAGACATGTTTGCAGTTCATAAAATATCAGAAAAGAGGGGTTGGGGAGAAGAAAAAAAAAAAAACATTTGCAGAAGTTGTAGCCTCTGTAAATTTTTAATCCCTCCCCTAAAGGCATGCTGGTTTGATGGAGCCAGGCAGTAATTAGAGAATTCTCCTGCTGTCGGCTTGCGGAGGGCTCCCCCTCTCCAAATCCTCCACCCGCCCCCCCCCAACACCCACCCAGCTCTGTCACCCCGCTGCCTGCTATTGATCAGCAGGAAATTGACATGCTGGCTGTACGAATCTGCCATTATCGGATTTTTATATTACCATGCAGGCTGTAAATGAAAGGGTCACTCGGGCGTGACAGCCGTCTTTAATGAGAGGGTGAGGGAGAAAGAGGGGGTAAAAATAACTAAAGAGAGAAGAGAGCGCATGGTAAACAAAGTCTTGTGTTTTTTGTTTTTGTTTTTTTTTTTTGAATACGCTTTTATTTCAGCTACTAGAAAGCTGGCTTAGAATTGGTTTCTGCAGATGTTGTGAGCCTCGTACGTTCCAAGCTGAGGACATTTCTTACGGGTTAGAATGGGGTAACTCTCTTGGCCTGTATCAGGTCACTCTAAAGTGAGGGAGGCATTGGTGAAAGTGAGCACAGAATTCTGCAGATGTTTGCTTAATTTTTCCATCAGGATGGCAAGAGCAAGAAATGTCCTTCAAGAAATGCTGTTAAAAAAAATTGTCCTCAAACAGAGCGCTCTGAAATTCTGTTATTTTATATGCATCCAGGTTTGCCCTTTAAGGAAGGTAGCTTGGAATTTCTTTTTGCACTCGCTTTGCTTGAATGTATTTGGTGGTTGACACTGTAGGTAAATAGTGCAGTCTTTTGCCACATCCAATCATGGAATATGGAAATGGCAGATGATAAAATGTCATTTTCCCGTCCTTGTACCAGGTGGAGAGTTCATACGTTATCATTGTTGCTTCTCCTTGGTTCCCCCTCTGCTTCTGCGATGTGACCTAAAGCATCAGCTTGCTGTCTGAATGCAGAGGGGGGGAACCAGGGGAATCATCGCGTAAGTGATATTAATGTCCCATGGCCACTAGCGGTTGAACCTTGAGAAAAGTAATAAAAGCCTTCTGTAAATATTACTTGGCCAAGGCCATTTGCATTCTCCCTATCACTTCCTCCCAACCTCTGATCCACTCCTCCCCTCCCTCGGCTCCCCTCTTTGCCCAAACTGTACCCCCCTTGCCTCGTTATAGATTGTGGCTGCCGGTAGGAGATGCATTATTCATATTGGCGGTGTCGTCTGTTGATGGATGGCTGTTTGAGAGGGCTGTCCGTTAAATAAATCAACAAATAAAAATGCAAATTCTCACATTTCGAGCGTGAGCCTGGCCAAAGTCCCTTCCCACCCTCTTCCCTGCCGACTTGTGCCCGCTCCCTCCTGCTAACCGATATTGGCAGGCACAAGGAGACCAAATGAAGAAGACAGATTTACTTACTTTGACTTCAGTTTTTTTTCATGCGTTATTACCTGTATACACCTCTCTCCCCCTCCTCCTGCCTGGACTGCTTTAGTTGAGAGGCTTTTCTCCTCCCTTGGCTTTTCCCTCCTTCCCATCTCACCTGCCTTAACCTCCACCTCCCATCACCCATAGCTTAATCTCTGTGTAACAGCAGATGCCCATACTGTCCAGGAATAATGTGTTGTATTAATGAAGTGAACGGGGGCTCATTAAATATTTTGCTGTTTTTATTATCTGCCAGTCTTTGGAAAAGCATAAGCAATCTTTGCCAGGGACTTTGCAAGGGTACACAGACAAAGCAAACCTGCACAGTTGTATGGTAACGAGGGACGGCTCACGCTACAGAAATTTGCAGGCGCACGCACCGACTCACGCCCCAGGAATGCAGGAATGCAAATTGATGGGAGCTGAAATGAGCAGAGAATTATGTTAGCAACATCAGAGGAGCATGGTTCAAGAATTCATGTTTTAAATCTGAAATGCGCTCGTCTGTCTATGTACATGCTGAATAATTTATCAAGAAACCGGACTGTGGGTTTGAATCTTTATTAGCCTGATCGTACTCTTACTCTTATTTATTTATTCATTCATTTGGCACATAGTCTACATGAAGATCTATATTGAAGATTTTCTTACACCTGTAGTATCCCTAAGGATTCCCCTGGGCTAAACCCCTATGAAGCAAGTGGGTTCCTGGAGGTTTAATCTTTCAACTAATGACCTTCAAGATCTAGGAAAAAATGTATTGTAAAAACATCTATATATTTTACCTATGGTAATCCAAAATCTAGTAGTTGAACAAAGACCAGAAATGCATTAATTTGTTGTGGAGTGAAGTGACGCTCAATTGTATTTCAAACTATGGTTGCATCAAAATGTGCCTCGTCAAACCTTAAAAAAAAAAAAAAAAAAAAAAAATTTGCGAAATGCCGTGTCCAGACCCACTGTTTGCTCAGTCCCTCAGTTAATTTCTTCTGCATTTTAAACCCTCATCTGCTCAAACATTAGAGTTAATGCATGTCAAAATTACAGCAGGAGCTTTTGGGGTGGAGTTTCTTTCTGAGTGAATCAGGGCAGTGTCCTTGAGAAACCCAGGTCCACAGTCGATAAAACGGTCTTCCGCTATGCTCCAGTGTATCAAAATATTCACATGCCCGGCAAGTCTGTGGGCATACTGATACGGTCTCCCTCAGCCCTGACCCGCTCGCCTTTTGTTCCCTTTTGTTCCCCACCCACCTCTCCCTTCTCTCTTTCAGGCTTAGAAATTCAAATTGATTTCATTGGCATAGCCAAAGTACAGCATGTTTCCAGATGGAATTTATTAATCAGCATAGATATCTCCTTCAAGTCACACATCCAGTTAGCATTCTCTTGCTTTCTCTCTCTCTCCCCCTTTCTTTCTCCCTGCTTGGAGTCCAGTTCAAATTGGCTTTATTTGCATGACACAAGTCAGGTTTTCCCTAAGCCTTTAAAACAATTTAGCATGCCAGCACAAGTCATTCAGTCTGTCAATCCTCCCACTGTCATCTGTGGAAAACAGACCTGATGTTCCTGCAGAGCTTTGCTTGATTTCAGAGGATAAAAACTGGAAAACTGACATTTTCACCTTCATTATTACTGCCCAGTGCAGTCCTGTTCCTAATCTCTCGGTTGTCTATCCAATGCCCAGTGCAGTACTGTTTCTGATCTCCCCTGTCCAATGCCCAGTGTGGTCGGGTTTTCAGTATTCAGGGGTTTTCATCCACCATCAGGTTCTGAACTATTCCCAGTCCGATGTTTCTGTTTCAGTGCAGCCCAGTCTCCGATGTGCTATGTATTGCTTTGTGGGGCCCTATTTCTTAACTCTCTGGATGTTTTTCCATCATCTTAATGCAGTCCTATTTCTGGTCTCCCCTTGTGAGCATCCGCTGTTCAGTGCTCTCCTGTTTCTAATATCCCTGGGTGTTTATCCTCCTCACAGCCTCAACTCTTCCCTGATGGAACTCCTGGATGTGTTTAGCCCCATCTCTGTACCTGTCCAGCGCCGTCCCAAGTGCCAGCCCCAGCACCAGCCCCAACCACACAGCACCCGTAAGCCTCGCCCAGCCCCCCTGTCCTCTGTGCTGTCCCCCTGGGCACCCCCACACCGGTGCCCCACATCCCCAGACGAGGAAGCAGAGGAAAGCCGAATCCTGGAGGACATATTCTTCATCTGTTGAGGCAGCACCGTAAGCAGAATTCCTTGAATGAAGAGTCAAAAAGACTCCCTAAAGTCCCCCAGGCCTGGCACTGAGCCGACTGACAGCAGTGTTAACAAGCCTTATTAATATTGACTTCATTGTGGTTTCAGGGAAAGCCAGAGGCTTTTAAGATGAGAGAGCTTGAAAATGTCTTTGAAAGTTGTTACAATTTGTGTGTTTTTGTGTGCATGTGCCCCCTCTTCCCCCTGTTAAAAAAAACATTTCTTGCACTAGAACATAAACAACAAACTTTTTTTTTTTTTTTTACTCATCCATCCAAATTAGACAAGAATTGCCCTTCTTTCCAATGTCTGTTTTTTCTTTTGTTTGAAACCGATAGCCAAATCACGAAAGCTTTGAAATATTTTTTATTGTATGGAAATATTTGTGTGCCTAATTGTAAATAAATAGCCAATAATAACATATGTTTCTGTTGTTTACTTTTTCGCACCAAGCATAATTAGTTGATACGAGTTAAAAATGAATTTGAAAAATGAATTTCACTGTTATTTAGATGACATGGAACTCTAGATCAGCTGCTCCAGCTGGAACATTGCCCTGTTTCTGAGTTGCGTAAATGCCTTAAAAAAGACATAAATAAGACAGAATAAAAGGGCATGGAATTCATGCTATTTACCTAGAAAATGCAACTGAATGACTCAATTTGTCCTAAAAATGTATATGGATTACCCTTAATGTACAAATTGTGCGTCTGACTACCAGTTGACCCAGATCTTTTGGGGAGCTTAATGGCCATTCGGAGAATGATCTCATCTCCCAATTCTGAGACCAAAAGCTTCCTGCATCTTAAATGATAGGATCGATTTACACATTTGTTAAGATTGGACTGCTTCCATATGTATCTGATAGCTGCATTAAAACACGATCCTCTCTGAAACTAAAAATGTCAAGAGTATTAGGGATTCCAAAAATTATTTCACCTGCACATTCAAATTTCAGACCAATTTAATATTCACTGAAGTTTGTCTTGTCATACAAACATTAAATTGACTAAGGAGCCTGGAGCTGGAGTGGTCCACTAAAATGTATGGGGACCTGACAATCTCCATATCAAAATCTAGCCTAAACACCCACCATAGTCATCATTTGAAGGAACGGCAATCAAGACCCTGGATCAGCTGCAAGTTCAGAGGCATTGACAGTTAGCACAGTCCTGAGAGCTTGGGATTTAGGAAGTAATATGAACATTATTTAACAGTGTTAGGTCACCATTGCAGCACAATCTACACGTGCATCGGACCAGTTGCAGAAACCTCCGCATCATACAAAAGAATGTAATCTGCACCTCATACATTGATCCAACTTTGAAAACATGCTTATGAATTTAAAAATGTATGATGGTGTTTCTGAACTGGAGATTAGTTGACACCAAATACTTAATATAGCTACGTTAAAGTGCTTTTGCTGTCCATCAGTATCATCAACACTATCTGGACCTATTAGTGGTAATGATTGTGTTTTAACTGACCTGGAAAGCTATAATCCATCTGCATGTTGTAATATCATGTAGACCTAATGATAGTTGCCAGGACTATTTATGACAATGCTTTTCTACATGTTTTGAATCTGCAATTTCTATATTTGGTCAAGTCAAATTACAAACTCCAAAGCTGTATGGTTTTTACTGGTTAGTTGAAAAATTACTTCAATTCAACCCACACATTCAGTTACAAGGCGATGGCACTGCCATTCGTAGAAGAAGCAATGATACGTGCTAGTTTTTGTTGACTAGCTGACAATTCCCTTTCTGCTTTTAGTAACTAAACTAGATACCTACAATAATAAGTGGGTAGCTTTTCTCACATCTGTAGCCCAAAAAAACTCTAGCCAGCTAGCTAGGTTAAGTAAACAGTTGATGAATATTTACAGAATGGCTGTCGCACTAGCCCAGGGCATTATTACAGTAACGATTATAGTGAGCTGTATTGTCAATTATATAGGGTTTTTCAAGTACAGTATACGCAATATTAAATGAATGGAATGATACAACCTTTTTATCATTGATTTTACAGTGATAAACTATTTACTTAACTTAAAATGCACTTTTCCCCATTGCATACATATTATCATTATTCTACAGTCCTGTTAACCAGCTGTAATGTCATATTGTTTAATTTATTGCAGCCATTTACTGTCAAGCTGTGTTTTATAGCATTTTCATTGTACTGTTCCACTATTTTCTCTATTTGTTATTTAATTACGTTCTACCACTTTCCACTCATCCATTAAAAGCAACTGCTTTATCCTGCTGAGTGTCATGGTGAGGTAGATATAGGCCCAGCAGGCATAGGGCATGAGGTGAAACAACATATAAATGATGATTTAGGGATGGCAATTAACCTAGACAGCGTGTCTTTGGACCATGGGAGGAAAATAGGGTTCCTGGAGGACCCTGGAGCTATGAAGTGACCATACTACCCACTGTGCCAGCATGCCTTCTGGTACAGCCAATTAAAGCATCTTAATGTTCATGTTCTCCAAATACCCTTTCATTATGCTCCTTTCTACAAAGGGCTATTTGCCAATATTGCTGTTGTGGGTACTGTGCTAAATGCCATTTGATTGACTGAATTACTCGTGTGTACTTCCTGTCAGCCATCCGTCACCTGTCACTAGTCAACTGACTCTCAGCTTCATCCTCCTATCTCTCCCTCCCCTATTCTCCTTTGTTAAATCCTTATTTTGAATGTAAATCTAGTAATGATGATGATAATCTGTCGTTGATAAATTCCTAAGAACATACAGAGACGCACAACATGTAGTACAGAAAATGACTGCTGGAGAAAATCACACAAATTGCCTTGATTCTAGACTGTGCTTTATTTCGGGCTAAGCTGAGACGCATCATTCAGTAAATTACATAAGAGTCCAGGGATCAGAGAATTAGGCAGTCCGGAGAGACAGGGTGAGAGCAGTGATACACACCGTCCAATGAGAAGCCTGTCAGACTGGTGGACCTTGAAACACACAACACTCACAACCCCACCTTTCTGCATAGAGATGTTTACTTTTTATTTACGTATCTTTACGAATCGGTCTCGTAATCAGTATACCAAGACTGCTATTTTATCCTATCCCATTTGTATCCTACTGTAAAATTCTGTGTTCAACTTCTACATTTTAGTTTACCATATTTTTCTGTGGTTTAAATAGTTTATTTTCATCAGATCAACAATAAAGTAGGAGGCTCAATATCGTCAACCAAACAGCTGTGAGTTAAAATCAAGCGGATATTAGCACGGTGAAGCACTTCTCACTTTAGACCCCGCAGTGGGGATTACGAGGGGTGGGGCGGGGGGTTCTGTATTGTCAAGTTCCCAAGGAGCCAGATGAATAGTTCTGGATCTGTTCTTATTTCAATGATTATGGTGTAGTGCAGTTTCTGGTGGGATTGAGGTTTTTTGTGGGAGTCCTGCCACAGATTAAATGAAGCCATAAATCACCATAGAGAGAATGGTCAAGCCTATTTTGTGCTCTGACCACAACATGGGGTCAAGAGGATTTGTGGATTACATCTGATCTGAAGCTAAGGGGGAAAAAAAACCTAAAACTCTAAAGCATACCCCATTTTTCAGGTCGCATACACAGTGTACAAACACAGCTCTAGTTGGCAGCAAGAGCATGCTGGTTTATGTTCTGTGAGCTTTGCGTTAACAAGTAGATCTGTAACCCTCTCCGTTAACTGTGTTTATTTAAGGAGACTTCAAAGGTCCAGAGCTCCACCCACTTCCAGTCCATGCAAGCCTGGCATTTCCACTACCCATAGATTTTCATTACAGGGAACAAATAAACCCAAACTTTTACCAAAGAAAGTTGCTTTTTCATTTAGCAATCGAGCAAAAAGCCAGACAACAAAAAGGAATGAAGCCAAAACTTAACTACAGCTGATGCTTACAGATCCCCTCAGTGGTGCATGACTTGCTGATAGAGCAAGCCTTGCTTTTCACTCACTTTCCAAACTATGAAATTGCCACCATGCACAAATACCATATTGGAAGGACAGATGAAAAGTTTTTCTGTTTGATTCATTTGGTGTGTCATTGAACAATGACATGGTTCTCTGTGGAGAAAACATGGATTTTGACATGATTGTATGTGTCTCCATTCCCTCTAATGGACCTAACCTGCTCTGGCTGGCTATAAGGCTGGCTTGCACTTTATCGACTGAAGGAGAGTTGGGAGCTCAGGGCGGGGTGCAGTTTGGAATGCTCAAACAAGCACTACAAACTGTATGTACTTAATCCATATGATGGAACATCAAGTTCATTGATCTTTTTTTACAGCTCCATATTTTTCTTGCTTATTTAAATAGTTTCGAATTTAAAATTCACAATTTTAAGATTTTATGAAATGCTTGTGCAATTTTTTTTGCTTTGTTATGCAAAATGTTAGAGTGCAAAATGAAGCTTAAGTTCGATTTTAGGAGATTCTGTGCTTATGGAACAAATGAAATGTGAAATTTATTCCTATTATGTCCATTGCAAATGAACAATTAAAAAAACATCTGCTCACAGAAACATAACCCTCAGCTGATACTCTTCAGCAAACATCTATAATAAATAATACATCAGGTAGGAATCATTGGCAGTTTGGTAAAAAAAAGAAATAAAAAAGACAGAAATAAATTAATAAATAAATTAATAAATAAATAAATACTGTAAATCTGTTCAATAAATCTGATTTTCTTTGTATTGAATTCAGTGCACTCCCTGACTCATCTCTAGTTAAAACCTGGATTGCACGCCATCTCCTCATGCCATAGACCTCTATAACACCCCGATACCTGGTTTTTATTGATTATTCTTTTTTCTTTTGTCTTTTTTTTAAGTATTTAAAGTTTTCTCTTTACCCAGTCTTTGTAGGTAGAAGTAAAAGTCCTATAAAATATGCAAACCTATTTACAGAGAAAAAACAGAGCAACAAAAAGAAACATTTACATATATTCATTGATTTATATATATTAAAAGCTCTGCTCTGTCTCTCATTAGTTTTTTTAACATTTCTGTTGAGTTGTTGTATGTAAACAGTTGCAGCTGTTGCTTCATTGAGCTGATGGGCAGGGGAAGGAGGTTAAATAATGGAGACACCCTTCAGGTCTGTCTTGAAGCCAGATGTACAGACAGGATACGACTCTGTGGAAGCTAAACACAGGCTTCCTGCTTTTAAAATGGATCCACAAAGTAAAGTATATTCTTCTAAGCACACAAATGCAAGGTAGGATTTCTTCCCATCACTGTCTGGTTCACATGTATCATAAACCCCCAGGAAAAAATTTTCTTGTATGGGCTCCAGCAAATGCACTATTGGAAATTTTAAGACAGATTTTCTATCTGGTTCTGAAACCAGGAGACAGAAAAGATGAAGATCTCTTCTTGCTCTCTTGTTGTTTTCAACAGTTTTAATTGGCATAATCAGAACAAATACATTGCATGGTTATTGGTCAGAACTTTAATAGACAAATAAAGTGCATTTTGAGTTGTGGAGGATGATAAAGATTCTATATGCTGAAAATGAACCAGGCAGGGAGGGATTCACTGTTTTTACTGGCTTATTTTTTTAAGTTCATTAATATGCATGAGGTGGCAAGTCGCCACCTTTCGCAGTGAAATTCTGCCTTGTGTCTTCCACCTGATGTCCACTATGAAAATGTAGTTCTTGTTATTTGTTCAGGCTTAATTGGAAATACTTCTATCTTAGACTTAACAGTAGTCTTGACATCATAGAAATCGACTGCCCGTGACTAAACAACCTGCAGTTCGCTGCGACAGGTGTGTCAGGTGACACTGTGACACCTAAACAGGTGACAGCCTACCGAAGCGCGAGCAAGTGCAAGCACAAGACATGCACATGTCCTGGAAAAATAAAGAATTGCTATGATATGTTGATTTTAGTTCAAGTTTTATAGACGGCTCTTTCATTGCTGTGTCTGAGTGTGCAGTAAGCACATCAAAGGGAAGGATGTTTAAGATAGGAGCTCCCAGTTCTTAAGGAAAGATCATACAGCCTGTTGTTCTTGAAGCTTGCCTCTGAGAAGTCACCTCTTGCAGTTTCAAATAACATATACACATATGTACAGATATTAATATACACACATATATATATAAATATATATGTAAGCACATATATTTCAGTAGAGAGTGGAATGCCTGCAGTTTGGGAGCTGCCACAATTGTGATTCTTCCCAGTTTGTTCCAAGCAGTTTGGCAAGAGCAGTGTTGGAGACCAGCTAAAATCTACAATAAAATTACAGTTCTACATATTAGGTTCAACAGCAGTTCTATATACACACATATATATAAAATATATGCATATAAATACATATATAAGTTTGAGTAACATATGTATTCATATATATATGCAGATATATATGAATACTTTTTGCATGTGTATGTTATACATATATATGTACTGTAAATATAAACATGTTCATATATTTTGTACACACATATATATTATGTTCATTTAACTACCAGGTTTTGCTCAAGTTCAGGTGAAAAAAAGAGAAAAAAATAAATATTCTGATATTGAGTAGTTATTGTAAACTAGCGAAGTGAGTACCCTCACAGGCGATCTGAAATAGTGTTGCCGTTTTTAAAAAGCATACCAGCAATATATATGTATGTATATACAGTATATATAGTATATATATATTTATATAATCATTTTTACATTAGATTTTTTTTTTCTCAAACGTAACTCTTAAGCCTGTTCAAACAGCCAAAGAGATGTGATGGTCTGAGTATGTTACAGCTACAAGTCTTTTAGTGATAAAAATGTTTGGTCATTTGGTCCCTAAATCAACTGAGGAATGACAGGTAAGACTCCCCAGAGACTGTTGCTACAGCTCACCGTGGCAACATTATCCCCTGGAAACGGACAGGCACTCCAAGTAAAGATGGCCAACCAAATCGAGTTTGCGTCCTGAAATATCGTATCCCTTTAAAAAAAGGTTCCTTTCGTCTGAAATGTGGTTAACATTTCTGTTCATAAGCATCTCCTGAAACAGTTTTTTAAAAAGTTATTTCTCTCGTATGCTTGTTCCTTTTGAGCTGTTTGAGCTCTTACATGTAGCTCTGGGAAAATGATTCCTTTCTCCAAAAACTTTTTTAATTAATCAGGACACAGCTTCTCTCCTCATAGCTCTGCTCTGTAAAAGTCAGTTGTTTTTTCTTTATTTTTTTGTAGAAGTCTTTTTGCGGAAAAGGTCCCGCCTGGTCCAAAAAACTTGGGGGAGGGGGAGTTTGGGGGGGGAGACTGTCGACATGGGCAACGAGACACCCTCGATGCCACACTTTTGCACTCCGCTGAGTTCCAAAAGTTACATCCAATAGCAGTATTTAAGTACTGTGGTTTGATTCTTCCCTGTTAATTTCTGTTGTGTTGCAGTTCAGTTCCAGCTCCTTTGCATCTGTTTTTATTTCACTTCAATGTCTTTTTTTTCATGTCACCAACATTCGTCCCGACTCCATAAAACCTAGATGATAAACAAAGAAAGCCGTTATTTTTTATATTACCATCATTCAGCATCTGAATATGTCTTTCAGTTAATTGCTGCCTATTGTTACCATGTACTGTCAGAGTTTTTGCTTTCTTAATTTCTTTGAGTTTTTTTAGTTTCTTTTAGAAAAGAACTGCTAGTTACAGTGGAAATTGCGATGGAAACTAGTCTTTGAATTTCAAGACTGAAGCATTACAAATTCAGAATACTATTACTGTAGATACAGTTGTGGTGTAGTGTAGGGTTATAACCCTGAGTTTGACACCAGGTGGGGCTTAGGTTCAAGCTACATTTGAAGTGTACTATCTTTCAACCTTCCAATGAAACACTTCACAAATAAACAAAAAAATCCAACAACAAGGCACTTCACATGAAATGCTCCACTAGCTGTATGAATAGGTAATAAGTCCTCGTGAAGTGAATAAATGATGCTATGCAGATTCTCCATCACAAAGATAAAGAGATGAGAATGAGAGAGACATCAGAAGTATATACTGGAGGAGGACAAATGTTATTCACTTCACTGCGCCCCATCAGCCTGGGAAAGAGAGACAGTTCCATTCTGTCGCGCCGAACCGTCATTCTTTAATGGTGACACTGGGCCTAATGTGCTTTTAAACGCAAACAGATTGTTTTCTTCGGTTCAGCCAACCAGTGAATGAGTGGGCAGATTGATCAGGTTTTGGGTGGGTGGGCAGGTGGGGGGGCTCACCTGTTTGTCCTGTGTGCTCCAGCGGTGTTCGCCAACAGGGCGAAGGGTGAGGGGGTGGGCGGGGCTAGTAGGGGCGGTTGGCATCCTTTGGCCTCTTGAGCTGAACTTTCAGCCGCTTCATGCCGATCTGAAAGCCATTCATGGATTGGATGGCGGCCTGGGCACTGGCGGGGTTGTCAAAGCTCACGAAACCTGGAGACAAAGAAGGGTGGGAGGAGAGGAGGAATGCCGAGGGAGGAAGAGAGGGAGTGACAGAGAGGAACAGAGAGAAAGGGGGAGATAGCAAGAGAGGAGGAGGGACGAGCAGTCAGGTTAGCACCGGGTCAAAGGGAGAGACAGGCAGGAAAGGAGGGAGCAGGTTGAAGTTTCAAGGTTAGAAATAAGACAAAGGGATTAAGAAAAACAGGGAGAGCGAGGCAGGAAACAGAGAGAGGAGGGAAGACAGAATCAGTCAGGGGTTAGGACAAAAGCCAGATGAAATACAGAAAGATGAACAGAGGGAGGAGAGAGGGAGAGAGAGGAGGGAGCACACAGAGGTTATTTCATTTCTAAAAGATTCAATCAGTTTCAATTCAGCTGGGTCTTAAATATGAAATGCAAAGCTTTACACAACATGACATCATATACAATGGCAATATATACAATGGGGTGGTTGCATATACATTTCTATGCAATCACAGGCACAGTCACATGACACTTACATCACATATACTGTATAACACAGACATACAATGCTGCTTACAGTCCCATGGGCTAACCTACCAGAAAGGGGAACGAATAAACTGCTCCATCTCTGGATAGGGTAAGTCTACTCCAGCTTATCATGGTAGAAGCTTTTATTCTTTGAGAAAGTATGATATTTGGATATACTGGTGTTCCTTTGGTAAATTTACATGCTGGCAGTTTCAAAGTAGTATGCTCTGCACTGCATGTTGTAACTACATTAGTGAAGCTGTCCATTCTGGCCCACAGTCCCAGGTTGCTAATACATGTATAGGCATTACTAATCTTAACCTGAGACAAAAAATGTTTTTAGGTTTTGAATTAAACATTGAAAACATGTGTATTTGTGTTTAAAAAATCTGGACAAAATGTGAAATTATTTAGACTCATGAAGGTGTCTACACAGTGTATTCTCAACAGCAAATTTGTTAAAAACGTGTTGTCACCATATAATGCTCCAGTTTGTAATTACTATAATTCATTACTTCAATATCCCACTGTACCAGAGGGTCATAATGCCCACAATATTATCTTGTATTACTGTCCTGATGGATTTGCAGTGGCTAGGTATGGAGTCCATAAATGTGAAATCTCTCCAGTTTAGATTCCAAAGTAAAACACTCTTTACACAAAAGAAAATGAGCCATTAGACCATCTGTCTCAGCTTTCAGCAACATCCAATGCAAGAATGCTATATTTAAAAATGATTTTTTCAGCATTTAAATACCCAGTGACCCAATAGGTAACACTGTCTAAGTTAATATGAAATGTGAATTATTCACCTTCACTGTGTTATCAGAGAACATATGTAATGATATTATGTAACAAAAGGTTACCAAAAACCATGCCAGCCAGAAACTTTAGTAAGTCCATAACATGTTAGTCTTGGATAGTGGTCTGGGTGCTGGTCAAATAAAGGTGAAAACATTTCCTTGGCAATGTAATTTGACAGTAACTGTTGACCGGTGGACACAGTCCTAACATTTGTGTAAACGAGTACGTATTTTAATGTTTTGCAGAAATACACAGTGTCATTAAACAACCAATGTCAATTTAGTTGCAAAAAAGTAAATGTAATAGTTTTTTGAATTGCTGAAAGAGATTAGGTGATCAATCCTGAGAATCGTTAAATTTACAAATGCAATCAAACCTTTCTACATTATGTCTCAATGATTATATTTAGAAAAAAAACTGCATAATTTACATCAGAATAAACGGAAAAGATTTCAAGACATGTATTACAGTTATTTCAGGTCCTTTGTTATAATCAGGAAAACAGACAAATGTATCCAAATGTTTTCCCTTGAAAAGTAGATGAAATCTGGAGGAATTGGTTAGTTCAGAGGACCATATTCGTCCCTCCCCAGCACCAGCCCCACTACGGCATTCATCAGTACATTGCAATACACTTTCTAAGGCGTTTAGGATATTGGTCACATGATTCAATCACTGCCACATTCTGTCCTTATCATTCCTTTGGCTTCCTAATCCTCTGACATCACTCTCCATTTCTGCATATCTTTTCATGGTACTCTACACTGAAATGTTCATTTCGCTTGTTCCTTTCTTCTGCAGGTTCTTCTGGGTTGATCTGGTTTTTCTTCTCCCTTTTCCTCACTGTCCTACTGTTTTTCCTCCTTTACTTTTCACTTTCCCTTTCTCTCTCTCACTCTCTCTCTCACTCAGTCTGTTTCTGAAATCTTGGCTGCAGCAAAATGAAGTAAAGAAAGTTATTAGTAAAATGATAATCTTTACAGTTTTTTATCGTTTTTACCCACCAAAGCATTTACTTTGGTTTGTCGCCCGATCCACAAACACTTTGGAGGAGATGACATTACCGAAAGGCAGGAACATCTGCATGAGCTCGCCGTCCCCAAACTCCTGAGGGAGGTGGTAGATAAACAGGTTACACCCCTCCGGGCCTGGAGTGAGAGGGAGAGAGAGGAGGGAGGGAGAGGCAGAGAGAGAGAGAGAGAGGAGGGGAGAGAGCAGAAATGAGGAAGAGAACGATAGAGAGAGAGCAAAGGAAAGAAATATGGAGGAATGGGGAAGACAGGGAGTTGGGGGGTTGATGGAGCCAAGGAAAGGGGAGAACATATTAGAAAGTGACAGATGGATAAAGGAAGAGGAGGAGAGAAGGAATGGGCAGCAGAAAGGAAGTGGATATGAAGAGATTTTGTGGATAAACGAGCAAAGGCAGATACGGTTGGAGTGAAGACATTGGAGAAGAAGAAGTCAAGAAAGGGAAACAGAAACACAAGCGAAAACACAGAAGAGACGGTGAGGGTAGAAAAAGATAGAGCGATGCTCTGAATGAACAAGGGGTGTTCTTACAGGATACTACAGACAAAACACCAACAAACCAGTAATTTGTGATTCTACTGGTACACATAAAAATACAAAAAAAAATGTATTTTCCAGTGCGTCTGAATGTGTGTGTATAGGTGTATAATGTGTGTCTATGGTGGTGTTGTATGTATATATGTATGTGTGAATGCTGATGTGTGTATGTATGCATGTGTGTGTGTGTGTGTGTGTGTGTGTGCTCACCTTCTCTCTGCTGCTGTGGAATCAGCGGGGGAGGCTGGGGGAAGGCTTGGCTGATCTGTCCATATGCAGCAGGGTAGGCTGCTGAGACACACACATAATGGTAGTGCATCAGGTAGGAAGGGTGGGTGGGAGGGAATCATTTCCACACACACACACACATACACACACACACACACACACACACACACACACACAACCTCTGCACTCACCTAAGCTCACAATGCCAAATATGGAAGAAAAAAAACTTTCCTATGCTTCCTATACAAATCCATAATCAACCTTAGTTTGTGAAAAGAAAAACATTAAATATACAAACATTACAAACCTTACAAAAGATACAGAAATTCTAATTTAAATGATTTACTTCTGACTGTTTTGTAAATGTATACTAAATACATAGTAAATGTAATATATATAGATATTTTATTCCTTAATAAAATATAACATAATTGCAATGTTTTATACATTTGCATTTTATGAATTTAGTAAACATGAATGTTTGATAAATGTTTGATTAAAATATCGTATACATTCCAGTCTGACGATTTCAATTCAATAATTTGTACATAAAAACATGTCTAATATTTATCTGCATGAATCACTGGTGTGCAGGTATGTCTTGAAATATATTAGAGTAGTGTCTGAACCACTCATGAGGGTTGATCGGTCTACATATCCCTTGCTGCTGCCCCATCCCTTTCTCCAGCCTTATGTTTCAATGCACGGTACACGTAACTTCACATTACTATATCAGCTTACGAAGGGTGACAGAATTCTGTGTGTATTTTTTTTTATACAAACAATGGTCAGTATTGCTTTTGAAGCAATAAAGCAATACTGTGAAATATTTTGTATTTCATAAATATTTGAGAATTATTTGGAAAAGCACTACACTGTTAAAAGTCCTCCGCATCATTGCACCAGGGTATTGCTACATAGGGAAGACTGGCCTGCCAGCACCACGTCCAACAGTTGCCTAGTTTTTTCCCTGGAGTGCTCCATTGCAAGCACTTACATTTATTTTTAGGTTTGGAATACAGCTATTTTGCTGTATTTTGTTAGCCTGGGTTGAAATGACAACGTGATGATATACGATAAAACATTCTCTACTCAGATGCAGGAAATTATGCATGTCAAAATGGATGTGTTGTATATAAAAACATTGGAAATTAAGGTACTGAAATTCAATGGAATTAGAAGATACTTATCATTGAATGTAAATGTAACCTAAACCCTGATGTAGACATTAGCACACACTCACACCCAATCACAAACACAATCACATAAACATACATACACAAAAATCAGAAAAATCAGTCTGTTATATCCACACCCATATATACTGTGTACTGTACACAGACACATATACAAAATTCATCTACGCATCAGGATCCACTGGTGTCGTACACACGCTCACACAAACGCAGTGACAGACACTGTCTCGGACCTGCATACTGCTGGACTCCGGCATAGGCCTGCTGCAAGGGATCAGCCGCTGTGGGACTCTGTGCTGCTGAGAGATAGGGGAAGGGAGGAGAGATAAAAGGAGGGAGATAACAGGCAGGTTAGAGAGAAAGAGACAGTCGGGGGGCACAGGCAACGTGTGGGTCTATAAGGAACTGCGTCTCAGAACTTCACTTCTTTCCTAACATTTTCCCCGAACACTCGAGCCTTAGGGCAGAGACAGAGGTCTCGGCAAAGTTTCGGAGATGAAGAAAGTTGAACAAACAATCTGAAACGAATGTACCAAAAGAATATGGATCCACACCTCCACACAGTACATCAAATAATGCTGAGCTGAAGCTATCTCTGCACCCTAAACAAAGTGTGACACCAGAGCGGCTCCAGTCTCCTTCCTCTCACAACCTTGCTGAAGCAACGCTGTCTTGCACATTCATCACAGCTGGCAGACGCTGATCATCAAAATGTCCTTTTTTTCTGCAAATTATCTCCTCTACAGTCCTGTAACTGTTTACACTGACTTTGATATAATTAAGTACACAGTTTGGATACCTCATCAAGTGGGATTTTCCATCCATTAAAAACAAATTGAGACAAATTGGCTTCTATGTACGACATTGTTCTGAAAAGAGGGTGTACATGCTTCTACTGTATAGTATATACGAGTACAAATCTTCATCTGCTTTGCTATTGTTTTGCAACACCAAAGTGCCACAAAAGGAAGAGTGCAGCACAACAGAAAACACACCACACAAAAATAGTGTGCTACGTACCAGAACAACACTATTACATAGTATACCAACAGCACTGCACACCATAACCACATCAATACTATGCACTAACACACCACGCAGTGCAAAACGACCACCACCAATTGGACACTAAGGGGACATCGTGTGAGGACATTGACGGGCTAAAGCTAACAAAATGTTATTGGGGGGGTTGGTACCTTCAGTGAGAGAGGAGAGGAAGCAGCTCCCCTGAACCCCAAAACAACTCCGCTGAGCCACGCCCACTTCGCCCTTCTCCGAGTCCTCTCTAAATATGATTTCCTGTAAAACTGTGAGACATTGGAAGAGCATTTCCTCCTTTCTGGAGCACAAGGAGGAGAGACACTCAATGACAGATGTGGTGCGAGAGCCCGGCGGCTACTGTAAACATGGCAACGGGCAGTAATCAGCTCAGCCTGAGCCGCATGTCAAGCGCACAATCGATATAAGCACTTAGATATTAGAGCTCTCCACTATTAAGATCACAGGGAAGAGTAATGAATGGCTAAAAAAACTATTTACATAGCGGTCATTTAGATTATATTATGCCCAATTGCCCTGGCTGTTTCATGACAGATAGGGATTCATGTAAAACAAACAGGTTGGAGCCAGACATGGGCTTCTCAATCTGCATATCATTTCCATTTCTCTGCTGCGCTACACGTACCGCAATGCAAAGTGTGGAGGTGTATGATCTCTACGTCCAAACATGACACTAAAGAGTTTTTATTTTGGAGCTTGACGTCTCATCTCATTTTGATTACCCAAACAGAGTAAATCTGATCTGATGCCACAGCAATGGCAATATTTTAGATATGATAATATATATGTTCTGTGATATCACACCATCTCATGTTCTTAAGTTACTTAATGGCAGCTCTCTTTTTTTAGGCACAGTATTACTGAAAAAAGTCAAATATATTCTCAAAATTGTTAGTTAGTCTAAATATGTTTGTAAAAGGCCTTAGAAATAAGAAATCATAATTTCTACCTCTGATCAGTGTGACAGTAATAATAATTACACAGTAAGTTTGGGGTCAATTCCATTTTGAGGAACTCATGAAGAAGAAAAAAAAGGAAAAGGAAAGGAAAAGGTAGATGACAATAACAGTCATATTATGGATATTATGAATTTATTATGAAAGGCAGTTTTTTATACTTATCATCATCTTATTTGCATTGGAGGGTAGAGGCTTGCTTGTGGGGGCTCACCTGGGTAGGGGTGTATCCCGTTGGTGAACACAGCCTCAGCAGGGGGCTGACCATTGGCCTGGGGGGGCGGCAGTCCCGTGAAGCCGTTCACACTGATGGGGAAGGGGATGCTGGTCACCGTGGGGGCAGTGATACCTGGGGGTGTGCTGCCACCTGAGAGGGGGAGACAGACTTTCTGACTTTTAAGGTCTACTTTATTGTACAGTGACCAGGAACATTTCCATATCAAGAAAAAGAAAACTACCAAAGCATGAAGAGTGTTCATCAATCGAAGAAAAGGAAACAAACCCTAAAAACAACAACCCAGAAATAACAAGCAATATCAAACAAGAAAACATCAAATCACAAGGAAAAAAAACATTAAGAAACAAGTCACTGCATTCTTCAGACAGAAGCTTTTTCTGCAACACACCCTAACTGATTTCACATATACAGCTATGAATCCGCCCAAACGTACTGAAAGCAGTAAGATCATTAAATAAGCTATGGTACGGCTACTCAACTTTTAGCACTGAAACCAGTAATGACTTCAAAACCAACACTAGATTGACGAGAGAGAAAGAGAGAGAAAAAGGGGTAGTGATGGAAGGAGAGTTTTAGAGGAAATTTGAGAACGGATGAGAGAGATGGGGCAGGTAAAAATGTATAAGAGTGAAGGGATGGAAGGAAGGTGTTTAAAATGGAGGGCAGCATGCGAGAGAGGGAGACTACGTGATGGGAAAGAGTGGTAACAATGCATGAGGTGAAGATGTGTCACTATCCAGGGGATGGGGAGCGGTCATGGGCTCACCTGAGGTGGGGGTCATGGGCCCACCTGGCAGCCCGTTCATGGTGGCCATGTGCTGCATCTGAGCAGCGGCAAAAGCTGCCATGGGGCTGAGGTACCCGCCCTGCCCCACTGAGGCCATCAATGCTGCCTGCTGCTGGACCTGCTGAGAGAGAGAAAGAGCCAGAGAAAGAGAGAGAAAGAGGGAGAGAAGGAGATAACTTTAAAACCCCTCGGGATACGTACATCCTATCGGGACATCCAGTCAGTCACAAACTTTACATCAAAACAAAAACAGAAAACAAACCCAAAGTTAACACCCCCTTCCCCCCATCCCCTTTTCAAGTTCCTTCCAACTACACCAATACCACCTGCAACAAACCAAAATAACAAAACGAGGGGGAAACAGATTCTAAAATACACTGCCTGCAAATCAGCATGACTGGCAGATTTGACATATAGAGATATGGAGATCATTTCACAGTAAGAGCAGATGTCGCAAAAAGTGACACTGAGTGAGTGAGTGAGTGTGTGAGAGAGAGAGAGAGAGAGAGAGAGAGACACTGATAGCATGCATCTTTGATAGAGAAAGACAGACTATGAGACAGTCACGATGTCTCCTTCACTTACTGCCTGAGCGTAGGCACCATAGGCCCCGAACTGCAGGGCCATGGGGTTGAAGATGCCCATCTGGCCGGCCATCTGCTGCATGCGCCGGATGGTGCGCTCCTTGTCAGTGTCAGCGAACTTGACCACCAGGCTGGAGGAGGCACCCTGGGACACACACACACAGCCCTGATCAGAGCCACAGGGTTGTCCGGTCAAAGTCGTGCAACCCTCTGGTCAAACCAAATCCTTAAGGGATACATTAAGGATAAACCTTAATGGATAATCCTAAAGGCTTTCGGGCCTTAAGGGCGCACCCTCTGGTATAACATTATCAAATTCACACCTTCAGATTTAACCAAAAACCTTTAAGGGGGACTACAAAGGCCCGCTTTACTCATTTTAACGTTTTTCAGGTGACATATTACATCCTGCAATTTGACAATGGTGTGGCACAATGATTCAGGCCTGAAAATGTAACGCTTTGTGAATAAAACTGGCAAAGTTTATTACAATTTAACTACTTCTCTCTAAAACGATTCCCCATGTGCCATGACATATTTAGCATATTTTGCAGATGTGATGTACCTATCCCATTGTTAATATGACTGGGCAAATGATGAGGTGGAAGTGGGTGTGGTCATAACAGGATGTTACTATTAATTACGACTGTATAGGTTTTTCATCTTTCATCTCCTTCTGGAGGCAACTGCCAGTCTTTGACAGCCTTTTTTATCTGTTTATGGTTCATTATGTGTGCATTGTGTGTGCATAGACCTGGCGTGGGGTGTATATGTCTATGTGCATTCGTGTGTATGTCTGTATTAATGACACTCAGAGTTACAGTACTCACTGGCATGGTCTGACTGCCATGGAGAGCACTGATAGCTGCCTGAGCTTCAGCGTGGGAGGAGTACTTCACAAAGGCACAACCTAAGAAACAGAGAGACAGTGGAAGCCAGTGATTCAGTGGCTAAGGCGCATGACTGGGATCCTTGAGGTTGGTAGTTCAAACCCCAGTCCAGCCACAGCAAGATTACCATTGCTATTGGGCCCTTGAGCAAGGCGCTAAATCCCACATTGACTCCCAGGGGGATTGGCCCTTGACTGTAATATGATATAATGGGCACAAACAAATAGTTATGGGGACTTTGGGGCTTTGCGAACGCCATAGTGGATGCGGAGAAATGGTGACTAGCTGAGAAAAACAAAAGACCTTTCTCTACAGGGCAAAACAGCAAGATTAATTCTTTGGATTTGTGAGTCACTGATGACACATACTCACTCCACCCATTTTAGGGTTCACAAAGCCTTAATCGCCATCCACATTCACAGTCCCTCATAAATAGGGATCTAATACAAGAACAAACACCTGAACAGCTCCACTAAAGACTTAACTGAGTAGAACAAAACTTACAATGGGAAATTAAATGTAGAGGTGACCTTCAAAATAAAATTACAAATCCATCATTTTCAGAAAGAATTTGGAAAGAGCTGGTACACATAAGGGAAAATTTATGTCATACTCAAAAGAAAACCTTTAACATTGTATACTGTTCATCAGTATTTCTTCCACAATGATGTAAAAGGTTGGCTTTGGAATACAAAATGTAAAAAATGTATAAATCATGAAAAACAAACACACAAATTACAAATACACGACAGAATTGTTACACAAGCGATGGAGTATACCTTTGCTGTTTCCATCAGGACCCCTAAGAATGGTGCACTCCTCAATGTTACCGAAGGACTCAAACAGACGTCGTACATCATCTTCAGACTGTTGCTTGTTGAGCATGCCCACAAACAGTTTTCTGTCTTCTGAAACAAACAGCAGGAGGTCATTACCAGGAAATGGAGAAAGGGAGAGGGGCACGGCTTAAAGACTTGGTATTGGCAGAGACTAATGACCAGCAGGTGCCTGCATTCTGCATTTGTACCCTGTACCGGTTAAAGACTTCCTGTTCTGGGTGCCCTCTATGAATATGCATGAGTAGGCAGGTCTGTAATGTATTTTTGTACTGAATGATTGGCTGTTAGAGTGATTCTACTCATATCCATGGTGATTAGCATCAGATCTGAACAAGTGGTAATTATCTTATGTATATTCATAAGCACCTGTGCTCACTCGAACTCTCAGCTAACACAGGAACAGAACTTGTAGAAGTATGTCAATTCAAAGTATAGAGAGATCAACATCTTACTCGTACACTGGGGACCTTATTGTCATGCTAAACCTGATGGAAACACAGATGGCACTATTTAGAGGTGTGGAAAAGAGCACACTATGAAAATGTCCAGCAGCTTTTGCATTTGCAATAAAAGACGAAGATGATGACAAAAATGACACAATTCCTTATGGGGATGCATGAAAGGTCATCACTGCAGGTTTACAGAGAACATCTACCACCTGCCCTGCCATGTCTATACTTAAACAGGTGGGTGGGGTGGAAAAGGGCTGTTTATCGACCACAGATAAACATACCTTTAATTTTCCCAGCAAGTAGGTCATTTGAAAGAACACAACATGGAGGGCATTATTATAAAGTAAAAAATGTTGCTACTTATTCGTACAGTCCAGAAAATGTGCTGGCATTTAATGTTATTGCCATAGTGGATTATGGATCCCTGGGTCTAGATTCATCACAGGCCACTTTGAACTCTGGAGCTGTTAACTGTTAATTGCTCCTAGTGTTATGCTATTCCTTTACTGAAATATGTTCTGTCCACAGTTTTCGTCTTTACTCGGTTTGGAATGGCAATTTGTATTTGAAGGCTCATGTTAACCCTGTAATATACTCTGCCAGCCTGGGCGGGTGGACATAAGCACGCACTCCTCTCTGAAGCGCACTGTACAGGCTGCTGCTTCTTTTCACTCCGCAGTCCATCAGCCGAGCTCCACAGTCGATGTATCAGATGCAATGAGACTTAATGCACAGTTGGTGCAGGCAGACTGGTGGCAATCTGATCAATCACTTTTGTGGGATAAGACAGACGCCAACCTGTTGCTTAACACTGCATGGGTTACAGCATGATGATTTATTCATTGCCTTGTCTACATTAGCGGAGTCAAGATTCAACACCAGATCATGCAGAGCCTTAGAACATTGAAACCCAGAGTATTAGCAAAATGACTAACCCGACAGGCCTTAGAATTTTTTTTTACACTAAAAAATGTTTTATTATTAGAAATTAACACTATGCATTTCCTTTACTCTACATTTTCAAATATGTGTTATATTAATGCTAATACATAATGTTTATTTTATGAAAAATTGCAGCCATTAGCTTCATTTGTTGTGGCCCTTTGGTTCAGACATGAACTCTACCCAAAGAAAGGCAGGTCGTTTTTGTAATTGCTCATTTAGACATTATTATTGTTATGGTGCTTAGCCTATTTTGGTGATAAAAACTTTACAGTGAGACAGAAGTTGAGTTCCCTGAAAAAAAAATCTTCCCTATCTATAGACACAGAACCCATGAGTAACACTGAATTTGGATTTAAACAGAATTTCAATTAGAAATTTTCACAAAGGGAATTGGCTGTTGTCTTTACTGCTTCAAGTAAATATGGCTAATTTTCAAGTCACTACATAAACAAACTGTGAATGGAATTAAGTCTGCATTGTTCAGTCAGAAATAAGCAAAACAACTGAAACCACCACAACCAGTAGCTATCAAGTAATACAATTAGCTATATCACATCAGGATATGGCTAACTATTACTAGCTTGCTAACCATTTGTCTTTGACAGGTGGCTATGAAATCTTATAGCAAGCCTGCTAGAAGCTCGAAATGCCATAAGGTGATTTTTCATCAAAGCTGTTCATTAATGTAGCAATAAACTATTGTGCAAAAGCATAAGCTCCCAACACTTCAGCAGTTGAGGTTTTGTGATGAATGAAAAAATTCAGATATGGTGACCATCAGACACCATCATATTCCATATTTTTCATATTTCACAAGTTTGTCTTTTATCAAGAATGAAACATGTTTTTGCCAGCCAGACCATGATGCAAGCAATTAAGGGAAAACCCCAAAAATGATGTCTGTGCTCCCGGGTACAGTGATCTGTTGAAGCATGAATCCAGTTTAAGAACATGTGTGGACATCTTTGTAGCAGCACATGTATAGGTGCATGTGTGTGTGTGTATGTGTGGATGTGCATGCAGACCATTTCTCTGGCAGTAAAAAAGGTGTTAAATAAACATTTGTCCTTCCTGTTGCCCGGGAGATCACGGCATTTTCTGGGTAAATTGGGATGATCAGCCCTTGCCTGGTCTCTCCCTTCCCTGGCTCCCCCAACCCCCCCATGCTCCACTGTGGAGGGGTGGAGATGGATGGAGGCAGGCGGGATATTAATGAGGCCCTGTGTGCGTTTGGGGTCCGCTGCCGCTGCTGCCTTTCAGACAGGACGTCCTTGCCTAGTCAACAAGACGAATCTCCACTTCGGCCTCGCAAGGGAAAGGGAGTACTTACAAGTGTCGGGGGTGTGGGGGTGGGGGTGGTATGCGAGGGTGGAAGACTGACGAATAGAGGAAGGACGGAGAGAGAAAGGAAGGATGACGACCCCAGGTGTGAGCAAAGATTTTGCATTCGCTGACTGATACTGCCGATTTCCTGCCTGATTAATCGAGACTGGCCTGGAGTTGTGAGGATGATCACTGAATCTCAGTGTGTTTTCTGTCTGAAGGCCTTTTCACATCTAATGGAATTCTGATCTCTGCCATCATATCTCATACAGCCTTACAGACACACATGTCACCAAATTACAATTTTTCTTTCACTTTGACAATTCTGACCTTCACAAATAAATGATAGCCTTTTTAAAATGTATTAATGATAAAAATAACGTTCAAACTGACTGTGTAAAAGCTAACACTTGCATTTATTAGTTAGTTAAAGATAATGATTACTTGGCCTAATTCACAGTTGGCTCCTCCTCACTGTAATGTAGAGCTGTGCAATGGGATTCAATGCAAATGTTGCGGGCGCAGGATGTTTTTAGGCTGATGCGGGCGGGAACGGGCGGTCAGAATCAACTTTGCAGGACGAATGTGGAATAACAAAAATGCTGTTCTATTTCATTTTGAAATACAATACAAAAATACAACATCTACATAAACCTCACTCATGGCTACTTTATGTGTTTTATGTGCCAAATCTGACATTGGCAATTTTCATGATCTCATTTCCTACCACCAACTGCATGTCCAAAAGTTCCACAGACAACATTTCCCTGCACTGTCTAAGCTGGCTCGACACATTCTCTGTATTCCAGCCACCAGCGCCCTGTCCGAGAGCACATTCAGTATTTGTGGAGGAAAGACGAACATGTCTCCGGCCCGACTCAGTCAGCAACATTCTTTTTTTGCATGGTAATTTAGAATAATTGAATCTTTTTTAGTTTTAGGCTGGATTGGTTTTGTTTTTTGGTTTGAAACAAATGACCAAATTACCTCACAATAGTTGTGAGTACATTTAAAAGGCTAAATGCTTCTGTTTTTACTTACTGTTCCTGTGGCTAACTGGAACCTTGTTGTATCTTGTTGAGTTTGTTATAATTAAAAAAAAACGGTGTCCTTGGCAACACATGTGTTCAATCCTTTTCTTGTCAGGATGGGAGCAAGTAGCCTATCATTTCAACAGAAAACCGTGGCAGGCGGGCGCGGGCAGGCGCGGTCAACATCTTTGCGGGAGCGGGCAGCCACGGTCAACACCTTTGCGGGAGCGGGCGGGATTGGCTGTCTGGCGCACAGCTCTACTGTAATGTTCAATTCCTCTTTTTTTTGAGTGTCATGGACTATGACACAAAACTACCCCAAATTCAAAAATTTCCATCATACCCCCTCTGAACCCAGTGATGAGTCCGGTTTTGAGTCATGTTTGCAGTCTGTCAGCATGATACAATTGGCGAATAGAACAGAACAATGGAAATGTAGCTCCTCTAGACTGCCTTCTGTTACAGTATCTTCCAGTGTTGGGTCACTAACCTCTTTTCTTAATTCTGTGATTCACTGTATAGAAAGAAAGGAATTTGGTATTTAAAATAAAAAAATGCCAAACAAAAAACACATTTATTTTAAATATTTTTCTCTTTGACCAAATCCAGCAGTCCTAAAGTTGATTGACTGATGTGCGTACTGTGCGTACAAAAGCAACAAACACAGCAAGACAAGGCCAAGGGGGCAGACTTCCTCTCCCTAGCAACTGATTCAAGATCAGCGCATTCAGTCATAATCCTATTGAAGGAATATCCAAGTGGGATCAGCCCTAAGGCGTGTGTCTATGTGTGTATATGCGTGTGGTGCGAAGGGAAGGGTGGTAGGGGTGGGGGGTTCTAGCTCCACCATTCAGACCTCTGTGGGAGCTCAGGGCGAGATCACACTGACTCACAGAGTGGAGTCACCTTCACAGGTTTAATTTTACTAGGCTCTGTTGCACTGAGTTTGCATCATTCTGTACGCTGACATACTCACTCACATTAGTAGCTTGTGCACATAGGACTTTCCAGTGTGCGTTTTTTTTTTTTGTTAATCTGGAGCCAGCGATCTATGTGCTGTTATCTGAATGACTCACACAGAATCATAAATAGCTCTATGCCGTTTCCATGGCAGGAGTTTGTCACACGAATGTCTTCCCTTTATATTCTCTATTATCTAAAAACTCTGAATTCAGGAGTTCCTTGCTGTTTGTGGGGGACATGTTCCTGAAAACTGGAAAATCAGCTGTATTGTTTTGTGGACACAGAAAAGGCTCATGCTGAGGGGATTAGCTTTAAAAAAATATGACAAATCAACGAGCAGAATGTACTTATACCACATGTACAAAAATGGACATCTTTAAAACCCAAAACCATGGAAAGCTGTCTATGTGAAAGTGCCACATCAGTACAAGAATCTATCATAAAAAATAAACAAAAATAGGAATGTTTCTACATGCTTTTATCACAGGGACGTTACAAGTTACATTATCTACATGCTGAAATAAATATGGCAGTGTATAGTATACTATGACACAATTTCTTTGATATCCTGATCCCTTGAAATGCTTATGCAAGTGAAATTAATTTACACAGTATTTATTGAGATTGAATAACTGACAGGTGCGAGTGCCCCTGACCCTTTTGAAGACATGACCTATGACCTACTGACTGCACCATCTGATTGCCCACATGAAATGTTGTCACTAAATACTCTTTTCACCAGCCTGGTGTTTTTCACTGTCCCAGACACCGAAACACTTGCTGGTACTAAGTGATCCCAGTTCACCTTGGGAGCTGCTGTTCATTTTCGAGAGGTAATAAAACCTGAGATGCCTGGAGTATGCACACCGCGGGAGAGGCAGCTTTTTCTTTATCCGAGAACAATCCCTCTCTCCATCTCCCCTGATGAGTCTTTCCATCTTTATTTCCCTGCACCACCATTCCCCCCATCCTTATTTCTCTCTGTCACGCTCCCGGTCTCTGCCACCCTTTCAGTCTTCATCTCTTTTTCCCTGTTTTGTCCTCATTCCGATCTCACTCCCTCTGTCTCAATTAAGCGGCGCGGCTTTCGCTCTCCTCAGCTCGACGTCTCTGCTGACCCTGCCTGGCAAAGCGGCGGTGTGGACATTAGCACTGGGCCGCTGGGTTTGGGGCATTGCAGTGGGGGAAAAAAATCAAAGCAAAAGGTGGTGAAAAAATGAAAAGGAAGGGGAACGAGGAACAATGACCACAGCCTTGAATATAGTCCCCTCCCGGTTTGCGAGATGGGGTGGAGACACACTACTGATTTTGAAAGGAGTAGAACCTCCATCTGCTAGATGCTGCGATGCTAATGTCCAGCTTCATTTGCTGACCACCATGCTGGTCTTAGCCCAAGGCTAGCAGAGGTGAGGTCCTGCCTCTGCCAATAAGGAATTTACACATAAAAATGATGACAATGTTAACACACAAAGGAGCAGTGGTAGCAGTAGCTGTAACAGCATTACAAACAGTAATAGTTTTAACTGTATTGATTCTCAAGGCTACTTCAGCAATTATCTGTGCTTTACTTCCATTCTGAACATAGCACACATGCTGTATTGAATAGAAGTCCCATCTTAAACTACACTGAGTATAGTTTAATCTATCTATCTATCTATCTATCTGTCTGTCTATCTATCTTTGTATCTGTCTGTCTGTCTGTCAGCTCATGCACGGGTGCATACACACACTTGCACACACACACACGCACACACACACACACAAACACACACTCACACATACACACACACACATACACGCACACAGTTAATTGAGTTCTGAGTGAGAGAGTGATGACTTCATCTCTGGCTTCTCTCCTGACTCATACTCGCTGCGCTGAGGTCAAATTGGCTGAGCTTACAGTGCAATTATGTCTAGCAGCACAACCTTGATTTGACAATTAACCCTCCACAGCCTGCTGAGAAGCCCTGCTGCAGGGGACTGACATATCCTTAACCCTCAGCACTGACCAGGACCATCTAAACACATCTAGGCATGGTGTCGTACGATGGTTAAGGAAACAGGGCTAGTAACTCAGAGGTTGGACATATGAATTGCAGGATTGATCGTAAGATGAGGCACTACAATGGTGTTCTTGATCAAGATGCTTTAAATAAAGTTTTGCAGTATTCAGCTGTAGGAATGGATTATGCTGTATGTAAAAAAAGCAAAATTCCTAAATGCAAAAATCGATGGCCACTCTCTAAAGAACATTTGCTCATGATGCCTGCTCAAAATTCTACTATAATTCATATAATAAGTATATTTATATAATTCAAACACTTTCCTGCTTAAATCACTCCATATTATATCCACCCATATACTCTTAATAACAACAATCCCAGTTGCCTTTGCATGTTGTGTACTTGTATTTTGGCACATTGGCTGTAGTTTCCTAAAGCTTGCTCTACGTTTTGCTTGACAAGCAGCTACGGATCCCATATGCTCAAGCCTTGGTTTTTTGTGGTGGTTGTACAAAACGGTTGTGAGACTCAACGCAGCAGCGATGCCGGCCCCAAGAACTGATCTTGGATTAAATACCCCCAACTAATAGTAAAAAATGAACTGAATGAAGTGATTAGGATCAGTGGTTAGGATTATGGATGGGTGAGCTGATCCTGGATCAGCTCAGGGGAGTGTGGTGGAACGCGGTCTGTAGGATGTTGCTAAAGGAGGGGACAGAGGGAGAGTTTACGGGCTGAGAGGCCCATTCCTCTTCATGATGGATGACAGCCAGAAATGAACACTCTGGATGTGCGTTCCTGTTTCTGCAAGACTGGGTGAGTGTGTCTATTAAAGTATATGTGTGTGCGTGTGTGTGTGTGTGTCCTCTGTGTGTCTGTATGCCTGTATGTGTGTGTGTGTGAGAAACTGTCTGAACATGCATGAGTGTATTAATATGAGTGTGTGCGTATCTGCGTGTACCTATGTCTAAATGTGAATGCCTTTGTGAGAGTGCGTTGTCATGGATATGTTATATCACACTGGATCTGGGAGAATATTTCTTTTAGTTTTATTTATTTATTTTTTACTTTATTGAAATGAATCTGTTTGAACCTGCTGTTACTGGCCCTTCTCATACCTGGGCAGACACCATTAAGTGTGAAATATAACTCCCTTTCCAAACCTCTTTAGCAGCTAAGCAGGATGCTTGGCTTTTTATTACAGAGGTCCTTTTTTCATACATAATGAATACATTATTACTGTAACGCTTTATGTAATTGTCCTGTTAAGTTAAAATTATTTATTTGCATAGCAGACACCCTTATCTGGGGCAACTTACGTAACATACATTTTAAAATGTTTCTATTTATACTGCTGGAAATTTACTAAAGCAATTCGGGTCAAGTGAATTCCTGAATAGTACTACAGGGAAATCGATCCTGCACCTTTTTCTTCACAAACTGTTCTGCCCGCTGCTTCCTGTGTCCCCTACGGAGGGGAGTTCTCTATGTCCCTTCAGTTGAGGGGCCCTCTGCGTAACCTAAGGAGAGATTTCCTCTGTGTCCTCCAAGGATATGGGGCCCCTTTAGGACTAGGAACCTACTGTTCTCCTTCTCTTTTAAGGCCATGGACATTCTAACCCTGATTCCACATCAAACAAAGACAGGATAGGACCTAATCAAGCTGATTGAGCTGAACTGTGTTGAGAAGATGCATACTACAAAGTGCTAATCCTATTAGCTACTAATAAGATCTGTTCATTTCTCAGGTCCTAATAGTTCTTATAGAGTTGTCAATATTTCCAAAATGAACAGTAGTCCAAATAAACAGAGTGACCGACTTTTTAAATAAATTATTAAAGCAGCTATTCTTTTGACTTTCCTTTTGTGCCATTTGCCATGTTATATTGTAAGCCTATTCTATTGCCTGCGCATAGGTGACTCAGCCTATAAGAATAGTTGTTAAATGGTTGCAGAGAGAGAACCGACGAGCACAGTCTGTTATGGAATTGCTGGAAAGAGAGATGAAGAAAGAGATACAAAGAAAGAAAAAGCAAGAGAAGAATATAGGTACATGTCCTTCCTCAGCCCTCCTACAATGTGTTTGTCTCTCTCCCAATGTGAATCCATCAATCACAGTTAGCAAATACCAAACTAAACAAGAGCGGAAGTGAGGCAATCTCTCTCTCTCTCTTTCTGTGTTCTATTTTCAGTACAAAAGAGGTGTCACCGCTGAAGTTCACACAAACAAAACAGCAGTGAAAAAGACGGGAGGACCGCAAAGAACAAAAGCCCAGGTAAAGTGTGTGTATGTGTGTGTGTATGTGTGTGTGTGAGTGTGGCTGCATCATCTACAGATGACCTGCAGTTAGGGGGTATATTCCAAGCATCGGTTTATCTTAAGCTTGTCGACTCGCATGAAGGCATCTAACTAAATGCAAGACAATGAAAAATGAAAATACCAGCAGCAGAGCTTGATAATCGTGATGCTAATTTGAAGTGACAGTGACAGTAAAAAGTAGAGCACTACCTCCCCGGCTCTCGCTGTCCGCTGGCTTCACCTGGATCGGTCTGTTCATCTGCACAAAGAAACAGGGCGAGAGAGAGAGAGAGAAAGAGAGAGAGAGACAGACAGACAGAGAGATACAGTTAGCCTCTCAAAACGAATCCCAGATTCTGATGGTTGGTAATTTGTGACTGTGAAGTACTGGTCGGGTGTTCCTGCTGTGACAATATTTATCAGAATCCAGTAGTGGCCTGGTGAAAAGGGGAGTAGAGAGGAAGGGGGAAAGGAAAGGAGAACAATTGAGCCACAGGAGAAGGAGATGAGGACAGAGCAGGGTCAGGTCAGACACTGGTGCCCCTATCCCCTGTGTTTAAGGTGCAGCCTGCCTCCCCATCTCTGTTCTGTCCTGTGACCCCCTGCCCCCACTTTGGCCACTTCAATCGCTTTATTTCTCCACCATCAATGGCAGCGGGGCCCCTGTTGTCTGTGGCTCAATAATACATGAGCCCCATGTGAAATGGTCGGTGCCAATCAATTTTTAATAATGCCAATCGCTAGCGCTGCCAGGAGACAGGTGGTGCGGTCCGAGGGGGTGGGGGCCGGGGGGTTGTGCAGGCAGCACAGGGGACAGGAGGGCAGGGAATCTGTATAGCAGAAGTGAAGCATATGGGATGGACAATGAAAGAAAAAATATGAAAAGACAGAAAGAAGGACATGAAAAAAGGAAGGAACTGCTGTGGGGCCTCAGTGAGAGATCTAATCAGGACAGAAAGTGCAAGAGAGGAAATTCGGCACATTTATCCAATATGCAGATTACTCAGGGACGAGGGAGAAACAAGGGGAGGGGGCGGAGCGAGCGATCTGTCGGGAGGGTGGCTTCGCCACGCTCCTCCCGGCCTTAACGGGAACTGGCTTTGGCGCTGGTGGAACCCACGTCCAAGGCTGTGAGGTGGGAGCCTGTTTCCGATCTCCGCGTTGCAAATTGGCTTTAACGGGAACAACCACTGCCCCTGCACCCCACCCCCCCCAGAGAACCCCGCCCCAGACAGGCCGTTTAGCCCAATCAGTCTCTGTAATGCAGAGTGCCAAACAGAGAGGCAGTGGAGGCCACTGTGAGAGCCTGTGGTCATGGCTTCAAGCAGGATTTTAATTACTATCCACAAAAGGTCAATGTGGGGGAAGATAAGAGACAGAGGAAGAACAAAAGAACGATCAGACAGAGCGCGTGCTTCCTGTTTCCCCCAGGGAGTATGTGCGTCTGCGGATCCCAGCGCCATGCCGTTTGTGTGCTTGTGTCAATAGTGAAACCAAGTGTAACTGTGCTTGTGTTTCCCATTTTCCTCAAATTTCCTCATATTTCCAGTCCCCATCTCCCTTTCTCCCTCTTCTTCCTCTTTTTCTGTCTTTCTTACACACTCTCTCAAATTAGAAATTCACCTTATCAATATGAGAAATCAATACAAATCTTTCCAAAGCATTTTAAGACCACATAACAAATGCAATTAGATAAACAGAGTAACAATAAAACTTAATTTTGACAAATTATTTTCTTTCTCTTTGTTCTTTCCTCTATCTTTTGACTCAGATATCATCATTCCCCTCACAGACAGAAATATCTCTTACACTTTTACAATCCTTTCACTCTCTCTCTTTCTCTCCCTCTTTCATCCCCTCTTCCTTACCTATTTGCCTCTCTTTCTCTCACACCTCCTCTATGTCTTTCTTCCTACTCATTGTGCTTCACTTCTTTCCCTCCTTCTCTCCCTCCATCTCTGATTCCCTGTCTCTCTCTCTCTCTCTCTCTCCCTCTCAGCAGTGGAGCAGAGGCAGCCTGAGCAAATAAATAATGCATCAAAAAACATTAAAAACATTAGCTGGGCTTTACCGGCGATAAATCGCAGAGAGAGAGAAAGAGGGAGAGAGGGAGAGGGACAGCCTGGGAGAGGGGCGAGCAAGCGATTCATCAACACATTTCTGGGAGACGGCGAGATCAGGACATAGATCAGGGAGCAACACAAGGTCACAGTATCAATCTCACCCCCCTATTCCCTCAACCTGTCCCCCACCCTCCCCTCTCTACATATTTCTGTTATAGGCCCTTACATACAGTACTCTGACTGTTGTAAATGGACAGTGTGGTATATATTTACTACATATTTCTCCTTTGTCTCTACAGGACTAGAATACTTGGATCAGGTGGCTTAACACCCTTTTAGATTCTACAATTTATGTTTAATATTAAATATACATTGGAGATATATTCTCAAGATGCTGAATTAATAAATAACCCTGTTAAAAGGAATGTGAACCCTTTCATATGCTGGTATTTAATGCTGCACACTTTTCAAATGATCCTCTTCCCCTTGAAAAAACAAATTTGCATGCTATTGCTTTTCTTTAAGTCTTGTTTCTACATCTCAAATCCAGCAGCAGATTTCACAGGAAGCCACCTTCTATACAGGAAGACTGGGCTTCTCTTTAAAAGAGCAGTTATTTCTACAACCACAACTAGATGGCAATATTGAGCAACACATGCTCTGCAGACTCCTCTTGCATCCCACCACTCAGCTCTGCTGGAGAAAAGCGGTTCTCCTCCTCAATTTTACACAATAGAGCGCAATTATACAATGGCATTGGGAGGCAAATTCATGTCGCTGTGTGTGCACGCACAAACTCATACAGGAACATGCACTCACACATACACACAAACAGTAACACACCATTAGAAATTCCACAAAATATTACACAAACGTTTTAGCCATCAGTGCTGTGAATGCTCTTTGTGTTTGCCTACAACAACATTGAAACTTATCTCCATTTTTCACAGAACAGCATTAGAGTACACGGTGTTGTCTCTGGCCATAGAGAATTGCACCATTACAACAACCATTTTAACAAAAAGAATACGGCTATTTATCACATAACCTGGCTATATGGCTCCAGAACCCATGCAGCATGAAGCACTGTGTGCTTGAAGCTACGCACCTAAACAAACACATTAAATGTATGTGATGAAAGCAGGCCTGCATATCATGGATGCAGAGCAAAGATGAAAAAACGTAAAAAAAAAATTCAATACTAATTGGTGAATCACCCTCTCCCTTTTTTCCCTCTTTAGAGAACACGATTCACTTTCTGTCATTTTGCCCCCGCATTACTACAGTGTAATTGCACCCACGCAACCTGTTCACACACATATAATTTGTGTCTATGAGGGAAACCATTGTGTGAAGGGCAAAAAAGGTCCCCATTAAACCCCCCTCTCTCATTTCCACCCCTACACTCAACAGTGTTTATCACACTACTGTTTTGGGGGCTGTTAGTGGGGGGGCAGAGGAGGTACGGGGGGTACTCCTACATTCGACAATCACACAGGACTCCCAATGAGTGCAGAGGTTTCCTTACCGACTATGATGGTTCTACCGCAAGGGATTAATTGGCATCGTTATTATTCAGCACTTACGGTTTGTGTCCTAGTTCTGCTGAACCGAGCATCAGTATCTTAAATGGGAGCATGATTTGACTATCTCATAAGGGCTTCGATTATGGAGTTCAAGATCTGGGGAAGGGTGGGGGCCCAGGCTGCTGAGTTGGCTCTGTAAAACGTGAAAGGACGACTACGCATAAACTGCTTTGGTGAACTTCCCGGCTTCCACCACCCCCCCCCCACCCAACCCCCACCCGCCCCACATGCCCTGCAGTGTGCCTGAAGTCCCCTTAACTGCAATTTTCTTGTTAAAATCACATATTTTGTAGGCAGTGTGTGACTAACAGATACGCACATGATCCATTTATGTCTCCTGCATTGTGGGTTTCTTGTTTTGCTTTTTAAAACGTTGTTCAATATGGGGAAAGTTTGATGTCTATGAGATGGAGGACTGTCCATGATTTTTGTTATTTCAAATCATCTCTGCATTTTACTACCTTAGCAACACATGTTTGTCACGTCAACATAGTATTTGCATTTAAGTGAAGGAGACAAAAAGTGGCAAAGATAATCTAAGGAGGAAGGGCACAGATACGCTGCCAGGAACCTGGAAACGCTGTACATCTCCTATCATGTGAATAACACCTGTTTGCATCCTTGAAAGATTCTCCGTGATGGAGAATATGACCGAGGTTTTGTGTGTACTTGTGTGAGTATGTGCATAAATTGGGGGTGGGGTGTAAAGAGAAAGAAAGAGAGGGTATACGTGTAGGGAGAGAGATGCCATGTCATCTGTTTTTGTTACACTCCTGTCCCCTTGTACTACTCCAGCATACGGTCGCTTTGTGGTGATCATTTGCATAATGTATTGTTTTAAGGGCTTTGGCAGCTATGTATCGTCCCTATCACATCAATGAGGTCTGGTGTGATGTAGCAAAAAAAAAAAAGGTCAATCTGTGAGCTTTGGCATAGTAACAAGGCAGATTGCATTCTGGGAAACCCACTGCTGGTCCTTGATGGGAGGGACAGGGCCCAAAACACATCTCACCATGCTGCCGGACCATCGGGTGGTGCTAATCCAGTCTGGGCAGGGAGGAGCAAGAGGGCACAGCGAGAAGATGGGGAATGAAAAAACAACAAACCTAATCAAACTGCAATGCACTTTGGCCAGAAACTCTCCAAGTAAACACCTTAATAATGTGACCCATACTCTCTATTACTTTCTTAACATGAGAACACTACTGTCAAGTACTGAAAATTGAGAAACTGTATGAAGCTGGTATTACAGTAATCTAAGAAATGAAAAATCAAGCACTTGCCTGGTATAGCTCTTTATGTTAAGAACAAAGCACACAATGGAGTGCTTTAAAGTTCGCTGAACAAAGCCGTGATGAAGCTAAGGGCTGGATACCCATTTCTGCAGTCTGCAGATGGCTGACGAACCGACACACTCCATGAGCAGAACACAGACTAGTCTCAGGCCCTTGCCCCAAGATAACTCACAGACTGATGCCAGGGGAGATGCCCGCAAAGCTCCTCAGACAGCTACACAGGAAAGGATAATACCGTGCTCTTTCACAACGCAGGTGAGGAACCTGGTCCCACAATGGGAATGGAGCCATCCATTCACCCTGATTGTATTTTTTGTTTTGCTGAGCCACTCAGAACGCACTTGTGTGCAAAAAAAATACAGACAGAATGATGAATAATAAATATGTGCAGTCTGTCTTCCTCCATACACGTGCTGCTCTAACAATGACATGGTAATATAATCAAACAGCTATGAGCTGGAGAGTGAGCGTGCGAATTTACACTCTAACAGTGTTACATCAGAAAGTCTCTCCTATTCATAATTTTCTAAAATTTTTTGTCCTGTTTGGCTGTACATTCTGAAGCAAATCATTCCTGATTCATAAGAAAGCTTACATTACCGGTCAAATACATAAACGTAAAAATATACATCAGTTTTCACACTCATCTGCATTTTGAAGAAAGGCGAAAAACATTTTGAGGAAGTTAGGTCTATTTTTGAGAGAGACAGCTTTTCTATCCGAGACACGGGACTGGAATATTGAGCTTATAGTCTCTTGTGCCCTTTGTCTCTTCATTCCATCTCTCTTTCCCTCTCCTCCTTTAGAAGGATGGTCGAATGAATTTCTTTCTCTGTAATTCACAAGGGTCCCTGCTCAAATTTTTGTCCCCTTAAATTATTAAAAATAAGAACCTCCACAACCCTGCACCCTAAGCCTATCCAGCCAATTAATTTCAGGGAGCCACCCTACCCCCTCCATCTCTCTCTTTGTCTCCCTCTCTCATACTTGTACCAAGTTCAAGTTTTGAATTAAGCAGCTAAATGCACTTCCAGTTAAAATAATAATTTTCTATAATTTCTCTTCTCTCTTCCCTTTTGGCCTTCACTCCTTAGCACAATCTCCCACACACACACACACACACACACACACACAGGCAGGAACACAGACACACACGCATATGCACACACACACACGCATATGCACACGCGCACACACACACACACACACACACACATACACACACACACACACACACACACACAGGCAGGAACACACACAAATACACACTGGCATGCACACACACACACACAGCCACACACTCGAAACTGAGCTGTAGTCCCAGCTCATCCAACTGACACTCCATTCTGGAAAGCTCTTGTCAGACATTCTTGTGGTACCAAGAGAGGGAACAATCCTGCTGACCCCAATGAGTTGAGAATGCTTTTAAATGTAGAGATCTGTGGCAATTCCCAGAGTATTACTGCCTATGTGTAAGCCAGAGCTCAGCCTTGAATGACTTAATTGAACCCTTACTAATCTTGCTGGACTGTATTTACCTAATTCAGATTTAGGCCCCAAAAGATGTTGGTATTTCAAATTACCTGCAGAATCAATTAGCAAGTTGAAATTTCAAACTTTTTCATGAGCTAAACTCGAGTGTCTCTGCAGGGTTCAATTACATAATTGAGAGCTCGGCTGAAAAATGAGCTGTTTGGCTCTAGATCTAAATAGCGCTGATGTTAATTACACAATTTTACAAGGGGAAAAGTCCTGCTTGGTGTAACTCAAAAAGCATGCTTGAATGGATACACTACACTGAAATTGAGAGCTGCGAAAGCATTACAGACTGACATTATAATGTCAATACAAGATAGTATCATTATCCATGTTGATAATTATAAAAGCAAAAACTGTAACTGTCCATGTGTGAAACAACAACACTTAAAGCACATTCTGATGATGTCAGTTAATAAAAATCTTAAAACTTGACTACTCCGCAGAAATTCTGTTCCATTGCAACATCAGTTTTACACAACATATTAATCATGCTCTCCATTTGTTCTCCATCATGTTAATGCAGTGAAAACAGATATTTATGAAGTATATCAATCTAGAATGTGAGAAAATGGCACTTCTTTCTCTAATTCGTAATTTGGAATAAAATCAGAGAAACATACGTCATACATGCATTTATTGTTAAATGCTGAATTGTTAGAAACATGACAAATTTACTGGACTGGCCAGACATTTTGTATGTGTGTGTGTGTGTGTGTGCGTGTGGCTTTGTGTGTGTGTGTGCGTGCGTGAGCGCAAAGTCTAGAGCATCACGATTGATTTCCGTCAAATCTGAAGGAAACACACAGTCTATAATCCAAACTCCATTCATTCATCTAAACCCTTTGCCAAGATTTTTTTAACAAACCAGCACAAGATTCCACTGCCTTTTCACTGAGCTGAGAGAATCACAAAACAGAAGAGTGTGAACATATTTAATTTTGTCAGGACTGACTCTTAGTACCTAATGCTTCATTTCTTCTGCCAGAAATTCAATCCTGAGTTTCACCCTTAAGTGGCCCTGAGAGGCCTCAACCCTCGCTTGCAGAAACACACCATACATACATCCTCAGCCACAGTCACAAATAATGGACAAAAAAGTATGAAATATAAACAAATATATGTGTCAAAATATTCATACATATTTGATTCAAAAAATGAAATATCATGAATAAAGGATACAATATAATAATATCAATATGTTGTATATAACACACACTCTCTCTCACACACACACACACACACACACACACACACACACACACACACACACACACACACACACACACACCTGTTAAATTGGATACATGCTCGTAACAGTAACTGTATATTTAAATATATGCAGCATATTTTGTCATGCGTGACTTACATGAATATATTGAATATTTTGTATTCTGCTCTAAGACCCCGTACATTGCCTGATCACACTCTCTGTATACGATGCAACACATGCATGTATTCCTAAAATCTTCATGTAGAATGTACTAGACGTTCATTACAAACAGCACAAGATCTGTATAAATAATGCATGACCTTTTGTGCTGGATTTTTGGTAAGCAGGGCTCTATACATCAGTTGAAATCATACTTTGAAACATGTTTGAGAAAAGCATTCTAGATAGCATGTTATACATGCTTCATAACAGTTTAATGAATACAACATGCAGAGTGGGACCATAACACTTTCGGTGAAGGGTCTGACATACTAACTGCAGAATGCCTCCAAAAGCATTACAGACACATTCATAAATAAAAGCTATGCAGAATCCGCAGCGTATCTTTGCTACAATATCAGAGCATAATCTCATGATTGTATTGCAGATGATATGGATGCAGATACAGCACATCCTATGACAGCATACGTTAGGTAGAACAAAACATCAAGCAGTTCTTATGAAGTTGTTGGCTGGTTGCTATGTGGAAAGTGTTACCATATGGACGAGTGCTGTGGATATAATGATGTGTTTCAATAGCACACATCTCCATTCAGCTGGTCTGTCAAAGCTACTGGTGTGAAAGGAGCTGTGAAAGTGCCTTAATTCAGAGCGGGGTCTAAAGGTGCTGAACAAGGGGACCTCTGATTGAGGGCAGGCCTTCAGATCCAGAGAGAGACTGCTCTCTCCTTGGCCTGGCTGCCACGACTTCACACAAAACCGCACAAGAGGATGCGTCCATGTGTGTGCCCTTTTTGATGTCTGTACACAGCAAGCTTACAACCACTGAAATCATACATAGGAGAGAGTCTTTTAAATAGCCTCACCAATGTGTAAGTACAGGCAATAGGAAATTCAAACCTGCTTCCACACTAAAAATATTAAAAAATCTTGCTACTTGCCAAAATCTGAGGGGCAGAGAGAACAAAATAAAAATTATTTGTCCCATGAATTTGGTTATGTTTATGTAAATGGAGATTTTTTTTGAAAGATTTATGTTATTATTGTGACAATACAGGGGGTCCTCCACTTACAAACGAGTTCCGTTCCTACAACTTGTCGTAAGTCGATTTTTGACGTAAGTCGGAATTTATACCTAAATTATACCTAAGTTAACACCTTAAGTCACTCAAACTGTGCACACAACACATGAAGGACATATAAAATACAGTAATTAAATGAAACAGTAATAAAAAAAAGACAACAATTTCTTATCTTCAATACTGTGGTCGTATTTACGAACCAAACCGCTTAGGTTGAAACTAGTTTTTTTAAATAATTTATGGGAGTGCGTCATAACCATGAAACGATGTAACTCGAGACCGTCGTAACCCGAGGACCCCCTGTATTTGTTACTTTCTGATACAATATGAGTATACACATGTTGTGTCCAAAAGTGCAGGTTAAGTGAAGTTTCATTGAAGTGCATCTATTCATAAAATTTTAATACAAACAGAGAACAAAATTAAGGGTTTATTTGAGGGAGGGGATAAGCAAGACAGATGGAGAGACGGAGGGGGGATAAAGAGGGAGAGAGAGAGAGAGAGAAGGAAGGAGAGGGACAGAGTGTTCTTAGTGCTCTGCTCGATACTCTTCCCAATGCTCTCGCCTCTCTGTGAAGATTATGTGGTGAGAGTCGATCGTAAATCCCGTTTTCTCCCAGAACTGGGCATAAATCAAACTACAACTCCATTGCGCCATCAGTGTATGTGCTTTTACTTATCTAATGAATAAAAAATGAAAAACAAGTTCAAAAGCTGTCAAACTGGGAACTGGGAAAAATTTCTCTCTCCCTCTCCCTCACTTTTTCCTTTCTCTGTGCCTTAGAAGATGAGGGACTAAGTGAGTATGGGTAATTGCTTTGAGATTATTTATAAGCTTTATATGTCTCCTTCTGTCTTTCTTTTACTCTCTCCCTACATACTCTCACTTCCTTCTTTCCCCAGTCCCCTTGCATGCGCTGCACAAACCCCCTGCTTTCCTCTAAAGATGCAGTTCAGTGTACTCACTTATTATAAGTATGGGGGGTGTGAGCAGGTAACGGTCTGTCTGTCACTCTCTCAGAGTAACCTGTGCATTGCCACATTAAGAGGGATAGAGGGAACAGGGCCCACTGGTGAAGGTTTATCTGTCACTCACTCAGTGTAGCCCCTGCGTTGCTCCTTTAAGAAGGGCAGAGGGAACATGGCCCGCCAGTGCTGGCTTGTATGTCACTCATTTAGAATCACCCTTGTGTAGCCCCTTTAAGAGGGACAGAGGGAGCAGGACCCACTGGTGATGGAACGATAGGCAAAGAATCAGTGAGCAGACGGGGAGAGATTAAGATAGGAGGGGCGGGCGCCGTGGCGATGCCATACCCTGTCAGGAAAGAGCTCACAGTCCAGATTCCCTGCTCTGCAGAAAACCGTGTCCGACCACACCAAGCGGCAAAGACTATGGGTCACATGGAGAGCACAAACACACATTTAGATATGCACACACACACACACACACACACACACAAACACACACACAAATGAGCATTTGGACACAAAGCTCCATATATATACATACATACCTATGTGCAGATGTAAGCATGCACACACAGACACGCACACACATGCCTGTGCACACTCACACAGCTCAAGATGATAGGTCTCCAGAGACCCTCTTGCCCTTTGTGTAATTGTGAGAGTTCCCCCTATCACCCCATGTGTGCTCTTCCCCTCTACTTCTTCTTCCTGTACACTGTACCTCATTACAGACAACCATTCTCATTAAAACGCCTCTGCAGAAAAAGTAAGAGGGAGAGGAAGAAAGAAAGAGAAAGAGGGATTGAGACAGAGAGGGGCAGGGGTAGAGTCCTAATAGATCCAGAGCCCTGCCCCTCTGCCCCCATCCCCCAGCCCCCAGCTTGGCATAGTTTTTATTGCAGTTGTGAGATGACACTGGCCTGGTGCTTAGTCTTCTGCGGTGGGGACAGCACAGGGGAGGAGGGGCATGAATGCCACCCATAAGTGTGTCACCCTCTCTGCCTGACACAAAAATTCTGCAGAATTGTGCTCTCAGACCAAACCACCTTATGGTTATGTGCCCCCCCCAATCTGTTAACTGCACCCCCCCCACCCCCACCCCTCCATGCCACCCCCTACCCCTCCAGCTCCCATGCACCTTGACAGAAATTGCTTTCACAGAGAGAAATAGAAAATGTAAAAGGAAGACAAAAGGGGAGGGGGAGAGAAAAAACAAGATTGTGGAAGTTGTGCGCCTACTTGATAGACCGAGGCAGAGTTCATAGCTGCACTGGGCCACATCGGCCTGAAAATTCCTTTCGCTCCTGGGCTGCTGGTGTCCCGGACCGTCTCCCACCAACCACCAACCCCCCCCCCCCCTTCCCCCCAACCCTTATCTGAGCAAACCCTTGGGCACTCGAGTTTCACTTTTGAAAGGAAGACAAATTTGAGGTCTCCTCTGGGAACCTCTGCAGGTTTTTCTACGGCAGACGTTAATTTCCACTCGGAGTGCGATGCTACCCAGGCTGTAGTGGAGAACGCCCACGTGTGCATGTGCGCACACGGGCGCTCATACATGCGTATGTTCTCTTCCCCTCCCCTACCTCCCCCTCCAATCACACCATCAACCATCACACACATCCTTCCCTGACTGATTAAATATAGAAGATGGAGGGAGAGGGGGAAGAGAGAGGTGCAAATGTTGCCAAGTTTCACAGCAGGGTTTTTATAGAGAGCTTAGCCTCAGAAACATCAGAAATCCAACTCTGCTGGGAGGTACTTACGCTCACCGACACTCTCACACAGCTCGGAGTGAGGAGGAGAGACTGACACTCACAGAGATCGTAATAAGGACAGACTGACACTCTCACACAGCTCAGAATAAGAGGAGAATGACATTTTCACAGGTCAGAGAGAGGGGGGGAGTCAGGTCAGGATACTTCTATTACAGCTACCCTAATACCAAACAACCTTAAATCCAGACACATGAACATAAGCATACATGCCTGTACGCAGACACACACGTGCAAAAACACACACGTAAACATATACACAGAAAAACATGCATACACATGTGTTCATAAACACAGACAAACGTACATGCACACCCTCACAAGTACTAGCACACAGACACACATATACATATAAGTAGACAAAAAATAATGTACACACATGCAGATACGTACATATTGCCACATATATTATTCAGGAAAATGCACGCACACACACACACACACACACACACAATATTATATTTACATGTGCATGTATATGCACACAAATTGCCTTAGCACATTTCTCTAGAAAATGCATACACACACACAGCTACACACATGGATACCCATATACATGCACAGTATCTTCCCAATACTAGTTTCTCTCTGAAACAAAGCCACGGACAGCAGTTACTTAGGCCTACTTACTTGTCAAATGCTATCTTGCTATCTACTTATCAGTGCATCTTCCCATCTATTTACTGCTCTGGATCTCACACAATTTGCACCTATGAGACTGCAGTCCCTTGTAAGAATGATTGAAGTCTTTAACATTTAAGGCCACAATCCCCAAAGAGAAAAAAAAAACTGAGCTGCAAAAAGAATCCTGCTCCAGGAAAGTACACTGCAAAGAAAGACTACTCTATATTCTGCCCTTCAAACTAATAAAATAACGTCCTTCCCCAAACTCTGTAATTTGACCAGGCCTCCTTTTCTTCTCCTTAATTTGCTCTCTTTAATTTGCGGATGCCCCGCGCTGACACAGAGAGGGCAGCCAAGGTTTGAAATGGAGCCTGTTGTGTTTTCTAGTGGGAGGATGAATTTCATTTCCATTATTAATGGCAAAAAATCTGCCTTAAAAGAGCTGTAAATAGCTCCGACTCAGACAACTTTTTAAGAATGAAAAAAAAACAAAACAGGTTGCTCATGTTGTACAGTATGTAAAATATCTATCTGCAGACACAGTGATCACCACTGGAAGCTGCCGTATGCATCAAATCTCTTCACTCCGTAATGCGCACGGTTTCCAATTACCCCTTCACAATGTTATTGCCTGGTTTAGCTTGGTCTCATGCTCTGCACAAACATACTTTGCTAACACAGTGCTGCCCCACCTCTTTCTTTCACTTTAACAAACATATATGCCATTGTACTGGAAAGATTCTCCATGCATCTTAATGAGCCTAGTATGTCTGTTATGGGTACCATTTAATAGACTGTATTTAGCTTTACTGAAATTTTACTGTAATTACTGACTACATGCTCATATCACACTCCTTTCCATCAATATGATGTGATTGCAACCTTAACTAGCTCAATCATTTTGTGAAAACAGGCAGGCATTGTGAGCAGTGTGTGAAGGGAATCAACAGTACTTCAGATCCTGAAAAGATGGTGGCCTGTGGCATCAACATCAGATGCTGCCCCTTGGTCTCTAAATCAAGTGGAAATGAGTGCGCTTGCATCTGTATGCCCTCAGGCTGCGGGGAGGGCATGCTCACTGGTTCCCTGCATTTAGCCTCTGTGCTCCTTTGCACAGCTGAGGAGGCCGGGTTGTAGCTAAGAATACATACAGTGCAATGTTTGGCAAGCCAGCCTGTGCACCTGAAGGTTGTGAGTTTTAATTCCAGGTGGGATGCTCTCTTTATTTAATCAGATTTATGCAATATAGGGGAAAGGAGTATGCTACTGAAATCACTGCAAATTGTTAAGCAGAGAACCATCTATGCTAAGTCTCAGTGACGTCAGCAGAGTTGCCCAGTGGCTGGGAACCATAGAAACAAACCGTGAAGGGGGCCTGTCAGAGTTCTGCAGGTATGGATGAAACCTAGCGGTGCAGCATAGTGACTACTGGCTGGCTCGGGGTGTCAAGACATCTTTCTTTTGTGTTCCGCCCAATGCCTTCCAAAATCTTCCAGGGCACAGCCGGTCAGCCTCTTAAGGGGACACAAATGGACTGACCTGGTAACAACCCGAAACCCTGATCGTTGGGGGCAAAATCCCTCGGTAAGGTGGAGTTTCGCCAGGTTAAAAATAGCACAAGATGCACAGCATTTCAGCCACTCTAGTACAAGTCTGTGGGGAAAGAGGACACTGCAGACTGGCAGCCAACCAACAAGAAGGAGGAATAGAGTGAAAGAGAGAGAGTGTGTGTGTGTGTGTAAAGGAGAAAAAGGGGCATTTATATCCATGTGACAAATTGGGAACTGATTCAAAATAAATAAAAAAACTATTAAATACACTTAATTTGACTAGGAACTAAATGCATGGTTTTATTTTGACTTTCTTTGGTAAACAAAACTAAAACACAAAAACAAACGGCCTTCTTCTGATTCAAGCTTCTCAGCCCTACTCTGTAATAAGACTTTAGCTTTGCTTACTTGGATGCCTCTCACCTCTGCAAGTGCAATGTATACAACACAAAGAATGCAAACTAATGAGGACTTTTCATCACAAATAATGAGATCAGCCTTTTCCACTGAATAAACAGTATGCGGAGAAATTACAAACACAATCACGAATGCTTCATTATAAACTTTACAAACAAAGCACTGGGAGTAGTGGTGAGCATATAAAATGATACCTACAAGATATCCTCGTTTGTTGACAGACATAAAGCCATGGAAAATTTGAAATACGAAAAATGGCACATTATGTGAAACTATGTAGACTGTTGTTTCAGTGCAGAAAATTCCATGGCTGTGTCAATTGACAAAGGAGTTAGCTAGGTTCAAAAATGGCTATAAATATCAAGGACTAAAAAAAGGAAAAAGACAAATTTGGAGGTGCCCCTATGGACATAACACAAAACAACAGAACAACTAAACACTTCATAGATGTAGCAGTATTTATATTTGTCCTATGTGTGCATCACACACACACACACACACACACACACGCGCGCGCACACACACAAACATTCTCAACCCTACAAACAGTTTCCACAAGAACAGAACAGACATGAAATACTACCATGTACAATATGCTTAAGGCTGTGCCGTATTTGTCATCTCATCAATATCAGCATTGTTTTTTTTTTTTTTTGCTTGAAGAGCAAGCTTGTCAACTGCAGCTGGTTTCAGTGCTGAACAGACGCAAGTAACAACAATGCCACCAGTGCTGAATGCTGTGTCACACGGTCAGATCCTGGCAGAAAACGCCAATATTTCTGTGCAGACTCCTGTTTTCCAAACAGAAGGTATTTCTGATGGATTCAATAAAAATAATTTAACTGAAGGTTATTTCTGATGGATGATTGAAAAGGGCATTGAGTAAGGCTGAGAAGATTGTAAATCCTTGTGATATAACAGATTTATGAATTGAATAGTGAGACGGATTGTATGTGTGCTGCATGCCTTGCTTGCTTCAGAGTTTATCTCACAAATGTAAATATCACCTTGATTTAATGATTGTTTCAATGCTCACCTCTAAAGAAAGTATGCATTTGTTCTGCTGTATATTGCAGTTAATAATTTGCTGTTACTGGCATTCCCGATACTTGATTTACTAAACATATACAATTGAAATTTGAACAGGAAAACTACAAATGTTCAGCTGTAACCATGCTTAGGTTTATACACCAAAATAAAATAGTTATAACCAGGGAAATCATTTTTCTATAATTACGATTTAGCACCATCAAAATGTATCGTATTTATTAAAGTAAGAGCAAAAGCCAAGCTCCTCCAGTGTTTAAAGAGCAAAAGAGTAATATTTTATGAGAACCTCATTAAATGCCAGTTCTAAGTACATTGTTACTTCATCTATTATATTTTGTACATAATATATTATTAAAGCAAAAAAAAAGTTCTGACAGAGAGCTTTGTGATAAAATGCCTGAGGCCATGTGATATAGGGCACTCATCTCATTATTCATTAACATAACTATCCAGAGGATAAACACACAGTGCGTGGGCACATACAACAAGTACATCCATGCATTCAGCTTTAAAGTGAACAACATTCACACTCACAAAATCACACCAGCATCTTTGAAACTGAGGTTCTTCAGAGCAAGGAAATTTAACCTAGTTTTGGGGGGATATTTTTCCTCCCATGAGCACAGAATGCTTATTTCTTGCTGTTGTTTTGATGCAAATAACAATAAAGAAGAACTTGAACAAAAAATTCAGGAAGAGGCAACCATGAACATACTACTTCTCTGAGCTATGGAATGGCTGGCCTTCCCTTTTTTCCATACTGATGCATTATCAATAACATACTGCTTAAGCTATTAGACGAACACAAAGTCAGGTTATACTCGGTCCACATGCTTGCTGAGCTCCCAACTGCTGAGGACTGGCTGCTGATGAGTCTAATCTCAGGAAAATGTACAACTGGGACTCCCAGTAGCGGAATTCACACTCCAACCACAACCTTCTGCCTCTACTGAGAGAGCCACCTGGAGACTCTATCATTCCTTAACAGAAACACAGTCTTTTTGCACGATGAATAGTCTGATTTCATGAATAAGCTCGTATTTAACTCTTCATAGAAAAGCAATATATGCTTATTGTGTAAATGACTGAATGCCAAGTTTGTCAGAAACCCCTTTTTAGGACTAACAAACTTCCCAGTAGTTAGCACTCATTGATCACTGGTTTAAATTTCTCAGCAATGACAGATGTTTCCGAGGAATAAGGACCTGTTCCTGGACCTGCATCCTGTAAAATGCATGGCGGCCACTTCAGCTGCGACTTGTTTTTGGCTTTACAGCCCCCAAGCTGTGCTGCGCAGTCATCACACAGCTTCATGCGCAGCTGATGCAGTTATACTACAGAAGCCCAACTGACCAAAGGAGTCATTCTTGTGCGCTGAAGTGGGGATCGTCCTGCTGACTGAAGACTTCCTTCCTGGGATGCTTCAGGGACCAGCTGTACTCTCCTGGCTGGAGTCAAGAACTGATAACAGTGAATCACCACACAGCATGAGAACTTTAGCAAGAAGAACTACTTAACATCCCCCCACTGGACTCCATTTACAATAAACATTTGTACTTTACTTTATAATTAACTTTATAATTAAATACTAGCGTTAATTTTGCCCTCTCCCAAAAACACTTTGGCAAATTCAGTGATAATCTAAATTAACTTGCCAAATTATGTCGGTGGTTCCAATTAACGTGGACCTAATATCAGAGTAATTACATTGTAATGACATCAGCGAGTACACTGTAATGACCGTACGTATACACTACCACATTACTTAAAACTCTTAATGCTTTATTTCAAATGTAGGTAAGTGTTTGATTTTTTGCTAATGGTTTTAAATAATGGGTGGCTTTTGGGATCACACCCAGTTCATCTCTTCTATTTTTCATCTCCAAATTTCACATTTATACAAGGAATTTGCTGAAGCATTGAAAAGAATGTCCATCATCACATATTAATGGTGGACATTTTAATTTTTTTTAATTTCAATGTTTTTTGGCTAGACATGAAGGATCGTCTCCATGCATTTATCAGTTGATTTGGGGAAATAATAGCGAGTAGTTGGCTATAGATAGCCAAGCAATGTTGCTTGCCTTGTTATTGCATTTCTATTATTGTCATCACTGTTGTGTTTGCTACTGATCTACATAATCAGCTAGCAAGCCAACTAACTGCATGCTTTTGTTAAAGTGACACTCTGTATATGGTTGCTTTTTTTTCAACAGCGTCGATTGCTATTGCAATGTCGGTCTGTAGTGGTATTGTAGTCCTACAAATAGTTAATAATCTCCTTTTGACAAGTTCTGGGAATAGCAAATTGCATTTCTCAGACAGTGGGACAATTTAATAAAGCTGATTTCTGCTCATGGTTTTAAAACAACAAAAGACTATAATTCCACCACAATTCAATAGCATCAACAATATTGAAAAAACAACCATATACAAAGTGTAACTTGGTCATAGTAAAGACTATAATAATAATGCAACCACACAAGCTAACTAATGTTTAAGGCAAGCAACGTTGCTAGGCTGAATATAGCGAACTATTAGCTATTATGCAATGCCAGTAAAGACATGGGAGACTATTCTTCGTGTCCAGCCAGCAAAACCATGAGACATAACATGGCTAGTGAGGCCATCGATTGAAAGAAATTACAATCACTCTTCATCTCCGATTAAAAACATTGAAAATGTCATACACGAATATGCGAATCGAGAATCTCAAGCCTCTGAACACGACTGACCAATGAAAACAACTGAAAAAATGTCACGTTGCATCACTTCCACCTCAACTCTCAGGCCCTGCAGACAGACCCTTCTCTCAAGACTTTACGTCATGAGTCACAGTTTCAGCAGCTTGCTTTTATATGTGTATTTGCATGAGCTGGTGATGGAATCAGAAACTATATAAGAATCTATAGACAACACAAACAATAAAGCGTACCAGCTCTGGATAGAAGCAAAGATGTAAGATACTCCAAATAAGAAAAATGAATAATACTTCTTCCTTTGTTCCTCTTTTTTCTTTTGCATATACTTGTAAAACGTATTTATTCTATTATTTGAAAGAAATGGTGGACAGATACAAATGATGAATCATATGTTCTGGCAGAAAAGTAGCAAACAAAATATGTTGAGAATTTGGGGGAAATGTGGCGAGGATAATTAAAATCTGTTGTGTGTGAAAGTGAACTCTCCTTGGAGTTTATTCACCTGTGTGCAGCGCAGACACCATTTAAGGAAAATGTCAGGTGTGTATCTATCCAGTAAATATGTTTACCATGTAAAATTTTTAACAATGAAAACATACCACCAATTTAAAGTTGTACATTTCTGAAAAGCAGCACAGTTGCTTAGCCCTGGTTTAGATACAGTATCTCAAATTCTGGCCCGAGACAAGGTGCTAAAATAGATACCCTTGTTTACATTGCGCTCTTTTTCTGTTACTTGAGAGTAAGACAAGATAGTCTGAGAGCACTGTTTTTGTAGAGCCAAGTGACATTCAGGGTGAGTTGTCCCCTCCGTGGAATTACATACCAATGGATGAGAAGCACAACAGCTCAATAATCATATTGATTCTTATTGATTGTATAATCATAATCATATACGTATTCAATAATATATACACAACAAAGATTTTGTATATACGATCAAATGTATTGCAGACAATGGATTTGCAGTCTTACAATGTATAGGCAGATACTACTATTTCACAAAGGAGGGAAGATTTGTGAGTCAGGGGAATAGAATCGCACACAGCGAAAAAGTCCTGCTCGGCTCTCGGGAGGTTCCTCAGCAACGTCCCTGGGGCCTGGCATGCCACTTACACAGTGAAACAAAAAATCAATGGCTTAATGATCCAAAAACCGGTAATAGAAAAAAGGCCCTAAAATAATAAAATGTCTTTTGGCGAGTGTGACTCTTTGTCGTGCCACTCTCCACCGTGTGTGTTAGCTCAGTCTGACTCGGTGGCGCAAAACATATTGATTTATTGACCGGCTATTTTACCCCCATCTCTTTCTGTTTTTTCCCTTTCTCTTTTTCATTCCTCCTCAAGACTACTGGGAGTTAAGACCCGGCAATCCAGTACCAGTAGAAACAAGGATGCAATTTATAGGATATTACAGAGGCCTGCGCTGGGAACCAGGCCTTGTGAGGCTTAAATAATTTAGATTTATTAACTTGGGTCATGACCAAATCAAAACTTTGACCCATCTGCCTAGTGCAATTTATAGGTACTTACAGCAGTGTGTCTTACTTGTCAGAGGTACTTTTCTCATTCGTTTCTTCCCCAGTGGTAATCCCCCCCATTCTGAGTATGTAATTTGTGATTAGTGGACAGCTCATAGTTTTGATTTACTCCTCCGTACTCGCCCCTTTTTCAGAAATCCTTCCTTGTTGCGTATTACCAATAGGCTCTTAATGTCAGCATGCAGAAAAATGTCAGTATTAAAAAAGGAAAAAAAACAAATACTCTGTCCCTTGAGGGGTCAGCACGACCTAGTGGAGCATATTATCCAATTAGAGAATGGTCTAGCTTCACCAATCACTAGCCACCCCGGAGTCCCAGGGCTCCAGTTTAACACACCAGCTGCGTGCTCTTCATCTACTGAACACCAATAGAGAGCGCCCCAAGGACAAGGCAAGAGCTCTCCCGGGACAAGACAATCAAATGTCACTTTGCTGAAGCATGCTGGGTAAAACACCTGACCTCTCTGGTGCAGATTCATCATGTTACTGTCTCCCCTGAGATTTGAACCCAAACCCTCCCGAAACAGGGAAACATGTTAACATGTGAACTTGCCGTCCACTTGCAAGAGGTGAGGAGGGAGCAATCAATTCTCACCCATCTGTTACTCTGTTTTCTTTCCAATGATTCATTAGAGCCTACAGTAATACTCAGCTATATGCATTCATAAATAAAACATGACATAAACATTTCTCTAAACTGGAGATGGCCAACTGAAATATTTATTGTGCTGTTATCACCTGCAACTCATGATGTAAGATTAAATTTGAACTCACTTTTGTTGCAGACCTTGCAAACAAGCACAGACAAAAAAGTTAAAGAGGAAAAAAAACAGGCATGCAAGAAACTGCTAAGTCAGAGAACAGACTCCACTGCACCCAGGTTGTCATGGCGACTTGTTAGCCAGTCTGCTCCCCTAAGGCAGCTGGGAGACCAAGAAGCATTGGGGAGGGAGGGGGGCTATTCTTAAACACAAGCACACAGCAACAGGCAAATGCAATTATGGAAACGATGACAGAGGGTGGCGTAATCTAATGGAGGTAGGGGAGATCGAAAGTTTCCCCTTGTCTGAAAAAGCACATTGGACAACAGGGCCCCAGGCGCAATCAGGGGACCAGGCAAAGAACAGGCCAGACCCACTGGAGGGAGCAGGCCAACGGCCTTTGCCCCTCTAACTGCAGTTTGCCTCTAAGATGGATTAGTTGTCTAGTCACCTGTTCATTCCCAAATGACATCCAGAAAAGGCATGCTCAGCTAACACATAAAATCACCTCTGTAGACCTGCCTTTGCCAGGTCGGCCAGTGCTATACGAGAGTTATGCATTAAACAGAGGTCTATTCAGCCATCACATAAAATCATATTGAAGTCACTGACGATTGTAGTGAATGACTGAAGCAAGACTGTCAGCTGCTACATGGTTGTTAAAACACAACAGCAATTCAATGAGACAGTTTGTGTTCAAAGAGCCATACTTAGCTAACAAATAAAATTGACTTGATGCTGCTGCCCTGTTGAAGAGATACAGCGGGTTAGCCAGTGGATATGTTGCTGCTGTGACATCACAGAAATGATATGACACATTTATGTTCTGCTTTAGCTAATATTGCACGTGCGGGGGCCCATACAACACCTCTATGCTGTGGTTCCTAAATCAAAACTCAACCCACAATCAGAAGACTAATTTTCCAGAAATACCATGAATTAATTGTTTGATTTACTACACATCACTGTGCAACCAATCACCAAGTGAAACCTGTGTATGTATGTATATATATATATAGGGGGTCCTCGACTTACGAATGAGCTCCGTTCCTACGACTTGTCGTAAGCCGATTTTCGACGTAAGTCGGAATTTATATCTAAATTATACCTAAATTAACACCTTAAGTCACTCACACTGTGCACACAACACATAAAGGACATATAAAATACAGTAATTAAATGAAACAGTAATAATAAAAAAAGAGAGAACAGTTTCTTATCTTCATTTCTGTGGTTGTATTTACAAACCAAACCACTTAGGTTGAAACTTTTAAGTAATTTATGGGAGTGCGTTGTAACCATGAAACAACGTAACTCGAGACCGTCGTAACCCGAGGTTAGTCTATATATATATATATAGATCTATGTTCAATTAAAAATGGGGGGATAAGGGGGTTAGGGAACTCTTCCCTCTTAACTAGGTTCAATCAACTGGAATTTCTTCTGGTTCTCTCAGAGTCTGATCATGTGTCAACAAAGTTGCTGTTAAACAGACGTGGCGAAACATGTTATAGTACACAAAGCGAAGAGACGCGCTTTCAATGTGTAAAACTCATTAAGTTTACATGCAGCCTCTACTGTGACTGTGAAACCTGACAGCAAGACATGTAGCATGCCGTATAATGCAAATTCTTCGACCAACCATCCCTCAGTTCAGAGTCATTCAACTCTCTTGATGGGGGTGAGCATGCTTGCGTACGGAGGCAGCTGAGCATGAAGGGTGAAGCTGGTGCCATGTCAAAGTGAGGGTTCACCCCGTTCACTGTCACCAGATCTTTGGTTGAACTTTGGCTATCTACAGTATGAGTTGCATACTTGTTGTAAAGTTCCTGTAAAATTCTAAATCATAGTGCAGACTTTTGATACAGTATATAGGCCTGCAGCTGTGTTGAACTGGTGTGGTTGGATTCCGTCTCTTTGTTCCCTCTGAGAGTAGCTGAAGTTGTGTGTTCCCAGCTTGGCACAGCATGTTGAGTGTCCTGGCCAATTCTCTCCCCTCACTGTTGGACCTCTGATTACCTTGATGCCAGCCAAATTTCACTCTAATTAAGATCACAGAGCCTCAAAATGATGTGACACTGAAAACATTGGACGATTCTGTCTATTTTCATACAGAAACACCATGATATTTTGGGTCTATGTGTCTGAATGATGATGCAAAAAAAAATTATATAAGCTACTTAGGGAACAGGTCATGTGACAAATACACCTTTGAACTTTAACTCTTGGGCTTAATTGCAACAAGAGAAATAAAAAACATAAAATAATTGGCAGGCTTGTATATCTTCCAACTGAGCTCTCAGTTACATAATTGAATTGCTGATTGAAGCTTTTAAGGATGTTTTAATCATCTGAATACTTACTAGCTAAATATTTCATGAGTATTAGAATGCAAAACTGTCTTCAAATCTTACATTTTTCAGTTCAGCTGGAGTAAAATATCTATTGCATGGAAAGATGGATTCTCTGTTAGGATGTGAAAAGATAAGAGGATATAACACAGAAGGAGGACTGAGTGGAAATCAGGATGAAAGGAAGGGAAACAGGAAGACAAATTCACACAGGTTGAGATTAATGACTGAGAGAAAGAGAGAGAAAGAGAGGCGTTGTGAAAGGAGAAAGAGTTAGGTAAGGAGAGGGAGGAGCAGAACGAGAAAGATGCCCAGCCAAGCTCCAGTATTTCTGACAGAGAGTTCCTGCAAAGACATATACCCAAGCAGACATGTCTTACAATACAGAAAAACACTCAGGAAAATAAAGGAACAAACCATCCGCCAACAACCTCTGAAGGGTTTCCCACTGCCCTCCCAAATAAGCCGTCTCCTTCAAAAAGAATATAGGAAATTGTTTCGATCCTAAAATGCCAAGCTCTTCTTCTGTCATACATACTGTATATACCATCATATATAACAACATCACACATACACACACACACACACACACACAAAAAATCGAATCACAATGACCATTGATAATAAAAGAAATAATAAACTTCTCCTGCCTTAATTTGCACCTTTAGCATTTAGGGGAAAAGCAGTTTGGCAAAGCATGATCAATAAAAACAACAGTGCCAACTGATTTCTGCAGGCAACAATAAAACGTGTCTTTTTCATGCAGGTTGAATGCATCAGAGGCTGCGTGTTTGTCGACTGCTGCTTCCTGTTTCAAGGATCCTCATTTATTTTGGGTTATGCTTTTTTGTTGCAGTTATATGCTGCTGGTACAACAAGTATTTAAGGTGCTTGATATAACTGACGGGAAACACACACATGACCACACACACACACACACACATGCACACACACACACATATATATATTAGATATTAGTCAAGGGGATTAGGCATGTTTTCATGTTTCTTGGTTGGCCTTCATTCAGTTCCTTTGAATCACTTCTAATTCAAATGTTGACATTTGCATTTTGGCTCTTTTCCCTTGACGAATGCAATTATCAGGTGGAGTGAAGAAGTAAATACATTCCAGCACGCATTCTTTTCAGGTCCAAATTACTGCCAGTCACGTATAGGATATCTATTTTGTTCGCAATGGACTAAACCACTGTTTGCTGATTGCGAAGACGAAAGATTGACGGCATTAACAAAGCCAAGAACACAGCAAGACTTGCTTCTCTGAGGATAATTGTGAATTGTCTACTATTAACCAATGTGATTGAGCAGCTAGTTCACATATATGATGACTGGTTATGTGTATGTATATGCGGTTTTTGCTTGAGTGTTGAGTGGTTTGAGTCACAGATATGATAGGGCCAGGGAGCTCAGCTTTGTTCTGTATTAACACCCGCACAGACAGGGAAAAGAATAGAGGTGTGTGTTGGTAGTGTAGATAAGCACTGGAAGCATGCATAACTGGGCCCCCCACTGTGTGCAGTTTCCTCCTGTGTAGGATCTCCTGCTCGCAGGCGAGACCTGGGGCCTGGCTCGGTCGTACCTGTTTAACATAGCTTTCTCTCAGTCTGATCCCTCTTCTGCACTAATGATGACACTAATTAGCGTCGGGGCCTCGTTTGTGGGAGGAGGCCTGCCACTTCCTAAGATAGCCCCTCGGACAGGATTTCAGCTAATTACCTGCATCTCTGAGGGACGGGAGGAAGAACGACATGGAAGAGAGATGGAGGCGAGAGGCAGGGAGGGCACAGGGATGGAAAGAAAGAAAAGGGAGAGTTCATAGGAGGTAGAATCAAACAAATAAGGAAAAGAAGATCGTGGAAATAACTAATATGTAAAAGAATTGAATGAATACAGGGAGAGAAAATGAGAGACAGTGAGGGAGCAGGGGGAGTTGAGGATTCTGGGACAGGACATAAGAACTGAAGGGGAGTGTAATGGCTCATAGGAAATTGAACTAAGATTAAGAGGTATGCTTTACTTACATCAGGGACATAATTTTCATTATCTAAACTGCTCTGTTAAAAATCTTTAGGAAAATATAGAAGATGTATAATTCAAAATTATGCTGGATACCTGTCTACTAGGTAGACTACTTTAACATATTCAAATGCAACAGAGTCATGGGAACATATTTTTGAGCATTTAAAAAATCAGTAAAAGACAGCTGTATTTGATGCAAGATTTGAATTGCGGTCTATTTGAATTACCAATATACAATATATAATGTCGCGAGCTACCATATGGATTTGTCCGAATAATGAGACAGGCAGCACACATGTATTTCTGCTTGAATCAAACTCCTAATTTTTTTCACTTGAAACAGTAAAAACAATGTGTAAATAAATAAACAAATTAAACAGTTTAAAATGAATTCACAGCATTGCCCGCTGAAATAACTGATATCTCTTCTTCAACAGGATAGGATACTTTATTTCTTGTTAAACATAAAAACTAATAAGTAAATCTTAACAAGAATAAATAAACAAATGAATTATTTAAGACTGGAATATTTTTAGGTGAAAATAAAAAAATACACCTGCAAATAAATCTTGCACGTGTTTGGGGGGTGTGATGATCCGTCATTTCATACAAAACGAAATTTAAAATAGGTTGGGTCAAAAATTTGAGTAAATGCTTGATACATTTTTGCCTCTGGCTCCTCGTTTGTATCAGTAGTTTTGATGGATGTTTTAAAGAACGAATCCAGAGTTAGAACAAGCCATGACAGACAAGTCCGAAGGATAGCTCAAACTAGCTAGCTAGCAGGTGACACTCGGGATGTCAGGAGAAGATGTGACAGAGTTAGAGTGAGAGAGAGAGTGCACGGTGTTGGCGCCGGGAACATTCTAAGAGCAAGATTCTAGAATCTTATAAACAATGCGAGCAGTTCAGTCAAGGGGACGGCGACCTGGTGACAGAAAAGCGACAGTTTGGGTTTCATGGCTGATATAACAAATGAATGGCAGAGTGCTACAGACTGACAGCCTCCTCTCCGCGGACCAGAGCTGGTCCACAACCTATAGTTTGAGTAACGCTGGCCTATTTTACCAACCACTCCACCTCAGGTTTCAGCTTCTCTCATCAGTTAACCACCAGTGCATGTTGTCAAGTGTTTCTTTAGCTCTTATTGTAATGCACATTGACCGACAAAAATAAAAAAAAAACACTGCTCAACTTGAAGAATTTCAGTCGACTGACAGGTCTCCGACTTGTGATTGATTCGACTCGTCGACTTTTTGGGGGCAGCCCTACTGTCTTCCATATAAATAGTCGTTGGTATTGGATGAAACTGGACTGTTCAGTTGTGGTTCACTGACATCAACTTTGACTCCATTCAAACCAGTACTTCACAAGAAGACAGGCAATTTGTCAGCCCACTTTCTCAGGTAGAAAATGGACAACACAGCCGGAGTGAGGACATGAAAGTACAATGACAGAAATCAATTGGGACAGATGCTGAATGTAAGACCTCTAAAATGTGACAAACTGCAAAGGAATACTCTTCTACAGCAGGTGAGCAGTCTCCCTCAGTGATGGGTATATGTGCAACGCTTTCAGTACAGTGTGTATGTGTGTGAGTGTGTGCGTGTGTGCGTTGCACTGTTAATATTCACAAACCCACCCAGAAACACATCAGGGTCATTCAATTATTTATCACAGAATGGATAAAATTGTCAAAAGCTGTGCATTCTCATCATTTTCAACCCAGACCTGTTCTCTTACCAATGAATCACCTTCATTTAGAACCCTTGCTAGCAGTAATATAACGTAATATACACCCTGCATATAAATTCTTCCAAATTAGATGCCTTTCCTCACACCGAGCTGCCGATTGTAGGACATTTTTTTTGCTAGATTGTATTTTTTAAGACTGCCCGCGACAAAGGAAATGTTTCATTCTCTGTAATGGGATTTATGTGTGATCTCAATGGAGGGTATCAAAATATTTCTCTCGCTGAAGAAACAATGGCGGCACCATATTTGACCTTCCCACATATCTCATGTCATTTGAGAATGTGCACACATACAACAATGTCAGCCACAGTGAGATCATGACAGCGACACACATGAACGTAATAAAATTAAAATTGCTGGTAATAAAGCATAAGAAAAAGACTAATGGCACAAATCCCAAATTAACATGATTTACGAATGTGAATAATAAACTCATCTAATAACACATAATTATGCATCAATAAAGTGTTGATATATTGGAACAAGCTCCAATTTGTTAATTACATGTAATTAGAGAATACCAGTTATCATCAGGTTAATAAGGCACTATCAATTATTTATGAAGGTGCTGTAAGTTGTAAAGCAGTAAAAGGTGGAATCTGTGAGGTCTGATCTAGAGAGCACGAAGGCCGCTGTGCTGCGTTCATCCCAGTCCAGGGCTTGACAGAGCACCGACTAAGTTCCTTAGCCACAACTAAGTCATCTTCTTCCAAAACCATGCTGAAACAAAGTGCCGAGACTCTACTGTCATACGGGGGTTTGTGATTCCAATCCATCCTATTTATGTACAGCAAGGTACAGAAGACATGACAGGCTGAAGACCGGCAGCATCATTTAGGCACAGCTGGCCTCTGTTAAAGCTAGTTAGCACATTTGCATGTTGTTGTTAACATTTATTCTTCAATTTTGATTTTGAATTATGATTTAAAGCACTGTAAACACAGTGAGCATGTTCTTATCAGTTCTCTGAATGCTACATTTTTGGAGCAGTGGATGACTTGTTAGCTAGCTAGCTAACTTCACTGGACAAATAGCAAATTTTGGTTGCCAAGCAATCGTTAATTGCCTCTTAAAACACTAGTTCAGTGATTGGTTATTAGCATATGCAGCAAAACACGTGTTAGAAAAATAATGGAAAATTTCAGATATAAATTCATCAATATATTTTATGGCAAATAAACACACAGTATTCCAAAGCATGTTATCCACATACTCAGCATTCCCATGTTATCCTCCATTTTGTTCATTGTGTGTCCTTATCCTGTACCCAGAACAAGGTTATATAAACACATTTGTATGAGTAATTTTGTGTGCTTGAAATAGCCTATTCCATAAATCCCTGCATGTAAATTCTTTTATATTATAATGATTGGTACATCATATCACAATCTTAGATGTTCAAAATAATATTATGTCCGATGATAAAACAAACAACATATTACATAACACAACATACTTCATATTCTCTACATACTTCCTAGTTTCAAATTATGCTCTGTACAAAGGACACATTGATCTTTCCTAATAATAACAGCTTGGAATTAATCTTTTTATCAACAATCTTCTATGAGTATGATAGTGTACCTGGCAATTCTATCCACATTACCATGTGATATTTTTGTATTTACAATAACATAAATTGAAATAAACGTGCAATTGAACTGTTCTTTTATGAGACATTATTAAGAGGCCATTCTTTGGACACATTTGAAACTATTTGTTCACGTTAAATCATGTTAAAATTTCTAATGCTATTGATAGAAAACATGATACTTCCCTATCAAACCTGTAACTTTGCCTAATATTTCAATAGCAAGTGAAACATAATATTATGGCTGCATATTAAAGGACAGCTTGCTGGTATGTCAAATGATTCAGATAAGGCTCTGTGTAAGAATGTGTAACCTGCTTGCCTGAATAAATACATAGATACACAGATGGTGGGGAAAACACATACCAGTCTGGGTTATAGGGCAGGGTTATAGCATGGTGATGCTTGTGCAATAGGTGAGGGGATTGCCTAATAGTAATAGGGTACACAGTCTGAATCTGGCTCGGAGGAGTTTGTATGTTTACCTTAAGTCCACCTTCTCTCCTTGTGTGTGTGTGTGTGTGTGTGTGTGTATGTGTGTGTTTGCCCTGCAGTGTTGTCTTGTCCAGGACGGGTTCATCTCTGGCCCAATGGTGGGCCTTACAGTACCTGACAGTATATACAGTTCCTGAATAAGGATATGTTGCAGGACTGTGGTGCCACCTTCAATATCTCACATTATCATGCATATGTGCATAAACATATGGTCACATTGCAGGGCACACGCACACACACACACACACACACACACATACGCATGCTGCACTTCCCATCAGGCCGTGGTCGTTAATCTCTCAGCCTGCACACTACCTCCGTGTCTAGGTTGGAAATCAGTCACGCTCAGGGGGAAAAAAATTCCAACAAAAGCCTTGCCTTCAAATTAACATGATGGATCTGCGTTTCCTGGTAATCATTCCATTACAGCCACCTGATAGATGAGACAGACACAGACGCTGGGCAGATTGCACCCGCGTATTAAAAAATATGCATCCTCTCCTAAAAAAAGGATAATAATAATAATCAGAAAAACACACAATCACCTTGCTTACATTTTCTGAAGACCAGGGGAAGGATAAAAGTGTCGCACCCAGTTAATCACGGGTCGCCATATGCGGTGAGCTGCTCGGTACAGGTTCTTGGCAGGGATTCATTTAACAGCCATTTTTCTTTATCCATCTTTCTTTCTTTCTTATTTACCCTCCCTCCTCCCCAAGATTTATCGTCTCATTTCCAGGGCAAGTTTTTAAATGTTGTTTCGCTGACTTCTACAGGGTTAGACTGAAGTTTGCCTTCTTAGTTATATGTTGCTTAAATTACTTTTTGTACCATTTTCTTGAACATGTTTTCTTTATCATTTTAATTTGTTCAACATATGGGGCTTATTTAATTCCTAATAAATATTAAGATTAATGTGTACATGTGTATGCATTCCATGAAACTGGACAGCATTGCCAAAATTTTCTGTTTATAAAATATTATCCTCTTGGTTTGGTCCTGTTTTCTTGAAGTGATTTTCATTGTTTACTGATATCAAGAAAGATACATTATTTTCATGTAGAGATACTGCCCAGTAAGATCTTCCATGAGGCAACCTCAACGAATTGAACTAGTTCAATGAAAAAGCAAAGTAGTTTCTGTCAAATTTAAGCGGCTATTCTGAGACTGACTGGATGGCAGCAAGGTCAAAACAATGGATGCGGAATTGCACTTCCCCGTTGCTGCCGTACAAGTCAGTAACTTGGGTTATTTTTAATTGCCCATGAGGGCTACCCCAGAATTCCAAGGGTCATAGCAGAACCCCACTGTGGAAGCGGACATGTTTACGTGTGTGTATTTTGGCTCCATCTTATAGCTGTACTTAACTTGCCAAGAAAAGCTCATTTTTTTAGCCTTGGCAGTATGATGAATGGAGGAATCAATCAATGTATGCCAAGTGTTAAAAGTACCTTTAAAGTCATTGAACAAAGTATAGCAATATTCTCGACTGAAATCATAGTAAAGCAAAGTAAAGCAAAACAAGCAGAGAACGACCATGCATGAAATAACAACGGATGTGAATCGGGAAAAATGAGAACACCCCGCTTTCAGCTAATAGATGCAATAATCATGATAATAAAAACGGCTGGCACACTTTTCAGGTATTTGCTCCAAGAGCAGTGATTTACTGCAGGGGAATGTTAATTGCATGACAGCATAATTGAAATCTGAGAGCAATAAAATCTTAGAGGACACAATTAGTGGCCTACGGTAGGCTTTCTTCCTTTTTAAAAATTACATACATTGTTTTTGAGAGGCCTTCTCTAAGTGTACTTCATTTAATTTTTTAGCATATTCATCAAAGGACAGTCCTCTGCACAGACGCAATGCTGTCTTCTCTTTGTGTAACAGGTTTCAGCCTGTGTTCATTTCCTACACATTTTTTAAATTAAATTCAGTGACAGCCAAACCTATAAAGCTTTGTCAGTGTGGCATGTGTAAACCCATTACTCAAAGCTGAGAGCAAACCACAATGTGTTTAGATTAAATATGGACAAAAGAGAACACAGATTTAATCAATCATCCTAAGAACTTTAACACCTAAAAGAATCTTGCTTTTGACCATCACTACTAGAACTGGGTCAAATAATTTATTTGGATACATTAACCATTTAGACACTGGTAGAATTCCATGCAGATGACTGACAATTTAAAGAATTAAAGTAAGTAAAATTTTTCACTGAAATTCATCAGGGATCTACAGACCCACTTCTAAATGTAGCCAGCATCTACACAGTTAAAATGTTTAGAATGCATGTTTGACCCACATAACTCTGAATATGTGCAATGTAATAGCCAACGTGTTGCACTTGTTTGCTGACACGCTTGATGCAGGCTCTCTTGTATGGTTGACAGGAGACTGTCAGTGATGAAGCTCCTGTCACGCGGCGGTCTGAACCTCCCCAGGTTTCGCCAGCTGCAGCGTCGCACGCCGCACGCGACGGGAGGCATATTTCCCGCTAGTCGACTGATTTTGACTGCGGGCGCTGCGGACCCGGTGGATCTATTTCTCCCGGCCTACATATGTGGGAGCTCTGGATTGATGTCGGTAAGCCAACATTTCCATCTTTTTCACATCATCGGGCCAATTTGTTGGAGCGCCTGCTGCAGCTGGTGCAACCTGAAATGAATCAGACTGCTGTGTGCGTGAGTGAGCAGGTGCGGGCATGAGCGAGGGAGGTGTAATTGCCATCCCACTATGTGATGAAAGTTTGTACACAGTGACCCCCCTTCCCTTCCCCCTTTCACATCTCACCTTGTTTATTCTTGTTCCTACGACATACTATACACATTCGGAAGGACATACAGAAAAACAAATGAACAGACTGGAATAAGCACCAAATCAATCAGCCCATGCAAAATGGTCTTGGATGTCAGTGCCAGAGCTTTCCAGCTGTTTAAAACCCTCTCACTGATGACCACCTCTTCATTACATTAAGTGAGATTTTCATCAAGGAAAATCTGTAACTGCAACATCTTTGTCTCTTGATAACAGACAAATATTCTCAGTTGTCAATACAAGTGGGATGAGGTGAGGGCACCTGGAAAAAAGCAAAAGAACAGGACTGCAGAATCCTAGCAGACAATTCGAGAGAGAAAGAAAGAGAGACTTTGAGAGAGCGAGAAAGAGAAAGTGAGAGAGAGAGAGAATAGAGAGAATGTGCAGAATATCAGAGCTTGTTTAATTCATCAAAACCAGCTTCACAGAGAGTTGTAGTGTTAAACTTTAATGAAAAGAGCCCTAAAGTCCTGATGTAACGAGATGAAGAGAAGGGTAAAAAAAAACCAGCAAGCTACTGTAAGTTGGGGGAGACTTCAGAGGAACGTTCACCGGCCAATCTGTCACCACTGTTGGCATTGCTCAGCCAGTCGCCCTGTAAAAAAGAGGCCCCGGCGCACATGCAGCGCAGCCCTGTTCAAAGAGCCGGCTCTTTGGGGTTAATGAACCCACAGCCACGGGAAGCCCGAGCCCAGCGTGGGCGCACAAGGAGCTGACAGAGAGCCCGGCAACAATGACTGCCAAAGGACAGGTGGGGCCCTGTGGGGGGGGGAGTGGGGGAGGGGGCAGAGATGAAGGAGCACATGTTGTGAACCTGCATGTGTGCATGAGTGTGTGTGTGCAAGTGTGTGTGTGTGTATGTGGTTTTTAGGTAAGGTATTCCTTTAGGAATAATTCAGCAGGGTTCACTGCTACTGAAGCTGCTGTTGTCTAACTGCTGATCCATTGCTGAACACTGCCGGCTGGGGCCACAGGCCTCCTCTGAGGGTCTGTGAACATGGGACAGTTTCCCTGGATATCTAGTCCCCAAAACAGGTGGCCTGATGGGCCTAAAGTCACCCTGTTGAGCCACTTGGCCTGTGACCACAGTTATCTGTCACAACCTATTCTCCCTCTGACTACTAGAGAGCACAGCACCACTGAGAACCTCACTGGTCACCAGACCACGGGATAAAGAAGTGCCTGCTGGGGCCTCCTCAATCTATGCCGGAGCTCAAATGACTTTATCAACACAAGCTGTGGCTAAATCACAAGTTGCTCACTCAGAAAAGCTGCTTCTGATGGCTAATTCTCTTCTAATCAAAATTAAAGGTCTGACTGAATTCTGCAGTTCATAGCTCCAGTTTACCATTCACGCTTTACATTCCAATAGGTGGGGTCTGCGTTAGACACGTGTGTAACAGTTAATAAACCTGAGTACAGCTAAACTGTGGTAGCAAGGTTCCACTGACGCAACACCAAACCGCCTGGCTTAACAACATAGGCTACGATTACTACTACTATCTGTGTGATCTGTGACCATTCTGGGAATACTGGGTACAAACGCTTGGGTCCTTTCAAGTGGTGAGATTCAATTTGCAGCCCTGGGAATTCATCTATCTGCGTAATTCTGCAGATGCCCTTAACGTGAAAAGAAACAACAGGCCACTTGCTGAGAACAGCCTGTACCATCTGTGCATTGAAGCTCTCTCTCTCCCTGGTTTGCCATCGACTCATATCTCTTTGCCTCTGCACAGTAGACTCCATTACGCGCGACGAAACCATGCATCTTTGGCTATCATTTACTTGGCAAGGCAATTAGAAGCCCCCTGATGCCGCGGTGGGGGTAGGACGAAGTCTCTCTTTTTAATCACTTGTAGTAATTAGTTTTTCCAAACTGTATCATTAGCTATCTGTCCTGGTGCATCTTCGCAGCGAGCTCTTGTAGAGATGACAAAAAAATAATCATCAAAATAACAAAGGATCAGAGAGTTGGGTTCCTGTCCAAAAACATTACAAGGTTGTCCCACTAGGGCTCAATCCATCAAAGTGATTTCCCCACCTCCCATCCCCCCCACCTTTGCAACGTAATCATTTTCTTCCCCCTCTCATGGTGTGACATTGATTCATAAAGTATGCGGCACCAAGTGCCAAGTCCTGCCAAAGTTTGCAAGTGTCTTAGTTGGTATCGTTCTTAGCGTCATATCAATGGGTGCAACTTTGTAGCTTGAAACATGCCAAGGTTAGAGGTCAAAGGCCAGTGTATTTATCCCCAAATCTTTGCCTAGAAATTGAAGATGAAACCAAGAGAGTGTGATCAATCAGAGTACTGTACTAACCGGGTGACACTGTTATACTCTAACAGGCCCATTACACACCAGGGAGTCCATCTCTATGACTGAGAATATATGATCCACCAAGAGCTTCCTGTGTGGATAAGCTAACATTCTGGAAGAGCTTTCTGCATGCCTCATTTAGTGGGATTCTCATGCTTTTTGAATCACATGTGTGACACCCTCAATCAAACAAACTGCGGCCCAAGTAACACTTCAACTATGTTTGGGTGGAGACTTTAAAGGAGGAAATTTAAACTGACGTTCAACAGATGTTTATAAGGTGTGTCATGATATTCTAACCGTCATTTAGAGTTAATGTAGTCCATATATTTACTTCAAGTAACTACATGAAAAACAAAAAACCCAGGGAGAGTGTGCAAATATGAGCAAAACAAGCCAAAGAAGCCAAGCAAGATAAAGGTCTTCCTCTTAGCATATGGTCAATCCAACCAAACCACTGCAAGTGAAAGAGTGAAGTTCCAATTGGGCAAACTGAATATTCTATACTACAGTACTACATGGAGATAGAGCACTGATAGTTTTCACAGGAAGCCCTGATTTATCATGTAAAACACAATGAAAATAAAGAAAGTGGTACTTTTTGAAAACTACGGTAGGGACTGCACTGATTCTTTACTCCAGCGCATATCAGAACGCTTTGTCAAATATGTAGGCAGAGCTAAACAAACAAAAACAGGAGAGCGAAAAGAGCTGAAGCTGCCTGACAGTTTTGTAGTGTACTCAGCTCAGACAGCGAGAGTCCCGTTGAATCTGAGAGGAGAGAGGGGAGGAGAGGGAACTCTGTCAAGATGATTGTTCCTCCGTGTGGAAAGGTGACATGGAGAAAAGTGTGAGTGGGCTCACCAGGGAGGAAGGCAGAGAGCGGGAGTGAGAGAGCAGGAGAGAGGGAGAAAGAAAACAGTTAGAGAGAGAAGCAATGACAATAGAAGTGATTGGGGTGAGGGAGGAGTAGGGAGGGAGAGAGCATGGAAAAGAGAAAGAGAAAAAGAAAGGTAGAGACAAAAGAAAAGGGGAGAGAAATGGGAGCACACATGGAAGGAAAGGAAGGAGCAAGAGTGACAGAATGAGAGATAAAAAAACGGAAACAAAGTGAACAGGAGAGAGCAGGGCCAGAGAGGAAGAGAGAAAGGAATAAACAGAAGAAGAGGGAGAGATGGGGGACAAGGCAGGAAGAGACAAAAATACCAATAAAGATAAGTGGAAAGTGGTTGATGAGAGAAAGGGCAAAAGGTAGAGGGAAGAAAAGGAAGACAAAAAGGATAGAATCAGAGGAAGGGGGTAAGAATATGAGGGGGGAAAGAGAGGACAGAAAGAGGAAAAAAGAGAAACAGAGAAAGAGAGGATTTAAGGAGATAGCTATGAAAGAATAAGTGAGAGGGAAGAGATTTTCCTCTGCGAAGCTCACAATCCTGACACATACTGATAAACTGGGACAGAACTGCAGAGTTCAGAACACTGTACCACATGCAAGCACCACTGTATGACTCAGCATGGTGCACACAGACACACACCCACACACACATATATACTTACAAATACACACTTGTGTGCTAAAACACGCACAGGCATCAAAGGAGACTGCTTCCCAGACAGAACACACTGTAGATAAATGTAAATAGCTTGTCTGAACACCATAGCAGAGACAGGCAGTGCATACAGTTAACCACCGACAGGCAAGCATAGAAACCTCAGAGCAGACCGGTTTGTGAGGACAGATCTGTGTAGACAATTCCGCAAATACAGGCTGGCACAGACAGCTCAAAATACACAGTTCGGGACAGATGGAGCTAGCTGTCCAGAGAGGTCAGTAAGTTTCCAATCTGAACCTACGCAGCAGTGGAGATGATAGTTACATCTTACAGTTAACAGTAAGGCACTGTGATTGGCAAGAGCACTTTCCATGTTCAGGATAAGTAGACAAAAATGCAATGTATGCAAAATCAGTACCAAATACAGAGTTAACTCTTTGGCATTGAGCTAACTCTTTACGTGGTAAAAGTGTCACAAAAACTGTCTGCCTCATTGATACAGCTCTGGTGACCTGTAGATTGTCATTTTTGTTCATTTCACTTCCTTGCTAAGTAGGCCACATCAGCTGACGTTATGTTCAGCGAACAACAAATTACAAAAAAAAAAAAAAACAAGTTTGTGGGAAGAGAAGGGGGAAAAAATAGATACACAACACAGAGAGGGCGAGAGTGAAAGGCAATAGAAAAATAGGTAAATCCTGTGTATGAATGGGCATCACTATCCCCTACACTGCCACGTCTCCTATGACCATCAGACTCTGTAAAGCCCCCCTTCATCCAACTCTAAAAAATAACTTTCTGAAGGCAGCTCAGCATACCCCTTTTCTCCTCTTCCCTCGATGACACCATCCAGCACGTACTGGCTGTATTTAGAGCATGCAAAATCCACTGTCTCCTCCGCTCTCCTCTCCTCTTCCCTCCCTGCTGCTGTGGACTCGGGGAAAGGGAGGGATGACGCAGCGATTGTGACAGAGAGGGAGAGGAAGAGAGAGAAAGGGAACGACAGGGAAGGAGGTGTTTTGAGTTTGGGTATGGGGGTGGGGGTGGGGGTGGGGGTGGGGGTTTGGGGTGGGTGGTGATGGAGGCACGAAAAGCAGGGATTACTTAAAAAATCACAATCCCTCCCCACACAGACATGGAGGAACAAGGGGATGTGCGTGTGTGTGTGTCGGGGGGCTGGGGTTATGTAGGTGTGCATGTATTAAAATGGCATACACAGTTTACAAACTTTTGCCCTGAGGACAGTGAGACTGAATTATCTCCAAATTGTATAATTCTCCAGTTTGCTCATTCAGCCGGAGACACTGTGAAGGCAGGGGCCCCATAGGCATAACATTGATTTCTACAAAGGACTACAGGATACCAGCTCTCTTTTAGGAACTTCACATCTCCGATTCCAGTTCACTCGTAAAACATAACAGTGTGACAGAGGTACATTCGTATAATGATATATTATTTGCCAATGTCCAGATTTCCAGATTATTCCATTGTCTTCCCCAAGATTGCCAATGCACAATCCCATCGTTCTTTGACATAGGAGGGGAAAACATTTCTGAACAAAAGCTTCACATTCCAGTAAATATTACCAGCATACTGATAGCATTCATCATAGCACACCCAAGAGTGACTAAACAATCCATCTTTAGACAAATGATATGTTTTACTTGTAAAACATATTAACTCTTTGACCATTACTCTAAATAAGCAATATCGATCCTAGCTTTGAGGTTTTTTTTTTGCATGCAGTTTTAGATTATCATGCTGTTATTCTAGAATTTCATTGTTTGCCTTTTTCATCAGGAAGTAGCATCTCCACAGTGCTCCCTTCTCTGCATCATAACCACGACATGATGTGTTTTGGAGGTTTAGGCCTGAGATTTGAGCTCTGTTTACATATTTTTAAAATCATATACAACAGTGTCCTACCTGGAACATTGTTTCAATTTCTTAATGAAAGAAATTATACCATAGGACTTCAGAAAGCCACAAGAAAGATCAGGTTATTTTTTCTACATTGATAACTACTGTCTGGTTTGTGATTCACTAGGTTTCATATTCTTTAGAGACGTCATATTTTCATTCATGACCTTACTGCAGGGGTAGTCATGCAGTCTGCTGTCTCTTAGTAGTTCACTGTTCTGCAGAATTATGTTACAGATGACAAAAACAATATAGTAAAAATATAGACAGATATTCTTTACAGAAATGCAACTATTTACTTAACACCACCCCTTTTCCTTTTGCCTTGGTTAAAGAGTCTACGAAACAATTTTGACATCGGCTGTGACAACTGCTACAGTTTTTTGTTGATGATTTCATCATTCATTATCTCAGCTGTAATCAGTAAAATAGACAGAGATTCATGCTGCACACTATGAGAACTTCAGATTTATATAGTCAAACATTCAAATAATCAAATTTAAATCGAGAAATGGAAGCAAATATTTACTAAATATACTATACTCAGAATCAGTACCAACAAAATTGTACATCTGCATCAGACAATCTGTCACAAAATAACTCCAATTAACCAATTAAAGTTAACTTAACAATTAACTCATTACCTGTATTACAGTGTACATACTTATGTATGTCATTACCATCTCCAAGTGAACCATTTTTCACAAAATGTCATTAAATGAATTGAAGGTATTCAAATTTACATAGAATGATAAGCCTGAGAAAATATAAATTATATGGACTTTAAAATGCATTTCGGTGACCTCTGCATTTTTTTAATTACAAGTTTTTTTTAAGGTCTCCATCTTTTTGAAAGAAACTCTGTACAATTGGTTAGGGTTCCACATTCATCCACTGGAAAATGTAGAACAAGTCTCAAAAAAAATTGTACAATTAAATTCCAACATTATAGAGTCAATAGACAAAAATTGTTTGATAAAGGGAATATTTTTAAAGGATATAGTGAATGAATACAGCAACGTTATGCATTAAAAACAATTACTTAGTATCTATGGAATCATTTACACATAACCACAATAGAACTAACTTATTGGAGCTTTGCAACAAGCTTTACCAAAACAGAAAATTAGAGAAGGAACTGGATGGTAGGTTGTCTGTAGACCACATGTGAAAATGATCAGTCAGTAAAAGGAAGGAAGGTCACCAAAGATATTTAAAAAAAAATATTTTAAAAAGTTGCTACACCGCACAAGATTCTAAATGGCTCAGAAAATATGTTACATACACCATTCCTGTAATCCTGTATTCATAATCCTTTATAAAACAGCACTTGATTTAAAAATATTTCCAGTACAACATAATTCATAAATTTTACATTAGCTGGCTGACCAACAATCCTTGTTAATGACCACCATTTTGTGCAGTTATTAAGTAATGGTCATTTCATGATGTAACTAACTTCACAACGCGCCACCAAGTTAGCCGACTATTTCTGGCGAATCTGTTATTCAATGTACTGTAAAGCCTGCTTTGTTAATCATGTAGCAAGACAGCAAAATAACATGGACAAAGTGATAAAGAAAAAGTGGATAAAGTGGTATAAAGATGTAGCTAGCAATAATATTAATTTGATCAATCAAACCATATACAACCTGCTAGCTAGAAAGGAACATATAAGGTTATGCAGAACTTGGCCAACTTTACAATTATGTTGTAATTTAATTTTTATTAGTTATGAGATTGCCTCCCATTTTTATTTTGTTCAGATTTTCTACGGACTGGGTACCCCCTCCATAATCTTACTGTTATAAACAAAAAATAATAATAATTAAATCAGACCAGACCCATATGGTACAATGCTGAGGATATCACAGGAGACAGGAGGTTCTGGGACGGTGGATTCAGTCTATATTTTTTGTTTTGGTTCACAGCACGACAGGCTCAACAGAAACCATTTCTTCCATGCTATTTTTCCACCTGACTGTGGTTATTCAATTTTATGAATTTTATTAAGATCAAGCAAATGTACATTTCTAATCTTTCTCTTTTGTGCCTGTGACTGTGAGCTGAAAGCGGGAGTAGCTAACTATGACGTCAATGTTATGGAGTTGCTCAAGAATGTTTAGCAGATAAATTCTAGTAGAGAAATTTTAAGACAAAAACAATGCTACTACAGGTTGCAAATCATAAAGTCACATAGCCACCTAGACAACACCTGCCATAAAGCTGTCATAAAAACAGTAGGCTATTTGATGGTTATCATCATCATTTGAACAGAGCTTGATTAGAATTATGATAAAACAAATGAACGCTCATGGAAACTACTCATCTGCACTTTCCACCCAGTCTAACCTTTACTTATAAGAGTGTAGCTCCAGGCTTGAATGGATCAGGCAGTGACACTGAAGATATTCAGTTAAACAGCTTCTTCAAAAAGGACTGAACTCTGTTTGGGCTCCTTTTGCCACTAGCGCATTCAGACTGCTAAAGTAAATTTTAATTAAACTACTTGCCACAAAATATGGAATAGACAGACTATATATAACATTATAATTTAATAACATGCATTCATGGTCAGAATGGGAAGTTTTCTTGTCACTTCAGTTGCATGAATAATAACGAAGAATGGTCTATAATGGTTAGGAAACTAAGCTCATAAATCAGAGGTTGCAGGTCCAATTCCCAGGTGAGGCACAGCTGTTGTGCCCTTGAGCAATGTACTTAACCTGTAATGCTTCCGTAAATATCCAGCTTAATAAAGGAATTCTATAAAAAATCCATGTCTTAGTTTCATGACTATTAAAAACCATCCAAGGGACTCGACAGAAGTGAACTAGTCCCATGGCTGTCCTCATGGAAATATCATGTCCTCTAAAATGGACAGACAATGACTGGCAACCTGCAGTTCAATGGATGTTTGTTCAAGAAGTTCTAAGCCCCTAATAATAATTAAAACAAATATGTGTAAAACTTGATATTAATACCAGCTATTTGAGAAAAAAGCAATAATGATAATGAACAATTCTTGGGAGCTGGTTTGTTTAAAAAAATATCAATTGAAGATATGAATGATTTCCATTGAAGATTTGTATCTACATCATCATAACTTATGTGTATGATGATGTAGACACATTCTATCACTGATTTAAATAATGTAGAATGCATTCATATATATATGAAAATAATATCAGGACAGAACGTAGTCTAGAAGCATGTCATCAATTACATAGTTATAGTAACTATTGAGCAAAGATACAAGAGTATAGCAGTATAGACATTTATGGAGTACCTTGGACATTATTAGCTGTACTGGACTGTAAAAAAAGCTCCCACTGTTGTTCTATGTGAAAGCTAAACCTGGCAAAGGTGCTTAGGTGGAGTTAACCGAGCATCTTGTAAATCAGACTTGTAAGGGCCATTTAGCTGCTGTGTGCTTGACGCATTCTCTGGGGTTCATTTTTAAATATTTATTGACTTTTTCCACTGAAGTGAAAATTCATCTGAAGCTCCAATTAGATATGCATTTTAAATGATAATTACCAGGAAAAAACTGCTAATAGTTTGTCAGAGAACAGCTCTGCCCTTTAAACTGAAAGCTTGAGCCAGATCTATCTTTCTTTATTAGTGGTCCTGTGCCCACATGCACAGTGGACATTTACTGGTCCGTGCTTGGTAAAAACTCACAATGATTCTGCAGAGCAGGTGGAGGACAAAAGGCTGTCTATTATGTCTCCATTCATTTCACTCCTCTAAGTTCTTCATATCTATCACAAGCAAGTGGAGCTGTTTGGCCACGTCTAGTTCTGAAGTGATGGATTGCATTTTAATTTGGTCAAAGTGTTTCACAATGTGATTAATGAAAATGCTTTTCTTTCTTTCCAAGCTTTTCTTAATGGATACTGACAAACTTGAAGGAGTTCACACAATTTCAGTTACTAATATGGTAATTTTGTAAACATTAAATAACATTGTTCATATTATTAGCCTATATTGAGTACCCCAAAAACTAAAAAAAAAACTTGGTTAAAAGGAGAATATAAAAATCTGATTCTCAACACTTTAATAAAGTTGTATTCAATGGTCTTGTGCAGAGATAACAATGCCTAATTGTCCACAGCAGCATGGATGCAGTATTGCTGAACGTGCTGTCGAAAGCGTGTAAGAATTCAGAACCCTGGACAGCGCCTATTGATCGCTGCCCAGCACACATCACCACAACTTTTGCAAATTGCTATTGAGAAGTGACCTGTAATGCAATTACTGCCCAATCTGAAGCCGGCACGGCCATCAATTATTAAAAGCTGCCCAAGTTGCTCCAGCCCGCTGTTCTGTCTTTTGGTTTTTATCATGTCCACTGCCGGCTGCTGAGCTGTTGCACTGAAGATTTGAATAAGATTAGCGGAAAACACCCACTCCAATCAAGGGAAAACTATGTACATAAAAAAACCTGTTTCCATTGGGTCAGATGTCTAAACAGGGCCTTCTTATGTAATGCTTTGAGTCTGCTATGCATCACACTAAACCAAGATCACGCACAGATATGCTACCATGCTACAGCTGAATCAGTGACAGCCACATTAATCAATAGCTGCTATTTGCTACCCCTTGGCCATGGTCAACCGCTGCAGCTAGCATCAAAAGCTGGCCTACATCTAAACAGGAATCGTAACAACCAAATGAATGATATTTTGGTATTCAGAGTATTTTTTTCTGCAGTACCACAGAACCTGCAATTCCTTGGTGCCATGACAACCCATGATGCTCTGCATGCAATGACAGCTCTTATGGTGGAGCTCGTGTATCACATGCCGCACCACTCACCCCGCTCTCTGTGGGAAGTGATCAGCAGTATTGAACACAGCAGAGAGTTATTGAAAAGTCTGCCATGAAAGTGGGTCGCTGAGTCAATCAATGGCATGGATTTTTTTTTCTGGCCCTGTGCATTATCTTAGACAATTGCCCACCACAAAATGCCGTCCAAGACGCCCTTAGTAATACACAGGGACACCTTGGCCAGCTGTACACCCTATTTCTTTTCTGTTCTGTTCTTCATTTCATATCTGTCTTTACCTTGGCAGTGGGCAGCAGGGCTCATGTCCACAACTGGGCAATTTGGTGCATGCTGTGTGTGTGTGTGTATGTGTGTGTGTGTGTGGGTGAGTGTGCAGTCTTCGTTCTGCATAAGGGACACAGTCATGAGCATATCTTGAGCGTATGTACAAGTGTGTACCTGAAATTGAATTGGTACATTGTATGTGTATGTACATTTTTGCCTCTATGAATGTGTGTGCATGCATGACTGTGAGTGTATAAACTTGTGTTCTCTGGGGGCAGATTCATTGCACCGTTTGGGCGTCTCTACATTCTGTAGTGTCCTGTTTCATCACACAGCATCAGTAGATGGTGGCACCCATTTGTCTGCTGTCCCACCCCAGCCTTCACCCCAGCCCAGCCCCTGGTCCAGGACTACCCATCTCCACACAAACCCCCACACTCCAATGCCGTTCTTTAAAATCAATGGAGGGAGGAAAAGTACTGGAGAGAGGTGGGGGGTTCCTTTACAGCCATGCGTTCCATTAGCACCATTCGATTAGAAACATGTGCAGCAAATCACTCCTGTGCCGCAGCCTGACAGAGGGGGAGTTTCTCCTGTGGTCCTTGCAGAAACGACAGTGCAGGGCTTCCTGCAGTGCCTGACTCATATTACTGTATGCCGCGGGGAGGAAGGACGCCATCGCCAGATTCTCGCATAACCAATTTTCCTCAACGGTCCATATTACCAGCTAACGTTATCTTCTAATGATCGTTCCTGCGCAGGTCTCTGTCACCCTATCAACTTCTTTTTCCTTCTCGGGATTACGTCTCTGGATTTTGACACAGGCGGTCGGGTGTGTCTTCCGGCACAGTGCTGGCTGGCTATCATGCTTCCCCCCCCCCCCATATACCCCCCCACCCCCGCCAACCCTCAACCCCACCCACACCCCCCTCCTGTACTGCTAAACAGGCACTGTGCCAAAATCAATAAACCTTTCAGATGCATCACACTGCCGTGAGAGTCTGAACCTGGCAAAGTTATAATTAATATCATGTAGTGAACAGCACGGAGTGCACAGCCGCAGGGCTGCAGAGTCCGGGGGACGGGCTGCTGAAGGGGCACCTGGGGTTGTTCTGTGACAAGAGCCTGCCCATTTATCTTAAGACAATCTTTTCATGTCTATGCACACCAGAAACATTGACAATTTACTTCATATTTTAGTAACAGTTTACTCAATGCGGCACATATCATATACATGTCCTTGGCGCTAGTTAACAACAATACACAGTTGTAACATTCTCTTAAAGTTTATGTAAAGAGTCATAACACTTGCTTTAATATATGGACCAAAATTTCTGTCAGTGTTTGAACATTATTTGTCATTATTTGAACTGTATGTCACAAAAGCCTTCATGACTATGACTCATAACAATGACATAGCACAAGGGAAATTAGAATAGCATATTACAAGTCATATGAAAAATCATAACATTGTAATGTCAACCAAGATTTACACAACATGGCTACAGCAGGTCTTATGTTATTCTTACAGCAGTTATATCGGTGTTATGGTGTATACTTCAAAAATAGCAAAAACATGCAAGTAGACGTATTTGAGCTCCCTGAAGACAGTGATTTGGAGTTATCAAGCTCAAACAAAGTCAAAGGTCCACATGTAAGAGGTTTTAAAATGCTTCAGATGCATAATAACAGATGGTATACAACACAACAAGCTCTCGTGTTCATTCAAACACATCAGGGCATTTAAATGGAAGATTAAGAATGGTTATGATAATGAACTGAGAATCTGTTAAAAGTCCAAACTAAGATGTTAGATGCTCTGTCAGTCCGTAAATGAAGGGTCTGTGAAAAACCAGTTCAGTAGTTTGTGCCAAACAGTTCAAATGCAGACCTGGCAAGTGGGTGCTTTCTTAGAGCTCCACGGAGTGAGCCTGGAAAACCATTGAGAGACTTTATCAGCAAAAGAAGAAAGAAAGAGATGAAGCCATCAAAACCAAATGGTCTCATCTGTGCAGGGTTGTGTACTGAGTCACTGAACAGGAAAGAAAGCTACAACACGAATGGACTTGAACCAATCGATGGGAACACAGAGACAAATAATTTTTGGTCTGCGAGTGTCGATATTGCAGAGTTTCAAAAGCAAAAAAATCAGACCCTCTTGAAAAAACATGAAGCTCCCAGTCAATACTACACCCAGGCTAAAAAGCGTCCCGACTCATCATGTATGTTTTTAAGAATGACATTGATAATAAGACTATACCCTTGGCAGCTATAAAATGTCCTTTTCCATCTCAGAACATCCCCTACGCTGCCTTAACCGATGATTCTGTGGGTTCAGTTTTAGTTCGGGAGGGAGGTTAGATGCTCTTGATTTAACTTTCAAAAAACTTTCTTCAAACATCAAGACACCCAGTGAAGCAGAAAGAGACTTTCTGAAAGTGGTTCACTAGGAAAAAAAAACACTTCTAAAAGTATGTTGCGGATTCTCCACCAGATAAAAAAAAGACAAATTTTTTACGGTCTTTTTCATCTCTCTTGCCAAGTTCCACATAATCAGTAATGAACTCATTTGCTTGGCTTTCAGAATCACCTCTCTGAATACTGTCCTGATATCAAAGGCACTCAGACGCTCTGTGGCAAAAGGTTTGTTCTTTGTTAAGATCTGTCTTGCAAAATTACACTCGTTTACACAAACATAAAGCTAATTAAATTCCGTCATCAATGAGTTCAGTATCATTAAATTGATTAATGCTGTTTATCTGACAATGTTGATTTGTTGTGACTTCAATTAAAATACTTTTTTAGAAGAGGGCAATCTAGGTTCCTGACCCAGGCTTGTTGTATCCTTGTGAATATAATTATTCGGCTGTAAAAGCACTCTGTTTGGTGATAAACCTTTTTGTATTGCAAAGTGAAACCTTCTTGACCCCTCCTGTCAATTCAGTTTGATGAATCATCATCTCTTAGAGTTGGTTGATCTTAACAGCCAGCCAATGAAAACTCCATCACGGGTCCTGAGGTAGAAATTGAGTAGTCTTTCCTTTTAAGAAAACATGTAATACATTACATTTTTTTCAGTCATAAATCAAGCATTATTTCAGTTGGTTTTTTAATCAAAATTGTTTACTATTGCGAATTGACATCAGAGGTAATGTGACCGGGAGATCTTAAGCTGCATAGCTGTATCAGAAGACGAACCCATATGATATGCGATCGTTTAGTTTGATAGTACAGTATGGTGCTGAGTTGATGACGTTTTCTCCCTTGTCTTGCCTCGATATTCCATAAAATTTTTCATACTTACAAGTTATTTTCAGTTTCAACAAAAATGGAGATGATACATAAGCACTTAAGGCCATCAAATCCAACATGCTCTCCTGTAAAATTGACGTGGCCAAAATGTGGAGGATTTGCTCGCGTCGGGTCACATTTAATCAGAGAAGAAGGTAAGATCTTACCATTTTTGAATGAGACTATAAAAGATCTGTTACTTCTGCTAAGTTTTGAAATGGGTGGTTTCTAAGTGTTGAAGTTACATACTTCATGCAAACTACTTTAATTACTTATGCACTGTGTAGAAACCAATAAACAGACGTTAATCAGTTTTTGGATGCACACAAAAATTCCCCCCAAATGCAGTATTCCCTTGAGATTCTAGCAGGAATCATGTCTACTTTGTCTTGCAACAAAAATTAAGAATCAAGAAGTATTTTTGTACATTAGCAACTCAACACTTTCATTTGGAATGCCTTTTGTATGTTAATTCAAAGTTGCATACCTTACAGCTTTGTTAATGCAAAGAAAACATCACCCAAACCAGGGTACTCCTCTACCTGTCTGCCTCTTCACAACCATGTTGTCACGTCATAATAATTCCGACTGCTCAACTAGTGACTGTCATGAACAAAAGAGAATACAAGGGCCAAATGAAACTCAAACAAAACCAAAAATGTAATTAAAATGGGTAAAAAAGGCAATAAAAAGAGATAAATCCATAGCTACAGTACAGAATGGGGCAGGCTGAGGGATGAATAAGGAAAGTACAGGGATGCAGTTGGAGCTAATAAAGCTCAAGTGAAAAAGAGAGTTGGGAAGGGGAAAGTGGGGTACCCACCCTGTTCACATATGCATTCTGGTACATGTACACACACACACACACACACACACACACACACACACACACACACACACACACACACACACACACACACAAATACACTGGAACTATTTATGGTACAGATTTGCTATTCTTCCTCCTGGGTTCTTTGTCCTCTAGCAGCAGATAGCTCAGCAGTGGCAAGGAGGAGAAATGGAGAAGGGGGACAGAGGTAGAGAGGACATGTGTGTGTATTTTTCTCATTACCTACCCCTGGCAAGGTCTTCTGCTCGTGAAGCGCGCTCTGAGCTTTCAGTGCTGACTCCCTGGCACAGTAGGTGAGAAAGGCGCAGCCTGTGAGAGAGAGACAGACAGAGAAAGAGAGAGGAGAAGATCAAAACACTCATCTGAACAGTGCAAAATCACACCGGCAAAAGTGTGAGAAAATCACTTGATGAATACAAATTTGTACATTTATCGCTGGATTAAGGGCAGAAAGTCGGAAGGAGGGTGTGGGCCAAACAACCAAACGTGCTTCTATTTACATTTGTAAGTAATAGAACGATACTCTTATTTCAAATAATAGGCCGTTAAAAGACCACAATCAATAAAACGATTATGAACACTTCCAACATGATTGTTGTTAGAAGTGTTGGAAATGTAGGGAGGTAAGGATATATATGCTTTTTACTTCTTGGGCTGTATTAAGATCCTTGTCTATTTTACCGTTTATCAACGTGAATTCAGCCATTAAGCAAATAAAGAATATTAAAATTTGAATTTGAGAGGGGGCAGTCTCTGAAAATGAACCTCAGCACCACAGTTGGCCCTAATTATTTGAGACATTAAGACTGATGTTTGTTTCAAATGGTTATTTATTTGGGACTGTGAGGCACAGCTGGCCAGCTGTTACCACGGTGGAAGGAGCACTTCCTGAATTTGGTTCTTTGAGAAACAGCAGTGGACCAGACACAATTATCAATCACACACTCACTTAAAGAAGGTACAGAATGGAAGTAGAAAAAATGTGAGACACAGAGAGAGATGAAAGCATAGATGTATGATTATTTCTGTATGTGTGTGTGTGTGTGATGTAGATCTATGTGAGGCCTGTGCAAAAGAGTGTGGAGGAGGAAGCACAGTGGTATCAAGCTCTCATTCTGTCAGTCCTTCAACACTGACAAGGTATTCACATCTACATCCTAAGACTGCTGTGACAACACGGACATTCTGCTGTCAGTATCTACACCCACCCACATGCACATACGCTACCCTTTCAGTTAACACCTGAGCCGATATGTCCAGTGTGAGTGCTCACCTCACAATGGTAGACCAGAGATTCTCCATTCTGAAAAATGGCACCCATACAAGTCAATGTATGTGCTTCTACAGCTTTAGTTTTAAAATGTTGTTAACAGGATCTTGATGCTGTTGTCATAACAACTGATACATTTGACTGTGCCCTTTTCCCAATCTATTCCAATATGATACATTGTTATCATTTTATATGTGTGTTTTATGTTTTTTTATCAAGGCAGCTGTACATTTCACCTGCCAAGGGACACCTAAAAAAGATTTTTGTAGCTAAATCTGGAACAACTCATTACTGTATTGCCCTTGTGCATTGTCCCTTCTAAATAAACTAAAGATTAATACAGATAGAATAGCTACTCGAAGGTGCTTAGCTCTTAACAAGGTATATCAGCATTCAGTCCTTCATCATTCATTCTGCACATTGTCATGCACTGGGACAAACAGCACTTACGGCATCTATCTAGCAACGGCCATGTTAGGAGGCTCGTCATCATGCCATTGCTGTTTTGACTCGTGGATGGAGGCAGATGGAGGAAACGGAGAGGTTCTACATTGATTAAGCTCAGGCTCAGTTGTGGCGGGTGCCGAGGCCTGATGGTTTAACAGGCCATATTTATTGGAGCTGAACGTGAAAGATGCTGGGATTGATCTGGGCAGGAGACAGGAGGGCCGGGGTTCCAGGGGAGGAACGGGAAGTGGCCGAGCGACGTGCGGGGGACCTCATTCGATCCAGTGAGCCAGTCATGTTGCGACAGGTCTGTGGCATGACTCTGGACTTTATTTTTTCCCCCTTCGCCCCTAGCCCTGCCCCCTTCACTTCGGGCCCCGGTCCTTTTGGTGCTGGTGATTAAATCCCGCTCACTAACACAGGCGATGTTGATGAGGCAGCTGGGAACCCTGCCAAGGGCCCATAGTTCTCTCTAAACATATACGTAAACACGTCTTCCCACCACAGGTCCTGTACAGGGTTTCAATCATCAGTGGACAACTATGCGTTGGTGTAAACACTCTACAAACTGTACTGCCCAACAACGTTTCATTGATGTTTTCTCTTTGTGTTTTTTTTACATTTCCTTACTTCCCAATTTGTATTTTCTCTTTTATAAATTATTGCTAGGCATCACTGTTTGGATATGTTCTTACAGATTCCAACCACACAGATGCTGAAACAAACTTGAATTTGAACTTCCCTGCTCCCTGTCAGATGCATCAGAAAAAAAAAAACACACACACACTCACAGGCTTCAAGGGGAGAGAGACAGAAATAGGGGTGGAAGAGTGAGAGTGAAATTATTTTGTTTTCCAAACCCTTCTTTGAGAGTTGGTTCTGGACAAAGGACCGAGTGGGTCTCTTTGTCTCTTTTCCTTTGAGCATAGGCTCCATTAGGAAATACCAGGGGAATAAAGAACATCAGAAGGTTTGTTTTACTCTTCCAAACCAATCACTCAGCCTCCACTTCAATTCAGCACGGGCATGTTTGTGCCCTCTTCCCCCCTGAAATACAGGGTGGTGGAGGCTGGCACAACCATTTCTATAAAAGTGTTGAGACAAGGGAGGGAGGGAGAGAGAGAGAGAGAGAGAGAGAGAGAGAGAGAGAGAGAGAGAGAGAGTGAACGAGGTGGTGTGCGAGAGATAGCGAGAGCGAGTGCGCGAGCAAAAGAGGGAGGGAGAGATAAGATAAGATCACCTGGCTCCTGTGAACACTATCCCCCTGTGTCCTACACTCCCTCCTTATCTGAGCTACAGCAGACACCCTTGAGGGACACAGACCCACTGATAGAGGGGAGAGGAAGAGAGAAAAAAGCAGGGGAAAAAGAAAGAAAGGGAAATAGAAAAAGACATGCAAACCTCTGGAGCTCGAATCAAAGGAAGTTCACTGGAGTTCACTGAAGTTTCTAGCTTAAATGAGAGAAAAAATAACAAAAATCCAACTCCTAAAAAAAACAAGTTGCTATTCCTTTTCTAGGCCACTGTCATTTCCCTTTACATGTTCCAGTGGTGACAGCTGCTCTCTGAAGCCCTTCATTCGTATTGTTGCCCTGTCCATGGCTACTGTTTTGCCTTCTTTTGTGTCACCATACAATTCAGGTGACTGTAGAGTCACTCACCTACTGAAATCAAACTGGAGACTGCAGTATTCAATTGAACCCATTTCCAGTGTAGGCTCCTCTTGCAGCTATCAAGGCAGCTTCAGTCTAAACAGACATCAAACACTGGCTGGAATTGCCTAGCGTTGCTAACCATTGCCATAACATTAGTCTGGATTAATAGTAACTGTAAATGTAAATCAATAATAAATTTACTTTCTGCAATAGCTTTCTGAAAATGCTCTGTTTTTTTATTTCAGTGGCCTTATAATCATGCTGGAAGTGATTATTATCATTTTATTGACTGCAGACTTTTAACAGCCAATCATTTCATATCAGAGTATCATTCTAACACCAAAGCATTCCTGGTCTGTCACTTCATTATTATTCAAAAAGGGCAACTGCCATTCAGGTGGAACCAGGAACTCCAGAGAGTTTGGAAAGTGCTCTAAAGGCTGCAGCCAAAATAAATTATCTTTGTTGTTGCTGTAGGTTACGAATTATGTTACAACATTGACTAATGCTGGTATTGGTTAAGAAAGCCAATATTAATTCATTCCAGGTGCTGAGGAGACTCTTTTGTTCAGACTCTGAAAACTAGCATAGCTGTGAGCACATTTCTGCTTTAAAAGAGTACTGGAGACATATGAATAATCCTCCTATAACTAGAACATCTATTGCTGGATCACAAAGCTTTGGCCACGGTGTGCAGCGTATAGACAGACTGCAGGAGTGTGTGTGCAGCAGAGATATGTCTCCGCTCACACGTGTTGTTTCAGTGGCTGAGACTGCCTTTGAAATGTTTTGAATGACAGCTTCCCTGTCACTACCGTAGATCACATGCAACAGTGGTTCTTGCACCATAAAATAGCACCTAAATGACAAACGTGATCAAAGCACACAACTGGTAAGCCTGTTGAAAAATGCTGTAATATCTCTTATTGTAAAACATACCATATTCTGTTTTTGAGCTGTTCTGTTGAACCTGTGCTCAATTTTTTTGGGTTCACACATTGAAGGACTCCTGCGCCTTAGTTTCAGTTTTTAAAATCTTCTTAAAATATTTAATTGGAAGCAGTACACCCTGATTAAATAATAACACTCTTTGTAGACTGCAATATGAGTTCAGAGTATGATGTGCCAGAAAGAAATCTTCAATTACGGTGCTGAGGCCAAGTCAGGTTTTTTTAATTCAATAAAATATGTTTTAAATATTCAGGAGCTGTTTCAGGGACTAATGAGTCTTCTACTATGGTGTGATATTCTAGCAGGATGAAACAGAACTGAAAAATGGCAGTGATTGCATTTGTAATTGAGTCCAACACCCACTTCAAAAAACCCCCTTTGCTATTCACAGATGGGGGTAAAAAAAAAAAGAGAACCTTGAAATCGCATTATCCTACTGCGTCCCATAAGATAACACTTCCCCATCTCACCTGATAACAGACCGCAAAACTCTCAGCTCCACGTATTGATTGGAAGCGGGAAAAAGGCCCCTTTCTAATGTGTAGCTTGTGAAGGATTTACTGGGGGACACAGTGGCTGAATCAATGGAGTAGAAAACGCCTCATTAGATGTGTCCCCCAGCCACCCAGTGGGGCCCAATGACAGCATGCCTTTGGAGAGTGGCAGGGCTGTAGGTGGGCCGAAAAAAGTGACCCATCTTTCAAGACCAAATACAAAAAAAAAAAAAAATTCCATAATGGTTCTGGGTTCTAATTGCCATGTGTGTGCAGAAGCCCTTCTGACAGCCAATCGTTCAGTGCCTAAGTACATTCTGGGGCTCACCTCTCATGAAAATTCATGGAGGCCAGCCATCACTGGAAGTTCCTTGTGCCTTGACCGGAACTCTTTTGCCAGGACAGGAAGGAACAAACAAATGAAGGATCTCACCAGTAATTAAGGATCTATGGTGGTAATGTTGAATACTGATAGAGTAAGTGGACTTAAAGGCCATGGAGGTCATTCTGACTGAGACATAGCAAAGCTATTATGTAATAATTTACTGAATATATTTGGTAACTATCTCACAGTTCGAATTGAATACATAAAACGCTGAATGTAAGGTAGACAATTAAGCATTGAAATTACTGTCTTCTAAGCATATAGTTACTGGAACAACTATCTTGTTTGGACTGTAGTATGCATTTATACACAAGAAACATGACACATTTACAATTAAACAGTCAGATATTTGTATTTCTTTATTTTTGACAGATGTGTCCCACCTGGGATGCCCATTTTCTTAAGCATTCAGCCCATTCTGTGTTAGGTATTCCAGAGTAAAAGATTACGGACATTAGAGGAAGAAAGGATGCTGTCTTATCACTATACTTACCACTTGCAGCCTATTTATATTTTGTATTAACATGACCCAGGCTACAAGCAAGTTCATTTTCAAGTTAATGGAGATTAAGTCAGTATAACCAAACTACACTATACACAACCTGTGAGAAAGTTTGGTAACTGAGAGAAAAGTTCAAAGGTGTAGAAAATTGTACAGACGTACAGGCCTTGAGCCCAGGACAGCTGTTGCCTTAACAACAAATCACAAGACGAGCCACGACAGTGGCGGACAGCGAAACACTGCTTGGAAACAGTAGTAATGCACTGTCGAGCTGCCGTCGCTGCTGGCAGGGAATCTAAATCAGGGCCCTCAGTGGCCACACACGCTAATGGTGCCCGCCCGTCCCGCACTGTCGGATGGCGGGGGGCCCCCACGGCCCTCGTCTCCACGCAGTAACATGTTTAAAGGCAAACAGGTCTTTTATATTCCTCACCCTCGCCCGTCCCCGTCCTTCAGCTGCCCGCAGACGAGCCAGGTCGACCCGTCCCCCCGAACAACAGGAACGTTCCAGGAAGCTGAATATGAATCATTGCCGCCCCATTCGTCTCGGGAAAGGACGCCTCTGGAGGATTGATTTGAGTGGCGTAATTGGCTTTATTAGCAGAGATCTACTGTTGGATTGGGGGGGTGAGGGATGCTCTGACGGCTAACGGCCCCCCACTCCGTGCTTCATTCCAGTATAGGAGACCCTGCATAATTGTTTTTTCCTCTGTCTTCCTTGTCATTGTCGGATGGGTCCTGAGAGATTATTAGCAAACCGAGGTCCCTCAATAATTCATCGGAAGCTATTTATACACAGATGGGGAGTCCTTTAAAGTCTCCTGAGCGAGCTTATCTGTGTTGCAGAGACAAACAGAGGGGGAGGGAGAGAAAAAGGGAAAGAGGGTGGGAGGGAAGGAGTGAGAGAGAAAGAGAAGAGAAAGGTAGGGAAAGGTAAAGGTAGGAAGTGAGAGAGAGAGACTTAAGGAGAGGAGAGAACGGCAGCTAGACATTGTCGCACACACTCTTTTTGGCTTGGACAGAGTGACCCCTGTTCTTCACTGCATTCAGTTTCAAGGTGATGCCGCACCAAAGGAAACTACTACCCTGGGAATACACACTCAACAACATAAAATTAATCATTTTTAATCTAAAGCTCCCTTCTTTTTTCTAACTAAAATGAAGCAAAATAAACATAAATAAAAAACAAAAATACATAAAAGGCATAGAAATGTTTGTAGTTTGTTCCAGGAACCGCTCACATACTTCCATTTTACAGCATTTTAAAGAGCTTTGGATGAAAAATCAGTGCATGGTGTAGATCCCTAAGGCATGATTTCTGGCACGGCCTAGCATGTTTTCTGTGTGATTGCTCCTCATGGTTCCTGTAATGAGATTATCCCACGCTCACACGCTCAGGCTCCTGTTTATCAACACTCTGAAGCACCCAGGAGTCGGGACCGTGGATACCAATACACCCATTTGGGACCGCACTTGGTCAGCTTCCACCGAGTGCGGTTCGTGTGCATACATGTGTGTGCGTGCGGGGTGTGCGGGTGTGTGTGGGTGTGTGTGTGCGAGCATGTGTGCATGTGTGAAAAGAGGGTAAGAAAAGAAATCATTGCCATCTCCCGTTCTGTGATTAAAAACCAAAACTAATAGGCTTGGGCACTTAGGGGACTTGCACTTGGGGTTTGGAAAAGATCTCAGAAGCTATTAAATTGCAAATCTGTAATAATTTGCAGAGGTGGTTCTCTCTAAGTCAGTCCCTGTTGGCTGGAGAGGGCTGCACCCTGAATGGCCAAGTAGGAATACACCCTTAGTTTACAGTAGTGTGCACCGAGCACTTGAGACAATACACTTCCTCACACTGTGGCACCCAAATCACATTGTTACAGTATTGATATGAATTACATTCATTCAAAGCATTCATATCTATCACAAAAGAACATGTTATTGTAATTTATGGTTGACTGATATTCAGGGTTTTGTAAAAGGGCTCATTCACCATTAATGCTGACTTTAATTGTTAAAAAACAGACCCTGGATCCTGGATCTGTGACCATTATCAGCAACTATCTATCTGTCAAGCAATTTCTCTTATGTCATATGTCCAATGACATTCCATTGCTTTCTAAAGCATGTCAATTACAAACAATATTGTTGTAGCATGCCCTCTACTAATACTGACATTTACACTAACGAATGGGCAAACCAGCAACTGCCTAACTCTACATTATAGATTTTCACATTATGTCAAGCAGGCTGAAATGCGACCTGAACTAAGTTGAAATGATTAAGAAGTTAAAACATTTATCAAGCCATTGCTGTCAGCACTGAAATGTTAAGTGTAACGTAAAAAATGGGAGGGAGCACCAAAAGTTGCTTCTATCACGCGTTACAATTAAACAGGACTTACCAAGATTGGTAGACAGCCATTCAGACATGTCTCACTGACAGGTGGTTGACAAGCTAGCTAAATAGCTAACTATCACATTTTCCAGTAAAGACAATGTTGCTCACAAATAACCTAAAGAAACACCTCCAAAACATCCCAATTCAGCAACTCAGTATCACATTCCCCTCATATTTATGACTTAGTTGGGTTGATGTAGGCATGCCACTCGTAATTGCAATGTGTCCAAGAGCACTTAAGAGCAGCATAGTCTAAGATCAGCTTTACATGGCTTCCCACACCTATAATCAAAATTAGGATACAATATTGGCATTTAATAAATATTTACTTTCTCCTTGATTGAAAAAGAATATGATTTTGGTTTTTATTTATGCAGATGGATGTATGCATACATCTTCATAAATCTTTTCTACTTCCAAATCAGACTCACAAAGGAAATAAGGAAATAAACATTTTCATCAATTACTACCATACATTCTCATAAACTATACAATTTCAAACATATCCTTTAACTTTTAATCTCTTTCTTTAAACAGTATCATTCCGTCCGCGCGTGTGCGTGTGTGTGTCTAAGACCTAAATTTCATCATTCTGCACCAGACTTTGTTTTTGCAATGAGAGAAAAACGGAAAAAAATTCTTAAATGTGGGGATTGTGACTCCTGTGTAGGGGATACTGTGGGAGGCATCTGGCCTCTTTTAGTTCAAAGCCTTAAGAGCTAAAACAGGCTGAGAATTAGGCTGTTTTAGGATTGTTGCTTTCTGTTCCCTCTACCCACGCCTTTGCCTAGGGTCTTGTGACTCGATGCTGCTTCACCCAAATTTCCTCTGCATACTTGTAAGAAATTCATTTTAATCTAATACCTAAATGTGTTACTTGGTGCCATTAAGGTACCAAATAAGACAAAATGAAATCACTTGCATTTTAACATAGTGATATATCTGTCATATCCATCAATTACTTGAGACCAGCCTAAATTTTCACTTATTGGTTTTTGTTCCTGGATAACAAAAGAAACCAACCTTTGTTACAGAGACTGTGTCAAGGGTTGTGCTGTAGACACTACAGAGCGACAGCCTACACAACAGCAAAGAGTCTAATCTGATTTAACAGCTTACTAATCACAACCACCATGTTACCTTCTGTGGTTCATTCTCACTGTCAGTTTAATAAGCCTCGATAACATGTCTATATTGTTAATTTTGCAACCCAGTAAATGTGTTGTTGTACCTGACAATGTCTGCAAACTTTAACTCTTCTAATTGTCCATAAAGCATCACATCTTCTACATGTTCTCTAAAAATCCTGCACTGTTTCAACTTTATTTCAAACCAATTTTTTCTTTAAGATGCAAATTTATTGAATTGCATTACTGACAGTGAAAAAAAATCACTTTAAGAAGGTTTAGTGTCAGCACATTGCATCTTAAATTTTTTTTAAATATAATCATTTTAAATTGCTGCATGAGTTGTATTCCAGAAACTGAATGGTGTTTATTTTGTTGACACATTTTATTTCACACTTTCTATAAATTTCTTACCTTGCAAGGCTGTTGCTAAAAACAATATAACAATAATAGAATGGTTTATTTTTAGACGGGGTTGACCCAAGTCTGAGGGACACTGTCTGTATATGTCCCTCTGACAATGACACTGACATACCCTTGAACATGATGCTTTATCCCAGATTTTCCAAGTTATAATAGTGAATTCAAAGTGAAAAGAAAGTGATCTGGTCTAGACAGAGGAAAAAATTTCAGCACAAAGAATGGTTGTGACTTACGAATATGTGAACACAAACAACAAATCATTAATATCTTCAATATGACGTGAGATCTTTTTTGTGTGAAGGGGGTGCTTTTTTACTTTCCCCAGGGGGTTCGGTTCACACCTTATTCTGGGCCCTTGTGCAGAGGTAATTTTCAGCATAAGACTGCGATGGCCACAGACAAGTGTTTAAATCTCTGAAAACCCAACCTATAAATTACTGTAAAGGACAGAAGGTCAAAGTCTCAGGTGGAAGCAGGCCAGGAACAATCAATCTGTGCAGAGCATGACACCTGTCTTTGGGAGTCCTACTCTCTTACCCTCTCCCTCCCTTCTTCCCTCTCTCCCTTTAAAAACATCAGGGACGGAGATCAATAAAGCCCAGCTGCTCGAGACTGACTCAGTTTAGAGACGTGCCCAGTTCTGATCATCTGAGACTCCGCTGTCTCATTACTAAGGTAATAGGAGAATATATAAGCATGCTGGAAAGTAGCCTACACTCTAATTTCACTGCCTTGTTATCATAACTGCCATTATCCTCAGTCCAAAATCATATTTTTGTGTCCTGATTATTTCTATTACAATAATGTAATCACAACTGCGTCTCTCTCAAGCCATGGCCCATGAGTCCTCCCTAGTCCAACCATGAAAACAGCAGGATAGACTAAATATGTGACAGGAGAGGAGATGGCAGGTACACAAGTGTATGCATACATGCACAGTCATTTGCACACATACACAAACACAAACACACAAGCACAAGGCAAATTTGCACATGAACAGGAAGTGGTCCTAAATGGGTCACTCAATGAACACTGTATCCATGGCCCTGTCTCCATGATATGCAGATGTATTCACACACACACACATACGCGCACATACACGCACACACGCACACACACAGTATGTGAAGGATAAACTTTATTGAAAGTGTCCTTTTATTCTTTCCTTAATTGCTTTAATATAATTAATTTACCAAAGCTATATTTAGAAAGCACAAGATGCATGTGAGATTACAGACACTGCCACAGTGACGGAACTCTGTATGCTGACCAGACCTTCCTCATTACATTAACACAGACCATCGAACAGGAGTCTCTCAAAGCCTCCATATCACAATTCGTCCAGGTACCCTTTACTCCGGGACTGCTCTCTTCCTTCAAATGAATTGAAATTAAATTCTAATGGAATAATGAATGGGGTAATGTTTTCTTTTTTTTGGACTTAGGTGCCCCTGTTTCATCGTTGTCTTTATCTCGCAAAACTGTCCAGTCAGCTGGCACGAGCTGGGCCCAGCCTGGCAGTGGCTCAAAGTACTCTGTGTGTCCTTCTAATAGGCAGACGTCTTCCCAGAGACACCCTGGATGCCATTTGGCCGCTGTCCCTACTGTTGCCCCGCCCCCACGCCTTCCCGTCAGCCTGACACAGGATGGGCCTGTGATCGAGAAGTGCGGTCCCCAAAAACATAGAAATGTCACCCAAACAGACAGAGGAAGAGCGTCAGCACAGCCTTTGAATAGATGAACAGGCAGACAGAGGGGAGAACCAGCAGGCATTCAAAGCATGAGTGTAGGGCCCTGTATTTCCCTTTTGTGGAAAACACGAACAAAGTGGCAGAATCCAGGTATAGACACAAAACAGTATTTTGCCTTTAAAACCAATGTTACATCCTTTTAAATTGTCGTGGTGCGTTGAGGCTGTATGAGAAATGTGTGTGAGTGCAACAGTGAAACAGATTTGTTTCTGATGAATGGAGCAAGCATGTTGAAGCAACTTTCATCGAGGTGGGCTGCCATGCTATTATTTTCGATGTCAAAATATCTGACCCAAAAACGACCAATCTGCTAGTACTAAAAAAACTGGCGTTTCATTTTTTATGGTTTATACCAGGTGGATGGATAAATGCAGTGACCATTTAAGGTGAGTGACAGCTGATGAAAGCAAGCAAAAAGAATTGTGTGTATGTGGCTAACCTCATTGTATAGGTTGTAGCATTAACTTTTAGTCTGGCAGCTAAGATTACTGCATTTTTAGCAATTTAACATGAGACACAAGAGGAAGAGAGGTAAACAACAAGCAAAAATGATTTAACTAGCCAGCTAGTTACAGTACTTGTCATGTAACTGCCAATATTCAATCAAAATCCATTGTGAAGTAAGCCTATTAAACACACATGTTCTATTATTCTCACAGCCAGAATTTAGCTGCGTAAGACTCTAGAAAAGCCAGAGAAAACCCTGAGTAGATGAAACAGTGCTCTGTGTAATCTAATGCAGCTGTTATATATTACTGTTGTGGAACCATTTTAAAAGAGCGCATATCACTTTTTTCTCATTTCATGATTAATTACATTTACCCTTTTCATACACTTCAGTTTTTTAACATGTAAATATGTAAGAAATGAATACAGAAAATCCGAAAAAAAAATTGAAAAAACAGATTGATGGATTTTATAGGGCCTTTGAATGAGTTACTGATCTCTACAGGCTTCCTTTGTGAGCTGTAGGACCTGGAGCAACAGAAAAACATAACATGATCATTTCTGTGTTTCTTTTCATTTTTCATACACCAGAAGCAGAAATGAATGCCCCAGTGTTGAGGCTGAGGCATAGAGGTCAGGTCAGAGGTGGCAGAATGTACAAGTTAGACCACACAGACCTCACACAAGAAAATCCAGTCCAGCTTATTGTTGCATGTATTGATTAAAGCCTTGAACCATGTAAGGAGAGTGATGATTCAGTCTAGAGGTTTACGCTATGGGCCATGAAAGGTGAGGGCCTGCTTTGTGGACAAGGCTGTTGCAAGTGTAAAATTAATGCATCAAAATGAAGAAATAATGTAAAAAAATGGAATCTCTCTCTGCCTCTGAAGACCTCCGATATGACATGAGAGCTTTGAACTTCGTAAATAATATAAATTTAATCTTAAAATGCTGGTGGGGTGTCATTATCCTTCATGAATTTAGAGAATGTCAAGTGAATGCAGAGAGTGTCAGAAACACTTCACCTCCACAGTTGTAGTCATTGCTATTTGCTCCCCTTATCTGCTAAGAAAATCAAGCTGGAATGTTCCAATCCAGTATGGAACCTCATGCTGGAATCGCTTAATTTCCAAACCTTCCTTGATCAAACTGAATCAAAAATAATTAAAACATCTTTGTAAATAATATGTCAAAAAAGATATTTTCAGAAAAATAAGACAAAATGAAAATACCACATCTAATAATGTAAAAAGTATGACTTTCAAATACATGCATTTATGTATAATGGAGTAATATTGCTACATAATTAAACAACAAAAATATAGGAGCAGCAGTAGTAGTATAGTAAAACCTAAGATCTAACCCTCAGAGATTAACTGGGCAACTGAATGTGGCAAAATCTGGAAATACATTACAGCAAGCACAATTATGCTATATCAATGTCAAGCAAAAGGTGAGAATTAAACTGAAATGAGTCACACTGTCCATTGATTAAAATATCTCAAAATACTATCAAAATTATACAAAGTGGCATGTCTTTCTAGAAAATCAATAATGTGTGTGACATTAAGAAGGGCTCAGTTTGTAAGAGGCCAAAGATAATATCTGAAAAGAAGACTCACAAAGGCAAAGTAGACTAAAGAGTATTAATGTTAAGGGTATTACTTTCATCCACAGCTCATAAGTCCAGGTTTTGTGCTTATTACACCAGGTTATGCGTGGTTGTGTATTGGTCTTTGTTGGAGAGGAAGTTTCTAAATTGCATCCTTCAGAAATACATATCAGCTTCCTTTAGCTCATGACATACGGTTTTTGCTGAGACAGGGTGACAAAGGTATAGATTCAGTTCTTGGTAATTTTACAGGCTTTTGTTTTTATTTTAGCAATTATCTGGTTCAATGTCCATATATATTATATTTGACTTATGACCACTGTCCCTGTTTTCTGATAAAGTTCTTCCTTATTGGTGTGTGCTGTCATATTTTCAATTCCATTAGTTCCTTTAGTCATGTTAAATCATCTTGCTGTTTTTAGTAACTGACATACCTGCAATTCAGAGACCAGCTATTTTGCATCTTTCAAATTCTGTTGGACCACTTATGTTGCATATACCTTTAAAAAATCATATATTTTATGTTTATTTTATATTTTCTTCTATAGAAGAAACATATTGGCAATTAGTACTAACATTTATGACACAGATGTTTCACTATGTTTTAATTTCAATTTACTTCAAAATACAAGTATATTTTCTTTTGGTATTTCCATTATTTTGTCTACTCCTCATTTGTAGAGACCGTTTGTTTCTTTCCACGGATTGTATTTTAAAAATATATTTGGATTTCATATTCTCCCATATGTTGACACATGCTTTGTTGCACTCCTTTCCTATGAGCGACAACTTATTGTGACATCATCACCAAGAGCCCTCACTCTGGAACCCTTTATAGGTTGTGACATAACTGGGAAAACAGCCACAGAACTACACATCTGTCCTGTTTTGCAACTCACAGAACAAGGCATGTTTTTTTCATAGAGAGAGAACACATTCTGACCCCTGCCATCAACATCACCAAAACCTGCCCTCAAAATGCCCCAGTTTTTCATCTTTTCTTTGGCACACGTCACAAAGCCTCTTTCTCTTTCTCCCAGGGGAGTGAGTCACTCAAATTTTCACCCCAGGGGTCACATTTTTCTCCCCAAACTAACACTGTCCATCCCTGGCTTTTTCTCTGTCTGACTTATTCATCCTCCTCCATTTTTAAATCAATCTTCATCCTAAATAATTGACATGCACTTTGAAAAGCCTCATCTCCACTTTACAAGTCAACTCTGTGAATTTTTAATTTATTGTATGAAATAAAAATGAAGTGCAGGGGAAAAAAGTGTTTTGATTTCCATAAACTGACACGATATATTACAAGGGCTGGGGGGAGGTGGGGATGGGGCGACAAATTTGGGCATTTGAGAGTAGACTTGAATAAGTCCTTGACCCATTTCTCACAATACCAGGTATGGACCGTTTGATTGGTTGGCAATGAGTCGTAGGACTCTTGGCATTCTACCAGTCCATGGGAAAAACTATAACAGTATTACTGCTCACTTCTAAAGCCTTAGAAAACACAAGGACCCATCACAGACATCCTGCCAAAACAGAAGAGGAGGCAGGGCTAACCCACAAGCACCAGCCACAGTGCATCCAAGTTCCAGCTTCTATTTCATTTGTTCCAATATCCAAAACAAATCCAGTACTCTGAGTTTTGTAGATCACATTAAAAGCTGTACTCCCGACATTGAATGTGACTATCATTTTGATAATTACACATTCCAGCTTTCACAAACTTCTACATGTGTGACCATATACGGCTAAATTCAGTGTCTCTTTGGTAACTGCTGTAGGTACTGTCTGCTGTGGAGTGCTTGGTGTGTGGGCTTGGTTTGGTATCGTGGTGGCTCTGTACCAGCCCAGGTTCCACACACATGACTGCATTTGGCACCTGTCTTATCCTGGGTCGGCTGGCATTGCAAATCACTGCAGCAGCTCGCCACACCTCCCATCTCCTCTTTCCCCTCCCCCGAGAGAGCCCTTGTAAATCAAACGCTACAAGATTCTTGGCTCTGGGAAATAAAGAACATTAATAAAAGTCCTGCGTGTCTCACAGTAGCACCCCCCCACCCCACCCCCCACAGATCCCGCTCCCTCTGGACCTGGGTCTCAGGTTTCCCCTCCAATTGTCTCCACTCGTTACAAGACCGCCACCGATAAGGCTTCCCTCCGCTGTCCCGCACCAAGTCTGCGCGCTGCTGTTTGCATGTAAATAAACAACACGCAGATAAATAAAACATTGGCCCGTCATCTGCGTGTTGGATGAAGTCAGAGATAAGTCCGGATAGCAGGCCTGTGGAGAAAGTGCATCAAAGCTCCACGCCCACCTCTCGGACTTTTAAAAAAGGACCCCCCAAAAATAAGGCCTTCAAAAAACATCACCACAATCATTTAGTGTTTAAGAACTAAAATAAGCTCTTCCATCCATGCTATTGTGATGATTCCTGCAGGAAAGCAGTAGCATAGAATGTAGCGACATGAGGATACTTTGTCAGTATCAAAATTATAATAATGCCTTCTGAATAGGAGGCCACAGGAAAAAAATCCTGCACTGAACCTCATGGTATAAAAAACACAAAACTGGATTCTACTTTGTGCACAGCTACACATGTAACCAAAAAAGGTTTTCCTTCAATGGGCACGTCTCACTTTTCTTCAATGCCTTTTGGCTGAGTGAGGCACTGCTTTCTTAGCCAACCATCGTATAATGAATAATAATGGTAAGCCCATTAAAAATAATGTGTTTCCGATTTCTGTCATTACTACAAGCACTCATACTACCACTGATAAAAAAACCCAGCTCCTACAATGGATGTCCCTCACAACAACAGTACAACTGGGAAAACCAGCAATTTATCACCACTAAGCAAGGAGGCCTTATGGTGCTCACACTGAAAACACCTTCAGTATCTGACCAGAGGCAAAGGGAACGATGCAATTTTTGGCATTCAGATAAAAGTTCAATTTTTTCTGGCCAGAAAATTGAAAGTATGTAATTCTCATAGCAAAAAGAGATTTTAAAAAACAAAATGATTAGCAAATGACAACCCCTTTTTGATTTGATCTCACATGATTCTAGTAAACTGCTGATGCCTTGTGTGTATGTGTGTGTGTGTGTGTGTGAGGATGCTTGTGTGTGAGTGCATGTGTTTGCAAGTGATTCTGTGTGTGTGTGTGAGTGAGAGCGCTTGTGTGTGTGACTTGTGCTTGTGTGACAGCGAGAGAGAGAGAGAGAGAGAGAGAGAGAGAGAGAGAGTGTTTGGGCTATCACTCCATTGATTTTTGTATATACTTGCTGTGACCCAAGTGGCATTGATTTCTCTGGAGCTGCAGCCCAAAACATAGCTCAGTAGACCTGTAAATCATACATGGTTTGAGGGACATAAACCCTCTCACACATTTTGCTACTGTAGTGGAAGGCTCTCAGCATTGCTGTGCTAATCTTCTTACCAAACCAAAGGGGATGGAGGGAGGGGGGAGCTTGCTAGAAGGCTGCAAAAGCTCAGAAGAAGTAGTCGGCATGGTGCCTGTCTTAAGAGCCTGAAGTAAACAGAACAATGTAAAAATCTAGTTTTGAACTACACAGAAATAGCATCTCTATTCTACAACCAAATCAACATTGCAAATTAGCTAGATCTTTTCTCAAAAACATTACATTCTGGAATTAGTCTTTCAGACCATGGGATAGTCTCCAATTAAAATACTTCAGTGAACCACAATTATAATACAAAATCAACTCTACAATATATTCTACAATATAATGCAGTATTCAGGAATGCCTGTACTTTCTAAAGAAATAAAACACACTCTGGTATGCACCTTAATTTCTGCATGCAGGATGCTGGAATCTACATATCCATCCCAGTTATATTTCAGCAAGGATTTCCAACAGGTAAATGGTATACAATAAAATAAAATAGTTAATCAAAAATATTGCTAAACAACCCAATTGCAAAAATACACAATTAAGCCATATACTTAAAACATATTGAATACATTATTTTAATATTGCTAAAAGGCAATAGATATTCAGTAATATACTGATGACATGGCTTAATATAAGTTGCATTTTATGTGGTTCAGCATATAAACCATATATTGGTATATATTATTAGGCAATTAGAAAGGTGTTACATACAGATGTACTTTGCTCCAATCACATTACAACTTGCTGCCTGCAAATACACCTAAATTAAAATAAGATGAAAATACCCAGCATGCACCACTGCAGCTGACAAAACTATAAGTGACTCAGCTTGCAGCATGGCAGGACTCATACCACCAGCCACACTCAGGCAGGCGGCAACTGGAACAACATGGGGTGTGACATGGGGATTAAAAACATTTGCAATGTTTGAGCCCTTTAAATATTTATCACACGATGGATAACTCCTACATGGAGCAATGTGACTGAAAACAGAAACAATTTATATTTCTAAAGAGTTCTAGTCACAACAGAGCTATGCTTTCAGGCACTTAAATCAAAACCGAGCACCTGCAAACACAAGCCTTCACAAAGCTATTGTAAAAGAAAAGGATCACTTAAGGTTCTGCAGCAAGTAAAAGTATAGCTACAGAGAAGGGGTTTTTACTGTACCTCTTTCGTGGTGAGGGCTATGTTGATAAAACATTTACAGCCAAGCTGTTTACTCTGAGTTAATGTGCCATTTTTTCAGTTTTTTTTTTTGCTATTTTGGAATATATAAGCACAACAAAGTTGTTGAGTAAAAACATGAATATTTCAGCAATCTGATTTTAGGAATCCCTAAAGGCAATTTCATTTCCTTTTTTATTTTTGCACCACCATGTCTGCTTCCCCTACCTTCCAGAAGACATGTACCAGAAAAGTTTGGAAAAATTCATCCAATGTACATACAAAAAAATATGGACACACATATGGAACCACAAGGTCAGTAAAATCTCTCCATTCTACACAGCTGCATTGTTTCCGATTATTCCTAAGCAGTTCTGGGCCACACAAGACTTTAAAATACACAAGGACTGCTCTATAAAAACTAAAACCAGAAGTTTATTTTCTTTCCAATTAATTTCAGTTTGAAACTCAAAATTAATTTGAGGTATTGTGGGGAAAGCATCTACAGATAAAACCATAACACTTAGATGTACCAAGCAACCACCAGGTCCTTACAACATTTATTTACACAAGCTTTATACCTCCAATCAAACACTATCCCAGGGATGTAGTTCTCAGGTAATGGTCCTTAGCACTTTCAAAGGTGCATTAGTTTTCATTGCACAGTAAAGGACTGAAGATACGTTCGTCACAATGGCACAAAAATGTTGTTCAAAAGACATATACTGGCTAAAAGCCATTACCTGACTCAATTGCTAGGTTGAAAATGACTCTCTTTGTGTAATATATCTTAAACATAGATATTGATTGACCCGTGCTCTTTGGGACTGTGTAACTTTCTTAGTGCATGTTATTATGTGATATTTCAGGCTTTTAAAGCACTGCAAAGCAGTGTTACATTATTCAAAACCAGGTGTCAGAGGGGTAACAGCTATTACAAAAGATATTTAAATAATAAATTTCACATGTTTTATGTACTGGTATTTTTGTTTCCTAAAAAGTAATGCTGGAGCTGCATTTATGAACATCTCAGAACCACAATACTGATCTAAAACCATGTTTCCCATGTATATATATCCTAAAGTTATCCATTATGACAAACTGTAAACTTAACTACAGATCTGCACTCCTCTGGTCTGTGAATGTTGACCCTGGTTTTGCTGCTGCACATCATAGACGTTAGAGGCTTGGAACAAAAAACAGATCTGCTTCCCAACTCCTGATGCTCACATTTTAAATCTGATCATGGTGTTACATATCTGCTAGCCATGGAAGGGCCGATGCAAAGACGATCATGCCCTGGATTGACAGTGCACCACTGGCTATTAACATACATCTAAACTTGGATTAGATATAGACTTCAAAGAGGTCCAAAAAAAAAAACCATAACTGCAAATCATTGGCTAACATGTAAATTTCTGCAGTTCTCTTCCTTTGCCCCATAAACCTCTCACCCCCTCCCCACTGCCACCTACCCCCTATTAGATCACCATCGTTCACTACCAAGTAACCACTAGGTTGAAGTCCTACCCTATGACAATCAGGTTCAATATGAATGAACAACGGCAGCACCGGTACTGTCAGAGCTGTCCTGCTGAAAAATGAGTCTACCACCCTCTCTATTTACATATTTATTCATCTGTCTTTTCGTGTTTTTTTTTCTCGTTTATATATTGCGTGAATCAAAGAAGTTGCAAGGACACATCCTGTTTTTCCCTAGTTGTACAAATATGGGTGCGCGCACACACACACACACACTCATACACACACACAATTTCTCTAATATTCTCTCTTACACACATGCTAATACACACGCGTTCACACACACACACACACACACACACACTCACTCCTCACATAAAGTACATACACAGCAACAGCAGAATTTTCACGTGTAAAGTTTAGTTGAGAAAATCCAAAAGTAGATTTAACGAAAGACTGGGAGACAGAACACAGAAAAAGAATATGTGTCAACGTTTAGCTGCTTAATGTTTATAAAAGATTCTCTGTGATTCTCTAAGATTCTATGTGTTGCCAAAGCTAAAATGATAATTATCAGTACATGTCACATTCAATTATATGGCTGTAAAATGATAAAAAGCATTCTCACACAAAAAATGACTAAATGAAATTCAAAACATGCGCACATACACACACATACGCACACAATCTCTCTCATATTCTCTCTCTTACACACACACACCCACACACACATACTCACACAAAAACACACACACAAGAGCATGCACACACACACATGCACGCATACATACACACACACACACAATCTCTATCATACCCTCTCTCTCTTACACACACACACAACAATACTCACACACCCAAACACACAAAATGAAACACTCCCTCCTCCACACCTTCCCTCTGAAAGGTTTATGTGCCACATCAGTGGTGAACCATGTTGCATCTCATGAAAACAAATGGGAAAAATTAAATAACGCAAAAATTAAAAGTGATGTTCAGCTGCAGCGCATCATTAAATACGAGCGAAGACCTTGGGTCGCTTTTCGGGTGGGAGTGAAAGAGAGAGGGCAGAGAAGACACACAGATTGTGATTGTGTTAAAATCTGCGAGGATGATGCAACGGCAGTGAAATCCCTTCGACCAAACGCCGGCTGCATAAACACAGCCCGATGGGGGGGGGGAAACGCAGAGGCATTTCTCTGTTCCTTTTTAAAGGGGAACCCACCGGCGAGCCTCGGAAACATTTAGGGTGGACGGTTGGTTTGGGGAAAGATCCGCCAATCACAGCGTGCGTCTGTGACACTATGACCCGGGGTTAAAGGGACGAGTGTGGGCTCTAGGCCCGTATTCAATCCAACCAAAATGTGCGTCCTCCCTTGTTTTTGAGTGACAACTTTAAGTAAGAGTAAAGTAAAAGTAAGACTTATGCAAGTTATAGTAAGTTTTCGTTTTATAGACAATTTGTTTTGTCTTCAATAACTTCCATATTCATATATCAGTGCAAAAAAACAAAAAAGTGATAGTACAAAAATGTCAGAAAAATGCCTTTAATTGTCATGTCACTGGTCTGCGGTCACATCACACTATGATTTGCTGGCATCAGTGCTGCACGAGTCACTGAATGGCCTTATTCAGTGCTAGCGATGCCTATTTGAATGGCTGATTGGTTTGTATTACATAACTAATAAACTATACATGTAAGATCCTCTCTGTTCACTTCCGCAAAGATAACACAGACACTTTGAAGGGGCACATGAAAGTAAACTTTAATCTGAAGCTGAGACACACCGATGCAAAATTTGGAGCAATCCATTGTTCAGCCACCTAGGCAAGAAACAGAGTGATGGTCCAGAATTGGATGAAGTGGGAAAGGGGGGGGCGGGGTTATGCAACCTGACAGTGGTTTTGGCATGACTGGTACCATAGATTCAGGGCTTACAAGGTGTACCCAGAGGCTCAGAAATCCGCTCAAAGCTCCCTGAAAACTAAGAGAGTTCATTTCACACCACAGCTTTCTGCATTTCTCTTGAGCATTGGTAGGCTCCTGTCGATGCCATTGGATTTGTGTGAATACCAATTGCGTTGCACAATAGCATGCCTCTACCTTCCCAAGCATCTGATCTGCATTCCAATATGTGACAATTGATATAAAAGTGCACAAGTTGTTCAAACCAGAGAGTGGGTGACTGTTTTCCATGCTGATTCTATTTGCTCCTTTAATAAAAGGGGGCATACAGATTAAGACTGGTGCAGATGAAGGATACAGAGACTTCTGCCTTGAATCCCACTTGAGCAAGTTAGACCTGAGGTGAAATGAAAAGCGCAAATTACTGGTCCTCTGGAGGACCAGAATCGCCTAACCGCTCTCTTTATTCCCAAGCTGGGAAGAAAGAAAGAAAGAAAAAATATAAAGAAAAGAAAAAATGCCATCTCTGAGCTTCAGTCCCACTCTGCCTTGTCCGCAGCAAGCGTTGACCATTATAAATGGCCTCTATTACCACAGCCAAGGCATGGGTTGTGGGGGTGGAGAAAAAAAATCATAGAGAAATAGTGCTATCCCCTTTCACCTCTTCCTGCCCCCCTCCCACTCTCTTTCTCTCTACCCATTTTCCATGTTCCTGTAGGATTTAACCCTCCAAAGAAGACTGTGATACTCATGAAGTCATTACTCTGGCAAGAACATTATACCACAGGCAATGAGAGCAGTGACAATAAAAACAAGTAATAATAATGATAAAGAGAAGAAGAACATGTCTGGAGGAAGCAAATTTTTCAAAGCTATTTCAGGAATGTTTATCTTAGATTTTTTTTTGTTCAATGTAGGAGAGAGATTTGCGCCTCTGACGTGTATAGGTATGTGTGAGTTTGGATCATGATAACGCGACTCCCAATCCCCACCCCCTTACTAAAGGAATAACACAAGTCCCTGTACAGGGAATGAGACAGGATTATTCAATAAGACGAGGAAGACAAGGAACATAGCCAGATTGAATTTATGCAATAGAGGTCCTTCCACATCTAGGGTTGATCATTACTGCAGCACTTTGGTTATTAATAGTTCATTTGCATAACATTACAGTCTGTTTTTACCATTAGATTTCCACAGAAAGATGTGCTGTCAGGATTTTTTTTTTCGCATCGCACCTACAAATGCTGCAAATGATTTACGTTTTATCCAGCGTGTAATTTATTTCTACATGCAGTCGGTCTCATTTTGCTGCCACGCTGGTTGTCTGTCGTGCCAGCGCTGCAATTCCAGCAAATGTCTTGAATTTGACTTCGTGCAGGGATGTCTGGGGCAGGAATTGAGTCGACACTCAAGAAGAGTATTTTGTTTGAGCGGAAAAGGTTAAAACAGAGTGAATTTCCAACCAAAAGAGGAATGTACTTTTTATTTTAGATATTTGTCTCCTTGTTGATGTGAAAAAGGAGCAGCATCAGTCAAACATTTTTTAACAATTATATCCTATTATTTGAGTCAAGGGTTTTGATATTCTTCAAGAGATTTGGGGTTTGATTGCTCTGGTGGTAATGCCACTTAGGAGCCCCCAGCGATGTGGTTCCTTTGTGAAGTCCGCAAATCCCCACTTTAAATTTGAATGAGGCGTGCGTGGGCGGGCGAGTGAATGAAAGAAGGCATCAGCATCAGCATGAACGTGTGAATACTTGTGAAAGTGTGGAAACAATTGAGGAGGAGGAAGGTACAAGGACTACAGCCAGTCCAGAATCACAGCATACACAGAGAAATGTACAACACTCCTGGAACACGACTGAATTGAGCACCTGAAACGAGTGAAAATATCACACTGTTGGCACGATAATGAAAGCTCCTGTAGAATGTGGGGTATGTGTGTGTGTGTGTGTGGGGGGGCAGGCCATATATTCGAGGATGGAGACAGTTCCTAGAATCAGTCCTGTGTAACTGCTCATAGGTCATGGGCAACATGATTAACCACCGGACAGGGAATCACTACTGCAGCTCTGCTATTAATAAAAGATGCCCTCTGCACTGCCTCCGGCTTTATTTATTTATTATTATTTTCTCACGCATGTATAATGTCACATTGTTTATAGCAGCACCATGAACACCAGATCTTTTACATCCTGCTCGGCAGGAACACTCCTCTTGTTTTTATGAGGACTTTAAACAATTAACGCCTAACAAAGCACTTTTGTCCAAATAATCCTGACCTGATAAGGTGCATTAGGTCAAGTGGACACTTGGATTAAATAATAATGACCCCCACGGTGAAATGAAATGCAGAGACAAGACCGAATGTCCCCCAACCCTGGCATTAAAGCTTTACGACTGTGATTTTTATCTGCCATTCGGCCATTGCTGCTATACAAGCCATCAATACAATAAAATAAGGCTCATTCTGTGGAAGATTTGCATACTTTTTTTTGGCTTGCTACATTATTACCCCAACCCACACATACAACATACACACTTGCACACACAAATAATTGTGCATCTACACACAAGTGCTCTCACTTCTCCCTGCCTCATTCAAATCTCTTTTCTCCTCATGTTCAACATGACATAACAAGTTGCCAAAATGCCAGCAGCTCTGTGCACACCTGGTTCACCCCTGTTCAATCATCTCGGTAGGTAAAATGCATTGCGATATGAGGTTTGTATACAAGGACTGTTTTCTGACAGGCCACAGTATGGAATTCCATTTCCTGTTACCTGTACCTTACACTGTTTATTTTACATGCAAATAAAAAAAGTTGAGCTGACATTTTCCCTCAAACTTATATAAAGCAAGACGAAAAATGTGAACATACATAATTGTACAATGCATGCACAGAAAATACACAGGCCTGTTCTTTATTTTCTGATAAAACTAATGTGAACCTGAAAATTTTAAATGAGGAATGAGCAATCAGAAAACAAAGAAATAAAAGAAACAAAATAACAAACAAGCAGTTCCATAATTAATATATATGTATAGCACTCAATATATACAACAGAATCAAAGATACTTGAATACAACAGTTCCACAGCAGTGAAACACCTGTACTTCATCTGAGATGCATACTTAAGTATTTTCATTGATGGCATCTCAGGAGCAGAATTTTGAATCGTACAGTGTACAAGCTATCTGTATGGCAGAGGGGTGTGTATGTCTGTCCCTCTTCTTGAAATGACAAGAAAATAAGTGTGCAGTAACAAATGCACAAAGGTATATTCACAAACACTTACTACCCAATCTCTCTCTCTCTCTCTCTCTCACGCGCGCGCACACACCCGTCCATCTACGTTCCCCTTGCACTCACTCAAACAAGACTTCACAGATTTTCAGAGCTTAATAATCAGCTCGTAGGTGTCCGGTACTATCTACCCCCAGTTAGTTCCTCAACCATGTCCAAAAAGAGTTTAAACATTGGTAACAGAGATTTCCGAGCCGGTTAGTAGTTGCATGTTTTGAGCAGAAATGTTTCTACCAATGCAAATGAATGTTGAAAAGCAAATAAATTTAGGTCTACCTAGTCATATTTAAGGTTCTGATAATTTTGCCAAAATCACCATGCAAGCTGCTGCTACACTCCATAAATACATTTCGGAATTTAACTCAGCCAGAGGGTACCATTAACGACTAGACTGTGGTTTAAGACAAAAGCAAACGATGTAATGCTAAGTTATAATGAAAATTCTTAGGTGACGCAAACACATGCTTTCTGTGTCAGCTAATCACTCGTTATAAAAGTAATGTCGGCTAAGCAGTGGCAATGATTATTACTACACAAAGCGGTTCAAACTATTTTTTTTCCAGTTTTATGCACTGTACCCCGGTCTGGGCTGAACAGGAGAAGGGAGAGACAGAGAGACGTTATCGACAGGACAGCAGATGCCGCAAAAAAGGGTTACCCCACTCTCACTGTGAAACTGAAACGCACCTTTGTGCACGCCGGTGAAGCGGTCCTTAAGGACGGTGAGCTCATAGATCTTGCCAAATTCCTCGAAGAGAGGTCGAAGGTCCTTCTCGTCCAGATTACGTGGGATTTGCCCGATGAACAGTTTGATGGCATCGTGGTCCTTCATGGGAATGGTGGCGCAGCTCGCGGGACTGTGGCTGTGGTTTAATCCGTTCACAAGCCCGTTCGTGCTGCCAGCGCCGCCGTGTCCCGTGCTGTCCACCTGCCCGTTCGTTAAAGTTGCCATCTTCTCACCGGGGAGGAGTTGTAATAGTAATTATATTAGTAGTAGCCGTAGTAGAGTCTTCAGAAGTAGCTACAATTGTTGTATATTTTAGTCGCGCAAGCGTAGAAGGTCCTTGTAGAGTTCTAGTAATTAAAATATTTACACATATGAATACATAGACAATATATTATTTGAATAGAAAGTATATCAAAAGCACGGGCGTTTGCCTCTCCCTGTGGAGATATTTCACCCGTATTTATATTTTACTGAATAATGAATTAATTCAATAAATAAAAGGGAGAAGGAGAGACTGAGCGCATTTGCTTTCTATTTACACCTCCGTTCCCCTTGCCCCTGCTTCCAGCAACCCTTTTATTTTTTGCATTGAAGAGTCGGTTTGGGTGTCCTTTCGGTTTAAACAGACGGGGTAGACTCCAAGAGGTATGAGCTGCGCGGGGAGGTTTGGAGAGGGAATAAATACTGGAAATTCGAGTTTTGTAGCTCGCTGCACTCGCGCCCCCCTCCCCTCTCGATTTAGCTCCAGAATGGTTCCTTCCACCAAGAAAAAGAGACTATAAATAAAGAAAAAATAAAGCTTCTCTATACAGCTCTTTGTGCCTTGTCTGTTATGAGTCACCCAACGTCCTCACGACATCAGAGGATTATTATCACGATTATCGATATTATTGCTATTGTGAATACCCCGCTTTAGCATGTAAATGTAAGTTATATGAAATAAATGCAAACAAAAGTGGTGTATGTGATCGAAATATTAATAATTGTTCATGTATTAAGTGAACTCAAACCTCAAATGTGTCAAAAATGAATGTGCTTCAAATAATTTTAGAGCGACTGTGCCTAAGGTAGAAGAAAAATAGAAAGGTGCATTATAGGGAAAGATACTTATGGACTTTCTTCGATCATACTGTGATTTTATTTTAATATCATTCTATTCTTTGTGGATGGCTACGGACATCTTACAAAGCCGCGTCATTCTGCAAGGTGCCTTTTTATTTTTTGGCGCGGAAAAAAACACAAGTTATGTAAGAATGGAAAATACGAGAGAGCTTCGGCTTAGACTACACAAGCTCAGCCGTTTCACCTAAGGGACAGCTCCGGTGCTGACTAGTCCGCGATTGTATTTGCACTCGTGGAAAAGGCTAGATGTTGGACTTGCGCTGATACTTCGTGTTGATTTTTGGGGACCAGACTCTAACAATACTACGTTGGTTGTGCATTAGTTTATACTAGTGAATTACTTGGGTTGTGCATTGGAATCTGTATCTCGTTTCAGTTCTGATGTTGTAATTTCGACGGAATGAAGTCACTTAGCTCCTCCGAGTGGCGCACACCAACACAGCAGACTAACGTACAACGGGGACGGGCTCGCAATACAAAGTTAAAAATAAATAGCATGAGCGCACGCGATCACTCATTTTACGAACATTATTTTCCTTCATGCGTAATGAGCTCGGTAGACTTCTACAATGTGAATCTACAGGTCTGTTTGCAGCCAGTCTCGACTGACGGAATCAATTTCTAAAACGTGATGTTTTTTGTCGATTGTGGTAGTATGCATTGTGAATTGACAACGCAAAATTCCACATGGTAAATGTCCATGAATGTTGGGGAAAACTCCCACAAAATATTTACACGTGAAATACGTGTTTGAATAAGGATGTATTTAAGCTCGTTTATCCCTACCTTTTTCACATCAATCTATTGACAGGTGTCTAAAAACAGATTGAAATAGCGACACGTGTTTTCACCTTTTCTGGTACAACCCCCACTGGTTTTATGCAAGTACCCGCATGAATACAATTGCATTTGGGCAATCAGTTATTATAAGGAATGCAATACCTAACCTTACCGTGTTACTCAGTAACAATACCTAACCTTAAATGTTCCTTCACATTTACTCTCAAAACAATGGGGAAAAACAAATTATTACACATTATTAATTAATTAACAGCTGCTGATTTTATCACACTCATCCAATTGGATGCATTGTTTATGCCACTGCATTTTCTAAATCACTGTAGTATGTACATTCTTTGGTTGTGTTTATTTGTTAGAGTAGTGATATTGTAATTACGCCTGTTATTGATGTTTTTATTGTTTTTGATTAGTTGTATACAGGCCATAATCTTTCTGTGTCTAATGGCAACTGCGCGGGGACCGTCAGACTACAACTAAATAAGCGTAAAATGCATAAAAAAGGGAGAGGGAAGAGCATATTTACACCATGTCCCGGAAAATAAAAGATGGAATGCATAATATCGCAGTCAGGTTAAACTGGTTATACTCTTACAACGTTTGCATATCGCAATATCTTATTCATACCGTAACACTATACGAATAAGAACTGTATGTGTATGGTGCTTGCATGCGCGTATATTGTTTCACCTTCAAAATTTCGACCTGTGCTGTTTTAAACACAAATGTAAATCTGTCTATTCTGAAAGCGAAAGCTCTTTTGTTGCGTCGTCTGAAAAATATATACTTCTATGTAATTATATTTTTTTCAGCAAGTGCGCTTTCCCACATTTCATTTAAAAGACTGTCACATTGATTACACACAGCGTCGCCCCCTGCAAACCAAGGCCATTATTTGAGAAGGTTGTATAACTCTCTTTTCAGAATATTTTAGTGTAGCCCTCGTACATTACTACTTTGTGAAAGGGACGTTCTGTGACTAGATCCTATTTTCTCACCCAGACTAAATGCTGGAGGTTGACATGGAATACATTACTTCGGCCTGTTCTATGTTTTCTTTCCAGACCAACTTGTCACTGTCGCCTATCAGCGTTCGGATGGACGGTTAACAAGCCAAGATGCATACAGAGGAATGCACGCCAGTATACACGGCGTACGCATTTCCTACCCCTCGATTCCCATTTCAGTATGACAATGACGCACAGCTGTCAAGCACAGAGCGCGTGGTTACTTTGATGTGAAATTGAGTGGATAGTTCCAGACAGCCACGCAGCGCTCGGTCCGTGTAATGACGGTTTTGGTGTTGAGGCAGAGGAGGGTCGCCAGGTGAAGCAGTACGCACAAGTGCAATAGTTGTGTCTTATCGTCTGAAAATGTGGGGCGTTGGCGGGTGTCCCAGAGTATTGTCTCAGCTGTGAGAGTACCCCGCCCCTACTTACGAGTAGGACCCCCCCCCGCCCACGCACACACCATGCACAATGCACTCAATAGATAGCGTATGATACTTTTGATCCAAACACATTTTCGCACTTCTGCGTTGTAATATTTGCTTTGAGTATTCATGAGATCCACAGGTGTATCATGTAAAGGGAATTTCTGTAGCCGAACGAGAGTTCATGACGGATGACGCTGCATGTGTTTACTATATTTTTCTGCCGTGACTCAATTTTTTCGTGACCGCGTGACAGAAAACATTTTCATTCCTCTTTCACTTCACCGCAGTGATTACTATATATATATATATATATATATATATATATATGTGTGTGTGTGTGTGTGTGTGTATGTCTGTGTGTGTGTGTGTGTGTGTGTGTGTGTGTGTGTGTGTGTGTGTGTGTGTGTGTGTGTGTGTGTGTGCACACCTATGCCAGTATTCGACCACAGCTCCAGTTTTTTTTAAAGGTTTGGCTGCAGGCCTACTCACTATTTCGTTGGAGCTCATGTCCCGTTCCAGGATAGCGAATCAATAAAGCCAGGTCCGGAAAGAAAGGAAACTGTATTCTTTTACACCAGTTAATTTGTGTCTGTAATAGTGGACCATACATCAGAGTTAATGAGACCTTACTGCCAAATAATAAACTCTGCAAGTCTTTTCAACTTTTTAATTCAATTTCCTCTGAACTTACGGCCGGCAGAGTTCAACATGCACATTCACGCGCACAGTGTTCACTCTGCATTCACGAATATACCTACTTGTTGTCATTCTTTAGAGGTCATGAATATAGCAGATGCGAATGTTGTATCTCGTAATCAGTAATCTTTACTCTCTCTCTCTCTCGCTATCTCTCTCGTTCTCTGACTGTAATGGGTAATGGACAGTTAATGTAACCCCCCATGGCTGCACAACAGGCACATCAGATTAAGCATTTTGGTTTCCTTTGGCACGACACAGTGGACCATTACTGCTAGTATTGGGGGTTTATTTTAAATTGTTTTCAGAGAGATGTATTACCACGATTCTAAAGTTATGTTGCAATTTTTGTTCCCTATGGACTCTCCTCCATTACTTCCCACTTTAACATTAGAATGCGCCTCCTGTTGCCCGTTATAAGTCTTCCTAAGTGAATTTATTGTTGTTGTAATTAGAATAAACATTTAACAGCTAATCTAATAAACAATATGTATTTGCCCGCTGGTGGTTTACGTAGGGTATTTAAGTGTTATAATTCCGAAGAAGGCCAGGTAAAAATCTTACATTGGTTTATTACATACATAACTTTCTTATCTCGTTGCTCTTACATGATACATTCAAAGCGTTCCTGTTAGAAGGTCTCCAAATTATGTAGGTTCAGCATTTTTGTTTATCCACAGTTACAGAGCACATGCAAAACACATCGGTAGTAGAGTGAACGTTGGGTACTCTTTAATTGTTGGAACGGGTTAGCAATTCGACCCCGCTTTAATACTCGGCATTAGCATATCGTATTATTGGGGTATATCATACATTATATCAGGACATTTTCGCGCACATCATCTTTATTTTTAAGGTCTTATGATTTATTTATGATGACATTCTGCCCTACCTTACCTTAGGCCCATTCTTCGCCGTTTGCGATACCGAAACAAGGTCCTCTCAAACTTTCACATTAGTGGTCGCTGTCCGTTGTGCTGAAATAGCTGCTCTAACAGCAGTAGCGCGAGTATTTATTTTAAAAAAAAAAATATAATTAAACAAATGGACCAACATGAAGATTATAGCACATTTTTAACCATTCATAAAAATGCGTTACAAATATGGTTTTTGTATTAGGATGTTGTTTTATTCCTTCAACATGTTTTTTCATGTTGAAGGAATCATGTACTGTTGTAGGGTACGTGTAAGATATAAACCACAATATGCCGTACATGGTACATCAAGGTTTTAGATCAGTTTATTCTGTTCTATAGCTATATTCTTGTATATGTTCTGGCATGGTATGGTTTATATTCCCTACACCACACTAAGTGAAATACATGCACAAGTTTAAATGAAATTACATTTACCTATGTCATTTTAAAGGAATAATGTAGACTATACTGCTGTAACTGCCACAAAGAGACAGTTGGTTGGGTAGCTGGCTGCCTGCAAGACCTTTGTTTCTACCTAGCATTTCCTAATTGTGTTTGCATTTGCATTGATAGTGAAAACACTGGGATTATGAAACTGGCTTGGTAGTTAATGGCAGAAATCTCACTTTTGAGAGAAACACCAAAGAAGAATCAGCTATCTACAAAAGTTTTTTTTTGACCTATATTCAGTCACAGTTATGTGGATAATCTGGCTAGAAGTTATGTATCCAATTTTCCTGTGATGATTATCATCAATATTAGTGTTTGCAAATAAACAAATGTAAAACAGAAAAAGGGGGACCACAAATGGAAAAGTGGTAGTAGTATTCCCCAGGCCAGCTGTTCAGAGGACAGTCTTCATAGCAATGAAATTGGCTGCACAATTCTGTATTTGACTAAACAAATGAATGGACATTTTGGCAAACTGAGCTCTGCGTGTTGCATGCTGGAGGAGAAAAAGGCCCTAACTAAGCACTTTGACACTTGGGTGGGCGTTTCCGCTTCATGCGTAAATCCAGTGCTGGAGCGAGCTGTGAACCTGCCTTCGCCTCTGGTGATTAGCAGCTTTGAAACAGCCTCTAAGGAGCAACCCTCCTGCGTGCAAACAAATAAACAAACAAGGACAAAATCCGACACAAAGCTTCCTAGAGGGAAGGGGGTGGCTCAGCCTCACATGCAGACTAAATTACATTTTTTTAGAGATTAATATTGGGAAAAAATTAATGAGATTTTGCTTATCACCACTTTCTTGCATTCGGATGGCGAGAAAGAGAGGCTTATTTCTGTCACATAAAGTGTTTTTTTCTCATCAAACATGTTAATACTGCTGTCTTACAATTTGGTGCAAACATGTTCCATTGTAACCATTGCAAGACTGGTTGGTCTTGGCAGATGTCCCCTCTGGCAGTGAAAGAGAGAGAGGGAGAGAGAGAGCTCGGCTTTGTCTCCATCTCAATCGCAATTCCATTTCCTGTGAGATATCAATTTTGAGCCTGGGCCGAAAGTTGGAGGAACTCTGACCTGACCGTTGCCTGTGAGCGTTTGTGACCCTCCCCGCTTGCATGACCCAGGCTGTCAGACCTGGGCAACTCTCCTGTCCTTGATGGCTGCGGCTATGTCTGAGTGCTGACCCTGCCAAAGCCCTTAATTGCTTCAGAGAAGCCATTATTTAGAGAGGAAGTAAGAGCACCTGCTCTTCCCCCGGCTTTGAAGTCACTGCTCAAGGGGAAACTCAGTGATACCTGTGCCGTCTCCAGGAAGCCAGCGAGACACAAAATCTCATGCCGTGGATGCGGGAAGGTCCAAGGTAGCACTGTCATTGCAGAGATGAACAAACGAAGGATGTGGGCCGAGTTACGGCAGGACGTGACAGAGATGTGACACTTCTCATTGTGCGCACGAGCCCTTTAATGGGTCATTTAAATGTTTTCTCTCTACGTGTGGCACATTAGTGTCACTCCTGCATGTCGCACCTCATCGCGCTGTCATGTGGCGCACTGCTCGAAGATGAGTGATGGGGCAGTGAACAGCCAGACAGGAGGAGAGGCGTGGGAATGGCAATGCCATTGTCACAGCTGGGGTCAATTGGAAATGGATGTTTTGTGTGATTTGTTGAAGGAGAGTCCACCAGCTGTCTACAAGTAATTTCTTCATTATTATTTTTTTTTCAGAGATGTGCTGTTGTCTGCTCCATCTGGAGCAGCAGAATCCTTAAACAGGAATGCCCTCCGAAAACGGAGAGCACAAGCACACTCAACAGCCTCCTTCTTCCTCTGAAATAACTGATGTGGTTCAATCATTGGGGGCTCATTCTCTGTGAGAGAAGAAAAGATGTAGAGGTTTGCTTGTCAGGCCCATTTAAAGAGAATTGAAAGAATGCTTTCTTTCTTTCTTCTCTGCTCACTCTTTCCTCTGTCTCACTTTCTCTAACTGAGCCTTTGAGACTTGGAGACTCAGACTCAAAAGACATTTTTAAAAATCCTTACTCAAGATCAACCTTTTCAGAATGACATTTCACTGTACCTTGTAGTGGGCTTTTAGGTGTGACATGGACCATAGGATGTGAACTAATCTATCAACCGTATCACGTTTATTTAATCTGATGCATTCTACTGCATTTTATGTCTTCCTTTGAATCCCTCTGCATATAGGTAGCAGATGATAGAAGGGGAAAAGAAAGAAAAAATATGGGTAAGTGTGCATTAGTCTGTACAGTGAAAGAAAGATGTGAGTGAGTGAGAGATAGATAGAGAGAATGGGAGACAGAGAGTGAGAAGAAAGAAAATAATATATTGAATATAATAATGGTCATGTATCATATCTTTAAAACCAAATTGGCACCAGGGTGATATCATGCAAAATTCAAATTCTTTGGAATTATTCTTCACACATTCCACAACATTCTTTTTGTCAGAATAACCCATCTTCATGAAAGAGAAACCAATGACATTACCAGAATGATTTTAGCTATGAATGAATGACTCACAAAGATAAATAAATTCCATTTAGGGCACATGTTTCATGCCATACTGAAACAGGTATGTTCACCAAGATACAATAATACCTTACAAACCCTTCAACCTGTCCTTCCCATTTGTCAGACCTCTGAAATTCCTTAAAGTATATGGGGCTATAGAGGACATAGAGACTGAGATAATACAGAGAGCTTATCCTCAACAGCTGCTTAGGATTTATAACATTATGCTTTATAGCTGTTTTATAATGAAGAAATGCCGCTCTCATGTAAAACAAGCCTTTTGCCAAATGGTTAAGATAGCCAGATGGAACATGCCCCCCCCACAGCAGTATAAAATATTGCATAATTAAGTGGGTATGGAGATTCAACAGATGACTAAGCTGTCTTGGACTACTAACCATCCCTGTGGTGACTTTTACATCTCGACCTCCTGACTTTCTTACTGTTACTTCTTACTCCCTTCCTGAGGTAAGACACTCTTCATGCGGGAGGGGCGATTTTCAGGCATCCATTGTCTTCCATAACACAGGATTGTATGAAAAGACCCACGGCAACCCTTCTTTCTGCTTCACTTTTTATATGTTGTCTACGAAGGAAATATTCAGCCTGGCATATTCTGCAAGGCTCCTGGGGGTAATAATTTGAACAGTTATTACAAGGAAACATTTAATAGGGGAATCAAACAGGATACCCAAAATCAGTGTGGGAGGAGGAAAAAGACTTCCCCGCAGCAGAAATTTTGATGGTTCCTTCGGTCCACCCCTCCCTTTCCACTCTCTCCAGCTCCCTTCAGATTTGCACAAAGCTACAACCTGCAAACAGTTACAAGATCCTCTGTCCGACAGACTGCTGGTTTTACAGGTGGAATGAGTAGTGAGCGTCCCTGAACTGTGTTAAATTAAGGCAGCCTTATTCTCAGATGAACAATACAGCCACTGGAATGAGAAAATGTGGAGAAAATCCCTGTTAATTGCATACGCCTCTCCCAAACTACTAACACTGAATGCCATATGCAATGTAATGTTATAGCCCTTGAAAACACCTCCAAGCTTCCCAATAATTATATGAGAGAAGTACTTTAAACTATGTGATATTTCTGTTTGCACTTTAACTTCTTTGCTTGCCCTGTGGCAAATTAATAAATAATTAAATAATTAAAACTATTAAGGAAACAAAATAATGAATCTAAAAATATATTGCAAGGGGTGAGAATTCATTACAATTTTGTCTACAATTAAATTTTTATTATGAAACAAGTCTGTACAAAGCTACATATTTAGAACCAGTGTTGCCAGATGCCATGGATAGTATTCCATTGTAAATGTATTTAAATTTTTAGCAATTTACACATTGTGTGCATTTGTAATCATGTTCAAGTGATGTGATTTTACCAAAAACGGTGTCCCCAAAATGCCTGTAATAACATCCAGCTATGGCCAGCTGTTGTGGTGACTCAGTCAGGCTTTGCTGTCCAAAATATCTAGGGACACCCTGAAAAAAATATACTGGGAAATGGAGATGGTGTAAAGTGGTGTGTGGGTAGGTGTGGGGGTGTGTTTCACTCTATATCACCCATTTATATGTGTAACCTTGTGTATTTCACAGTTTAACCTCACTGACCCCAATATAACCTCTGTTTTCTTGTCTGCTTGCCTTGGGCTTGGCTCTTGCACTCACCTTATCTATATGTACACCTGACAGGAAATGACATGTTTATTTTGGCAGAGTTTTCCCAGCCCCAGAACACCGGGGACACTATTATTCAGATTTTCCAGTTCAGTTTAAAAAAATAAAGATCGTCCGCTTATATTCATTTCTATTTTTCGCTCTGTTTTTGAACAGCAAAAATTCAAAACAGATTCCTCAGACACAGCTACTGAAATATACTTGCACTCTCTAAGCTGATATTTTGCTTGTGTATGTATGCAATGCACTCAACTGTGTGTGTGTGTGTGTGTGTGTGTGTGTGTGTTTGTGTGTGTGGCAAAAAGCACTAATGCTGCTATTGTGTGTAAGGGCCAGGGAAGAGGTAAGAGAAAACAGCATGAGTGGAGAGAAAGGGAGTGAAGGTGGGAGAGAGAGAGCGATCAGTGGACGTTGAGCGAGACGGCGCACGCAGCGCAGAACCTCAGCGCTGATCTTTAAGGCTATTTGCATGAGAATGACTCTGTCGAGGTACCTGATGCTAAATGCCAGCCGCTTGCGAGACACAGCTTCCCCGCGCATATGTGGCTTTGTGTCTCAACTGGAACAGATTTAAAGCAATAGCAGCGAAACAAAGAGCAGGCATTCAAATAAATAGACGAAAAAGAGATTCATTTCTCCCGTGTTCCATGTGCAGCAGAATCCACAAGTTGTTTCAGCTGAGATGTGAATCAGTTTTGCAATATTGCCTTCTTTCTTTATTCATACACCAGCACAGAGCAACTTGGTTTAAATTTAAAGGGTAATAAATATCTTGTTTTATTTGACTTTTATTTGCCTTTATTTGAACGGACAAAAAAATACCCTTTCATTTGGAAAGGTGTGCATTCATGCAGCTTAGTTCTTTAAGTATCTTGTGGGAGTTTGCACTTTATAACACTCACAGTGACACTCATTTCTAGAGGTTTAGACAACATCTCAGCTAAAGGAAACTGAAAGTGTAAAATCTCAAATGGTATTGCAGGCATATTATTGTTTCTTCATGCATCCATGGCAGTATGACCCAAGCATACTTGTAAAAGAGTGGAAATGTGGTCACAGGGGAATACACCTTTTTTCTGATCATAGATGTCACACATACTTTCCTCCTGAAGTTTTTTTGTTGGCACAGAAAGGTCACAGATAAGGAGTGATGAATTCCCAGTCATAAAAGGCTGTAGATTCAGCACAACCAAATCTTTTCCTGCTTTGACGATCTCCTTCAAACACATGCCCACTCATCATGGCTTCCTATACATTGTGATAGGGGGTACTGTCAAGGTTTGGGCTGTGTATTGAAGTGTTCTGAAACATGGTGGGTATTGCTGTGCGTTTGAGTGGCAGTGGCACTATATTTCCCGGCCATCTGTTTTGGAGGCTTTTCATAAACATATCATTCCGGGAAGCAGCAAGCAATAAAACCTCACTCTTTCTGATAAAAGCAGACATTCTCGTCGACCCCAGGCAACACAACACCCCCCCACCCTTTATTCTCCACCCATTATAGTTCTCCTGGAAAGGGACAGGGCATTCGACTATGCAGAGATATTGTCTCAGATCTGAAGCTATATTAAAAAACGGTGGCAGCGCAGGAGGGTGGGAGATGTGGGTTATTGCTGTTGTACATCATGCTTTGAGCCTTTTGTCAATGGGAGCTGCCTGAGAGACGGGCTTGTGACGCTGAATTCTGGGAAGGCCTCTTGGGAGGTCGTCACAAATTTGGAAGTCCTCTCCTACACAAATTAAAAATGTGCATTTAGAGATGAGGAGTTGACGTTGCCTTCAAGTCCAGTCCCCATGTAATGCATTATGCACAGAATGCATAGAGAGAGAGAGAGGGAGAAAGAGAGAGAGAGAGAGAGAGAGAGAGAGAGAAAGGGATGGGATAGTGGCATGGCAATCCTGTGTGTTCCAGTGTGTTTGGATGCTCTCCAGTAAATTGTTTAGTTGGCGCTGAAAATGGTGTAACGTGCAAGCCTGATGAAGAGAACACCTCACACGGAATGGAACTCGCTGTAGCTGTTAGTCTACAACCAAACAATTGGCATATCCAGGCTGGTACACATAAACACACATCTCAAACACATCCATGCACACACTCTCAAACACATACATATGTTCACACCCACACATACATGTACCTGTACTCATACATGTAAATACAGATGCACATGTACAAACGCCCTGCCACACACACACATGCACGCGTGCACACACACCTCCGATTCTGCAGACCACTGAAGGAGCCAGGAGTCTGTAAGAGACAAGAGCAAGCTAATTAATCACTGAACCTCTCCTCTCTGGCAATAGAGAAATGGGAAATTTCTCCCTTTCCGCCATAGTGTGGTGAAATTCTCCAAAATGACATAACTGGAACCAATTCAGAGTATAACTCTCAGTACTGGAACACATTCAGATTCCATTTTATCAACATTTTTCAATGCCATGGGTTGCTTTTCTGTAATTTATTGGTATTCATTTACACACATATGTTCGAATATCAGTTATAAACAGTTCACTCACAACTGGGAGTGAACAAAATAATCAAGATTACTTGTTCATGCTGATCATAGTAAAAGGTCATGTGGGAATTTGCTTCCAATTCACATACTGAATTTGCATTTCTTATTACAAATGACACATCACTGTGGCCAGATTACATGTCAGGGATCTATGGAGTACCTCTAATCCCTTGTGTGACAATTAATCATGACAGTGGTGAGAAATGAAGAACTCTTCGTTTAAGACAAATTATCAAAGACAAAGGCTACAGCCAACAGCTTCAGACATCAGAGACAATTCAGTTTCGCCTGCAGTGCACCAGTTGTGTGCAGAAACAAACCTCTGCCAGAAGAAGAATACAGATTCCCGATAATGCCATAATAAAAATCTGTTTTCACCAATATTTACAATTAGTTCACATGATTGTACATCTTAGTTAGTGATGTGTTTTATTGTATTATTCTCATGGATCTAGTGGACAGTTTGAAAATCTCACCTACAAAAGATAAATTATTTTCAAAATCCATATATGAGACAAACCTTAAGATATCATTTGTAATTCCTTGTTCTCCAGTAGATATAGACAAATTGGGATTATACACTGCTGTTACTGTGTACATACTCACCTGAAATCACTGTGTTCCCTGTCTGTGGGCCCACTCAGTTGTGTGGGACACTTCTCTCTGAGAGGAGGGATTAGCATAGGCCCTCAGTGAGTCAGGAAATACTGGCTAGCCTAGTGGCTAACACTGTATAACTGCACAGGCTAAATCATGACGCTGGCTCTTCCAAGACACTGGATAAAGCACTGCCCTATGTTCCTTCTCAAACCAGTGTACAGCCAAGAGATACAGCAGAGCAGCTGAGACGGAGGGCTGCAGGTTTACATCTAATTTGCTGCACTGTGGCCACATCTGAAGTGAATGTCCAGCTTTATAAATATGCAAGGTATAGTGTGAAAAATATTCTCTCTGGGTCTAAATATGTATTTCATTATTTATCTCTTGGCGATGAATAATAAAACACAACACAACACGCTGGCAGGGTCCCAGGTCAGTCCTGGTTATTACAGATGTCTTTCTGAGCTGTCCTTCCAGCCTTTTTTCTATTGTTTTTATCCCTCTCATTACTCTACTGTCTGGGTTCTCTTACCCAAATTCACTGTGAACAGTTCTCAGTGAATACATGAAATGGTGAACTTAGTGTCCTCAGAAAAACATGCTTTGGAAGATGACAGTGTAAAAAGAACCTTGGTGCTTTATTCCTGACATGTGAAGGAACATGAAAATCACTGGACCCTTAACTTCAGGTTTTACATTATCCAGCTGTTGCGCAGTATGGAAAAAGAGGTCTTTAGGCCGTTTAGTCAAATTATGTTGCAGTTTTTTTCATTGAACACATAAAACCACAATTACCCTCTAATTGTCTCTCTCAACATCACAGCAGAGGTGTCCCACTGACTCTGATTGGTTGTGAAATGAGTTCCCGATGCGACTATCCGATGCACCCTGGCGATGTCCACCCCCCCACACACGGCCCCCACCCCACCCCTCGAGCTTGGTTGACAAGTGGAGATTCTGGTGAGCTGAAGCTGCGCCCGCAGGCTTGCCGGTGAAACCGGCCGCCAGATTGCGCCTGGCAGATGTGCGGCGAACTATGCGCATCTGCTCGAATGAAGGAGCTGCTCCGCGTCTCCAGTTGCGATCCCACTGGTAATAGTCTCCCCATCTGCTGATCAGAGAAATAGCGTCTGGGAAACAGAGCTGAGGGGGTTGTGGGAGGCAGCATTAATTCCAAGCTTTGACCCACCTCCTGATCACCAATCACTAGCATAGGTCTTTCAACGCATCTCTTCTGAGGCTGCAATACGATCCCTCAAGTAAAAAGAGGCTGTGGACAAGAGAGGCTCCTGACTCTCCAATATTTATCTCAGAACCAGGTGTCATCGCCTTCAAATTTATTACAATTACATGTCATTAAAATACCATGAGAGGAAGGATTGAAGGCCTTCCTGATTTTGATCTCGATGTGCTGGAAACAACTGCCCCTCCCCTATATCTCCACCAAAACATGCATCATCCTTAGTAATGCAGCCCATTCTTTCTAAAGCCACTTCTTGGTTGTTGTTGTCATGGACCCACCCACTTCTGAATCCTGCACAAATGACACATTTCAAAGGTTACCCCACACTTGCATTTTTACTGTTCTGAATAAGCATGTACACAAATTTATTTCAATGACAACTGGCTTGCTCTTCTATCCATGTTGATGATCAGAAAAAGAGTTTTTGCCCTCACAAACAAGAGCAACTTTACCATTTATTGGGAGCAAGAAATCAAAATAGAACCAGAGGTAGTACCAGAGGTAGTAGAGAAAAAAATATAACATCAGGTTCAGTGTGTTTTAATTAGGAGGGCTTTCGGATGGACAGAACCCTAGGGAGCTTTTGCTAGCTAGCAGGCAGGGTGACTTTGCATCCCTCCTCTGATATGGGCATCATTTAAACCGCACTCCAGGGGCCTCCCTTCATTTTAAACACACTGCCTCGTAAACCTGTACAAGATTTGCCTGGGAGGAAAAATTGGGATCGTCTGCGAGTCCTCCATAGACAGAGAGGTCTGATAAACTGTTTAAATATTGCCCTTAACAGCCAAATAAACAAGCAGAGGAACAAATAACTCTCGCCCTTCCAAATTGCACCACTGCAGACCCTGTTCTTTGTACAAAGGAAGGCTTAGTACATCACTTATTTTCTTGCATTTTCCTTATTTTTCCCACCTGAATTGAACTACTTCCATCCCGCTCAACAACTATCTCAGGAGAAGGAATCTGTACACGTGACCCCTCTGGTTCATGTGACACCAATCACTTCTTTCTACACTCTAGATGTGACACCAATGACATATTGTTTATACTGTCAGAGGAAAATTAATTCAACATATTAGTTCAAGAATTTGCACGAATAGAGTGATTAGAGTGAGGATTATAAACTGATTAACCCCTATATGTCCCCCAGCGAAGCTCAGCCAATTGTTGCCATGCCAATGTGGACAATGTGGACTATCAGTAATGGTGTGGCTCAAACACAAAGCTGTGGGAGCCGCACCTATACCATGGCGTAGTTGGTTTTAGTTCTTTGAGCCGCCTAAATGCCCAGTGTATGAAATAAGAATATTAGAAGATACACAGAATCTTTACCTGCGAAACAAATCTGAATTCTTGTTGAGTTGCTCTCCAAAGCAATAGTGGAGACAATATTTTCACACAAAATGCTAATGCAATTTGAAAAACAACACCTCAAAGCTGTAGCTCAAAATAGACACAAAAAGAGAAACAATAAGAGTATTGAGAATAAAGAGGCAGGAATTGTACAGGTACACAGAACAAAACATAAAAGTGAGTATAACAAAGTTTAAACTCAATAATTGTAAACACACATATCACTACACTAAAAATATATGGGTTCCTGACCTATGATGTTGACATCAAAGTGTGGGTCAAGTCTTGACACAAACCTGAATGAACTCCCATGAAACACCAAAAGGTTATATTGCTGTTATTTTTGTAGAGCCAGGAAGTGGAAATCAGATTGATGTTGGTGAGACAGACTGACAGCTGAGGAGCAGAGTTTCCCAGGTTTCTGAAATTTCTAAGAGGTGGAAAACTTATTAAGAAAAAAAAGAGAAAAACACACATTCTGGACGAGTAAGAGTGCTCAAAGACACAGCTGAATGGGTTTCTCTCATTGAGGCGAGAGGCTCTCCACAGATGCTTGTTTATGCCGTTCCAGCCCACAACAATTGGAGGTCTGCAAGCAATCTCATTTCCATGTGTGGGGAGCGCAGTGGCCGGAGCTCGGACCCGGACGGGGCTGGGCAGGAGATAAGATTCCTGGGTGGGTTGGCTGCGGATGCGGGCCGGTGAGCCCCGGCTTCCAGGGGCCCCGGGCAGAAAGGCAGCCGCCGTTATCAGGGCAGAGCAGAGAGGCGGAGGGGGTAAGCTGGGGAATTCTCTCTCCGATCCTGCAGCAGGCTGGAAGCCATTAGAACCCTGCTGCTGCTGCACGCTGTCAGGGAGACTCCCCGCGCATAGCTCTGTGTGTATGCGTTAGTGTGCATCTCTGTTTGTGTCTGTGTGTGTGTTTATGCATGTATATATGTGTGTGTGTGTGCAGATGTTCATGTGTTTGTGTGCTTAAAAGTGTGTGAAATAATGAGTGGAGGTCTATACGTATGTGCATTTGTATACACATGGGCAACGAATGTTGTTGCGCATGTGAGTATGTATATAATGTGTGTATATACATACATGTTGATATGACAATATGTGTATGATCGTGTATGTGTATGTGTATGTGTATGTGTATGTGTACATACTTTTGGATATACATATACTTTTTATTGTACCTTGGTGAGTCTGTAATGTGGTCACTGGTCAGTTACTATCCACCAAACAGACAGACTCCAGCATTTGTATGTTTCTGACACCATACTTTGTGCAATCTGGAAGCTTCCGTGTGCCAACGAGAGAAATGAGAGAGAAAGAGAGAAATGATGAGTGATTGGCAGAGTGTGAATTTGAAGTGCTGTTCCTCACATAATCACAGCTATTCCACTACTGTTCTTACTTCTCATTAAGAGCTGGGTAAAAAAAGAATCCTACCTCCATGACTGAGAGTGGGCAGGATTGACAGTGATGAATTCCTACAAGGATCCCTTCCGGCCCCCAGTCCTTTCTCTCTATTGATGGCAGAGGTTCCTTACAGACGCACGTCCAATAACAAATTAGCTTGTCTGTTAAAAGAAATCTGTAATCAGCTTCAAGAGGTGGACACGCTTGAAGGTTAATTGGAATCGGGCTCCCGGTAAATGTCAATGGCAATGCGAAGCTGTACACTCTGATTGACTTTAAATACAGACCCCCAATCTGGGATAAGCTCCCTCGAACCGTATCATTGCTGGAAACATCCCCTCTCCCTCCTTAAGAGGGGAGAACAAAAGGGAAGAGCAAAAGGGGAACCAAATAGGGAATGGGGCATGGCAACTCTAGTGCACAATGCAATCAGAGAGAAAAGGGGCGTGTCTCTTTTCAGCTTCCAAGACCGCTTTTCCTTCAGGTCACATGTTTTAAAGGTTACAATTTTGAAAAACAAACTCCTAAGCAGAGCAATTTTCACCTTCCATGTCATGTGAGAAGTGCTTGCAAGAGAATCATTCCTCTTTGTAGAGCTTAGGCTTCCCTTGTGTTCTTAGTTTCTACCGTGAGACTGCAAAATAGGGAGAAGAAGGCCACTAACCCACTTCTCAAGCAAAAATCCCTCTCTGGTTCTAGGCAGGACATGATGGTCACAACACATCTCTTTTACGGGGATAGTCCAGCAGGGAATATTCAGGGACCATTAACGTCATCTTGAATTTGCCACATTTTTCTGGGAAATCACAAAAGAGCAGTGAAGCCGAAAAAAATGACATGTCACAGCTACAGGATGGCAATGCAAAGTTCCCCTTAAATAAAAACAAGCCTCTCATTTCTCCTGAAGTTTCTTTTATCTTAATCTTTTTTCAAAACCCCCATGCCTGAGCTCTCTCCTGCTGGCTTTGTGGAGAAATGTGGAAATAGGTTTGCTCCGGTCCTTCAGAAGGCCTCAGCTCCCAGGATTTTAACTGGGACACAATGCGCGGACGAATAGGGGGAAACAAAGCGGCAGTATGGGGCTTCCGAGCAGGAGGTGCTCTGTACTCTACTAAAGCAGCCGGAGCAACCGGCGTGTCAATATATCGACTCATCTGTCAGGCAGTTTGTTACGGCCCTGCCGCTGCAAGCAGATGAACTGCCAGGGCCCCATCAGCACCCCTGCTCTACCAAGCGCTCGTCAGCCGCGCATGGCTCCACAGAAAACACCTGTCCTGTTCAATCCGAGCAGCACCTGAAGGAGGGGGCGAGGGATGGGGGACAGGGTGTTAAGCCAACCAGGTGCTGCCATGTAGGCTCCTAATGAATGAATTTTGGGGGGGGGGGTCGTTAGGGTAAAGAAAAGGAGGTAATGACGTTGAATGTGTCCATTATCGCTTTAATCCCCGTCTGTTAATTAGCCACCTGAGTGATGTTCCTGCCATGCTAACGAGGAGCCCACGGGAGTCAAACGCAGTTAGGTACCTCACCAACGTTGATTAAATGTTACTCTGAGTGCCTTGAAAGCTTTTGTCTGCATGTTCCAGAACGACACACAACAGTTGTTCTAATCCACAGCCATCTCTGGAATTCAACCTGGAGAAAAACTGCAGGAATCAGTCTAATTGCATCCTGAGCACTCATGCTTTTTTAATGAGAAATAATACTGTGGCTTTATTTAAGATAAAGTACAATTTAATACATTCATAAAGATGTTGTCAGTGGCTATAGCTTCAGGCCATAAGTCTATTGTAATAAGTCCTTTTTTATATATCTGGAATTGAAGTTGTGATGCCTTTTTATATATACGTAAGTAGCAGTATTAATTTAGGTTGTAAAGTTTACATGCTCTTGTGTGCGGTATGTGTATGAATATATGCAGATACACATAACCACAAACATACACACAGACACAGGTGCCCTGCAGTTTTCTTATGTTAAACATCTGACATCTGAAGCTGTGCAAAGATGGATCTTGTTTGTACCTGTATAGTGAATGCAGGTTGCTGCTGTTGCTGGGAGTGTCACCAATGGACCAGTTGGGGGCAATTACCCATCTGGACAAAGCAGAAAGCCACTGTGCCCAATGAAGTGACAGGTCTCACTGTGCACTACAAGGTTTGTTCAAAGGAACAATAAGGTACTCTTAAAAATTGGTGGTTATGACGATGTGTATTAGCCACTCCCCCAAAACTGGTCACACCTGGACACCTAAAAATCCCTATTACAGTTGATTGGCTAAATTAATCCATTGCATTTAGGAACATAGACACCCCATTAATGTTGATTGGCTATACAATCTATTGCCTTTGGGTACCCCAAAACTCCATAACAGTTGATTGGCTGTTCATTCCCTTGAAGCTCTGCCTTTATTACCCAGTCACTGGGAAAGAAAATATTGTTTCTCGGTTGACCTACCAGGGTAAATGAAGGTAAATGTGGTGTCCAAATTGATGTCCACTTCATATATTGTTCAAATAACCCTCTCGCTGTTTTGGGAATTTTAAAATTCTACATTAATTCTACAACAATTGTACATCAATTCTACACCATTTTTCCACATTAATATTTAATCATTACACATTTAAGATTGACACAGTTATGATGTGGAATGAAGCTCATCTTGATCTACCCACACTGTTTTCCAGACCACAAAGGGCCGTGCAGTTAAACCATAAAACAGGTCTCAGCAGCAGGGATTTTGTGAAATTAAACAGAATAACATGGACATATCAAGCCTACATCATAAAGGGAACAGTGGAAGACAGTGAAATGAGCTCCAACACTTCATTACAAGGGCAAACAGTGTTATGAGTATTCAATGAAGGATGAACTTTCATTTTCTTAAACAAAACCCCATTTGTTTTATGAACTTACGAATAAATTGATAACTAAGCAATGTATGAAATGTAATGAGTATCAGTTTTCACTCATTTATGTCTCACAGCCTGGTCTCCCTTGTGATGTTACTTATAGACAACAGACTCTCTTTTAAGGTTTTATGGCCCAACCATGGAATGCATATTGTGAAACTGGACATTTTACTTGCCTATTCTAGTGGTGTTTACTGATACATTATTAATAGTTAAAAACAGTAATTCAAGCGATGATCAATTTTTCAATATGAAGAGTAGCAGAAAAGCTTTCCACTGCAGCTTGGCACAACAGACAGAAGTCTTTCTCAGTATGGACAGATTGCTGGCCTATGCAAAGTACCATGGCTTTTGTTCCATCCGCATTTTACTTTGCTACCCGATCTCCCACAAAAAAAATTCTCTCAATACCATTGTAACATTGTAGCAACAGAAGTGGCTACAAGCAACTGCAGCAATGCAGTGAGTGTTTTACGAGTCGGCAGGAATTGTACCCCGGACCCATCAGAGTGGAAACAGACATTGTGTGCACTTGGAGGTGAGAGAGGTGGTGTAATGAGACACGCCGAACCCTGCTACTGGTGCTCTGTAATGGTTTTGTCAGAGATTGCGGTTTCAGCTAGGCCTGGGGCCCCAGCAAGCGAAATGAGAAACTGCTCCTCTTTATTAGACTTGTATTTGCGCTTCTCATTTCTGTCATACCTCTTCTCATTCCTGTCATCCTCACCCACGCTTCGGGAAGGAGAGGAGAAGGCTTAGCCGATTTGAGCTTCGCTATTACCTCACGCTGAGTGCCGAAAAGCCGGAACAAGAGAGCGGCGGAGGCATCCACGAAAAGTACACACGGCTGGCCGAGTAAATTTGCCCAGGAAAATATGTGCCATGTGTTCAATGTCAATACAAGACTCAGGGCTTTTTTCTGAGGAGCAGGTCCCATCTTATGATAGAGTCTCGTTCCTGGATTGAAGTGAGCTTGAGAAAACGTGCTCCCCGGAGCAGAACCGTAAGCCGGACCCTGCTTCTGATTTTAATGCAATTGTACAAAAAAGCATGAAGTAAACAAACCTTTATTCTAATGTGTGTATCTGAATTCTGAGTTCTTAATACATAATACATCTGTTGCCAGGGTGATGGCTACTGGATATTTTGGGGTGGTGAAGATTAGGTCGAAGTAGATAAGAAATATCAAATATTTGCTGCAGGTTGTGGACATGTCAGCAACAACAAGGAAATTCAAATGTTCATTTAATTGGCATGGAGACATGTTCTATAATTTATTACAGATTTAAAGTACCGTATCGATTGTACATATTATTCTATGAGCAAGCAGACATTATTTTGGTACTTTAATATAAAGACATTATTGAGCAACCTAAATATTGGCAAGGACATATCTGATGATATTTTTATAGTATTATTTTCCTGTTGCAGTTTTAAAGCAAGCACCATATTAGCGTAATATATGAGGTGGTATATAGTGTGTAATTTGTAAGGGGAACGGCATAATTTTGTGTAATTGTGGCACTTGAGTGCTAACTAATTGCTTGATGTGGAATTTATTGACATAATGATCAGCGCTGATATGCTACAGGTGAATAAATAAATAAATAAACAGATTCCCATTCCCGAGACCAAATGGTCGTCAATCTTAAGAATTGCTTCTAAACTGCTCCAGTCAGTTAACATTTTAGGAAATAGCTTAGCCATTAATAATACGCCCGTATTAACATAAGTGAATTCATCCACAGTGTAGAATTCGGTGTAGTAGTTATTAAAGTCCAATTTGGCTTCATTAATAATGGATACACCTTTGACTTTCTAATATCCAGATTATGTGGAATTACCAAGTGCATACATAATTTATTAACGACATTCAATTTTAGGGCTTGATGAGCTTTAATTGGTGGTTGGGGGTGTCATTAAGCTGTCCCTGATGAGACCTGTCAATCACCCCCCCCCACCCATATGCACAAACACCTCACACCACCTGTGTCTCTGCTGATGACTGGGACTCGTGACAGAGACTGAGCCCCCGGCGCCTCTCTTGGCCCAAAAGGCCATGACACCATCCTGCATTGTCCATCATGTCTGCTTCATACGACTTTGTGAAGGATTGGCAGGTTGGAGGCGAGGGGAGAGAACCTTCCGTCACCGCACGCCCTTAAGCTCAAATGGGAAATGCTATAAAAAATTGATATTAGCGATGGTAGTACCTTTGGAATTTGACTGAGTTCTCTGACAATGAGGGGCCACATACCGTATACCCATCCACTGTGTTTCATAAGTATAACTCATGATACGTTCCTGCCCTGGGAAACATCTGGGCACCCATATGTGTGTACAGGATTCAACTCTTTGGTGACACATCAAACCAAACAGGACCGAGAACGTCTGAAAATTTGAATCCAGCAAAAAGACAATCAATCAATCTATGTGGAGTAGTTAAAATCTGCAGCATTATGTTACATTATCATGGTTATTATGGTATGTCTTCCTAAGGGCTGCTCAAATTATGAGTGACTTGTGTATTGTTCACAGCTTGCTTTGGAGCAGACCCTCAACATTAAGTGGGAGCAGAACTGTGTCTCCCCCTTTTAATGGTGACTATAGCATACAGAACAGAAAGACAGGTGTGAAATTCAGAATGTCTCAAATGTGGACCTGGACCAAATTCTTAGTTCCATATCCCTCAGAGATAAATCATGAAATGAAATCAATGCTGCCAAGTAATCATGAATACACACTGTATTGATGTATATATACATCAATGCAGTGTCATATATTTGCTATGAGGGCCAAGATCCACAGCCGTGCAGTAACACTCATCCTGTTCAGTGAAAATGACAACGTTGTTTATAAATATGATGAGAAAAGAGCATGCAGCACTACTAGATATATAAAATATTCAATACAAAGTATTTCCATTACAAACAAATCTATGGTATATGTTCTAGCTGCACAATTAACCAGTGATCACATGTTGCTGAAGATATGAAATGTCATATCCATATGTCTTTTTTGCCTTTTTTGTTGTAGAGAGCATGTCAGATACCCTTTCATTGTAGCCTCATTCAAAAACACCTTTGGGCTCTGTATTTTGGCCTTTTTGTTGTAATATACAGTAGTTATTTTTTATTACTATTATTTATTATTATTATTGTTATTATTAGTGACAAAAACAACAATAATGGTTCATGTAGGAATGTTTCATATTTGTTAGTTGGTACAATAGAACACAATTCTCAATGTGTTTTGCAGAGGAAGCAATGCTGGACGATAAGGCACTTGGAGTATTGGTACATATGTTCATTTAGAGGGAGTATGGCCAGCACCAACTTATTAAAACATTCAGCTTATTGCAGAGACAATGACAGCTTGTCTTCTTCCTGCATCATGTGTGTTGATATTTTAAAAAATTCAGTTTATTCTGAAATGGAAATAAATCTCCATGCTAGCTGCTGTTACTCAATCAACATAAAGTCCAAAGGTTTTTTAATTGAGCACAATATACAGACATGAACATTTATGATGCATTTACAAACTCGTAAACTACAGAAAAGCACAATTTTTGCATTAGGTAATGCATTAATTCGGCAATATGGTAAGAATTTTCCTTTGCTCATTTGTACCTTAAGCAGTTGTCCTGTACTTGACATATTAATTTCACATCATGCTTATCATTTTAATGAGGTCAAAAGTTTACAGCTGGCATCCACATGCTCAACAAATAAATCTAGTTTAATTTTTGTCATGCTGAGGAGGACAGTCTTTCTCATCAGCTAAAAAGGGGAAGAAGGAAAGTAAATTAGCATTTGTCAGGGATTTAACTCAAATTTGCACATTTTTACAACTTAATATCGACTGCACTTGTTCAGACTAATGCCTGGATTCAACTGATATTTCCTTAACACAATAAGTAGATAGGATTGTTGACATAATGTCCATGATTGCCAAATTGTGCTTTTGAGGGGCAGCAAGAACACCAGTGCTGTTGGGCCCTTGAGCAAGGCCCCTAACCCCACATTGCTCCCAGGGAGGATTGGTCCTTGGCTAGCCTAATCAACTGTAAGTCGCTTTGGATAAAAGCGTCAGCTAAATGACGATAATGTAATGTAATGTAATGATAAAATACATGTCATGCTCGCTCCGGTCCGACCTTCCTTTTTGAACTTACTCAGTCTCGATTGCTGCTCTGCTCTTTAGTGGACACACCTTGTGTTAATTTGACTCGTTTGCTGCATTATTTAAACCCTGTCCTTCTGTCTTAGTTTTGCAAAGTCAGTCCCTGAGTCTGCTGTGGTGTATCTTACCGAGTTTATTTATCTGGTTTGCCTCTGAGTCCAGTTCCACTCTGCTGTCTTGTTGCTTTGTTTTATATTGAGATTAAAACTCGTGCACTTCCATCCATTTCTGCCTCCAAGTTATCCTTTGTGTAACAATAAATAAACATGAGATTTTAATCCTTAACTTCAAGCCTCTTGCCCGAGTTCCAGAGCACTAAATGAACCATTGGCCACTCTATCAATTTTCGTTGTGCTTGTTTGAACTGCCCATGCTTGAGAATATATATGAAGACAGTACTTTTGGCATTCCAGTCATGCCATGCACTTTCATTGAAGAGGCTTAGGAAATCTTGCTGATTTTCTGGCTGTTGTTTACGGGATGACAAAACCATGCAAAGTGAGTCTGAAAACAGAGGTTCCACACACAGGGAATGCAGTTGAAAATCACATTATTGTCATGTTTTCATTTAGGTGACCTTATCCTGCTAGGTTTCATTTGTTTTTTATTTAGAAACATAGAGTGCAAGTAGACAGCGCCCTTTTCGCACACTGCTGTTCTCTGAGTTGTTCAGATGGTCATTGTTCCTAAGCAGCTCACTGTTCACTCACTCTTTGCATACTTGCCCCACACAAACGCGAATGCTATGACTAGCCTAGCCTACATGTTATAAAATACATCTCAAGACATTTGCACAAACAAGGAATTGCAAAGTATTACGATCATTTTGGAAATAAACTGCCCTTTCTGAATGAAGAAATATGAATACAAAAATATGTAGCCTACAGCTGTAAACCTGTATTGTGACACTTCAGGATCACGCTAGACCACAGTGCTTTGCAAGTTTAACTCAGAGGTTCGAGTGTCTGACCCCTTGAGCCGGCAGTGTAGGTTCGAATCCTGATGCATATGCTTGCAAGACAGCTGTGCAGGCATAGATTGGGTTAGATGATGATCCAGAAAAACCTGTCTAAGTAAAATGGGCATTGTTAAGACAGGTCACAAGGTCTCTGTGAGTGCTGCAGGAATCCTAGCTATTTACTTCAATTAGCTTGAATGTTGCAGTTTACCACTTTCCTGACCGTTTTTCTACGATGTCTGCCTTGGGGAAATGATTAATGAATGGAATTAATTCCCTGACCAATCAGAACTTATTGGTGTGAGAACAGCAAGAAGATTAGTGACATTTAGCTTTTTTGCTGCGCATGTTGTGGTTTCCTCCAGACAAAGTTCCTTAGATTAATTCATCACTAGGAATAGCTTGCTTTAATGTCCTATTTTTTAACATTCCATTGATCATAATAAACTTGAAATCCTTAAACATAGTGCTGGTCAAAGTATAGTTCCAAACTTCTTAACTGAGAGACAACATCACAAAACATTGCATTTAAATACCAAGTATCAGAAGGTGAATACCATTTAGCAAGTTCTCAAATTCAACACAGCATAAGCAAGTCTCTTTAAAACATAACCTCTTAAAAACAGCCCCTTAATTGTCCAAAAACCATGTTGAAAGAGGCAGCATAACTCACCCCCATGTTTATACCCTCAACAATGACTTTCAGAGGAGCAATAATAGTGCTAAATGTAGAAGACCTGCTAATTACCAAGAAGTATCCTCTTGAACAGGCAGCATAGCAAGAAAAGGCATACAATATTAAAATACAGAAAGGAGTGCTTGTTGGAGTGCAAATCCATCTCTCCTGTACACTGGCAGGCAAGACAATCAGATAAAACATACAGTTTTGAAAGGGGGAAGGGGTGTGAGAAAAGTACCTTGGCATTCAGAGACCTCCTTAAGTAACCAGGAATGAGACATGGCTGATCCTCCTTATTAACCGAGCTCTGTTCACCTCCACGGCCCTCCAGTGATGAATTCATAGGGGATTAGTGCCCTGTCTGATTCTTTGCCCTCAGACTCCCCGTGTCTCAGGCTGTAATGTAAAGCCAATGCTAATTTCAGGGTGCAGTGGTGCAAACGGGCCTTGACAGACCGGGCTATAGCAGAGCTTGAACCCTTAGCCGTGCAGTGTGGTGCTGGTCTGAATGCTCCCAACAACATCTAAAGTCCAGTCTATTAGTGGATAATCGGTTTTTTAAAAAATCTAACTCACCTGCATGAAGAATTCTTACCCTGATGTGTATCTCTATTATAATATTATATATCCAAATAAATAAAATTAATATAAATATTTGTAAAGAAGTATCTTTAGCATGCCTTTTTTTAGCTTTCTTTTTCCCAGATTTTCCCAATACCTGGTTGAACAAGTTGACTCACTACAGCAACCATACTTTGAGGGGGATATATACATACTGGGAGGAGAGTTATAGGCACATAAATCCTCTGATTTTTGATGTAAAAATATTGCTTCTTTTTCATGATGCAGCTGCACCGGCACTAAGCCATTGGAGGAAGGGGAACTTGGCACACATTCAGTTTGTGCCACTACTAGAGATGGATAAGGATATTGGATGATGAACTTAAGAAACCAGCTTAACCAGCTCAACCTCCTGTCATGGTCAATAATGGTGTGGCTGGGATTCAACTCAACAGTTAAGTTTTAAAAGTATAACCAGGCTTTAAAATAAGATGCCTTCTCCTTTGAATGTCCCATTGAATATCCCAGGTGTGTTTCCTCCTTGGAATGTCCCAGGTTTATTCAGATATCTCTATTCAAATAACTATTCAGGTAATGTCAATTCCTCAGGTCTTTGAGTCAATAGACACAATGTCATCTTTGCACACTTGATAGACACAATTATAGCTACTAGATACTTAGTTTTTTTAATTAAAATCTAATATCTGTCCCAAAACAATGATGTGTCTCATTATTTTTCTGTGAGTTCAGTGAATCCTGAATTTTCTCCCAGCAATGTTGTATCTGTTGAGCATATCTGGTATATGCTGTTTTATATACAAACAAAATCAATATTTAGGGGAAAAGATCTTGCTCAAATACACTGCTTTGATATTGACTCTGAAGTCCCATTCATAATTTGTAATAGAAATACAATAGGAAGGTAAAGTTAACTACCATATCATGTATTTGATCAAACTACATCTAATCGTATTTTTACAAATACGATTTATAAAAACATTTATGTACATGTATTTAAAATTATCGGTTGCATTTATCAAGTTGATGAACAATTATACATGCACAAAATTGCTGTTACTGGTTCAGAAAACAATAAAAACTCACAATTTTTTAAGTAATTAAGAACAGTTTTGCCTATCATCCCACATTATGACAGTGAAGACCAGTAGGCCAGACTTATGAAGCCACCTTTTCATATCAAGACTACCTTTTTTTTAATCCATCATACATTACTTTTATTTTATTTATTCACTTGGACTGAACTATTTCCAATAGATAGAATGTTGCATTCTCAAAAGTATTGTAGCTAACAATATAAACACTAATTTAAAACCCTTTTTTGTTTTAAAATTAAAACCAACAACATAATAATAATAATAATAAATTAGATATTCATTATATTATATACTTTTAATCATTACACTGTCTTGCTTTCACCTGCTTGTGGTTTCGTTTTGGCCTACCACCTTTCTTGCTTTGCCTTAAATGGTTTTCATGTCATTCCTATAATTGCTGAAACAATGGGCTCCTCATTTTCCATCATGTAATAACTGTCAAGTAGTGTCTTAACTTTTGGGATCTCTCTCCCTCTCTTGACTATCTCCCTCTGCTTTCTGTGCACCTCACAGTGACCTATAAGCTTCATGTCAGCTGGACAATGGGTGTATCTCATTTTGGCATTAAACCGTTACAAGCTATGTTGTGTTTGATACAAAATACACACTCTAAAAGGTGTTTATGAGCAGATAGCAAAGTGGTTTTCAGGGTATGTAAAGCTCATTATGTGCAACCAATTTTCCATTACAGTTGGATTGATTTGGAAATCATCCTATAGTTTGTCAATGATTTGCAGTGTTTTAGTGACTGTAAACAGATGTACTTACACTGAGGCACAAAGAATCTCTTATAAGAGAATATGGCTCCTGTTGAACTTATACTGCAATAATACTGCATGAGCTAGCTATATGATGGATTCTGACAGGAAGTGTGTTCTGAAAATGCATCTCCTCTTTCCCTGTTTTTCTCCTCACAACAGTGGAGGCTGGTTAATTAAAAACAGCGGAGACACAAAATTTACCTTTACATCTATCAATATATTCAACCTGTTCCCATTTATCCTCCTTGATTATCAATAAAACAAGTAATCAGAGTAATCAACATCAATTGATGTAAACAGAGCAAATGGTTTCAAGTTTAATTTTGTAATAGTAATATTTTTCTTTGATAACCTGTGTAGAATTTGTTATACCTACATAGTATGGTGATTTCTGGATAATTGTAGTTTGGTAAAACAGAGATTTGGGAGGAGAACTCTCAGACAACCCCTCAACCTATCATGCCTCTTCCGATCCCTTACATGTATATAAACACCACGTACCTTTTTCCCATCATGCTCAGCATTTCAGGCATTCAGTGTTTTCTGTATCACTTAGCTCGCACTGCTTTGAAACAATGGATATTCAACTCCATACTTCGGATGATGACCTATCCTGTGCTCTGGAGGCCAGCTTCGGGATGACTTCTCCACAGGTAGCAGTGGGTGGAATTCTCCTCTCTCCCGCCTAATTCTGCGTCCTCCGCGTTGTTTGAAATGTATCCCGTGGTTGCAGCAGCTGTCCTTAGGGGGTTGGAATGGACTAAAAAGAAAATCTTGATCTATTCAGATAACAGGTCTACCGTCGCAATAATAAATAAAGGCCGTTCATGATCCAAAACTACCATGTCACTCCTCCGCCGTCTCACTTGGGTGTCACTATGCCATCAGTTCATTTACGTGCAGCTTACATTCCCGGTCACCATAACAACGTTGCTGACAGTCTTTCTCATTTTCATTTTCAGAAATTCTTCAGTGTGGCCCCGGAAGCTCACAGGACCCTCAAACATGTTCCTCCATAGCCATGCACCAAATCACTTATTCTGTTTACAGGGCTGGCAGTCTTTTGGGGGATTCCCTCTCCACGAGGACACGATGACTCCTCCCCTTTTGACTCCAAGCCCAAGTTCATTCTTTTCTATTCCTTCTCAATAAACTCACTATAAATGCTATGTCATTGTCTGAGAGTTCATAGTACTGAATTATAGTTTGGTAAAACAGAGATTTGGGAGAAGAACTCTCAGACAACCCCTCAACCTATCATGCCTCTTCTGATCCCTTTCAGGTCTATAAACACCATGTACCTTTTTCCCATCGTGCTCAGCATTTCCGGCATCCCATCTCCTCTCCATCTCAACCTTCATCCTCTCCTTTCTCTGAGGGGTGGGGGTTCATAATCTTAACTACTATCTCAATTTCTTTCATCCAAAAGGAAAAGCGGGGGGGATTCCCTCTCCACAGGGACGCGGCGACTCCTCCCCCTTTTGACTCCAAGCCCAAGTTCATTCTTTTCTATTCGTTCTCAATAAACTCACTATAAATGCTATGTCATTGTCTGAGAGTTCATACGACTGAATTATACTCTTTTTCTTTGTCCTTAGTCAAGGTATAATGATTTCTTAACCTAATTTGTAACATTCTGTCATAAATAATGTCATAAATTCACAGGAAACCCCACAGGTTGGCTGAAATGTGTATTATTGCAAAATCTGGATCATGAAATCAATTAACAGGGATGGAAATTAATTATAATGGAAAAGTAATCCCAAGGCTTTCTCTGAACCTAAATGGTAACCATTTACTTTATTTATGTCAGCTGGTGTTGGTCACTTGTGAATAATTTTTATTATTTAATCAAGGATAAATGGAAACCGGATGAAAGTAATGATGGTTAAAAGGTAAAATTTGTTTCTCCCCTGTTTTGAGCTCACCAGCCTCCACTGCCTCACAGATAGTTTGGAAGTTCATTTAAGTGTTTGTTCAAGGGTCAGAACTGTTTGTGAAGAGCAGAAAATATTAATTTTTGTTTTTAAGTTAAATTAAGGACAAATATGGATTGAATTCTAAATCTATGGTGAAAATACACAAGTCTAAAAATAACAGGTGACATTGTTCAGTAAGTAGTGGATAATTTATTCCAACATATCCATATTTATAATGGAATCTATACCTATTCTCTGAGAGATGAGAAGTAGTTATCTGTACTGTTATCAACAATTATCACTCATTACCATGTAGAGTTTAACTATAAGCTTAATTAGAAGTTTCATAAGTAAAACATCCTTGGGTATTTCAAAAGAAAGGGCTGAATAGAACATACTCAGCATTGCATGAAGTAAATCACTTTTAAATACTTATTCATATTTAACTGGTATGTTGAAGCAAACTCTATGCATGGATGTTATGTAATTGCACACTTATCCTATGGTGGGTACAATTGACCAGCCTTGGAAAATTGTGAGGGGGTACACAACAGGTAGTTCATCATTTTTATATTCACATAAACTATTCTTTTTTTACCCAAAACTATTTATTTTGTGCAATGGCACTATTTTTTTCTAAATACACTTCATAGTCAGAATTTGCATACAAATACATTTCTATATGGGTGTTTCTGCATTCCATTTTATGCATTTTTTGCAGAGCATTTTGCGTTTCACAAACAAATAACATTTACAATGTATTTCACCCATTCTTGCCTGTTGCTTTAAGTGCTACCTAAGCGCCAATCAGATGCAGCCAGCCGTAATTGGCAATTCATTTCAGGGCTGGGAGAATATAGTGGAGTCATTTCCCTGCATTCAAACAATATCGAGGTCACATGAAGCTGACATGTCAACTTTCCACTTCATTACAGAAATAGCTCAGGTCTCATTTCAGTCTATATGCTGCACAGATAATTGTTTTTTACCTCTCTCCCCACAGCCAATTTACAAGCTTCTTCTTCCAAGGTGTAATGGAGAGAGGGAAAAATGTCTCCGGTTTTCACTTTTATTCATTGTTTATTAACTGCATGACATATGGAACACAAGAAGTAATATGTACCCCGTCCGTTTTTATATCATTTATATGGTGACACATGACAGGTACAGCTGAACTCCATAAGCAAGACTGAAAGAATAAATATGGGACAAAGACAAGGACAGAGCGAGAGAAAAAAAAGGAGTCAGAATGCGTAGCAGAAAAGCGGGACTGTCTGGAAGAGAAGAAAGGGAAATGATGCAATTAAACTGAATGTGAAGACTGAGTACATGCTGTTCACTGTAAAAGATGTCAGGCATAGCTGTGCCTTAAAAATAATAGTAATAATTCAACTAATTCAAGGCTGAATTTGTTTATATTTTCCCAACATTCTTTTTTTCAGAATTATTATTGAAAATCTCTCCGGTAGATTGAATTGTTCCTTTTGCTAAGATACTCCCTCAATATGATGAATATTAAATTGTTCTTCATTTTTGTCTCTCTTTGAAATCATTTTCCTTCAGACTGAGGTTTTGTTAAAGACATTCATGGAGGAACAGTGACATGCTATCACAACTCCCTTTCACTCTCATCTTCTCCTCATCATCTTTTCTCTTCTCCCCCAGTCTTTCCTCTTACACGATACATGCACCTCTTGCCTCACCACCTTGGGATAGTCTGATTTCTGAAGAGAAACACCTTCTCCTCTCTCTCCTTTTTAATCCTCTTTGCATCCCACTCTCCTCCACCTCTCCACTACTTCCCAGTTGTGTCATGGCTGCATATTTCATTTTTAGTCGAAGCATGCACATGCTGTAGTGCTGTCAGCATAGTGCTACATATGGCACAAGATGTCTCAACAATGCTAAGTGCTAACCCAGACCATGCTTTATTTTAAACTGAAGTGTAGTCATGTCACTATTTCAAACTGAACTTTTGATTCTAAATCTTTAGCCAGCTGCAATCTTTAAATTCAGTTTCAAGTCTACAACTAGAGGTGTGGGTGTGGCTGTTTAACAGACCTACACTGACAAGTCAATGTAATTGCTGATGGCCGCAGTAAAGAAAATGGTTCAGTATGAAATGTTAGTCTCCACAGGGCTGTTCTGCACATTCCAATGAGGACAGCCAGTTGTTTTGTGTAGTGGAGTTGCTGGGAAGTGGATGGTAGGGGCCGGGGGGGTGACAGAGCCGTGCTGTTAATTGCTTCCTCACAGGGGGCTTTTTCTTCTCTGGGACATGCTGTCTGTTCTTTCTACTGCTCCTGGTCTTTTTTCCCTTCGGTTGGAACCTGTTGTAAAGGACGCCATGGCGAAAGAATTTCTCGCTGTATGTCACCTCCCCCGTGGAGTTTCGTCAAACAAAAGGAAGATGCTTTCATTTCATCACACCAGGGCTTCCGCCTTGCTCGGGAATCGTAGGGATGCAATTCTCGCCTACTTTGCCATCAACCACCCCCCCCCCCCCCCGCCAACCCTCCCATTCTTGTTTTCTTTTGGCTAATCTAATTGACCACATTAAAGAACCATTTAATCTTTATCATCGCTTGCAGCCGTCTTTTCTGTGCCTGGTTGACTTACAGACGGACATCTCACCTTGAGGTAGCTCAGAATGACTCCTTTGATCTTTGAATTCATGCTGTAGGTCTCCTGGAACAATGGTGTGCCAATTGTGTGCATGCATGTACAAATGTGTATGTGTGTTTATTTGTATTTGAGAGCTTGTGGGCATATACGCAGAATGACCCAGTATATTTAAGGTTTCAACATGGTGTGACACCTAATGGAGTTGGACGGGGTGGGTGGGGCAGCAAGAAGCACAAGACCAGAGCCGTTTAGCCATTTTATTACATTTCACAATAAACAAAATCAATACTTTCCCAGTACTCAAACAGAACCAAAAAACACACCAGGGTAAAAAAACCCAAGTGAGACCACACAAGTGAATTAATGAGTTTCTCTTTCCCCATTTTACCCAAAAAGAGTTGCCTGGCATCATCCACCGGCATGATTACAGCTCACCGTGGTCCTGAAGCGGGATCCCCACCAGCGTTCGGGGCGCTACGGCGCTGTTGGCGGGTGGCTGGGCTCTGATTTAGAGGGCTGAGGCGGGCTTGGGCAGGCCCATGCCCCATCCCATGCCACATTGGCTTTTCGGCATCTGGTACAGAATTACAGCACCCATTCTATGTGGAAGATGGTGGTTATAGCTTGCACCTCGGTTCAATAGCTTGCTCCTAATTTTCTGGAGGATTCCTAGCAGCTATGTGTAATGGACAGCATCCCAAAAAGACATCAACTTCTTGTCCCTCCTGCGTCACAGCAATTTTTTTAATTTAAACCTGGAACATTTTACTTACTAAAATACTTTTCAAAATCTTCATCTTTTACAGTGGTGGTGTAAAACTCATAACATTCATCATCTATAGCACATAGCTGTGTAAATAAGTGCAGTCATTTTCCTTCAAAATCTGTGTGTACCACTTAAGATTGAGAGGCGTGGGGTTATTTCCCCAGTTCTATAAGGGGTTATTTGATTCTAAATATCAGGCTGGAAGAAGACCAGGAGGAGGTAAAAGTGTCATTGTGTCTTCAGAACTGCAGCAAGTGAAGACTTTGGCTAAACCGCTCACCATTTGATGCAGAGAGATACTCCTATCACACCATCAACAAAGCACCTATTGGCGGCCTGCTTTTCCCAGAAATTCTCTCTTCCAGTTCTCTCTGATGGTCACCATTCAGGTAGGGGGTAACAGAGGTAGCTAGAGGGCTGAATGGAAGCTCTGCATGAAACGATTCACTGCATATATGTGATTGCTCATGTCTTCAATAGAATATCGTGGTAGTGCTCCAAGCAAAAAAAAAAAACACATTTGCTCCTTCTCATTCTCATTCATTCTCATTCCTCATTTTCATTCTTTCTGCAGCAGTTTTTCAAGAAGTTTTCCTTCTTCCTGCATTCTCAGGGTAGCTGCAATCCACAGCTTCCCCTTATCACCAAGGCAGTTTAACTAGGAAAAAAAGCACTCTTCCTTTTTCTCTTACCATCTGCTGAAGAGACTTCCTTCATCTTCGTCCAGTCTCTGATGGCTTCCCCTCCAGATCCATTGCAAACCATTCCCAGTTAATCCCTGCTTCCACTAACCCCCCATTTCTCCTCCAGTTCTCTGATGTTGCAGAGCTACTGCTTCTGGGCCCTGGGCCCCCAGAGGGGCCAGCCCAGACGGGGGCTGCCACTTCTCAGTGCGTGCTACCGCCTGGGCTATGGCCGCTCCCACTCTTTTTTTAATGAGGAGTTAACAATCACGCACAAGGAGTCCATCAGTGCTATAGGAATATGTGCTACTACTGACTGAATTACACGGCCAAAGCAGACATGTTACTTTAACAAGCCCATAATCACATAAAAGCACCATGCCTACAGAAAAAAACCCTAATTATCTGGATATGGTGTGTCCGTGGCCACCAGAGTATTTGCTTTTACCATGCCATTGGGGGCTTGGAGATTAGATGAACGAAGCACTCCTGTTACTGAAATTACAGTCATGTGAGAAAATGGAGGGATTACAAGCTATGAGCAGTCTTGGAATTATTTATGGAGTGCCAAGCTCTATAGAATGAGCACACTATTATAATACTGCTCAGGACTGCATAGGTTTCTGCAGGAATTATGTTTGGATCTTCTTCCAGTGCTGTTGTACCAGATGCAAATTGTAAATAATTCAGCTATAGCTGGCTTGTACAAATTTTATGAAAATTACAAGTGATTTGTTACTAGACTTGAGAAGAAGTTTAGCACTTTCATCAATTTCAATTTGATATTGAAAAAATGCTGAAATTCTATTGGATGTTGCTTGAGTGGAACTAGCACATTTTTAGAAAATAACTTAACAATAACAAAAAAAATGGTCCATGTATCCTCCTCAGAGGTTACGGGTTTGTGTGGGTTTAATAGAACAGTAAATTAGCGAGTAGTACACTTGAGAGAAAATAGAAATTTCCTCTGAAAATCTGAAATAATTTAAGCAGATTGTCCTTCAACAGAAAAAAATTAGGACAAGATAGCAAAACATTCATTTTGTGAGCTAGTACATTTAGTACACAGTGGACAAAGAAATGCTCTAGTGCATTATGAAAAAAAGGAAAAGGGATTAGCAAACAGTACAGTCAAAATGCTAATCAGTGCCAATTTTCAACAATATGGAGGCAACAATGTACACCTCTATCATTATCATTTCTACAAGACACAGAGACAAGAAGGAGGGGCCACATTCTCTCACACTGTTGCATATACAAGCTAAATGAATGTGAAAATGCAAATCGCATGCTTGGAAATACAATCCTGATATGTTAAATCACATAAGAGCCCCAATAAATGGAACCTCATCCATAAAACGTCTGTAGAAATCCATTCTACATGTACTGGTGCCCATCTCCTTCGCCATACCGATTGTGCACTCGTAACTTCCCCTTTCTGCCCGTAAATCTCCCTCTACCCTGTGCACTTCATGGATATATATGTTCCATGCCCCCCCCATTCTCATCCCCCGCCTGCTGTGTTTGCTGAGTGTGAAATAGTGACTCTAGCACTCTGTGGACAATTGCCTTTTAAGAGCGCTCAATTTATATTTGAATAAAGATGAAACGAGTGGAGGACAGGGGAATGAGGGGAAGATTTTCGAGAAGAGGGAGAAGGCTTGATGCATTGAGAATGTGAGTAAAAAATAAAAAGAAAAAAGATACATAGCCCACTCTGACGAATACATATATATTCTTTATGGTCATTTCTGCAAGGCTGACCTGGCACTCAAGGTTATTAAAAGGAAGTGACAATTTGGCCTGTCAAATTGGGGGGTCGGGTGGGTGTGAGGGGTCGGGGTAGAGGGAACTCTGTAAAAGAAATCTAGGAAAATGGGGCTGGGGGTAGTGGGAGGTTAGGCGTAGTGCTTTTATTTTTATATCCCAGTAAAGAAGATTGATCTCATACATTTTCTTCTTAAAAATGGGCCCTTTTATGAAGAGAAAAAAGTGAGAGTGAATAATGTTCCCGGACTACACAGTGGGGGAGCTTTTTCTGCAGAGACCGTTTCTGCTAGATCCTGTTGTGAATTCCGACTAAGCAGAGCAAGGTTGGGGCCCTGGGTGCATCTATCCATGAGCTTTGTGGCTGCAACGCAAAAATCTATCCGATCGAGGCAGACCAGCCGCAGGGGAAACTATATTGTCTGGGGATCAAAGTTTTATCCATTTCAATGAGAGATTTTCTGGGGAATCCACTTGTAGCTATGATGCTATATTTCTTTATGATGATATCCTTGATTCTTCCTTGAATGTTAATGTACTGGCCCATACTTTGTAACCTCTTCCTTTACAAATGACCAACATATCCATCCTGACTTAAGAGTTGCTAAAGATGAAAACTTATTGTGTAATGTCATAGCTTTTGATGTAATTTTTCATGTATTCACCATACATATACGATATTTAAAAAGTTGCAGTATGTGTAACGATCAGGCATTGCATAAACAAAGAAAAGCGGCACAGAGAGTGAAGGCAAGACAAATCATTCTTGATTGCTAAAACTACTGTTGATGGGATAAGCATTCAGATCTTCTTCTCCTCTGATGTGTGTTCATTCATATTCATATTCACTCACATAATTAGGATTGAGGATTACCCTGCACTGCTCTGGGAATGACAAATAACACACCGGACCATCCGCCTGTCTGACTCACGTCTTTCATGTATCCACTGCGTTTCCCTGAACTGCTCTGACACATGCAAGGTACCAGAGGGTTACATTTAGGGGCACCCACAAGATTAGCAGTGGAGGGGATCTAGATTCTCAGTGCAAGAGAGGCCTGGGTCAGGCATATTTGTAGGTTTTACCCAGGTGATTTTTCAGTCACAGCCCTACTGTGGTACTCTAATCCCCTGTTCCAAAACCACCCAGCATGTGGAGGGCCTGAGAGAATTGAAAGTCAGTGGTCTAGTTTGCATGTACTCTTACAGCTAGTCACTATCAATAAGACTTCATCTGACAGAGAAATACAGGAAGTGAATTATTACAAGTTTGGGTTCTGCATTACATCATTGATACTGATACTATGCAGCAGCTATGCACAGTTAGCCTTTCCACACCAGGGGTGGGTATCTTAAAACCAGATAAGGTTCCTCAGATTACCATTACTTCGTTTTAACTATGTTCCAAGGCCCCACAAGCCATGGGTATCATCAATGGAAGATGCACCTCTCCTCAAATTAGCACTAGGTTTATTGTAGTACTGTGTGGTGAGGTTGGTCCAAGTAAGTAGATTTAGGCCTGCTTCAGCTCCAGCACTGTTTTGCAGTTGAATTGTAACAATTTTGCGCAAGATTATTGGAAGGTAATGCATGCACAAGCTCAGAAAAACAGTTAATGAATTTACTGCAGGTAATTGATAATTAAATATGGGACCAATGAGGTTATAGGTGGGAGGAGCTAACAGTGTTACCTTATGTATACCTATGTACGTCAATGTATGTAGGTCTATTACATCAGTCAAAAATAGAATCCATGAAAGTGACACTGTAGATGTACAAGTAAGGACTGGATGGCTGCACTTATACCTGTGTAGTGTGTGCCCATATTTATCATGGGGTCCTGTTTTCATCCCTCTATTCTATTGCGTCCAGCATAGTTCACCCCCAAATTTGTTGGCTTTGGTAGGATGCGTAAAGGCTTTTTTTTTTGAGGAGCACTCAGTCAAACGGCACGCTTGAATTGAGACGGCACCTCAAATGTGCCGTCCAAAATGGCTTTTCCCCATCCTGCCATCTTTTTTTGTCTTGCCCTCATTTTTTCCTCCTCCATCTCTGAAGAATATGATTTGTCATGGTGAATGGGGGAGATAAAAAAATGTTTACTCCGAGAAAAAAAAAAGAAAGAGGCTCCAACTCCTTTTAATATATTCTTTTAAACGAATCGGCGCAGTGGCACAGAAAAAGATTAATTTATCACGCCATCAAACACAGGAAACGCTGAAAAGTGGAATCAGTGTAAATTGTAACGCACTGACAATGGCCCGCTCCACAGATGGATTTCTCTGTCTGCTTTTGATATTGAGATGAAAAAAAGCAATCTCGTCAACTCTTATCAAAACTTTCTGACACTGGGGTAATTTTGATCCATTAGCTTGCCACAGTTTCCCTCAGTGAATTTTCCATCTTTTATTTTCTCTCTAAAAAAGATCCCTCGTTATTTTAATGTTTCATGATAAATCTGAAATATATACCATATACTTTGTATGTGAAGTATAGCTGAATTTGAAGTAGATGTCACAGTATGCCATATGAATTCAAAGCTTGTCTTTCTTGTCATTAATCCATTATTAAACAATAGTTGTAACCAAAAGCTGCTGTTTATAACTTCACATTCATGAGTCATTGTTACCCAGGAGCCAAGAGGTACATTACTGGACGTACTGAAAAAAGGGAGAAGGCCCAAGAGCTCAGCTCCTGTGACCACTGAGGGCCACCCCACTGGAGTGTGTCCATTGGGCGTACAGATGTTTTAATTTTCAGTTTATTCGCAAAGGATGGGGTTGATAATAGGTGTTTGTATGCTAGGTGGCTTGAGAAAAACAAACTCCCAGTTAAGCAAATGTCACTAGTGGTGAGGCTTTGCTCCAGACGACGCATCTGACGTACTTACATGTTTGAGGTAGGCAACGAGGCTACATCAGAACATTCTCGCAGTTCAGAACTCAATTCTGAGCACAAACTATGCCACCTTGGGAACATGCTGAGGGACTCAAAGCACGGGGATGATAGCAATGTACTGAATTGTTCACTTGTCACTAAAAAGTGCTGAACCTTGACACTGCGCGGTATGATCATGGAGGAGAGATAAGACTGAACCAGCCTCACTTTGTCGCTGTATGCTCAGCAGATTACTCCCATTTCAGAGCGGAGGTTCACAAAAAGTTAACAATAATTTTTAAAATGATTATATATTTTTTAAATAAAAAAACCTTTGAGTTGCCTCAGTAGACACAGTTTACTTCACATTGCTGCTGGTGGAATGTCTAAAGTAGTGGATCCACTTTGTCCAGGAAGCATGGGGCAGCAGATGGATTCAGGGACTGAGGGAATAGGAAAATGGTGAATATTCTATTCGGACTGAGCAGAAAGGACTTATTCTAAGTTTATTCCTCACAATGGATAATTAATTCTTGTCAATACTGATGATTTGCTTTGTCAAAACATTGATACTAACCCTGCCAAAGAGAATTTCAGGATTGAATTTCTGTTTTGGTCTCATTTACCCTGCTGATCACATGACCATTTGATGGAAACCATGGCAGCAATTAGGTACCACTCAGAGAGAATGTTAAAATGACACATTTTCCTACTCAACTGAGTTCAAAAGGATTGTTTGAGACTGGAAAGCAATTTGAGTATCACACTTATGTCCCTGTCACAGTAACACAAAACAGTTTTTAATATTTTAAGATGAGTAGCCTTAATGGAACATAAGCAAAAAACAGAAGCCAGTAGACAAATCTAAAACTATTAAAAGCACAACATTTCCAAGCATTGGATATGGAGTGAAAATGCAGACATGCATAGTTGATAAAGAACACATGTTGTCAGTTTACAATCTTTCCCACTTCAAACATAATTCAATTTCCTTTGTGAAGGAGATACCACATTTAATTAAATTTGTTTTAGTTTTCTTGCTGAGGTGCAATAGGTGAGAGACCTCAATTATAATGTTCTAATTAAAAACAAAAAATACTGAATGAGGAAAGAAACTTGAGAAGCTTATGAAGTTCCTGCTATCGCATCACATTTATTAAAGTGGAGAGGAGCTGCTCAAATTGAAAGTGACGGTAGCGTCTTGGAAGGCAGCGTTTGATTTCCAAATTATCATATTTTCTGAGTCAATAATAAAAAGCTTATGATAGCTCCTCAACTGCAGCACCGACAGTGTTTAATAAGCACAGGCCGACGGTGGGGGGAGATGGAGCGGAACGTAGCTGGGGGAGGGGGGTTGGCATGCTCTCTCTCTCGCTTCACCCTCCCTGTCAGACAGGAACAGAAAGTTGACAGGAAGTCAACATGACATCTCCGCTTAGCTGTCACTCTCACTCTCAATGCTTTTTGGGATCTTTTTTTTTTCATTAGGTCTCGATGTTCCCACTGGCCCACTAGCCCAGCGATGTCTTTGGACCTGTTTTGACCAGTTGTTCAAACTTTTCGATAACCTGCTCGGGTGAGTACGTTTCAACATTTTTATATAAAAATAACAGTTTCAACAGAAACACTAAAAAACATTTTTTCCTTCTATTTTGAAATAAAAAACATGCTCCAAAGAAAATGTTTGCTTGTCTCAAATGACATATAACACACTCAAAGGAAAAAAAGTTAGCAAAATTCTCTATATTTTCTCTAACTATTGTCAAAGCATGTGTTCCTGAGAACTGAACCATCAATTATCACTAATACTCAATCGTGTATGTTGATGAAAGATTGGCTTTCACAATGATAGCTACTGCATTATAAAATTGCATTTACACAGGGTCCCTAAAGTATTTAATGTCTGCACATGCATATCTATTTCCAAATCCTGTCTCCAAAGAGCTTGTTTCCACAAGCCTGTCATTAAAATAACCTTCTCAAAGGTGTAAGTTGCAGGTGTTAAAAGCCAAGTAATTAAAATCTATGGGGTCTATTCAGACCTGCTCTCACCGTGACTTAAGCGCTTTTTTGAGCCGTTGTGCGTCTTTTCACTGTCTGTTCCTATTCTGACCTTGTACCGTCACTTGTGCTTTGGAGACTTGCACGTTTGGTGTGGAGATTAATATAAATCGGGGTGATTCTCATTAAAATACCCTCTATGCGTATTCAGACCGTGGCTTAAGTGGATTTTCAGGACGCGTATCCTATACACTCCACAACCCTGTAAGTCTTGCATTCCTATCGATCAGACTTTGATATTATAATATTTTAATTTTTCAGTGTTATTCTCAGTGTTACATATTGCATGCATTAGGACAACCCCTGAAATCATGTTAGTTATTTCTGGATAACAGGACCATGTAAAAGTACTGTCTTTACCATTGCCAACAATTGAGCTGTTTGTTAGTCAATATCTAACATCATCAAATCTATTCAAAACAGTAATTTTGCTGCATTTCTGTCTTCTGTCTTGCTCTGTCTGCACATCTCCAATAAATATAGACTTATTCATGCTTTTGAAGTGCTGTCAATTTTTACATTAACTCCATGAACCCAAGAACAATACGTCACAGATCACAAGACACACCATATGCAAAATCATGAGGTCAAGTAAAACTATAGAGCAAAGTCATTATTCATCTTACATAACAAATTATAAAATATAGCAAGCCATGTTTATCGTTCAACAATAAGACACACTGTAAAAATTGTATGTCAGGTAATTAAACATTTATTTGACATTCATTTACCTAAAATCGAAAGAATTATTATGCTATTTAAATTAAGAAGCTGAGATGACATTCAATTTAATCAAGGAAGCTGACAAAAAAACAGAAAGGCAACAGGATGATGTAAGTTGTTCAGTTGAAACACCAGCGACTTTGCAGTGCAAATATATATTGCTTTCCTGTACTGTAGGTGAAACTATGGCACACAGCAGGCATGTAGGATAAACATGCAGGGTATCACTTATTTTGCAAATTGTTACATAGACAGTTTATTTTATATGAAATGATATCACTGTGGTCTCTCCATCTTGACTAATTTCAAAGACTGTCAGGAGATATAGCGACGTGACCCTATCATGAATTAGGCAGGGACTCAAGTGCAGACAGGAATGAATAATAAACTTGCGTTTAATAAACAGCCACAAATCCAAAAATCAAACCCAGGGTTAGGCAGGGTCAAAACCAGGGAGACACAGTGAAAGTACCAAATCACAGTCCAGGGGCAAAGAGGAGAACAGACAGGCAAAAAGGTCAGACCAGGAAAACTTGGCAGAAAAGAATTCAAATCACAATCCAAAAAGTGAAGTAAAAAAAAATTAGGAACAGATCACAATGAGCAGGCAGGCAGAACACAAGGAAAAAGGCAGGTTGCGAAACAGATGAAACACACTGATATGGAACTGGAAAAGAATACATGAGTAAACAGGGTTAAAGTACACAGGACTAACAAGCAAACAAGATACAGGTGAACAAGTGGGGCAGGTGAAACAAATCGGTAATCAAACTGACAATCAGGGAAACAGTGGGCGGAGAAAACACAGTCAAGCGAAACAAAAACAAAAGCACATGGACTGAAAACGAAAAAAAAAAACAAACCAGCTAAATAGCTGCAGACATGGCAGTACACCCCCACCCTCCCCCCCACGGGCGCCACTGGGCATCCTGGCAGGTAAACCAGGGTGCAGTCTATGGAAGGGGGGGCTAGTGGGGGCTGCTGTGGACCGGCTTGACCTTGGAGACATGGAAGGTCGGGTGGATGCAGCAGAGTGTGGGAGACTGACCACCTTGGCAATTGGGTATGGACCAATGAAGCGTGGAGCCAGCTTACGGGAGTCCACCTTGAGAGGCAGGTGGCAGGTGGACAGCCACACCTGCTGCCCCTCGATGTAGCAGGGAGCCTTGGAGCGACACTAGTCAGCTGACCGCTTGATCAGGGCAGATGCACGCAACAAGGTGGCCCAAGCAAGCCTCCAGGTCTGCCGGTACCGGCAAATGAATGCCTCCGCAGACAGAACCCCCACCTCCTCCTCCTGGACAGGGAACAGCAGAGGCCTGATAACCCAGGTAGCACTGGAATAGGGGCATGACGATGGAGGGGGATGGCAGGGAGTTGACAGACTTCTCCACCCAGGCTAACTGTTGACTCCAGGAGCTGGAATCCCACGAGACGAGACTCCACAACACCTTCTCTTGCTGCTGATTCGCCCACTTGGTCTAGCCATTAGTCTGTGGGTGGAAACCTGAAGACAGACTTACAGAAGCCCTCAGCAACTTACAGAACACCTTCCATAAATGAGACAAGCTCTCCAGTCTCTTTGGCTGTGGGCAATTTAGGCAGGGCAATAAAATGAATGACTTTAGAAAACGGTCAATTACAGTGAGGTGTTACCCGAAGGGGGCAGTGATAGCTCTGAGAGCAAGCAGACTTGGGAACAAAAAGACGGTTAGCAGGACAAGTACTAGGGCTAGCCTCCCCCTGTTGGGACGAATTGACCACAGACTCAATGCCTCACCTAGCTGCAGCCAACTAACAGTGGGCTGGGAGGATAATGCTCGACTCAGACCCCTCCACCATGGAGGAGGACCGGGAGAGGGCATCTGTTTTATCGTTCTTCGATCCAGGGCGGTAGGACAGAGTGAAATTAAAACGGGCAAAGAACAGGGACCATCGAGTCTGATGAGAGTTGAAGCACTTCGCTGACCAGAGATACTCCAGATTTTTGCGGTCAGGCCAGACTAGGAATAGAGTACTCGCCCGCCCTAGTCAATGCTGCCACACCTCCAATGCCAGCTTGACTTCCAGAAGCTCCCGGTCCCCGATGTCATAGTTGCTATCCAAAGGGGAGAGGTGGCATGAAAAGAAGGTACTGGGATGGAGCTTTTTGTCCCACCCAAACACTTGAGTGAGTATACAACCATTTCACTTTTCCTTGTCAGAGGGCAACATTTTCTTTTGCAATCCCACATGCAAGGTAAAGCTGCAGACAAAAGTCATTTACATAGTCTAATAAATTAACAGGTTCATGAGTTTTCCACTCATCTGCAATGACATTCAGTGGGCCTCACACAGTCCAAAATCAAAATGTTTTAGGCTAAACCCAATAGTTTGCAGACCAATGTCTCTGACAGCAAGCATTACCTAAGGTGACCCCTCCTCCTAGTCAGCAGATAGCTCTGGACAGTAAGAGCGCAGGATTGGGAGAGGAGGCTGTAAAATTTTGTGCACTGTCCTGTGGCCACTGGCATGGCAATTGGCAGGCCATGACCGGGAAGGTGCAGCTACTGGCTTGTGCCACTAGGGGATTGGCCTGGGACTCTACTGTCTCGTGGCACTCAAATTGTACAGAAGCAACAAGAGGGGCCGCCTGCAGCCTCACCTCTCAGGCTTCTTTTGGTAGCAACTGGCTTGCTCCATCAGGAGACTGGCCTGGGACAGTACTGTGCTGTCAGGAGATGCTGGAATTGTGCAGCTTAGTGGCAAGTACATTGCAAGACTACCACATGATAAAGCCAAATTTTGTGTACTGTGCTTTGGTTGTGTGACTGGAATGGAGTTGCAGTTACTGTCTTGCAGTTCAGTAAGAGTCAGATCACAAAGCTTAGCCTAGCTTTTGACTTTTTATGCTAATGGTCAAAATGGGTAGTCAGTTGTGTTTAAAAATCATTGCTTTTCACCTCATTTCCAGGTACAGAACTTTTGTTGGGGTATTACAGGCATTGATAGTCTGTTTTTGTGCTCTCACGTGTTCCAAATCCCAGCTATGTGTTCTCCAGGATGTCGTTCTGCAAGGGCTGTTCCTCCGAGGTGTCTTGCCTTTTCTGGGTTTAGTTAAAATGGTCCACCAGCCTGTCCAACTGTGTATAGTAAATCCAGGGCTTCCCAGCGATGGAAGCAGATACCATGGAGAGTATGCTGTAGGCACACATGACACACCAACCCTGGTGACTGCGATTTCAGACACCTGAATGTGCTACATTCTGACTGTTGGAGAATTGTACTCAGTCTTGGTTTCCAGGAGATGATAGTCCAATTGCCTGGGATCCTTTGGCATAGGCTCATATCACTGGCTGGTTACTGCTGGCTGTGATGATTATCGGCACCAACTTTGGAGGGGTTCTTGGCTTGTTGTTCCTTAAGGCACATCTGGCTGGATCCATCTGTGTGATGGAAGGGCCAGATTTACTAAAGGCTTGAGACTGCTTTTCAGGTGTAAAAATATCATCTCTGTATTTACGTGCAAATTACTAAACAGTCGCAATGGGTGAAAATTGCAATTAAGATGGAATTTGCAGTGACTACATCACTTGATTCACAGTAAAATCTGCTCATGCATATGTATACCTGGGGTGAAGGCGTTAAAACAGGGCGGAAATTTTTGCAAGTGAGGCCAATTAAGTATTTGATCTAATTTACTAAACAATGTGTTTAATTTTACTATTTACTTGCAGTGATTGTGACTCCCCTCTTTGCATGGGATTGTTTGTGACTTCTGAAAGCAGGTGGAAATTTTGCGCTAGTAGTAGCCATATCTATAGAGAGTGAGAGGGTGGAACAAGTGGAATGTGTGAGCCATGTTGTAACAAACTTGCTCCAATCTTTGTTAATATTCTTTCTGTTGTTGGACCATCAGCTGCAAAATGAGGGCGTTTCAGTTTTTGATTGTGTAATTTGAGCTAGTCTTAATAAATTGGTTGTTAATATTTTGGTGTTTGCTACTGCAAATGAGTCGCAATATAGTAAATGTGTGTTGGCTGCGACTATTCATTTGTAAATTTGGCCCTCAGAGTTGGGCACAATTCCAACAAGGCAGGTTCAAAAACAATAGTTTACACAGTGGCCGAATTACATTCAAATACCTAATAATAAGCAAGCCAGAAAAACATTCAAACGTACTCTCTCTCACTCTGCACGTTACAGTCATGTTAAGGCCTTTTTCATTTCTAGAATGTAACTATGTCTTGTACATTGGACTGCAGTTGTTCAGGATTCTGGATACAGTCTAGTTCTGGCTAGTAATCCCTCCAGAGTCCTGGTATTCTCTCATTGCTGCTATGGTCATGTCCTGTAGGAAACAGAGACAGAGAGAAGAGAGCACTTTGTCTCATTTCCTCCTTTATATAGTATCTCTTGATTACACAATGGGGATCAGCTGTGTAATGAGGTTGCTTTCAGCTGCTCTCTAGGTCCAGAACTGGACAGGTCTCATAAGGTGTGTCATGTCATCTTCTCTACTTTCCAAGAGCAGTCCCCATTGCTGAAGACTGGCAGCTCAGATGCTACTCTGAATTACTCTAATTTGATAAAACATCATGAAATTAAAATACAGCCAAAATATTACTTATAATATATTGTAGTATATGATTGGATTTACACCCACCATACATTTGCAATGGTTTTAATGGATGTATGTTTACCAATATATTTGTATTATGTATAACCAAGTTGGCTAGGCTGTAGTAAACATCCTGAGAAGGGGGGTTGGACTTTGTAGATTTGTCAGTGATTTTCAGCTAAGTACAGAAATGGCATTGTGGTCTATTCATCCATGTGTCAAGTAATTAAAACTGAAAAGCTAGGCTACTGAACCTAAACAAGACAAATACAGTTTCATCGGAGAAACCATGTGGCCCTGGTAGACAAAAACAGAAGAAGGCTAATTTGCCTCAGTGTTTGCAAGGCGACCTTACAAACTAGTTCACTATTAGCAGATTTACTTTGCAGATGCACCCCCCACCTGCATGTCAATCCAGAGAGCAAATCATTTAAATGAAAGTAAACCACAGGCACTTGCAACTTATTGCATGTAAATGCCCATTTAATGGTCACTACTAATTAAATAGAAATTAGTGATCCCTTTCACTTATAGAATTGTGGTCAACATTTTAGGGTGTGTAACTTGCAAACGCCATTGCCCCTGGGACCTGCAGGCAAATTTACATGTACCAAGCTCTGCTCGACATGCAATTTTGGGGTTTGAATCTGTTCTGTTAGCGATGAAGAAATAATATCTGTTTTTGTTTTTTCTTTTGGTTTGGAAACACATACAATCTTGTTACCTTGCCTTGCATAATTCTGTGGGCTTAACATTTCTGTTGCCAAGAGCAGTTGTCTTTCTTGTCCATAATGTTTCAACTGACATCTGCTGGGGTGTAATTTTTCTTATTTTTCTCCCTTCCTTTTTTCCCACTCCAAACCACACTTATCAGCCTATTGCAGCCATTCTCTCCCACTGAATTAGGAGGCAAAATCCATGAAAACCTAACTCCACTGATTCATGCTATGACTGGCCTTTGCTACACTGCCAATGAAGTCACCAGTTACATACTGCCTATGCACAAATGACTGAACCAAAAACTTGAATCTGTGGTTCTTTTATCCTCGCCTACAAAAATTAAACAGACAAAATAAAGGCAAAATAAAGCAAAATGCCACAGAAAATCAATAGGGTCAAATATACAAACAAAACAAATACATCCAACAACTCATCAGCCTGACAGGCTGTGCTTTCAAAATGTCTAAATGAAGGCAAGTGTGGACACCTGGGTTGATTACAAATCCACCTAAGGTGAGCCTGCCTGTTAGCAAGGCTGACGCTGTTGCTAGTTCCTTCAGTTTCTTCAGGCTGAGGGAAGGAGCAGAAACTGACACCAGTCCAATGGGAAGAGCAGAGGACTTTGGCCTGCCAGCTCTGTTGACAGTTGTCAATGGAATATGAAGGTACATGTAAACGTTTGCAGATTCCAGAGAGCAATGCGCCACCAACAGGCAACTTTATTTCATGAGCGACCCGAAGGCCCCATGTGGTAACATAGTTATGTATTTGAGTTAATGAGTGGCCAGGAAATACAAAGGTGGTTAGAAGTTACCCCTCAAAACTGCACACCACCATGTTCACACAAATCCACACATCTTTATGGAAATATTTTTGCTGACAAAGCCACCATGGAGCAAAAACCAAGATTCCTATATCATTGAAATTAAGGAATTTTTAAATGGCTTCTGTTAACCTCCTCCACCGCAAATTCGATCAGCCTGGTACTTTGGCTCCAGCTCCACTGCACCTGTACAGTAATCATGTGCAACCACATCGCTGAGGGCCAATCATTACTAAAAAAAAAGGAAGAAAATAATAGCCCATTAGGTTTTTGAATGTACAGCTTTTTACGAGTGCGCCTCTCTTCGATCTGTGACTGGTAATCTACTCTGATTAACTGAGCAGGGAGAAATATGCAACCCTGGGTGATTATCTTGGCTCCTTCATTAGGCAGGAGCGGATGCAGGGGCCGGGTAGACTGACCCAGGATAGGGTCGAACACGAGAGGCGCGCAAATAATTGTCTCAGAAGAGGTCAGGAGAGACCGTGGGGGTCTCCAGGCCTGGTGAGAGAGTAGCTGGAGGGCTTAGAGGTCTGTGGTGCAGAGGGATTTGTCATGGGACCCACCCTGTGCTCTGAATCTCTAATGAGTTTATGCTTCTCGTTTACCTTAAAGGGCTGTTCCAAATTACACTTAACAGCATAAAAAGCTGTATCATTATTTCCCCCTATGGTTATTACTGAGGTCTCTGGGGGAGTAAAAATAATAATAATAATAATAATAATAATAATAATAATAATAATAATAATAATAATAATAATACTTCAGACTAACAGAATACACACACATAATTTGACTATTTTTGTATTGTAGCACATTTTACATTTTTACACTGCCTTTAAAAAATAAAGTGAAGTTACAATTACTGAAAAACTGATTGGGATGTGGTCTTCCCTGTCATACAGACAAAAACCCCTCTTGTTTATGGAGAACACACTCTGCTGTGTCCTTCCCAATAACCTTTCCTCTGCAAAGAGAAGGGAGAAGACTAAGAGACAGGGAAAGAGAGAGAAAAGGAGGATGGGTTTGCTAACATTTGAGGAAGGGAAAGCAAGGCTGAGAGCTAGCTCTATCCAATGGGTAGACTGTCAGAGAAACTTTAACCCCCTCGTTAGATATGCAAGGGCATTAACGGAGACACCTGTCTCTTAAAGGTCAGGGGACAACATGGGGACGCCAGCAAGGAGAAGCTAGGAGTTACAACCTTCAGGTTCACCTCTTTGAACTTCAATCATTTTCGCCAGGGCTTAATAGGTCTCAGGGGAGGATCAGAAGAAGAAAAGGCGAGGGAGAAGGCCTTAATGGGACATCACGCTACCTTGACATTTTAATTAAGACTTTTCCAAATTAGTATGCGGAAAGTTGGAGAGAGAGAGAGAGAGAGAGGAGAGAGAGAGAGAGACAGAGAGGGAAAAGCAGAGAGGAGGGGAAGGCGCTCCTGAGTTCTTTTCCCCCTCTTATTTTTTTCAAAGAAAATGTCACCAGGCAGTGCGGACGACTGTCAAAAGGAGGAAAGGCTGATGGGGTGGGGACGACTTGATTGTGATCAGGCCAAACAAACGGAGGCACTGGCAGGATGAGTATGCATGAAACATAAGAAGGCCTTTCAGACAGTCAAGGTCAGACAATAATCCTGTCTCACAATTCAGCCCTCTCTGTTGATTTTTTTTTGTTTTGGAAAAAACCTCCGCTCTCTGGCTGGAGAGGGTGCTTTGATTTGCTTTCTCAGTTATCGCTGGACTCCCACAATTCATGTAAAGACAGAATATAATAACAGGGAACTGCTGCCATACCGGGGTCTATGGTAGCAAACATTAAGTTGACCCGTATACTGGAAAATATTTCTGCATATATTATGAAATTATACATCCAGATATATGAATTCACAGCACTAAAATTTGAACGTCGGTACATAAGCAAGTTTTCTGTCAGAACATCATCAAATATTTAATACACATTTTTAATGTTGCCAATTTCAACAAAAATCAATGTAATGACCCCGAGTGCTGTATGAGCAGCAAATATGGAGGTACATCCCTCTGTTATGTTCACTGTATATCAGGTTGTTGTTGAAATAATGACCAAAGTTAAGTAATTTTCTTTGATGCAGATTAATCTGTCTTTACTTGTTTGATACACCTTGCATTGGTACATAGAGAAGAAGTTGTGCACATTTATAAATGCATTCAAGTACATCTTTCAGTGTAAGAAAATACTCAAAGTAGGCAATATTGTTCGCCTATCATTAGCTAATTAAACAAAACTGTGTAGGGAACCAGTAGCTCAGTCAGTTAATCCATACAAACAGGGCTTCTCTTGCAGCTTTTTAAGTTAGAAAGATAGATGTAGTTGAGCTTAGCGTTGGCCATCAACCATAAATATATTTTATTGAGTGGTTCAGAGGATGCCAGTTGTCTAATGTTAGTGTGCTGTGAGAGCATATATATTTTGAGTTTCTGAGTCAGATTTGCATGTGTGTGTGGTAGAGAATTTTTTTCATTACCCCTGAAATGTGTATCTAAGCACACACGTGTCTATATTATGTATATAGTCTATATTTTTGTACAAAATAAAATGTATATTATGCATATAGTTCATGCATTTTTTCCAATCATGTCGGAATAAATTATTTTAAATATTTAACAACAAAGTAGTGGTGTGGTTTTCATATATTAATTGCAGTTTAAACTGGATTGGTATTAGTGACTGTAATGGGTTGAATGTGGCACAGCCCCACCTTCAAAACTTTCCACCATTCACCTCTGCGTTTCAAATTTTGCATTTCGCCTTTATTGGTTATGTCACATTTGACATAACGTTCCACAATAAGGTGTTGTGTCTCCATGAATGAAGTGTTATATTTGCTTGTACATGATTTATAAAGTAAAATTATTATATCATGTTTATAAAGGTTTTACATATGAAATTAAAAATGTCATAATGTTTAAAATGTGACCATATAAAGTACTTATGCATGAGGTGCATGAAGCATCACCCAATCAGGGACCTCTGAACTTTGTATTTATGTTAATTATTATTAATTAGGCGACAGGGATTGTTATTAGCACAGAACTGAAGTCTTGTTTTAAGCCTTCTGTTATTTCATTCCTTGACTTACTTATTGAGATGAGATAATTAATAGTAGACACACCCAGAGTTAAATGAAGTCTTATTTGCCGAGCAGTTCACTTACCAATTACCCTTTGCTTTAAAGCAATTGTATGCCACCATAGTTGAAAAAATAAGCTTTTTAAGCAATAAAAGCTATTCCAGTGATTGCTGTTTATCACATTCTCTTCCTCTGAAACTCTACTCACAGCCAGGAGAGGCTACTCCTTAACGCTTTTCTCTCACCTATGACAAAAATGGCCTTTGAACTGCACTGGTCCTGAGGCAAAAATTCAACCAAAGGGCATTAGCCATGCTCATACACACTGCATGCATTTTTAAACACACAGCAAAGATTGATTTGACAACTTACTAATGGACACACTATTTATTTAAAAATTAAATCATCAAAATATTATACTACCTGAAAAAGTTAATATACACACAAAAGGAGTGTCCACTCTTATTTTTTAAAATCTGTTCTACTGTGGAGGTGATATGTATTTCATTAGTGAAAATGACTATGAATTGTCTGTTTTATAAACATAATTCTATGAGTTAAATATTAAAGTGGGTCTTTTGTATGTTTTTTTTTCCATTTAATGTTGTTCTGCTTGCACACCACCATATACAATATAAAGGGGCATTACGGTTTAGAATTTTATTTTGTCTTGCAACTGGTTAAAAATGTTATTTTAATGTTAAGGAAAAATGTAATGATGTTCAAATTCTGGACAATTTGAATTTTACTGTGGAGTAACGAAAAGGCTGTGAAGTGAATGCTCAACTTTAGTCTTCAATTCCAAGTGTACAAAATCTTGAATTTAGACTGATAGTTACCCAAAACATGTGGGACTAACTTCATAGTTCATGAGTGTTGATTAAAAGTGGGCCAGTCTGTTTGCTGGCTGGGGAGGCGCAAGAGGGAGAGGTCAAAAGCCAAGTGCCAATAAAAAAAATGTTTAAAAAGTGCTTTTCATTTATGTTCTATGACAGTAATCCAGTTGATACAATACAATAGACATATTTCTTAACAGGACATAACAAAATCAATTCTTGCAGATATTGTTTACTGTATCCCCTGTGAAGGAAGGCATCGCTAGTGGATAGAGAAACCTTAAGGTGGGAACACTGTAATTTTTTTCAGATGTCACCAGTTTCTTGTTTATATGTCAATTTATCTGGATAACCTAAATAGAGTCTAGTCTTGGTATCAAAGCCAAAGCTAAATTTAAGAAACATGTCTATATGTTTTTCATGCAGTTGCACATTTGCTAAAGTTTTGCATTTGTAAAAATACAGAAAATCATCCAAATGTTTTTTTTTTTTTTTTAAAAAAAAAAAACATTCATTTCTACAACACCAATGTATTACACAAATATTTCTATCTTTGGCAAATGGCCTTGGTGTAGGATTTACTGTAGTGAGGTTTCCTTAGCAGTGCCCCTTGGCTTGGTTACATTGAAACCAGAATGCATTAAATAACAATTCAGAAAATGGGACGATTTGAGCACATAACAGAATGTTCTGGAATAATGGGAATGCACACATTTTCTTTTTTTACCTGTGTCAGAATCAAGCTGGAACAGCAGCGTTATTGGGGTGTAAGAGCCAGTTTTGAGATAGGGGTACATGGACTGCTGGCTTTATGTAAATGTATGAATGAATTTGGCATTCAGATATTTTTAAAAGTATGATTTTAAAACAGCCCTGATCTTGATTCCCCAACTATATGCAAACACTTTTGCAACATGCAAAACCGCTTGTTTAAACTTCACTCTTTGATGCTGATATCATTCACGTAATTATTCTTTTTTAATTGCTCACAAAAACTTACATAGTAACACATTCAACCACTTTGGGTGCACAATCAAATCAACATCCTTTATTTGGGATCTTAGTTAATAAACCCCAGTATGTAGAAACTAGGCACAAGCTTGGTGTCTGTCCACATCCCAGCATAACATGTGATTGTCTGATGTCACAGGTACACACATTCTTGCACACACACACGCACAAACCATTTCCTTTTGGCACTATTGCCTTCTGCCTTTCTCGAAATTACAGCCTGACTTCAGACATCGAACTCAATAGACTTCGCTTGGGTTCCTATTTTGACAAATCCCATCTTGAGCTATGAAGAGAGAAGCCGATATCGATCCCGAAGGTACCTAATTTATCACACTGCCTGAAATACCCCCACCCCCAAAAAAAAGCCTATCTTTGACCGAGGGGGTTATTCAATTCAATGCCATTTTCTTCTTATAACCACAAAATTATACTAGTCTATTTTTGTAGCCAGTGGTGACTGATGACAGCTGTCAGAAAGATGATATTTGTGACGAGATTTCCTCTGCTACTGCATTTCTTATTCTGGTGGCAGCATTTACAATGTAAATTGTTTGTCTACTGCAAGACAAAATAATACAAACACTAATAAAGTGGAAATAGTTCATAAAAATGTAAATTTTTTGGTCAAGATCTCGTCGAATAAACACACACATAAAGTTTTTTGTTAAGAGTAACAGCATACATTACCTTAAATGCAAGAACGGCTTATAAAAGCAGAATACTTTAATAAAGTATGTTCACTTAGAACATGGCAGACTGGGATTTGAAAACTAAAACATGGATGAAAATTGATTAGCAATATATTTGTTTTTAAAAAATTATGGGACTACAAATATGCATGTCATGTAAAGCCAAAACATGATTTATAACTTTACAAAAGCACTTTTGTGTATACACAGGTATGCACCACAATTAAGGCAATTAGGAGTGCATGCAAAAATGTAGCAGACATATACACACAAGGATGGGCATCCATGATCTGTTTTCCTTGGTGGATAGAACCACAGCAACTGCGAGTAGTGTTTTTGTTACCACAAAATATGAAGAAATAAATAGACAAATTAAGAAATTAAAGACTCTATACACAGCCAATATACATATATATTATTTTATGATTAATTTATTGAAGAAAATGGCTGCAATTCAAACAACATTTTTCCTTAACTTTAGCTCACACTTAAATGCAAGTGATCATTCTTATCTTTACAGTTTGGGGAGTTGATTAAATGTTGGTGAATATGTCACTGCTATAACCTGCAAAATTCTGCATGTTTTAAAGCTAGCTTATCGTTCAGTCACTTTACTCAGAGCATGACACCACGTGGTTTTCTGCCAAAATAAAATTATAATGCAAGTCCAAACACTGTAAAATGTAAACCTATTACTTATTAATACATTTTAATTCGGAGGACTTCAATAGGTATAATATCACTTTAAGCAATATTTTGCATGCTGCAACAAATTGTACACTTGGACATCTAATGTTAGCTGTAATGTTAGCTGCTGTGAATTCATGGCCTATCAGCCAAATAAAATGACAATGTGAATCTGAACTATCTGTACAAAATATGTTCTGCAGGGACCTACTTCCCTTGTGATATTTTAAAATATTCTCAGTTAGGCAATGTAATGCTAGGGGTTAGGATACACAACCATGATCAGAGTGTCAGCCATCTTGAATGAAAACTAAAAGTCCCGGTATCGATACACCATGGCTGCGTTCCAATACTCAAATTCGTCTCCTCCTTTCCTCCCCTCCTTCCTTCCGTGCCCCGGAAGCTGATTATGTGTCCTCCTTTCCTCCACTGTTCCAAAGCGCAATCTCGCCTCCTCCTTTCCTCCTTTCTCATTTCCTCCAAATGGAGGATACATCGATGTATCTTACTGCGGAAGTCTTTTCACATCTCTGGGTGACATCATTGTGCTCACGACCAGTCAGGTTAAAAGACCATCCCACAGAATATTTTGATTGGCTTTGGTATCTTCAGAGTCAGTTGAAATTATTACTTCATCAATAGCCGACATCGACTTTGTTGATGGTCGAATCGGATTAGCTGTTTCAATTTTCGATTCATCTCCTCCTTTCCTCCTTCCCTCCACTCGTTTCCTCCCCTCCTTTCCTCCACATATTTCCGGCATATTTCCGGGGTAGAAAAGGCGGGGAGGAAAGGAGGAGACGAGAAAAAAAGTATTGGAACACAGCCCTTATACTAGTATTTGACATACTGCTATGCTATGATACGTTCTGTCAAAATATCAATTCTGGTGGAGCATACGTGTGCAGACTGCACTGCTTTGGTCTCTGCCATTTACCAATATATTCCTATCATTTAAAACCAGTAGTACAGCTTCATCTTTGATGTACCTGAAATTTCTTTGTGGCCACACCCTACTGCACACTGGTTTACCACTGAGGAAGGGGGGCCTCTGTATCTCATACAATTGTACGTGCAGAATCAGATCTCACTCAACATTTGTTACTTACAGGCAGCTAACTTAACGAGTAAACTAAGATGATTCCATTTATTGAAATATGTGCCACCTAACTGCCTCTCTGACTATGGACAATATCCTCCAAATAACCATAAACTTATTTTTTTATTATTTTTTACATCAACATGTGAATGTCCAAACACTCTCCCCTCTGCACTTGTATAACTAAATGCACTTGTATTCCATAAATTAAATTTCACTGATTATAATATAGTACTATGCAGAGCAGAAATGTCAGAGTGCATTGCATAGAGAATAACTGCTATAACTGCAGCAATATGTAATGGCTGCGAAAGAGGGGTAGTCATATAACAATAATGAGTCCTAATCACCAAGAGTGACAGCACTGCAAACAATGATATATTTAAGATAGGCTGTTTTGTGAACAAAATGATGTCCTGATTCATCAGCTTGCGCTTATATAAACTTATTGTGGCACCGAACAATGAAAATGTCCATAATGTAGTGGGTTTTAGTCAGAGGTTCATCATTTAAGTGATAGCTAAGTGGTTGCAGTGAAAAGCAGTAGCCTCTCTGTGACATAGATCACTCAGGGAAACCATGGGAATGAATGGTGCCGTGGCAACAGTTTTTATCTGCTGCTGGGACAAATTTGCTGCTGCTGATTTGCATAATGTAGCTGTAGAGGGAAAGTGGTTTGCCACACGTATGAAGGTTCTAATGATGTTACCATCACCCCGTGCCCTTGTGATGGGAGGCTGACGCTTTATGAACCACGCTGTGTGGAGTTATCAGCCACTAACAATAACTAATTGCTCTGAACCACTCATAGGTTTTTCTTGTCTGTGAAGGTAATAATATTTAGTACATAGACAAGACCTTTGGAGCTGTCGACAACCTAAATATTTAATGATTATATGCACATATAGGACAGGCTTTAAGTACCGTTAGCTATGAAAGACTGATGGGTCATGAAGCCGTAATGGGTGGAGCTACAAACTGATGTCAATGATCATATAACCAATCAAAAAAAAAAAAAAAAGTTCTCCGCCACAACATACAATGTTCGAAATCAAACTGTGGCAGCGCATAATTTCTCAAAATATCACATTTTTCTTCCAAATTAAATTAATCCCTAAATTATTAAAATCCAGTTTACCCATGCAAATATGATTTCACAAATGCAATGTATTTCCTAACATGCTCTCTTGTGCTGCGTGACGGTTTTAAAGGGACAAAGCTAACCCATGCAACCCACAGATTTGATTTCATACCAGCCTGGGACCAATTTCAAGTAAATTTTGAATATTTCAAAAAAATGAAGAAGAAGAAAATGTACCTGTGGGTCATATAACTCTAATGAAACACACTGTTGTGGGGTGGTTGAAAAGGGCTCTCTTCCCCTGTAGGCCTCTGAGTTGATTTTTGCACACAAGGTAGGCAAGAGATGATTAGGCCAGACCTAAATCAATGGCAGTGCACCCAGATACTGCAGGAGAGCTGCAGGCCTTCTCTCTTACAGATAGCTCTGAGATGAGCACGGCTGAGCTGCCAGCTCTCTCCATCTTCATTGCTTTTTTTCCACGTTCCCCTGTGCTTTCACTTGCTTTGTGAGCCTGCTTGCTCTGGCAGAAGGCGAATGGAGAGGAAGCAGGACTACGTGAGATGACAAGGATTAGCGAGGCGGCTGGCATTTACTGAGGAAGAGTTTGTCCAGAACAGGAGAAAGTTAGAGAAAGACATAAGTTTAGAATGCTTCCAATACACTTATTCACCACCTCTCATCATTTTATTTGCATGTTTCTGTGTATCTGCATGTCTTTGCACACATGAAATGTATTTGTTGTTTGGTCATCATTTATTTTATTTCCAGATTGCTCTCTATGTCAATCATTATTTTACACTATTTGATAAATACAGGTTAGGCTCTTGTATCTGTCTACATTTTATAAAGAGAGGTTATTCTGTCTTTATAATATCTCTCTCAAACATTGTTTTAGAGTATACTTCAGATTTTATTAATGTGTTTGTGTAATCTGTTTGTGCAGGATTCACTTTGCTTCTTGGTGTGAAATCTGGACTCTACAGTGTGCATCTAAATGGTATCTATCAATGGTTCTGAGCTTCATTCTTGGAATTACAAAAATGTTTGCTCCTAATCTGCATCTGTTTCCTTCCAGTACCATTCTCTCTCTCTTTCTCTACATCTCTTCCTTCTTTTAAGGGCCTAAAACTAGACTATAATGAACTCCAGGGCAGAGTGTCAGTAATACACATCAGCGTGCATAAATATATAAACAGTTTTATGTTAAAAAAGGGTCGAAATGACTTTGACACGAAATCGTTAACAACTGTCCTGACAAACACACAGCCAGGTTTTTAAGTTTTTGGCCCTAATGAAGTGTCTGTTTTGACAAAGCGCTTCTGAACGGACTGGAGAGGGAATAAAAAGCTGATTAATACTCCCTTGGTTTTCATTGTGTGGCTTGCCAGCTCATTTCTGCACCACTCCGCTTCATAGGGAGACAGTGGGGGGTGGAGAGGGGCTGGGGGGTTGCTCCAGATGAAATCTCATTAAAAGGTTGTTGATTTACACTAGAGCAAAAAAAAAAAAAAACATCATGGTCCAATTTTTTTGTAAAGGGGAATCATTTATAAACTCAATTGAGAGTGCAAAGAAATATATAGATATAGATAAAAAATGGCAGCGCTCCTGGAATAATGAATAATGCTAGTGGGATGAGAGTTGTGGCCAACGTACTGCAAGAACTCCGGAATCACCTTGTACGGATTTTAATTAAAGTGAAATAAAGATTGGCGGAAATGCTGAAAATAAAGAGAAATGAATCCAATCAGGACTCTATTTTTCATATAAACTTGGCGTTAACCATCCAGCACCGCATGATCCAGGCCCACCATTTCTGTCGGTGTGTAAAGAGTAAAAAATCTGACAATCCTCTAATACTCTCTGGGCCTAGGAGGAAGAAGACTGTTCTAACAGTATCATTACAAATGTGTGCACTCCACAGAACCAAGAACGAGAGAATCCATTTGAGTAACCTTGCTGGGGAGGAAAAAAGAGAATAGATGGTATTTCTCCCCTCTGTCGGTAGATATACATTTTCACATTTTTGGAGCCTCATAACTCAGGGACACGCTTTGGATTTGCCATTCTCTGGCCACAGGCAGTGGAAGACAGAGTCAAAGCGTTTCCCCTGACCCTGAAGTTATCGCCTGTGTCCTGGGTCCCAATCCGTTATAAAACGCAGCCATAACTCTCCTGTGGGGAGGCTGGCCTGCGATGGCTTTTGTCACGGGTTCGTCATTAAAGTGATAGCTAAGTGGTTGCGGGGAAACGCACTAACATCCCTCTTGTGTGGATCATTCAGGGAAACCTTGGGGGAAGAGTGGGTGTCGTGGCAACCGTTTCACCACTGCAGGGAATTATGTTCTTTTAAATCCTATAATTAATCCAGAATGTTCTCGGCCAGTGTTTTATTATTTCTAATGTGAAAGATCAACAATGTACCCATAATTAGACTATTCTAATACCATATGTTCTGAATGATTTCACTGACATTTTCTGCTGACTTGAAGGAAAGGAGGAAGGTCATCCATTTCATCTTTGCCATATTCTTAGGCTGGGTCAGACCTTTTGGGGATAGTATGTTTGCCCACCTCATCACAACATGGAATTGTAACTGCTTCTAAACCAGTCCATATCAATATATGCCATTGCATTATATGTTTGCTGCTTTCAAGTAAAAGATCTTCAAAATATTTAATATTGTCTCTTGAATATCTATCAAAATGAGGCATACCCAATAGCCACACCTGATGTGGTTTTATTTGGTCTTGTCTCAATGAACTTCAAAATAACAGTGTCAAAATCGCAATGATTTGATTCCCTGGATCAATGATGGGAATTTGAAGCTACAAGGAGAATGACTCTGGGAAACAATCATGTACAGTGTTCCATTTCTTCTCAATAGATTGTTTTATTGTTTCGATCAAGTCTGTACTGTACTCACCCCAATCCGCACTTTTATTTTTCATCAAAAATGTAGTACCCTCTTCTTGTTCTATTAGAGGGAGATTGTTTGGGAAGAAAATTGTTTCAGTGGTTTTGTACTCGTACATAAATACAACAGTGATAACAAGTCGTTTCCCCGTGTTTCCCTTTTATGCACTAGGTACACCCGGGAGGTAAGGTACCACATTCCCTGGAGCGATGCTGGTTGTGGGAAATATTTCAGTTAGAATGGAATACATAACATCATTTTTGTCTGCACAATTATGACAACAGAATTGTGTTTGGACACGGGGCTAGTTCAACCAACCAAAAAATGTGAAGACATTGCTATACCGACGGTATAGGACAGTACCGTCCTTATAACCGAAGCACATTTCCTGTCTAACAGAAATGTATTGTTCATGTTATTAGAAAAATAAACACTGTCTTAATGTCATTTTTGAGTCCTGCCATGGCTGAATGATTTGCAGTGGATTGAATTCTCCACCTTCCTTCACTCCTGCTATTTTCTGCAAAGTAGATCAAAAATGCATAACATTGCCACAGCTATACCATTATGGGAAAGAAATACTGTCAATATGTTACATGCACAATATGAAATACACTAGGCAACAATGCAAAATGTATAATTTATATAAGAGATTGCATATCACTCGTTTCTGTAAAATTGTATACATACATTGCAAAAATATATCACAGTGCCTATCATTTCAACCTCAATACATATGGCCAACCATTTATCTTCTGATTTGTACGTCACATATCAACACAAACATGCATGTATATGCAGGAAAACTGCTAACAATAGTCGGATATCGGGTAGCTAATACAGAGTAGGTACTCCCTCTATCCTGAGAACAGCTTAAATCATTCTTGAAATATTGTAATAAAAGTTCAGAACTGTGTGTAGTGGGTTATCAGTCAATTTTTCAAGAAACCTCAAGGGGTGGGGATCTACTTTTTGTGTTACACTTTGTTTTTTTTGCTCTAGAACTTGTCAGAAATGTGCAATGATTCTTATATCTTGTGATTGTGGAAGCTGTGGAAAGTGTTTCACTTCAGTCTAATGTTCATGAAACCACTCCTGAATTTGTTTATCACTGTGTATAGGGACATTATCATCTTGTAATATGGGGACATCCAGAGGGAACAGTGTCTTCTAAAATGGCTTCATATTCCTTGACTGTTAGACCATGCAGAACAATCATCAGATCCAATAACTTCCATGAGATGGCTGCCCGTACCATTACAGATCCACCATAATGTTTAACAGCCAAATACATTCAGGAGTGGTTTTATGAACACAGGTTGAAGCAAATCACCTACCCAGACCTCCACTTTAAACTTAAAAAGAATTTCTTTTAAAGTCAGTCATTATAAATACTGTGTAACATGTTTACAAATGAATAATAGATAGATAACTAGACAGAATAAGCACAGATAGCAGAACATATTTGCCAGCTATTGATAGAGGTACTAGAAGAAGCAGCTGCTGTGCTGCCACACTCACGTTTGAGAATTGATGAAAAAAGAGAGGCCCAGAACCTGACTTCCAAAAGTCTTTCATCTCAGCAAAGAGGGAAATGCTGGAATCTTCTTTATTTAGAACAATACGGCAGAGAGGATCCCCGTAATCTGCTCGCTGCAGCAGCCCACAGGCCTTGGCGGAGACCGACCAGGACATGCTTTCTCCCTCTCCTTTTTCCTTTTTGCCGTTCAAAAAAAGAAGAGACCGGCTGTCGTCTGCATCGAGTCAGCAGTCTGGAACCCTTAGATTTGAGGAGGTGGAAAAAAGGCTTCGTCACCCCTGGTTTGACGGCGGGTTTTTTCCTTACCTGCAGTGCCATAGTGTTTGGGAGGTAGGAAATGGGGAGGGTGTTCTTGGACACGATGGACACAGAGAGAGAAGGAGGCATTTCAACTCTGCATTTCGCTTAGTCATTGAGGAAGGAGTGGTTGGGATTTAATTAATCATTGTAAGTATGGGAAGAGGGCAGGACAGGGCAACTATTCTGAGAGGAGCAGAAATTCCTGCTGCTTAGCTTGTTAGCATTACAGATAATTTTCTGAATATATTTCTGTAAGTTTGAAGAAAACATTTTGCCCCTAGATTTGTATCGGTATCTCATTCACCATCACTAGAAATGTAGGTTATGGAATGTCCCAGCGGTAATGAAAAACTAATTAGAAAACATATCTCTGGTAAAAAGTTATCTTTTAAATAGCTTGCAGTGTATCACAATTTAGCTATATTTTTATCCTGGAAACTAATTACATTTTATATTTATAGGCAGAGATAGAGAGACAGAGATTGAAAAATAGTATGTTATGGAAAGCCTTCATGACCTTCAGTTGAAACGATGACATTTGGCGATCCTTTTAGTCTGATAAATATAAAAGCAAGCTGAATAAAGAGTGATGTCCAAGCATGCAAGTGATATCAGGACTGGACATAAACAGAGCCTGCCTGCAGCTTGCTGTTAAGTTAAGAAGAGCTTTGAAGACACTGCTGTTCATGGATGTGACCTGAAACTTTGATTCCGTCAGTTTTTTCCCCTCAGATCAGGTCCGATCAATCTGAATCCTAGTTTCTCTCGAGCTAATGGCTTTCTAATTGAGGGCCAGCAGTACTCAAGCGAGAGTACGTTCCTGCACCACTTCCTCTGCCTCCCACCCTGGAATGAGGGACCATGACTACAGGACTGTGGTAGAAATATCCAGAGGCCTTCACACACCCTGGACCAGGAAATGTAATTGTCCTTGACAGCGTGTTTGTTCAAATTCCACCTGGACACACTCATCCACTCACCATGCAATTCCTGTCTTCGGAAATCAGCGGGGCTGCAGAGGGAACAGCCCATGTGCAATAAGAGTCCGTCATTGAGTGAGGGTGTTTTCCGTGAGCCAGCCAAAAGAATGGATTAGCAATATCGTTTAGAAATTTCTGTGTGAATGCATGTGTTTGGGTGGATTTGTGCAAGGCAGAAGAAGGCGGTGGTTCTTTTCCAATATCCTTTTTCCAGAAAAAAATATTTAAGATTACTTGTGAGGGGAAATTTCACCTGCTACTGTTGCCAAAAGGCACACTAAGCAGTGAACAAAAATCAAAAATCTAAAGAAACAGAATCCATATGAAGAATTGCTCTTTGATGGACAGATTAACAAGCAAAAACATAAGGTTATCAGCAGTTTTTGCAGGCACCTTAGTTTAAAAAAATGTATGCTACAATGTATGTGTTAAGCACATATACTAATGAGAATAAATTCCCTGTGTTAGTCCTGGCATGTCAAGGTTCAGTATCATGTGGCACAGTTCATTACATGTAGCCATGAGCAGAGGGATCACGGAGCAGTAAGACAACGCCTGCCCTGCTGTACTGAGGGTTAGTTACTGGCTGGGAAAAGCTGACAGTGATATCAAACAAAATCAAACAGCATTGTCATCCTTGGGCCCACTATCTCGGTCTCTCACACTTTGCATGAACTCAGTCAAAGAGACAAAAACAACAAAACAAAACAAAAACCACCCACACAAACAATACCCCCATCTCTCAAACCTTGTTGATTTGAGATAGCTCTTGCTCCTATGAATGGCCAGTGGCCTTGTGAGTCATATGCTATTAAAGGAAGGCTGTGGAGGTACATATGAAATGGCCAGGCACAAATCCTTTCTCAGAATAATATGTTTTATGCTTTATCATGTGCTTTGGGAAGTGTATTTAAGACAGAGAGAAAAGTAGGTGTCCTCTCCATGGGGTTAGATTGAATCAAACACACTTGGCTGGGACCCAATCAAACAAACATGGTTCCTTCAGAAAATATGCAATGTGATAAAAATGGTCTTTGATCTTTTTAACAGTATATCCTTGTATTTTCAAACAAAAATAACTCACTCCAAAGGACATGTTGCGTATCCACAATAAAATACAAAATACTCAAAGAAACTGATTTTGTAATGTAAGTTCTGACTTGACAGAATTGCATGCGCCCTTGAAGAGATTAAGTGTGTTTTATCTGGTCCCAGCCTAGGTCTCTTTTGGAAATGTGTTCACTGAAAACTACACAGTTTCTGTTTAGTATGTTATATCTTATTTGAAACAAGCAAACATGTCCTTAAAGAGACTGAAGTCATATTTTAATTGAAATGCAATGCATATGCCCGAAACGTGAATTTGATGGAATCTAGCCCTAAATGTGATGGATTCTATCAACCTCTAAAAGATATAATACACTCAAGCTTCCTTCCCTTTTTTGTCAGACTATACAGTTCTTACACAACAATGGCACATTCAACAAAGTTGAGGCAAGAGTGTGATGTTTTTCTTGACTTCTACAAGTCAGTGAGAACCCCCCTCCCACCCCACACCGACAACTCCCTCCGTGGACAATATTCAGTGTGCGCTCCTGTCAGGGTGCTTTTCTTTCAGAAACCTCCCCGTTTCAATTCTGTCTCCGCTCATGCACGTTCACAAAGCATATCATTAAATACAATAGGGTTTTTATCATTCGCTGTCATGAGATACTGCTGGATTTGCATTAGAATTTAATTAGCCGTTCTGCAGGATGATTTCAGACTACCATGGTGAGAAATATCTCTCTCGTTCTCTCCCTCTCCCCTCTCTTTTCACACGCACACTGGCGCACACACAGTAATGTGAATGGAATTTTCAGGAAAACTGGTGTTGAATTCTTTGTAGTGCAATGTAAATGCTTGTGAAAGTGGAGTGCCATTTTAAGTTGAAACTGTTTTTAACACCTTGATGGTTGATTCAATTTATGCATGACTTCAAAAAGAACTTTGCATTAGACAATATTGTGACGACAAATTCAAAGATAAGAACAAATTCTTTACACACCCTAAACACTTGAGTCACTTGGCTCTACCGTTTTTGTAAAAAAAGAGCCCCGTCTCTTTTCTCACCCGGAGTGACCAGGGGTTCAGTCAGCCCCAGAAAGCCACCTTTTCCCGCAGATTCAGGAGGATGAGGTCACATGTGTGACTATTTTGGGTAAAGTGGCACCCAACTCTTTACCCAACTTTTTTCACAACAGCAACAGTCACAAATTGAAGTCAACTAATGATAAGTTTACAAACCCAAAGCACCCAGTGTGCCAGCTGGAGAGCGATGAGACTGGATATTAAGACTTAACCTCCTGTATGGTGCTGAGCCAATGAGAGCCTCACTAATGTGTACATCCAGCCATAGTTGGCAATGGCACAGATGGAAGTCAAGCATCCAATTGCTGGACACAACTGCACCACAGACATTTGATTTTATGCTTTTGGCCACCCAAATTGAGTATCAAATTGATCAATCAGTATCAAATTGATTTTGATGCTCATTGTTATGGAAGCATTTAATATTTGGTAAATTGGTTTGGTCAAAGTCCTCTTATGTTCAATAAAGATACTGTAACACATGTAGATCATCAAGTTTATGAGGTTTCCCATGGGGAAGCTTTTCAATCATTGAAGCATGGAATGCAACCTATGTGTGTCCCTGTGTGTGTGTGTGTGTGTGTGTGTGTGTGTAAAACCATCAGTATGTATGCCTTACAGTACATATGACCTACATGCATATCTGACATACAATTGTACATATCAGTGATACATATATTTACATATACTTATTTATATAACTGTAATCAGTCATATTGCTCACCTCAATGTTGCAGATAGCTAATTTTTCTTCTACTGTGCAAGCATTTCCTTTAAAAATGTATATGCACTCCACTTAATAGTCAAAAGTATAAGCAGTCGAGTCCTCTGAAAAGAGATGCACACTATTCAATTTTTTATCTTTGCTTTTCCCTCCACCATCCCGCTACATTCAAAATGTTTTCTTTTTTCACGCTGACTTATTATACTATTTTTTTTTTACTTTTAAAACCCTTAACACCCTAAAGATTTTTCAGGCTTTGTTTCCCCTCATTGGCGGTGGAGTCAGGAGAGCTTTAGTGTGGTGTCAGCCGCGGCACCTCATCCTTATTCTACCCCTCCGTGGGGCCGCTGTGATCCACTTGCGCTTCTCCATTATTCATTGCCTCTTACCCTTGGCTGTGTCATTCCCGCTCAGCGTGCAAGCCTGGCCCGACAAAACAACGTCGACAAATTTGTTGACTTAATGTGCATGCTATTCTTTTCTTATTTTTTTTTTCATGGCAGCCAAAAAAAAGAAACAAACACTTTTCAGACGAGGCTAGACAACAATGGGGTACAAGTACACGGTTTTGTGAACCAAGTTCCATGAGTGTGTGTCACTTTGACCCCTACAACACAACAGCAAACATAAAAAAGATTTGTCAATAAAACTGATTTGTTTTCAGAAACTCACAAGAAGAAATTTTAAGTACAAACATCCTACCTTTACAATTGGTGGCACCGATGATCCCATTTCTCCCAGGAGTGTTTTATGCAGATGTTCCAGTTAACCATGAAATGCCCCCCAGCAACTTGAAATAAATCTGGGCTATTCACTTGGTGGTGTGTGGACCAAATGGGGTCCATAACATACATTATTCTATTGGCAATTATTTTCAGATGTCCAGTTTCTGTCTGTTGTGTCAGCATATTTTGCACCAATTATATAACAATTAGTAATAACTATGACTGATTTAATACACATACAGCATATTAACTCTTGGTCATAAACATCTATCCTGTATCATGTGTCATGTATCATGTGGGTTACATTTTGATTTTCCTTATTTATGTAGTTCACCATTTGTTCATAATTTGAATAATTTGTTTTTTCTTCAGAAACGAATTTATTGCAATCACTAAAATAGCTTGTCAAACTGCTTCTGAAGAAAAACCAATGTTTTAATTTGAGTCAAAGTAAAGAAAAATGTCTTGAATTCAGGACTGTGTGTAGATGTAGTATATTATTTAGGCCAAAATATTGAATTGCTATGTCAGCAGGCCAGAGAGTGGAGTCTTCATTTTCATTTTTCATGTGTTTTGGATGAGGGTATGATCTTCTCTGCCCTTTTTAAAAATGGACAAAGTGGCATCCTAGCAACCCTGAACTAGGTAAAGAAATCATAAGGGGTCTGTTGGCAGGTTGAATTTATCAGGTGTGTGGGTGTCGGCTGAGGTGGAAGGAAGAAAGACATAGGTTTACCATTCTCTTTCTCTTTTTCCCCTCCCTTTTTCTTCCCCCCTCTTTTTCTCAGAGTAATCCCGACTCCATTTCACAGACAAAATATCCTCTGCAGCAGCTGTCAAGGTGTTTACCCAGTGGCTTGAATCTTTATCTGAAGCTTGACATCTAATAAAAAACTGCCCTGCAGGTTGACCGCTTTTCCCTCCAACCACCAGACTCCCAGAGCAGGAGGAAGAAACCCTGGGCTTCACACACGCCCTCGCAAGGGAGCTCTGCCCAAGGTTATTGAACGCTGAATTCGACACGCACAAAGCAACTGGAGAAGATGCTTGCTTGATTGAAGGAAGATAGAGGCTGCCAATACACAGTGTCAGCCCACGAGGTCTTCATAGTCATGAAGAGAAGTGATGAGGCACCTTTCGCCCACACATTACGTGTGAGCTTTATTTACTCTGTCACTCTGAACATACTGCCTAATTAATACTAGAAATGCTGCAGCTGTATACTCTTACAGTAAGTAAATGCAGAAACTTGTGTGTTTACGATTGAGACCTGTGCATATTGAGATGAAATTTGAAAGTTGAACAAGGGCCAAATGTTGTGAAATACTCATGGGCATTACATAAATGCACACAAATTTTCATGCATGACATATCCAAGAAAATAAAACTGTTACGACTAGATGGCTGAGGATATTAGTATATTTGTGTTTTCCTTGCACAAGAAAAACACAAATACAGAAGACTAATTAAACACCAAACATGACTAAGAAGGATTTTGTTTTTACAATCAAGAGGCCTGAATCTCATCAACAGTTTTGTAATACTACAGTCTCTGCAACACCTGCATATGCAATTTCAACAATAAAAGAGTTTTAGTAAGTGTTATATTTGAGTGCAATATTTTTTCAGGATGAAGCATTGTGCTACATCAGTAAAAAAAGCCAAGAAGATAATAGGCTATATATCTAAAATTACAGAATATGTCAGAGGAAGTGATGTTAAAATGCCATAGACAATACTGACATTCTGGACTCCTCAGTGCAAGAAAGATGTCAAAAAAAGACGTTGAAGATATTGAAAAAGTACAAAGAAGCAAATAAAATGGATGCTGATATGAATGTACCACAGCACTAACCTATTCGGGCCTAGAATAAGACTAAGGGGGATTTATTTAAGATTTTAAATTCATGAAAAGGTTTAAAATATTTTTTTTCTTGTTGAGTTCAGTCAGCAGAAAAGAAGGGGTAGAGATAGAAATGAGTTAAGGGTAAAATGTATACTGACAATACAAAGTATTCTTTGAAAAGGAGCTGTCAATACTTGGAAGAGCTTTCCACATACAGTTTTAGAGACAGACAGCCAGATTTAATAAACAATTGCGAATGCTTTTCAGGCATAAAAGCAGCCAGTAAAATGTTGTTGTATTTATATTAGAATTAGTAAAAATTCACAATAGGTGAAAATTGCTAATAAAATGGAATTTGTGTTGACTATGTAACTTTCGACTACATAATTTCCTCCTTGATTCAAAGTAGAATCTGTTCATGCATATATGTATACCTGGGGTGATGGTGCTTAAACAGGTTGGGGATTTAGTACCAAAGTCAATTAGGTATTCCATGTAATTTACTAAACCTTGCATATAAGTAATCACAAATGTTGTTGCAAAGTACCGTGGTTCACATCACTGTTGCTCTATTTTCAGGGATAGGTCTATCTACAGGCAGTGAGAGGGTGGAACAATGTGTTAGCTGTGTTGTAATAACCTTATTCCGATTTTTGTTAATATTCTTTCTGTTGTTGGACTACCATGTCATTTGCCAGTAGTGTGTTGCAGGAAACCTTTTTGTATGCCGCATAACATCATGCCATCATCTTTTCTTTGCTGCCTCTACTGTTTGTTTTGTTAGCCTATACATAATAAATAAATTGTGAACATGATGTCACTCTGAAAGGTACTCCTCACAGTTGGTGTTTAATTTATACACTGTGATATGGCATTATGAATCTGCACCCTGCTGGCCATTATATCTATTACCTGATCAGTAAATTTAAATTTTATTTTTCTTGAGGTTCCCTCACGACTTGCGCCTGGTCGCTCTGTATCCATTTCGTAGCACCTTGTTATCTGGATGTGTAGGCATGCCATGTCTAACCTTTTTATGGGCGACCCCTACAACAAAATTGTAGACAAGATTTTTTGTTTACATAATTAGAGCGAGTCTTGGTAAATTGTTTGTTAATATTTTGGTGTTTGCAGCTGCAAAAGTGTCGCTATATAGTGAATATTTTTGCATTGCGACTATTCCTCAGCAAATCTGGCCCAGAGACGCTTACAGTGTTGATATCCAGGCTTGCTGTAGTACCAGATACCCTGTAGGCAAATGGTGAGCCAAGTTGGCTTGAATGGCCTGTTATTGTCATTAAGTAATCTTATGTTCTTATGTATTATCTGCTCTCTGGGACCTCTCATAATTCCAACATCATATGCATGGACATACAAACACAGGGCGACAAGATGGTTTTGCAGTCTATCCAAACTAAGTTCAGTAAGGAAAAAAAATGAAAAAATAAAGTAAAACAGACAAAAAGTTATTGTTATGTAATTACGGCTGAAAAGTAGTAACTCACATTTCCCTAACGAACTGAATGTTAACACATCAAGAAACACGAACGCAGTGTCATTGAAATTTAAGATTATTCCCTTCTATAACTTCTTCTATATATCTTTACTGTATTTTCAATGCAAAACAGAATCTTTTGATTTATTAAACAATTTTTTTCATTTTCTGATTGTTCAATATCTCCCAGTTAAAGGGGGGGGGGGTTCAGACAGTTCATAAAGCTTATTTTATTAAATATATTTCATAATTGTATGCCAAAAGTAAATAAATTTGATGTTTTGAAAGCACAAATATTCCATTGCCAATGAATATTAGGTTAGGAAAAACATTTGCCTGATTTAACATGACTTCTGGTATAAACCACGCCCACTTCTGGTCTTCTATCTGAATACAGATACAGAAACAGATAATAATGGTTGAACAGATAGAGATACAGATAATGACATCCCTGTACACCTCTAGTTGTTACTTTGTAGGATCAGTTTCTTTGATGTACTCCCTGTACTAGTATTCCCTTGTCTATAATGGATATGATTAAGATGGATACCTGAAGCATCATCCTATATCAACATTTCCATAATTCTTCATGAATATGGACCTCCCTAATCATCATTTCCTTTTGGGGGTCGGGGGTGGAGGTCTCATGATTGAATACCTGGACATCTTCTTTCATTTCCCTAAACTCTGGAATGTGAAAACATGACATGGATTTTTGCATTCAGTACAGAAAGCCAATGTCTCAGTACAGACAGGAAATTCACTTACCAGCAGCAGAAATTACATCGTATTTATATCCTCTCCACCTGCAAATGTGCGGTATGCATTTGGCATAGAATGGCTGCTGTGCATCCGTCAGGTGGCTGCTCCACTTTGGTGGTGGTTGTAGAGATTTTCTGCCCAGTAAAATGCTTTCAGAATGTAATTATTTCGAAGTATTCCGTGGCAGTTGGTAAACAAAAGACAAAAACAACAATGGGCCATGATGAAATACATGCCAGAAACTATTTAAAAGGTTCTGAACTTCTAATTGCCCATTCATAGAAGATATAGTGGATATAAAGCACTTCTCATTGTAGAGCATTTGGGGCCACATCAGCAATTAAGCTGTTTGATTCAAATCAGGACTAAATAAATCAAATGATAAAAAAAAACCCAGCAGCGGTGATATTTGCTTTTTAGAGGCGAAGGCAGTGTGGATGCTGTTTCTCCCCATCACTTAAAATGAATAATTTTAAAATGTACAACGCTACAACAAATGTAGCAGTGTTGCAGTTATTGCAGCCTATAGAAATTCCTTACTTCTTTTGTTACCAATAGTTCCATCCTTCACAGCTCTAAGAGGTTGCTATAGTTTCTTCTCGAGCCTATTTTTAAACAATTATACAATTGTGGTATTTTTAACTAGTTTTCACATTTCGTGCTGTATTATATTTCATGCTGGTTGACTTAATCAGGTTGGTATAATCTAATGACAAATTAGATGTCAACCCATTGCAATAATCCTGGTGGATATTGTTGCTAGGGCTGAGCGATATGGTTTAAAAGCAATATCTTGAAAAGTGGTGATATACAATATCTTAATATTTCAATATTTTATCTAAAGTACTGAGTTGAAGTCAAAACCAAGCATAATGTTAAATAACAACCTTTATTTGTTTAAACACAACAACTACACAGAGCACATGTAATCAGAGAGAGCACACGCAAGTGAGAGAGCTACTGCCTGTTAAACGCTGCTGACTTTCACAACAAACATGCAAATAATTATACTGTGAACTAACCCTAATTTGATATTACAATATTGCCACCTCTTGTATCATGTGCAAATAATTATAGAGTATATTGTATATCCGATATATCGCCCAGCCCTAATTGTTGCAACCTCCTTCTAAATGTTTTTCTTTTTTATTATTATTTTGTTAGTGTAGACATGTTTCACTTGTAAACAATTCCATTAAACGAGTAAGGATGAGGACTAAAACACTGATCACACGACTCTCAATTCACTACCTACCAATTTCCTTCTATCACAGAGCACCATCTAATGAATGAACATTAATAATGTACAATATTAAAATAGGAGGAGACCATTGAAGTTAGTTCATTATCAATTAATGTATTACAAGTCATATATTGTTTGATGTTTCCATTATTTTTGCCATGTTACTATATAAATATTTTTGTGATCTGAAGCTGGCTTTTTGAAAAACATATTTCAGTCAGGAAAACTTAAGGAAAATTGATTACATAATTATCCAATTAAGCAATCCGTATTCCAATAAATTGAATTGTTACCATTCTCTGAATGCCTATACAGTGTAACTGTGATCAAATAAATCCACTCCAGGAAAATAATATTTAGTTTGGAAGAAATTAACTGGACAGGAATGAAAACAGGCATTCTGACACAAGCAAATGCCATGGTAAACACAGCTTGCCTGGCTTTGACCACTTACCAACACATTGTTAATATGTAAACATGTTCAAGGTCACATACAGTTTTCTCACAGCATGTGTAAAATAAACAAAAATATTGTCTCTGTCTACAGGTGCACAGCATCACATGTGTGAGTTAAAAAAGCTAACATTTATAATCCTTTTTGCACAACTCCCGTGACGAAAATTCACATCTCATGATTTACCTGAAAATGGTGGGAGTATGCTGTGTACTGTGTAATGGGAATTATCTTTTTTTAGTTTTCACTATAATGCACATCCCTAAAAACACATTTTTTATGTACCACAAAAATGTTGTGTCATGGATCTTGTAATATTGGGTAGAGAAGTGAAATAAGGGTAACAGATAGAAACAGATGTGTTTCAGCTTTGCTATGGTCATAGCTGTATCCATTATTTTGTCATCAACTATCTGTGTAGTCATAGTCTGGTCAGAAAATCTGTAAGTGCACAAATGCGTTCGTTTCTTGCTGTAATTATCTGAGGCCTGCTGTGAGATTTTCTTTTTGTCGAACTATGACTAACTATGCATTTATGTATTATGTAAGTTTCATTTATTTATTATCTAATTTCAGAAACAAAAAGAAAATACATTTTTAAAAGTAATTTCTTTTAGAAACTTCATATTTTGTCAAGTGTCCCTGCTACCAATTATCTCAAGCAAGAGAAATGGCAGGTGGCAAACTGATGGTACAACCAATGTTTGTGTGTGTGTGTGTGTGTGTGTGTGTGAACGCGTGCATGATCAAGGATATTTACAGTCTTCATGTAATGATTGGCAGAAGGAATATTCACTACAAATGGAATTATAAACAAATTGTTGAACTAATTTAGTTAGTTTTGGTGAAGTTAGTTATGTATAAATAATCAATGCACATGTGGTTGCAACCTCTGACATTTTTACAGAACCTTCAACCTTCAGATTGATAGAAAATTGTTTTGAGACAGACATACTGAGTCCAATCTTGAGGAAGTGACTGGATATTTATTTATTTTTTTATTTATTTGTTTGTTTGTTTGTTTGTCATTGTCTATGTAGCTGACCACTGTTAGCAAAGACATTTTTGTGAATTTATTGTCAGTCTGAATAAATGGTTAAGTTGTTTTAAGTTTCAAAAAAATAACAAAAGTAATCACTCCCATAACTATCTAGCTAACTTGGTATGTCCCAGAACTTGTGAATCATCGCAAGCTAACCCTTCTATCTCAGATGTTGTGCCCAGTTTGATATCCTCTCTTGTTCTGTACAGCTACTAACACCAAGTTGAATACATTTTGGTAGCATTGTGTTCACTTACAAGCTGCTGGGCTATCTACAATTTGTATAGCAATGTCACTGTGCATAGTCCAATATTTGTTATCGCATACAAGGAAACTGCACTAATGTAGGCTAGGATTACCAGTTTTTGTGCAATCGTCATTACCACATTGCTGATGCTCAAATGCTTTTTGCTCCCCAGCAGAGTCAGTGCTAAAACTGCAGAATGCCATGTCCTAATGGTCGGACATTTTGATTTACATCGAAAACCATCCGATTCAAACTGGTCGGCTCGAGCTGACGAACCACCGAATCCACAGAATGTTTTCATGAACTTCACAAAGTAGTGCGTGTGCTAGTTATTACGAACCATTGTAATTAATTCAAATTTTTAGTAAAATAGGCTTTATGTCAGTCTGTCCGTTTATTTCAACATATAAGGAGGCAGTTTATTTTTACAAAATAATAAGTAGATTCCATACTAACCCTCATCCATTAGAACAGCATTGTTTGTACTGTGTTACTACTAAACTACACTTATACTATCAACAGCATGTCCCTATGTGTGTCTTGACACAGACCACATAATCAGCCAATCACCTGCCTCCACTGAACATACAATGCATGAAGATAAAATACGAGACAGTCTCAGTCACCAGTCCTTCAGGTCTCCAGTCAATTAAAAAAGTTGCTTACAGAGTTACAATTATAGCTGAAAAGAGAATTTGAAACATTTTTCTCAAGTATAAACTCTTTCAGAACTGAAATTAATTCAACAGAAAAAAAAGATTGAATAAGGTTGATTATTAGTTAAATGAAGCATTCAGTTCGGTAATTGAGCTAACAATTGGAACAGGACATGTCAGGGGAGCAGCGGGGGTGCAATTATACAGATGGGGGGTGGGGGTTGGGGCATAATATCTATCGAAAGGTTCCTCCTTGGTTCACTTCACAGGCACAAAGAATGCCACTGGGAGAAAAGTGCAGAGGAGGACATTAGTATGTTGCGGCAGATGAAATTTCAGTGAGCCGCCTCTATGGGAATGCAGCGGAGTGTGGACCCTTTGCAAGGGAAAGGCCTTGAATAGGGAACCGGTCTCTGCAACGTCAGCAAAGGCCTCAATGAATCACTCACAGGGCACGGGGCAAATCACCCACATCACTGCTCAGGCCTGAAGGGGCCGCCCACTACACCAGCATCTCCATGAGTGTGGCCATCAATAACTCCACCACAAATGTTATGGAATATAATACAAAATTTTCACTTACAAAACGGTGGAGTCTTGCATTACATGGTTAGAGGCTTGTATACATGAATTTCCCTTGAGGGACTGTCATTGTATAGGAAAAGCAGATGACATTCACAGTCAATGAGTAAAATTCACAGAAGCAAATAATCACTGCTGTAAGGTATCGTAGCTTATGGAAGGCTTCTCCACAATTCAGTGAGACCTGTGATAGGTGATGGTGTATATTAAGCAGCTATGTAAGTGTTTTGAAAAGTATAATTGATGTCATTTCCTACCCTTATAGATTATTCATTACGATTTTTATACTCTAATTTTTTCCCCTTTTTTCGCCCTCCCAAACTGCTAGCAACCCCACCTTCTGATTACAGGAAGATCCAGCTATGAATGTTGCAGCGATGAAGAGCACTTACTTCTTTCCATACCGCAGACACACGAACGATTGCATACTGTACGTGAGCAAAATGGTGTCAGCGTAATCTCAATTCGCCCATTTGTAGGAAACCAGTCTGAGCAGACCCGGTTGCTAGAGAGCAATGAAACCAATGACCAAGCTGGATTGCCCCTTATCACTGTCTGGCAAGGCAGGGCCAACTGTTGCCTCGTCAATGCAGACCTCTGGCTATAGCTGGCAATGGTGTGAGCAGGACTTGAACCTGCAATTTCAGGGCTCATGCTGGAGGCATTGCAGAAGCCATTCATAAAGATTTCTAATATTCTAACCATTTGTGCTGTGGAAAAGAGTGTGCCCGATGACAGATTTCCTGCATTTTCCCGCACATGAGCTTAGGTCCAATTAAGGGTTCCAGTAGTGCAAAATGACAAAAAAGTTTGAATCCTCTTTTATTTGTTTGATGCACAAGGTAATCAATTATGCAATCTTTAGGTGTGACTCTGTTATTGCCCCCTCAGCTTAGCTGTTTGATTGTTTCAGTAAACAGAAAGCTTGATGTGTGCCAGCCCTATCCAAAATAAATCAGCATCAGCTTTTACCATCAGATTGAAGATGTCAGCACAGCCTCTAAAGGCACAATATGCCACGATCAAAAGAAGTTCCTGAAGGCATATGGAAAAACGTGTTGATGCATATCAGTCTGGAGAGGGCTGCAAAGCATTTTAAGGGTCAGGGCCTCCACCTAAACATATTCAGAGCCACATTGTCTTAATGGTGAAAGTTTAGAGCAGTAGTGAGGTTCCCTATGAGGAACCATCATACCACTATCTTACCTAAAGTAAGTCACAATGAATCCTAGAACAACATTCAGGGATCTAACTGCCTCTGTACCGCAGTTACTGCATGTTTTCCTGACTTCACCATCAGAAGAAACCTTGGGATTCATAGCAAAAAATTGGTCTCATAGCAGTTTAGTGTAGCACTAAAAGAATGTAACTGCTTGTAAGCTTGCCAAAAGTCACCTGGATGATCCTCAAGATCTCTGTAACCTATGGAGAGATGAATAAAAAGTGGTACTCTTTTGTGTCTGGGTGCGAGGCGGGCCATGTTATGTCTTCCAAAAATCAACCACTGCATTCTACAGTAAGAAGCTCATACCAACAGTCAAGCATGGTGGTGGCTGTGTCGTGGTTTGAGGATGCTTTTCAGCGACTGGACCTAGTCAATTTCCCATCATCAAAAGAACCAAGAATTCTGCTCTGATGATAAGAACATTTTTTGTCTCTTACTCTGCTCTTTTTCGGTGTGATTTATAATAACAATTTAGGACATGATCACCTCACTCTGCGGTAAATGACCAGACAAGTGTCTATCTCACTGCATAGGGCACAGTATTAGAATCAGTATCCCAGGGAACACCAATGGGAGGAAGGGGGGGGGGGTTATAGTACAGTTAGATGCCAGATGTGTATGTGCTGTGACCTGAAACACTGGAACTAATGCTACAGAAGGGAAGTGAGCCGGAAAGGATATAACAGAACTCATTTAGTAACAATGGCTGGCAACTATGACATAACACAGCTGGACTCAGTTAGTGAGATAAAACAGGACCCTGCCAATATTGTTTTCACTTGATGGCACCTCTGCGTGCTTTTTGCCAATGGTCATTAATGAACAGTGACTGCAGTGTTCATCACACAGGACGTTTAATGACAATTATTTCACTCTATTCCTGGATATTGACTTGAATGACTTGGAACCAGAGGGGTTCAGTTACGCCATGCTTTTGTATTCAAAATCATCATTAGCGTCTTGGTGTTGTACACACTTTATGTTATAAAATTCTCATAAACATTTCATAAATGTTTTTTTCAGTTCACCATTCATTTCAGAATGTCACCATAGGATGAAATTTCATTGTAATCACACAGCACCATGCCGCTCGGTCAAGGGTGGGTGACATAACTTAGGTCCTTTAAGGAACAATTCTTAAAATACAGTGTGGCTTGAATTTATCAAGTCTTCAAGACATATGCTATTCAATCAAATCAGCCTTTTGCTTCCATGTTAAGATAACGCATGCTAAGATAACGCATGTTAAATAAGACATTATAGCAAAAGAAAACGTGTGTTCAGTGATAGATTGACAACACAGATTGCTTCTGTTTCACAGAGCCACAGAACCCCTCCTTCCATTTGTGTACCTGGTTTGTCTGGTGCTCTATTCTTGCTCTATTCACTGTAAAAAAAATGTTACCTAAACTTGAAATAGTAAGTAGAATGCATTAGACATTCAGCTGACAGTTCACTGAACTCAAAATGTATTTTACTGTCCGATTTAAAAAAAAAAAAGGTTAAGACAACATAAAATGTCAAGTTGAGAAAACTCAAAAACACCATTCAGGCAGCATGTGGTCCAGGAGGAAACTGCTGCACATGCTCTGTTGAGCTTTTGCCTGTGGTATCAAAAACCTTGATATTCAAGCTATGTTCATGCTTTTAATAGGTGACATGAAAGTTCGATCAGAAGATAGAGCAAATTTTCACAGGCGTTAGTTGCTCATTCTAATTTACCTCAGGCCAAAATTGCAACAGGCTTACCATCTCCATTTTTATACAGATACAGATATTGATAAGGACCTAATTGTATGCAGTCCTTGTTCCGCAGTTCTCCCAATAGTTTTGTTTTGGTATTTGCATTCAAAAACTCATTGTTTTTAAGAGATGTTGGTACAAATGAAGTTCTAATGACCTGTTTGATAAGAATACATCTTTCATATTCTTGGCTTGGCATTTCTGCTCAAAGTGTGAGTCAATGTAACACTGCATGTTAATATTTCTATATATTAATGTATATTGTAGGATTTCTTTCTTTGTAACAAGCTAAATGACTGCATGAAAAGGGTTGGTTTCATTATTTATTTGTAAGATGTGCTACTCCTGAGCAGAAAGATTGTTATGTCTTTTATTTTGTCAGAACCCTATTTCTTCCAGATGACTAATAAGCTGATCATGTTTTAATCCAGCAAACTACTTCAGTACAAAATTTGTCACCATGCAAAAAGCCCAAATCAGAGTATCAAAATGTTCATACATCATTCAGAAGGCATAAGAAACTATTCAACGGGCCTTGGCTATGTTGGTAATATTATACATGTCATATAACTAGTAAAACAAGCTAGTAGATTCACATTTGGTCATTTAGACACTTTCCTCCAAGGCAACATACAGATGTATGGTGGGTGTACAGAAATGGTGGGTGTACAGTTACAGTAACAGTAGGTGTGCTCCCTGACCATGAAGACCAATATGTTGCTACCACTTTACAACACCATTGATGTACCAATTTAGCCTCAGGAACACTATCCCTGCTAAGCAAGTGTTTTTTTATGTCTCCAACAGACTACCGATCCTGAAAAATGCTTCACAAAGGAAGTGAAAGTGGCTCTCCTCACGGTCATGGATGGTGGTGATGGAGCTCTGCATTCTCTGCCAGTTGTGGTTGACTTCGAAATTGTGTCTGAGGACTGCATTGTCATTGAAAGCACCAGTGGCACTCTAAGTGCAATTTTTCTTCTTGTGGGTTTTTTTTCAATTCACACAGCTATACTGGTGTAGATTTTTAGTGAGGTGGGTGCCAGTTTACAGTGGTGCCATTTTTCTGCTTAAACAATATAATGTTGCTCTGACAGCTATGCAGGTGAGTGTGTTTGTGTAAGAGAGGTGTGAGGGTGTAAATAAGAGAGAGATGTGTGTGTATGATATATTCCTGTGTTAATTCAGTGTTGAGGACTGGGCTATTTTTATTTATTATTACTGTGTGTTGACAATTTACAATGGTATCATTTTCCCCAATAAACAATGCAAACTGTTAAGTGCTTTGTCTGTACTGATTTACTATACCAAAGTGTGTTTTTTAAAGGAGAGTAGCCTCACTTTCCTCCTTGATAATCTTCTCAATTCAGTTAAAAAGAGATAGGAGCATAAATGAAGAAAATACAATACATAAATACATAAATATATATAGAAAATACATAAATCACAGAAAGAATGATCGATGGAGCTTGGATTTGGACCCAGGTTACCCAGAGACCAATGAATGGTCAGCTCCACCAGCTGACCTATTTGTTGGGCCGTTGAACAATTTAAGTCAGGTTTTTAAAAATAGCAATCAATCCAAAACACAAATTCATAAATCATAATATTTTACATTTATAATTACAGGGTATTTGAAACATTCTTCGAACACACTAAAACGTTTGGTGTACTTAAAGACCAAATTGATATTTTTATTTTATGCAACTTTGCTTCCAGGAGTTCAGTTTACTCAAAATTTTCTTTGCGGAATATTGAATAGCTTTGTTTTACCTCAAATATTTTTAGAGTGTATTTAATAAATACATCATTAGGTATTGGTAATTTTCCTATGTAATTTTATTTAAAAAGGAATTATTATTATTAATAATAATAATAATAATAATAATAATAATAATACGATTACTTGTATCCATTGGCAGAATACAGCTGATCCTTTGCTAGCTGACTGTATTTTTGTAAATTCCTGTGTTGATATATCTGCACAGTCTGAATAAATAATCCTCATAAAATACATCTTAAGATGTTTCCTAATAGTTTGTAATAAAAGAATGTAGCTATGATATTGCTACAATGCAACACAAACATTATGGTAGCTTACATGAGCAACACAGTGTCAGTAGGCCAATGTTTAATTAGCCTATAATAACAGTACAGTTAACATCTTCAACATAAACATGTGAAAACTTATATCCTGAGGTTAAACCGAACATTTCCATATGTGGTAAGATAAAATTGAAAATGGTAAATCAAACAAAGAACATGGGAGGCTTGCCATTTCTTCTGTTGTCACTGTGATTGCCACTGATTTAATGGAATCTGAAGGATGAGAGCTTGTTGCAATTGATGGCAGTTCCCAGCTCAAGCACTTCCTTACAACAAAACAGGCATTCTGACAGACTGCATTTTACTTAACTCTTAGGCCAGTTAGCTGTCATTAACTGTATAACTGGCAAATTGATCAAATGTTTATACAGTAATATTACTTTATTTTCTTTTAGTTTATTTAGGTTATGTTGTTGAAATACAACTAAATGAACACCACAATACTGTATCGACTTGAAACACATTATTGTAATGTCTAGCAAAATAGACACTGACATTTCTGATCTTTTAACACACATAGGATTGAGTTTTATGATGGAAAAGACTGTATTTGATGTTGCTAGTGTTAAATTATATATCAGAATTCTAGTAATTGCCGATCCATGGTCATTGTGTATGTAAAGCACACAGTGTGCTACACAGGCGATTGTATAGTCTACATTTTGCTGCAACTCAATGCAACTTCATATTATCTTCTTAAGGCTGCAATGTAATAATAACTGTTTTAAGATAACTTTTTTGGCATATTTCCATTTTGTTTGGTGTGTGGGGTGGGGGAGGGGGTTTGGTAGCGCATGCGGCGGTGGGCACAGGCCAGAGTCAAGCTGTGGTAGGGCCTTGGCCTTATGTGGTGTGTGCTCTGCTGGTTGAGCTACTGGGGCACCCCAATAATAATCACTTTAACAATGTAGGGTCCCTAGCGAATGGCTCTACCAATGTGCACAAGCTCATCCTGACATCATCAGTGAGCGCGTGTTTTGAACAGTCTAACTGCTTAAGACAGTCCATGTACGCTACGGTACACCAATACTGTAGCACCGGAAGCACGCAAAGGGCAATAAAACTTAAGCAATTAAAGGACAGACAAACTCCCTGTCTCTTCCTGTTTGTTCCTGTTGCTCCGGTCATTCTCTCCCTTCTGCTCTTCTTGCTCGTCTGCCCCTGGCATGCGGAACGCAAGCAAGAAACTTTTGCTCCAGGCCTGTGCTTCGTCTCGGAGGCAAGTGCTTCGTCATCCATCCTGCACAGCACAGTGCATTACTGGCCTACTTCACGATGGATCTGCACCCATTATGCGTGGTAACACTGAACCACTGTTTTAGCTTGCTTCACAGCATCTGACATCCAACAACAAAAACATCCAACAACAGCGAACTAAATTATCCAATCCAGACATGCAAACTCGGACGACATGCCGTTTCAGAAAGTTCAGCAGCGGGACTCCTTCTCCAACAACAGATGGACGAAAAGGACAAACCCCTGGACAAATTAACCGCAGTATTTGCTATCCCAAGATAGCAACTACACGTAAGACGGACACACCAGGCACTCGCATTGAATGTTTCACGTTCTGTTTAATTACAGTGTAACTGCAATAACTGTATTATGAATAACTGTGTATAGTCTGCGTTAAGAACAGTATTGGCTAGCTAGCTACAGCTAATTAACGTTATACTAGCTATCAATTATTGTCTTCCACAAACAGGAATTTATAATTTAACTTTCTTAACCGAGACCTCTGCATGCGGTCTCCATGACGACTAACACGATATATACATTTTCCTCCAAATCCGCCACACTAGCTGTGGAATTTGGATCATTACTAAGCACCGTGCACGTTACCGACATGTGTACATACAGACAGGAATGCGCCCATTGTTCTCAATATATGCACGCACGCACACACTCACACACACGCACGTACTCTTTCCTTGGATCGATATAAACTGTCTAGTTAGGATTTTCAGTGTTGTTTAATAAAAATATTTTATTAAACGTTGTGTCTGTGTTCATATAATAAGAACATGAGCCGAGGTCAAATCAATCTGAACATAATGCCTTCAGCAGTTATGGATTAGTAGTTGTTGTATCTTTAATTATAGATTAGAGTGTCAATAATTATAGTTCATAATTATTAAAAAGGAGACTGATTAACTAATAAAATGAGTCTGATTTCCACGTGAGTCTACAAGGGGTAAAACCTTGGTACACTATGTTTACTTAGAACATTTATATTATTTTGTGTCGCTGTGTTAGAATCCGGCGCATTATCCTCCTATCATCTGGTGCCCTTTTGAGGATAAAGATAATATTAATTCTTCTATATATATTTGCTACCAAGTGTGAGGAATAGAATAAGTTCCTACATAACTGGTGCCACACGTGCGATTTAAATAATCCCACCAACAAAAAGCACAAGACAGTACAATAAAGACAATATCTGCTAACATTGAGCACCTTAATAATTATTAAATGGAGAACAGATGACTGCTAAGCACATAAAATATTTATAGTGGAGTAGTTTATCTCATAAAATTTTAAACAAATTATTTTTTTTCGCGATTTAAGTACTTTTAATTCTGGAAAATGTATCTCACTTCACAGAGTTTGTAAAACAAAAAATGTAGAATAAAAAATGTGTAAGCATGGTAATCTTCCTCAGCTAATTATTTTTTACTGGAAACAACGAATCGTGTTCATTGGAATGTGCTCTTTTCATATTTAATTCAAAAGAACATGTATCACCTTAAGGCCATGCCCTTTCCTGTTTCCTCCATTTTCAATCTTTATGAGCAGGCATTAGATCGTAATGAGCTTGTTGGTTTAATTGTAAAGCATATTCCCTTTAGGCATATATTTTATGTGGGGGGTGCCTGTGAAACTCCCCTATCCCAAATATCCACACAAAATTAAAGGAAATACAATAAATAAAATGTATTACCTTAATAATTTCGCCATTTTATATGATACATCTTTAAGATGTGTCTTATAAATTGTGGAAATTGTTTGGTGAAAAATGTTGTGGCTATGCTTCTATGGGCAATTGTGCCAAAGATGTATATCCAGTTATATACGAACGCATTTATATCAATGCAAATATGGACTGCAAGAACGTGAGTGCATGATTATCACATATGTGACAAGTCATGTGAATCAACTATCAGCATCCTAGCTTAGTCATTTCAACTACCATCAGCTGACTTATTCTAGTATGTACCAAACACACTAGCAGAGCGTGAATTATACAATGACAGTCGGGGTGGGGTCAACTGTTTCTCCAGGGTGTAAAGGGAACCCAGTCCAGCGCAGGCGCATGCCTCAGTGAACTGAAGTCTTACAATCCTTACAGTATCTTGCTTGTTTAGCGTAATGTCTGCAGTCTGTGGATGATGATAAATCAAAATCCATGACACCGGCTCACGGGGCACGCACCACACAATGACTTTTGTAGTGAGAGGCCACCAACAAAGTATTCTAGAGCAAAACTGCCAGCAAGTCAGACCCGCACACACACAACACCATTAGACCATCATTTCCGCTCAAACACAGACCCACACAGTGCTGGGCCAGAACCAAAGACATTCTCAACATGCTAAAGGGGTAGGCAGATGTGTTATTACCATACAGCATCTAGGCCTGTGTCTGACTAACATCAGTAGCCAACACTTCATTAAAAGTCCAAGCATATTAGCTGAGAACAGTAGAATATGATTGTTGTGCATCCCATCAGTTTCTGAAAGTACTATTTGCCTAAATATTTAGTATGATGTTATACATCTTTAAGTGCAGTCTCCTTTCTAAGTCACCTCTTTGCTAGGTCCTGCCTACTCACTGTCCTCCTGACCTCCCCCTGCCTGCTGACTGACATTCTGTTCTCCATCTATTTCCCACATAAATGTAAAACTCACCATCACCCATACTATCCTGCTCAGTGTGAAGCCTGCATGACAACCACAGAAAATACAGGCTGCATTATCATCTCTAAGTCCTAATTCTTACAAGTTTCTACTTACTCTTTTTTTAACCATAAAAAGTACCAGATATCTCCTCTCCTCCTGCTCATGTTGACTCTGTGAATGAAATCTAGTTATACATTTGAACTAATACAATTAGTCAGCCTTTAGCACACATGAGTTTTAATATTGTTCAATGTTTTTCCCCAACGAGGTAAAACTCCAGAACTGGAACTAAAGGAAAAAGTTAGAATCTAGCTAACATTAGTGTTCATCCTAAGACACTTGACACAATTTAATTCAGAAACTCTGAAGATAAGAAAGAGTATTAGACAAGCTAGCTAGCTAGCTACTTACATTAACATACAGTGTTTCTGTTAGCTTGCACGAAGCACACGTGCATTGACTTTAATGAGGACGCGAGAGAACCACTGCAATGATGGGAGTGAGGCAGGCTTACGAGACGTTCAACTAACATCAAAGTTAAGAAATGGTACAGTCCACTTTAGGGGTGGCTAAAAATCTTATTACAAGATTCTACAAGGCATGAATATGAGAAATATATTGTAATATTTACAATTACAGGTAAGAAGGATATATGAATGTTTCGACCCCCCAAACCCTTGTTTTTAACTATTTTTGGGGGTCCTAGTCTTAATCAGGGGAGTCATACCCCCCAATCTCCCCTGTAATTCGAACCCTGCACACTGGTGATTATGAATTTGTGAAAGGGGACAGAGGTTTATGGTGAATGCCCTATCAAAAAAATTATGGATCCTCCCCTGCATTCCCTTATTGAGACCAAATTTCGTTTTGTTTGAATTGAATATAATCATAAAGAGACTGAACACATTTGACTGACTCTAGGCCTTGTTGTGGTTAGTATCAAATTCACAAATGCTGTAAAGACTTGAGACTAAATAGGCTGGGACCCAATCAAATATGCCATTCGGTATCGATTGAAAAGAGCACATTCCAAATGTCAGGTTTGCTTGTTTGCTTCACATAAAAAAATACTCAATGACACTTCTCTTGTAATGTAAACTCTTGATTGAATTGCACATGCTCTTACAGAGAATAAAACAGTGTATGTGAAACTCTCAGCTATTTTCATGGAAGGTGTAGCATGGTTTTGTAATTGATTGGCATAGTGCGGAATGCCAAGAAACAGAAGAATCGGGCCTGTGCTGCACCCCTGTAAGACATCTTAAAATTCCGAGGATGTCACTTTACTCAACTCTGATGAATAAAAGATCCTGTAGCAGGAATGAAACGTGACAGGTTGATCGTTTCATAATTCTTAGCCACTGCAGTCTGTCGTTGATTTTCATTAGAGCCGCTGGAGGAGAGGTGCAGAACACGTTTGGGGGGCCCTCCGCTCGGAAAATGAGCCCAAAGTGGTTTAACAGAGAGAGAATTTAGAGGGAATAAATAAAGCTAGATAAAAGCCTTAGTCTTTGTGTCTCTTCTGGTTTTGTTCAGTCGGAAAGAGGCTTGACCAGGTTAGTACCCAAGGTTGAGGAGGTCCCTCCTGATTGCCAAAGACATTTCTCTCCCTGCATCGATGCCTGAACTGTCGAGAACCATTCCTCTGGGACAGACTCTGTGACTAAACAGGCAGTCTACAGACAGATGCAGTCAGCCTGCATCCACACTGATTCTAATAAGACCTTCTGTTCTACAAGGACACCAAGAAATATCCAAGCTGAAATGAACATCAAAGGACACCAGTAGCTGAATGAAGTCCTCACACCCATGGACTTACTTGTACTCTTCAGCTGTCAACATCATGAATAATTCTGATGTCTGTTTTGCTCCTTACCTTACTGAGCAGTTGTGTTTGGTGGTCCACTCTGCCATACAAAGAAATGTCACCGTCTACTGTGAGATACATTTGTGGATTTTCCATTTGTGATTCCAAAAGTGATCACATTCATTTTTTTTTATCTCTCTAGTCTTATTTCAGCTTGGGCATTTTTGCTTTCATATACAACCTTTTGTTCCATATGACTATTACACTCTGAATAAATATTATTATTAAGAAATTACTAGAGGAACGATTTTTTTCGAGGCCTTCTTTCCCTACCTTGCGAAAGCAGCTTTGGGGTACAATGGTGTGCCATAAACATCCACTGTTCAGACATGATATGACGAACTCGTACAAATTGATGTTTGCCCTTCTCTTACATATTCTAGATTAAGAGAAAAAAATCCCAAAAGAGCTTTCATTATACAGTGGAACCTCGACAAATGAATTTAATTTGTTCCAAGACCCGATTCATAACCCAAAAATTTGTAACTCAAAATAATTTTCCCCATTTAAAATAATGGAAAAAATTTTAATCTGTTCCGCCTTGATGACAATAACACTATAATACCAAAAGTAGTAGATAGTAGATATTGTCGATACACTACGATTAAACTGCCACTGTACACCACGCTTTTGTTTCTATTAGATCATGTTTAATTTCCATGGAAATACTCATTTTCTTCCTCTCACCTCCCTTCTTATCACTCACTTTCTTGGGACCCTGGGTTTTAGTCAAAAAAAGTTAAGGAAATTGCGGTATTAATAGCAAAAAAAGCATAACGAACAGAACAGTAAATGACAGACAGTACACGTACAAACGGATGCTGCTACCAACACGCGCAAGTGGCCTGAGAAGCAACAAGTACAAATGATGCTGGGCTGTATCTGAAGCGGCGCGTACGGGTGAAAGAGGGTTTGTGTGCAGGTTGGCAGCCTGATTTGCCCCTGGCAGGCTGTGCACGGACAATTCGAAAGGATGATTCGTGTCGTATCTCAAGATTCCCATCGTATTTCAAAACAAAAATTCTGCAAAATTTCAAAATGTAACTCAAGACATACGTGTGTTTGGGCAATCGTATCTCAAGGGTCCACTGTACTATGCTTTTCACTCTACTCTTGATAAGAAGACCTAGATCTTTCTGTACTAAAATTAAGATGCCGAACTGGCACCCAAATTGCCCCTGATATTCAATCCAAATACACCCAATACTTTGGCAGCTTATTATGTTTTGCAAGTGTGTGGGAGGTATTTGTTTTGTAACTGCACCAGGATATATTTGGCCATGGGCACCTGCTGTAAAGTTTTGAATACGCATCTCAAGTCAGTCTGGATAATAGGCCTGTCACTTTGTTTGAAGCCTGTTTGAGTTGAAAGGTGGAACGTAGGTGGAAGGAAAAGTGAATTTTCTGGACCAGACTAATACGTATTCACATATCTCAGTATATTATGATCACTAAATGGGTTATTTAATTTTATTCATGATGCCCTTAATGATTAGCTTCAAATCAACATTACTTATTGTTCAATGCTGTGAACTTGGGATGACCTGCTATCTTTCCATATACATATACTTACAGACATCTGTATATGTTTTATTTATATCTGTTTTAATCAGGAAATGGGAAGTTCAGATATTTTACAGCACTCTCCTGATATGTGATAAGGAGGAAGTGTGGCTTTATGTTTGGTTGTGGCTTTTGGATGTGAAAGGAGTAATTTATACCCATGTAAAGCCTGGGTGTCGAGGTTTTGATTTATGCTTGGTGAATCTGCCAAAAGAATGTCTAGTATTTATCATCTGTGCATTATTGAGATTTAAGCATAAAGCATATTGGGGTAGACTCTAACCCAGGCCTTTCTTGTACAGTGGCTGCTTCACAAGTTGTAGTTTTCGGTGACCAGTATCTGAGAGCAACCCCAGAATGCTCAGCAGATCCGCTCTCCCATGAACTGAAGTCAAAACGGCTACACCACTATTGCTCATTGAAATTACTCTGCAGGGCGTTGACCTAAACTCTGCCAGATGATCGGAGGCACATCGTCCATGGCTGCGCGACCTTCGTCACTGTGCCCCTGGAGTGTGCCAGTATATGAATTTACCCTGGGGGAGATCTCATCTACATCTATTTCACGAAACTCCCCTTCCCCCAACACGCAGCAATGCTGCCATTTTCCACCATACATCATTTCAATTATTCACAGAAGAACGTAGGGGCTGCCTTGGCTGCAGTAATAGGTGTTCATCGCTCTGCTTTTATGCTGAATGCAACACATTTCATCTGACTGCCATTACAGAATATGTAAAGCGTAATGAAATTTTGATTAGTTGCCTTTATGTTGTTATCTTTTTTTTAACTTATTATTTCTGTGCCAGTTTTTTTCTCTTGACTAACTCAACATTAAAACACATGTACCAATTTATTGTTGATTAAGAACAGCGCCGTTTTGCTGACTTCTGTGTTAGAGGAGGAAAACATAACAAAAAAGAATGAATGAAATGCATACAAAAACAAAAAACTGATTAAATATCATGGAACAGAGAATGAAAAACAAAGCTCAAGTAATCTTTGCATGATACTAGAAATATATTAGAGGCAGATGATCAGAGGAAAGCAAATAAGGGTGGTATTTTTTTGGAGGTTGGGAGGGGGGGATCAAGGGGAGGTTAGGTTAAAGAAAAACTGCCTGGGAGAACAAGTCATGCTGGCTTTAATTCCAGCAGACAAAAACAATATATAATCAAAATGGAAATGTATCAAATAATAAAAAATGAATATCCTTGTCCCTGTTTAAGACAGTAATAAGTGGAGGAAGGGTACGACTTCAGTCCCTACAGCTTCTCAGATTGTTTTTCATCCTCTGCTTTCTTCTGCTCTACTACAACCTGAAAAATGTGACAAATTTAGTGGTATAATATGATGTTATCAGTGATGCAAGAGTTCAAGGTCATGCATTTGTAGGTAAAAGTGCTCTCACCCTTTGCTTATAACCGTTACAGCTCACAGGATTGTTTAGTTAGATAAGATTTGTTCATTTAACTGTGCTTACCATCTCAGAATTTATGGTATACAGACTCAAACAAGGGTGAAAGAAATCTGAAGATTTAACTCTAGAGGTGTGTATGTGCATGTCACCCTCAAATTTCCATAGAAATCAAAGCAATGGCAGTCTAAAGTTTACACATTCCCTGTTTTGACGCCGTTCAATCAACTGTGTGCATAATTATCTGCACTCCGTATGGTAATCTTTGGAGACCTGAATATTGCAGTTTGACAAATCCTTCATTTGTATTCAGATTTCATACAAAGCATCAATCGTGGTTTAGCACACAGGCTGTTTTCCCCAATTCCCTGAAAAACATTGCTGTGTAACCAGCAACTGCTTGATTAGAACTGGGAGACATGCTGGGATCTGTGTGTTTGTCATTAATATTTCTCCTTCCAGATGGCACTTTCGAGGTATTTAAATTAACAAAATGTTACCATAGGCCCAGCGCTAGGAAGGTTTAGATAGAGACTTATCTCAGGGAGAAAAAAAGATAAACAAAATCCATATTTACCAAACTTCCCCCCGTCACGCTATTAAATGCTTTGCCTGCCGGTTGCCTTCACACATGGAGGAAATGGAAGCATTAATTACAAGTGAGCAGGAATTTCCATGCATGGGTAAGGGGTAAAAATTCAACTAACTTGTGTGTTATCTGCAAAATATCCTAAACAGGCCTAATTTAATAGCCTAAATAAATTTGCAGAGGCTTAAATGGGTTGTGTGTTCAGTGGGGTGAGGGACCTTGGAATGTGTTCAGTGGGTAAATGTGCACAACTGTGCTCAGCATTCTTGATGCATTCAAGTGCATTCAACAGCAGTTCAATGCATATTTCCTATTTAAAATGTGTACACATATGTGAATGAGAGTGCAATGGTGTGTGTGTGTGTGTATGTGTGTGTGTGCATGTGCACAGAGGAGACCTGAGCCAGTGCTAAAGGCTGTGGCAGCTGTAAACAAAGAATCTGCGAGCAGACATAAATGCAAGCATGATGCCTTGGAAAAAAGAGAGGAAGATGAAAGGATGTGCAAATTTCAGCCCACGACTCGAGTGCTGTGCTGGCTTTTAAAATGATGGCTTTTGTCATTGTGCGATTATGGAAAAGCGTTCTTGACAAAACGGGAGAAAGGGGGCTGGGGTGGGGGTGGGGGTGCGAGCCATGTGGGCATCTCTTGTGGCTGTTAGGGAATAACTGGTGCCTTAAATGCGGTGGCCTCAGCTGTCGACGTGACACTTTTGCCCTCCTTACACCCACCACCACCTAAAATCATAATTTGTACCATCAACATGGAGAGCCGCTTTGTGCCTCTGTGATGGCTGGACGATTGCAAAGTCGGGCCGCTCTCAATTGTTGATGCTCCAGAAGCGAATAGTGTGTGTGTGTGTGTGTGTGTGTGGTGGTGGGGAGGGAGGGTGGGAACAAAAGTAAATGCCAGAGATTAGCACCAGCTAATAATCCTCTCTTTCAACATGCAGCCTCATATTTCTAAATTAAGAGAAGTTCCGAAAAGGCTTATAAAATATTAAAGGCTGCTCCATCACAACACGCTCCTCTCTCTACCCCCTTCCCCCACCCCCAACCCCCCTCCAACATCCCCCCATCATGGCTGCAGAACACAGTTGGATTTGCACAGAGTAAACTAAACCCATAAATCATTGAAAGAACCCGCCGGAGGAGAGCTCCGGCCAATAATTTTGAGGTTAAACAATGTAATTTGGATCTTGTACGTGCAATTTATTTCCACCCTGTCTAAGAAAGATAAAATTCTGTTTTTTTTTTTTTTTTTTTTAGAGGGGTAAAGTAAAATTATCCCAGTGCATAAATTACTGTTTACGCCCGCCTTTTTATTTCTAGTGAGAGACATGGCTGGTTCCCCACACAGGCAGACAATGACCAGGCCTAAGCCCCAGAAGTCATAAGGAAATTTACAAAACGACTCTTAAGTGACATAAAAACCATGGTATAATATCTATCAATAAGAGGTCTATCTCTCATAAAACTATGCTGAATATGCATGGTTGAACTTGAACTGTTAGTATAGTTACAACATCAGTTCTTAATTTCAGAAAAAAAGCTTGGTAAAAAAAAAGTCAGAAAGCCTAAATATTTTTGTTGGGTGAATATGAAATCAGGAAATAGTAGCATTTGAAAGTTTTTTCCTCTGTGATCAACAGTAAAAACAGGTAGAGTCGATTACTTAACCTTACTGGAAGAACTTGTTGCTTACATTGATTACCTAGATATGGAGTGGGCTTGAGTATAATTGCAGTTATGTGCTCTGCCCTTATTCTCAAGTGATTTGTATTTTATTTGCTATTCCACTCAATATATGCATTACATTATATTTAGGCATTTAGCAGATGCTCTTAACCAGAGTGACTTTTGTACACAGGTCAGGTTAAGTACCATATTCACGGGTACAACAGTGCCCTACCTGAGCACTGAACTTTTAACTACACTGTTGTCTCATGCTCTACCAGTGTGTTGTATATTGAATTTATGTTTTGTTTTTGTCACTAGATGTTTGAAGCTAGGCAATTGTTTCTTTAAAAAAAATTCATTAGTGTTGTCAGCAAGCTTCAGACAAACCAATTCTTCCAGTTTATAGCATTTTTTATGTCATGAAATAACTAATTCACCTGAGGAACTACTGTAAATAAAACAGCTTGTACACAATAATAATTATTATTCACAAAACATGCATTTTTAGTGTTTTAAATTATTTTTCCAGTATAACTACTGTGTATATTTACTTGTCTTCAATTTAGCACAGTTATTAATGTAATAAAATGGTATTCCCATAAAATGGTTTGACAAGTGTGTTCAGTCCATGTATTGTTAGTTATTTATTGTCTGAATTTGTTGTTGTGTATTGAAAATATGAAAAGCTTAGGTAAGCATTTATGCAGCAATAGAATGTTTTATTGAGACAGTTCTTTGACGAAGATGCACCAAAGAACCTACTCTAACAGTATATGACGAGATAACGGAACTGAGGTGTTTCAGATGTACATTTAAGAGTTTGTGTTACCAAAAATTATTTTATCTTTTTGAAAATACTCTAATTTCTCATGTAAAGACCCAGGATGCTGATAAATTAGCACAAACCAAAATTGTGTATAGAATGTTATACACAATCACAGACTCTAAGTTTTTGCCTATAAATTATGTAAAGTTCAAAATACCCAAAATATAGTTTACTTACAAAGATGAGTGCTTGTTCATGAAAACTGTGACCCATTTTTTTCAGTAAAAGGATTCACCTAATTCCTTTAGCATGGTTTCACTCTTCACAGTACATAACTATTACCTTTCACTGTGTTACTGTTTCTGTTACTGTATTTAGAAAAAAGTCTATGAATGCCCCAAACACAGTTGTAGTGTTCTTCTCATTACTTATTATTAGAGGTAGAGCACTCAGACATTGTTTAGCTTTCCTTGAGGTTTCTCGTGTCTTGGAGTCACTCTGGGAATACAAACGCAGAATAGATCAAAGTCAGTCCACACCTGTGAATCACCACTTATGAACTAGCCTCAGGATTCAATCCTAGTTAATGGCACGGTTATATTATCATACAACTTGTTTGTACCAGAAACATCAAAAAGGATGCTTTTGATCTCTTTATATCAAGGTATGAAGGGGAAAAGACAATTTTTCATATAGTATGCATGGTAATTACCTTATTATTACAGAATGTCTTTGCATTTGCAGTGTAGAATCGAATATGAATAGCCAATTTGGCCAAGTCAGGGGCTTCTCTGTGGCCTGCTCCCCTTTTCTCTGTCTAATTGAGCATACTGATGGCTTTCCTGTTGTTTCCTACTTTACATGATATATATATGACATTCTCCGTCACTTGTCACAACTGTCAAAAATGAGATAATAGCTATAACAGTCATAATTTTGCTGTTTTAGGATTGAAAAAGATTTTCTAACCTGAGTTCATGCTTAGATCATAAGCTAAATACACACTTATTCTTTGAAGAGAAATAAAGGTTTGGATGACTTGAATGCACTCAGAGAGCTTTTCTTTGATAAAATAAGACACAGCACAAGGGTTCAGTGAGAGGTAAGCAGGATTTTTATACATAAATATAATGAGGGCCAATCATCATGCTGTTGGTGTGTCAAATTTTAAACACAGAGTTCATTTCACTAACACTTTCAAACACACCATATTTAATTGTGTATAATACCCACCTTTTCTCCAGATTTTTAAATCTAAAAATTTGGGGTACGCATTATACATAACAACTAACTGTAACCCCTTTTTTCCTGGCCAAGTGTATGGCCATATTAGGGACCGGAAATAAGTTATATTTATTAGAGGTGTAACGATATACAAAATTCACAGTTCGGTATGTACCTCAGTTTTGGTGTCACGGTTCGGTACGCCATTTATTTTGAAAAATGTGAACATTCAACAGTGGCCACAATTCTTCACATGTGAAGGCAAATTGTAGCAGAACTCAAGCACTTTGACCATATGCTTAAATCCTGTATTCTCTATGACCGAGTATGGTCACAGTGATAAACAATCCTGTAGCATTAGTTACTGCTGTGGCACAGTCTGAATCTGCAGTGAGAGGCTTTTTGAACGCTGTAGGAAGAAGGATTCGCCTTCCAGTCTGTGTTTATCTTGTTCTGCTTATTGATACATTTGGGTGACGTCATTGCAAATGACATGTTTGAAGTGTATCCACAGACATACCCGACTCCAGGTGAACAATGTCGGCATACAGTTTGACACTAATTGTTGTCCATTTACGCTGTAACTAACCGGGAAACCATACTGGTCCTATACAGTGGAGTTAAAAATCATGGGAGGATCTTTCAGCTCTGATCTCTCGTTTGCCATATGGATGGCAGCATCACTACATGAGCTTGGCTAACCTGGCTAAACTGACTAGCATGCTACAAGTGACAGACAACAACTGGTGCACTGACAAAACTTTCCAGGTACAACTCGCGCTGTAGAATTTTTGTTTCACATGCTCGAGTAGTAGACATAAATAGACTATTTTGACAGTAATTGTTGGGGTCACAGGGCATACCCGAACCGAGGAGGTTGCATACTGAACTGAACGTCCTATACTGAATGGTTGGGAACAAATGCACATATTGTTACACCCATAATACTTATTATCCAAGCTAACTGATCTGTAACAGAGAATTAAATCACTATAATAATGTTACATTTTTCTATAATAGTGAGAATGTTGAGATCTTTTACATAATTTTGGCCCACATAGCTCAGCGGGAAAAGTTTCAGCTACTGATGTGGGATTCATGGGTTCGAATCCAAGTGAGGGTGAAAATTTCCTGAAGTGCTTTTGTCGGGGATACTCCTCTAAGAGGGAGGAGGGCCAGCTTTGGGTTTTGAAGATACTGATAAGATGCATAACTTGGTTATCATTAAGATGGTGTAACACATATACTCAGTACAGATCATGCTGTGTCTGCAAAAAATGTGTTTCATAGATACTCTCCACAGTAATTAAAGCACGAAAATGTAAGTTTGGTAAAGACACAAATATGATTTCATTCAGTATTTTATTCAACAATTATAATAAATCTGACACAATATTTCTGTTTTCCATACAATGTGACTTAGCCTGCTGCTGTGATTTCCATGTCTGACAGCCTGAATTGATACTGAGGAAAAGTTAGTGCGTATGAGAGATATTTTTTTCAGGATTTCATTGTCCATAATTAGGAGTGCGCATTATAAATGAGTGCGTATTATACACCAATAAATACGGTATTTATTTCAAAATAAACTACAAGTGGATGTTAAATTATGACTTTAAACTATGGATAATTATTTTCTTGAAATGAAATATCCGTTTGGAGGAATGGCTTCTTAACCAGGACCAGTTCAAACATTTATTCATTAAACAGAAAAGTGTTTTTCTGATTTATTTTCCTTACAAACAGTCTAGTAAATAAAGAGGGCATGACAATTTCACATTAGTGATGGGAGAATGATGTTTTGTACTACTACAAAATGTGATTGAGCTGGACCAAATTTTGAATTAAATTCAATCACATGCACTTGATGTGAGGCTGCGATTCAATCAATGTTTGTCCTTGACTTTCACTTACCATTCAATAAGAGTGTTATGCTTTTTCTCTACAAGAACAGCTTGGTGCGTTAATCATTACTGAACTTGCCAAACTGTGTCAGTAAAGATAAAAATAAACATTTGCACTTAATTGACATCCAAAGTTAAGGACAAATGTTGACTGCATCCTGGCCTTAGTCTCTTGCAGCTGCATTAGATAATATTATTTCAGTATATTATATTTTTGGAGAAAAATATGTGCTTTGGAATGTCTTCTTTTTATTCTAAAAAGACATATCCTTGAAGGGCCTAAATGCATTTGATTGCCTCTAGCCTATAGTTGTTTTTTGCTGTAGACAGGAAAACTTTTGGATTGGTTCAAAGAAGAAAACAACTCACAGCTCACTGTAGCTCCTCTGAATGTAATGTTCATAAAACCTCCATTTAGGACCTCTATTTCAAATGTTAATGGTGGCAGACTCCCACAACTGGATCCAGTCTAATGCAGTACAGTCCATGAAAACAGCATGCCATTTCCCCTGTATTTCTATGCCCCACAGAGGGTTGACTACGCAGTTTGGAAACACTCAAGAAAGTGTTTAGAGGATTAAGTACTACAAAGTGCCGGCTATGAAGGAAAAAAAAAAACGGATAGCCAGTGGTGCGGTACAAGTGAATTAAAAGATTAAGATGGTTTATAAAGACTGATTACAAAGCCATAGGGCTTTATGAATTGGAAGACAAACCTTAAGATTGGATAATTCCCTTGTATTTTCACTCTTGGACAGGCTATTTGTATTCTGCATAGCTCGGGCACCTTTAAATCGATTAGTAATGGACACCCAGATTGAGACTTCGGCTGAAGACACCCAGGCGAGAATGCGAGAGGGACAGAGGGGGAAGGCGGGAAGGGTTGAAGGAGAGAGAAGTGAAAAAAGCCACTGATGTGCATTTTTCAGTGTTAGATATGTAAGAATGTCTTACACAAAATCTGGAGAAAGCGGTCTGTTGGATGAACAAAGTACATATATAACAGCTTTGTAAGGGCACAGTGTTGACATGTGCGGGGCATGTGCAACTAAGAATTATCCCTGACAATTTAAAATATCCCTGGCATTTTCAAATAGACATAAAAGACATTTATTATGAAACAAATGCATGTGGCACTCAATTACATATTTTAGTGAAAATGCAAGATTTTGTTTAAAATTTAGATTTAAAATGGAAAGATGGAAGCGGAAAATGAAATGGTCCATCAGATGTACCAAACATGAGAATATTTAATTGAATAATACATATGGCTGAACTGTACCAATTTTTAATTGTGTCATACATATGGGTGACAGATTGTATTCATTTGCAATATGCAAGCTTTCTTTAAGCAATATTATTCCACTGTCTAGCTGGCCTTTAAGGCTATAATAAGAAAGCACATTAAATTAGCGTTGACATTTGTAAGCTAAAATATTTCTGCTTCTGGGAAGGCTAAAGATACACATGAATATACAGCATTTTTACCATTGTACCAGAAATGTACCAGAAATTGTTACATTTCTCTCAACTGAGAAATTTCATAACAACTAAGTTTCTTTTAGCAAGCTACCGTATTTGCTATGGTGTGGACTGGAAGTTTTAAATGGTACTTTATTGGGACCCACGAACAACATTCAAACATATTTAGAAAAGGTTTATATGACCCCCCACTATTTTACTGTCTTGATGAATGTATGAATATGTTTTGATTTTGACATCACAAGCTCCTGGATTTATGTTGGGCAGGGCTAGCTCAAATAAGGCCTGATAGAACACCAAAGTACAGCTGACCCTAATTTCACTGGGTTTAATTAACTGTGTGTGTTTGTCAAGTGGGGGGATAACTTTTTCACCCCTGAAGATCCTTGAATACCTTGAAAACAAATAACAAATGAATAAACTTCCACTTATTGGTATCCTTTCCCCTCTCATTCTTTCTCTATTTACTAGTGCTACTCTATGCTACTCTAATCACCATCTTTCTTAATTAGGCTACTATGAGGGGTAGAAAAAGCTTGAGTCCTTCATGGAATGTTTTTACACAAGTTTTGAACAGTTTCTAATGAGATATTGGACCGATCTTCAATACATAATGCCTCCAGTTCCTTGAGTGATTGAGAAAGTGGAAATCTACAATCTATATTCCAGATCTGCTCATGAAGGTTCAGTGATGTTTAGATTTGATGGACTGGAGAGTGATTTCTTAACAATGAATCCTTGAACCAGACAGATAATGGCACATCCACTGGCTGCTTCCCCTCTTCCTTCAAGTGAATTCATATCACCCCACTATTAAAGAAACCTACCATGGAGCCCTCTGTCCTCCAAAACTATTGTCTTTAATCCTTACTGCCCTTCCTCTCCAAAACTCTAGGACATGCTGCCTCTAATCAACTCTCCTGCTTCTTTTCTCAGAATAATCTACTGGATGCTCACCAGTCTGGCTTCAGACCTGGTCACTTGAATGAGACTACACTTCTCTCGGTCAGTGAATCTCCTCACACTGCTCCAGCAGCCTCTCTTTCCTCCGTCCTGATTCTTGTGGATATATTGGCAGCCTTCGACGCAGTTGACCATTCCATCCTCCTGTCCTCCCTGGCTGCTTTGGGGATCTGGATTGAGTCCTATCTCCTCGTTCACTCCTTTCAGGTTATGGTAATCTGGGATGGTGTGGTATGGGAACCCTGTCCGCTTGCTTCAGGATTTCCCCAAGGCTCTGTCCTTGGTCCACCTCTCCTCTCTCTGTACCAATTCTCTTGTTCATCTCTTCCCATAGCTTGTCCTATCAGTGCTATGTTGATGACACCCAACTCTTTTTCTAATTTTCTCTTGTCTGTGGCACATCCAGAAGTGGATGGACACCCACCATCTTAAGCTCAACCCAGACAAGACAGAGCTTCTCTTCTTTCTAGTCCCATCCTCTACTCTGCTGGACCTCTACATCTCCCTGGGTGACACCATCCTGTCATCATCCTGTGTCAAGAACCTTGGAGTGGTGTTCAACAACAAACTGACCCTCTCTGAGAACATTGCAGCTTTGAGCCGGGTGTGCAGATTCTTCCTGTAACATCAGGAGCATTTGCCCCTTTCTCACCACCTATTCCACGCATCTGCTAGTCCAAGTGATGGTACTCTCACGCCTGGATTACTGCAACTTCCTGCCTGCTGGCCTTACAGCAACTACCATCAGGCTCGGAATGCTGCTGCTTGTCTGGTCTTCAACCTTCCCAAATGTTCCCACGTCACCATCCTCCTCACCGACTTCCACTGACTACCTGTCACGGCATGCATTAGATTTAAAATATTGGTGCTTGTCTCCCAGCCTGTCAAGGGGACAGCCCTGTCCTATCTTCAAAACATCATCAGACCCTACATGCCTTTCACTTCCCGGTCATGTTTGCTGTCTGTTCTGGCTCCCTGCTGGTGGAACAAGCTTCCCATGGAGGTCAGAAAAGCAGATAGTCTGTTTGCCTTTAAGCGGAATTGTTTGACTCACTTCTTCAGGATGCACCTCTCTCCGTCCATCACTAGCTCCGATAGTTAGACATAGTCCCACTTGTATTGACCTGATTTTGCTGTCTTGTGATTGTTGTTGATGTTACTAATGGTTTTCACTTTGGTGTTTCTTCAACAGGTTATCCACAGGGTTTAGTGCATGCTATTCCCTGTGGCACAAAACAAAACAAGTTAAAACAAAGCACATGACAGCGCATCAGCCATAATATCATTCCCATCCATGAATATGACATATCTCCAGACCATATGCCAGCAATACCCAATTGCATCAGTCTTTGATTTGCATTTTGCATGCAGCTTAAAAACACCAAGTAGTTATAGTCGATGGAAACCACAACTGGGCAGGGAAAAGAGCCTACATAGATCTCAAATTGCAGGACACCAAGGACTAGAGTGAGAGTTTCCCTCTCTCTTCTTTGAGAAGCAGCACACTGTGTTGTGTGCCATCTAAACCAACCTGGAGGAGGAGTGCACCTGCTCCAATGTCACTGGCATCCACAGCAAGCTGCAGAGCTTTTCAGGAGCAGATGGAACAGGGGCATTAAATATAAGGCTTTAATGCTCTCAAATGCATATTAGCTAGATTTTTACCAGTGGAACTTAACTTTGGGACGAAGAACAGTTAGAGGTGAGACAGATGTAGAGAAATGCTCACAAAAGTTTCTGGAATAACCAGACACTCCATAAAACTCCATCTATGAAACCATGCAACTCTTGTCAATTTGATGGAACCAGAAATTGTCAGATGGCCTCAATTTCTGCACAAACTGGATGCACTTGACCCCCTCCAATGACCTTGCTCAAGTAGGTCACAGTGTCCTTCCAAAATTCACATTTAGCAAGGTTGAACTGCTGAGGGATGGTCAAAGTGATTCCAGATGCTCAGTCCAAAGCTGTAAAGAACTGCTTTGTTAGGACCAGAAAGTCCAGACAAGACATGATTTTCAAGTCACTGGAAAGTGGCAGGTGCATTCCACATGCCAAATGACATAACCTTGTATTGCATGAAATCAGCAAATGTTATGAAGGAAGGTATGACTACCTCCCTATAGCGAAGGGTAGCCATGCTATCACAGTCCCCAGGCTGCAGCACAAAAATCTTAAGACTTAATAGTCTGTTGTAACCTCTCCAAGGCCCCTTTGCTCTCAGGATGGTAAGCACTGGACACATTATACTTTATTTGGAGTTCTCTGAGGATGTGTGCACACACATCTGAGAAGAGGTTAGAACCCTCACTCTAAAGTATCTTAGAACGTCCAAAGATTAAGAAAACATTCAGCAGCACCTTCACAACTACCTTGACAATAATCCTCTGGCAGGGAATAGGCTCTGGAAAATGTGTAGCTGCACGCATAATAGTCAACAGCCACTGATGTCCACCCTTTGAATAAGGAAGTGGCCTGACACAATCCACAGTAACATGTTCAAAGGGTTCTCCAATAGCTGATAGTGGATAAAGAAGAGCAAGAGGAATTGTCTGGTTAGGTTTGCCTGCAGCCTGACAAACCGTATAGGTTTTATTGTATTGTGCCATGTCTTTATTTACCCTGGCCAAAATATATTAAAGAATGCAGTCACAAGTTAATTCCCAAATGCCCCTCTAACATGGGCAACACTCAAAATTTAGTGATCAGTTGGAATCACCACCTGATGAATCACATCCCATGTAGACCATATGTGGCTTCCACTTCCTCATTATAACACAATCTTTGGATTGAGCAGTCCTGTATCCCTAAGGATATAACTGGTATATTTTTCATTTTCAGAGTGACACAAAGCCATCGATAAGGAGAAGTGTACAATCAATTTCACTATCAGGTTCCTTCAAACACTGCAACGGAGAGACAGCAGGCTGTGGCTCAAGTTCACAAGGAGGGAAAGAGGATATTAAAAACCCACAAGGTTAGCGACTTTCTGATTTTCACTCAGAACAGGACACTCAGTGACTATGTAACCAGGCTTTTTACAATAGGAACACACTCTCACGTGGTTCTTACCTGCAGATGTGATAGGTGGTTCTGCTGATGACCCTTTGCTTGTAAGAGTTGTCTTTGATGAGCAGAATCCTCAAGAAAAATCTTAAAAATAACCCTGCTGTTTTCTCCATATGCAACCTTATGGGCTAGCACAAATTAATGAGTAAAACAGCAGTCTCAGTCACTTTATTCACTGTCTGTTCATTCAAGTAATAACTATTCATAATAACAGTAATGACAGTTCCTAACTTCCTTCAGAATGATCATGTCTTTGGTTGTTGTTTTGTGCTTACATTTTGGGATGTGTGCCATCTATCATACAACAGCAAAAGCCTGTGCAAACTCCACATGTCTGCGGACAGTGTCTGTTTGTCCAACCTGTGGTAGCATCTAAAACACTGCCAGTGGGAAAGGGCCTCTTGGGCTTTACCAGTTAAGACACATTGCAACAGCAGGGTCCAGACATTTTTAAGCCTATTCAAAGAGGTTGCCACCATTTTAAAATAAGAAAATTATTTCTCAACTTCCTTCTCTGAGAAGGGAGAGACCATACGAATATTCCTGCTGAGATCAGACTACTCCAGCAGTGGATGGTCAGTCCATTTAGTTCTAAATCATGGAGGACCTTCTTTCTATGGTCACTCTAGCTGTTTCAGTTGTAGTTAATAATCTAGTCCTTCAGCTAAAGCTGACTCCTTTAGTCTCAAGTCCAATTCAGTGGCTCTAACTCATGACGACAAAGACTTCAGCTCAAAGACTTTGGCAGGACTAGGGGGTGATTGCTCTTCGGCTGGAAGAAGTGCTGCATTAAGTCTCTCTGGGGCCTGGGGATAATCACTGTAGTCCTATGTCATAATTTTTTCAAAGTATTGTTGCTTTGCTTGACACATGGATTTGCTAAAAATATATATGGATATGCGAATCAGCTTTTAACAGTCACTCTTTGGTCAAGTCCTCGAATAGTTCTTCGTAGGGAGAATGAATAAATTCCGCAACCTTAGCTATTAGTAGTCACTAACAGTAAAAATGAGTAAGGACAATATAGGCAAAATGAGTAAACTGGAAATCAAGTGCAGCAGCAAACAAACACCCCATAGCAAAAGTAATGGCTGCTTAATTATTCACAAAATTTCCAAGCAGGCAATAATACATACAAAAGGAATATTGTTAGACTAGTGTACAAAAAATGCACGACCATGTTGATACCAACCAGGCATAGGTATCAACAGCTTTTTTAATGACACGAGCACTGCGTTCGCTGAAATTCTTGAAACGGCTTAAAAGAACAGTCACAGCTCAAATTCACATTGATCACAGGAATCCTTTTAAAGGGTGCCCTCCGGGTGCTGCCAATCCTGCAATCAGACAAACACCAAGCCATCCACAATCTGCGTCTTGGGGCACCAGAAAGGTCAGGGACATATTAGCAATCAGTTCAGAAATTTCAGCTTGCTATTGCTAAACTGGGCAGCTTTACTGTACTTTTGGAGTTGACTATTGAAATAAACAATGGTATGAAAATCACAAAAAGGTTTCAAAAATGACAGAATAACAAAAAAATAATAAACAAAATACTGCCCCCCCCAATCCAGCTGCTGTTGTTGAAGCGTTATATCTCATGTTTTGTGTAAAGGCAACTTATTTATTTTTTGTGTATTTAATGTGTTAATCTATCTGTCTATAAAAATATATATACAATGCATTTGTTTTTTACTTAAAATACGCAAATTCACTTTAATGCCCCTTGAAACACGATTAAAAAATTATCGCTTTAGGCGACATTACGCACTTTAACGTGAGTGGTATTTTAAAAATATTATTATTTAATATTAATATTTAATAATATTTGAATTGGCAAAGGAAATTACGAGTGGTATTTAAAGTAGTATACAGCATTTATTTAGCAGAAATGTAATTATATACTGTACCATTAGCATTATCCGATATCCCTTTACCAATGCAATATCCGCTCTCTCTCTCTCATAGATTCCCACTAGTTCTTGCTATTTTTTTGTATGGTTGTACGGAGTTTGTTTCTACGCAACCGCAGAACGCATCTCGAACATTTCCATTAATTTAAATGGGGAAATAAGACTTGAATTAAGCGATTTTGCTTTACGTGAGCCTTTTCAGGACCACATCTTCACGTAAAATGCGATTGCACTGTGTATCTATATATATTTTTTATATATATATATAAAAAAATTGTTATACCAACAGTTGGAATTATAATGTGAATGTTGATTATATGCTCAATGCAAACTGGGTAACTATAAAAAGAAAGTTTTACATCTTGCAGAACATTAAATGTGATGTCCTGCATTTACACTCAGATAAAATCAACTCAGTGATCATTTAATCAAGTGATGTCCAATATTCTTTATGTATGGTTTGGTTTTACAAGCTCTGTTACAATTTTCAGAAACTACAGAAAGTATTTCAGGCATAAGCTAGGAACAAATCGATATACAAGAACTCGCTTGCACCTCGGCAGCCTATGGTCCTGACAAACACGCGGAAAGCAGAAGAACAAACAGAATGAATAAGAAATGTAAAAAATGAGAAGAGATAGGAAGATAGAAAATGCTGGCCACTGCAAAGTCTCCAAACAAAAGAGGATGTGGAGCTTGTTCCTCAAGCCTTTTTTCCCTTACAAGAAGACCCAGTAAGCACTTTTCTCTGAGCTGAAAAGCTTGCTCTCATACTTCTCATCAGCAGTTTTTACACTGCGAGGAAAGCCAAGCAAGGTGAGGGGTGTACTGTACGTGGAGGAATTCACTCTGAGCTGTCTGTTTGGGGGTCAGAAGGAGCCCCATCCCCCATACCCCCTCCCCTCTCTAGTTCCTCTAGCCCCCTGACTCCCACCCCTCTTTACCAAAAGCAAAAATCCGGAACATGAGGCTAACAGACCTTTTCCGATATAAAATGTCAGACACTGTGACAGGCTATTGAGTTTCTTTACGTTTCGTAAATTTCTCTGTTATACTTTGAGTGTCTTAAGTTAATCGTGTGGAGAAACTTGCTGTACCATTTTTCTTTCACACGCCCACCACTTAATTTACAGAATCTTGTAAAGTATGTGCACTAGTGCAGGAGAATACTGCTTCCCAAGCACTTTGAATGTGTTATAATACAGGTATTACATAGCTAAACACAAGTACAACTGCAGGCAATAGGTTGGTTATAAAATATTTGTAAAGCATTTTTACTGGTTTTCATTATTCATGACTGACCTAATTGTTGTAAATGTTATCATTTCAGTTATTGAATCAATGGATTTAATTATTATTTTTGCAATTGACTGGAATGGACTGTAAAAATATAGCAATATACTTGTAAACACACAAATGAACACACAAATACCTATAAATCCACACACTCATATACATCCATATCCCCCAGAAACCCACACCCAAATGAATATATATATAAATGCATGCATGCATACACACACACACACACACACACACACACACACACACACAGCAGCTGGCAGAAGTATTCATGAGATGGGAGTCTTCTCCTGCAAACACTGCTCTCTGAGGGAACTTGAACTGAGACACAAATCACATTTTCTGCGCAATTAAACCGCAACCACTGCTAAGTGTATCAGAACCCCTCTCTTTCACATCAGAGCAGAGATGTGCTGTGGACGGATGCCTTGATATGCAACAGCAATATAATGCATATTATATATATATATATATATATATATATATATATATATAATATATATATATATATATATATATATAAATATAATCTATCCTGCTTTTATCCCAGTGGAGAAGGGAAGAGAGGAAGTGGTGAAGTGTGTGTGTGTGTATATATATATATATATATATATATAGAGAGAGAGAGAGAGAGAGAAACATAGTGAATAATAAATGAATAATAATGAGAATAATAAATGGTTTTCCATCCATTGATACCTGCTCTGCCTTGATGATTACTCTGCATGTTATATTCTGTTTTTCTTAGTGACCAGTTTTGGTTCTACTGTCAGATTTATTTGGTTAAAAGTAAGGAATTCAATCTCATGGCTGTGATCCCTGTTTAGTACATAATTAACTACATATTTTATGGATGTTCATTTTATACAATTAAAAATGTCATGCTTTCTGAATTTAACTGCATATTGAATTTTACAGTCTTACTATACGTTGTAGATTATGTGCTGATATCTGTGTGCGTGCGTTATTATATACGCATCTATTCATGCGTTTGTGCATGTGTCCAAGTGCCATTCCTGAGAAACATTAATATGCAAATATCACATGCTATGATTGGTCGGTTGCAGCAGTGCAGAATAGTACATTATGTTCTCCTGCTCCCTCCTACCCAACCCCCATTTTCTCACTCTTGCTGTCTGTCTGAAAATAGGTCCATTCAAACGTCGCCTTTTGGCAAGGAAGCCAGGCCAAGAACACAGATTCAACGTTAATGGTAAAATGCACAAATGAAAGTGTATGTGCTCAATAAACAGTATGAGCCAACACAAATGTTTGCATTTGAAAAAAATACACATACCCAGAACTAGTGCTGTGGCAATAATAATATGCATGGGAATGGAATAACTGTCCTGTTTCAGTGTGATTGCTGAGAATGCAGCTTGCTTTATTTTGCCTCTGCCATTGTAATCACAGATTTCTTGGTGCATATTTGTCTCCACTTTGGCTCTAAAACACCTGGGATGGGTGTTCTGTGACAGGGGTTCTTCTTCTCATCCCAGTGTGTGTCACACGCAAGTTTTGCCATTTTATCGGAAATAACCGTTTCCATCTCCCTAATAATACAGCCCCCTTTTCCAGGTTATTGTATGAAGACTATAACTACTTTACTTTTTTAACAAGCAAGTTTTGTAATCATGGTTCTTTTGATTAGATCAGATTTCAAGCAACACCCTGAAATCAACAGGACAAATGGACAGGTAGCTCTGTCTTCCTTGAGCTCTAAACTCACAGCCCTCTGGTCAATAACGGCAGCCACTATTGAAATGTTTTGAAAAGTGGTCCTCATCCTTGGTATTAGACAACCACAGGGCCTGCTGGCTCTAGTTTTCAAATAAAAATCATCAAAATATTCTAAGCAAAGAAACCAGGTGTGGAGAGTTAACAGTACAATCAAGTGCTTTAATTGATCAGCTGAGTAACAACAAATATCAAACTTTATGGATCTCTGGTGCCTGAGTCCAGGATCTCTGCTTCCAACCTGTAGGATCTAAAATGGAACCCTGCCCCAAAATGACCATGCAGATGTTTTCTTAATTACTCCTTGTCAATAATTCCATTTACTGGCCGATCTCTTCAGGAGCCTGTGCAATGTCTTTGATAGCAAGGTATGACACTCTTAACAGTCATAATGCTGCAATATTCAGTCTGACTGACAAAGACAGATGCTTTTACACCATTTAAAACCTGGTACTTCCCATGGGAGAAGGCAGAGTGGGATGTGTGAGTGAGTGTGCGTGCTTGCGTGTGTGTGTGTGTGTGCGCGTGTGTGTGTGTGAAGGGGGGCATTGAGGGAGAAAAAAACCTTAAATTACATCTTACTTCAGGAGCAGCAAGTGCCCCAGAGACAAACTGTGTGACTTGTCTGTGTGTAATTCCTACGAGCTGTCATTCGGCATAAAACTCATTTACTGCCCACGAGCACACAAACACGCTAAGGGAAGCAAAAACAAAACCAAAGGAGGATGACTGCCTATTTTTTCTTTGGTAAACTTTTCCTTGGTGGCACATTTCTTGTATAACCTTAGCACTTCAAAACACAGCACTTCTGTGAACCCAGTCAGAATAAGACTATTGGAAAAATAGCTTAGCTTCAGTCAATAACTGAGAAATTAAAAAAGCTGATTTTCAGTATTAGATAAAACACTAATAAAGAAAGGATAATATGCAGAATGACCTAAGTGTGCACAGATACCACTTTTTCGTTGCCTATACTGATGCTGGGGAAAAAAGCTTTGAGTATCCACCGATGCACAGTATCCATCTTCTGCTCTCTTTCTTTAATGATTACAGGGTTGTTTACAATCCCTTTGTGTGGATGCACTCTGCTGGGCATTATTCTTGTCCATCTAAAAGCTGTAAACACCATGCTCAAGCTGGCCAATAGAGAACCCACCCAATAACTTTGCATAAGAAGAAATACGGCAAATGACTCGTGACAGTTATTTTAAAGTTATTTTACGGGAGCCATAAAGAATGTGAACCTACGTAGGAGGCTGTATCTCTGTATACACTCTCCGTACAGTACAGACTGCCACAAACCTGAATCATGTTTGAAATATTAAAAAGTGTTGTCACTTTTTGTATATTATATTGTGTATATCAGGAGGTACAATATCACAATTGCATGTCATAATATTAACGTAATGATTACAGAATGCTTCAGGCCTTTCAAAAAGGCACATGCCTGGGATGTAAATATAATGCAGTTCAGATTACTGAAATTTCAGAAGTCTAATGTATACAATTAAAATATAGCACATTTTACAAGCTGTGTATAAGACAAAGCTAACTCCAAAATAGTGCAATTTAAATAAATGGCTTGTCTTAGCATGCATGTTTATAAAATAGGCTAGGCTACTGTTGGTGTGTAGCTGTAGAACTTAAGTTAATTTAGTTAATAATCAAACCAGAGTGAGTGAATTCTTAGGTTGTTGTTTTTTAAGGCTTCCAGAACACTTTGTTCTCTTATTTTGACATATGATCTCTTTTTACATTCTGAACATCTTTGAGTCATAGGTGAGGTATAGCAAGCTACCTAAATAAATTAATCCAGCGGTGGGCAGGGGATTTCATAAAGCAACACATTGTAAATTTGATACTGAAAAGTGAAAACATCCAAGGGAAAAGTAAGATTAAATCAGTTTTAAAAATGTGGATTTATTTATAAATGCTATATTCTATGTTCGACCAGTGTTATCTGTGGACCTAGTTTGCCTCTTTAATACCTCAGCAGGAAGAAAAAATCAAGCCGACTACTTAAAAAAGGCGGCTACACATTTCCTAAAGATACATGTCAGTGTTTTTGTCTCATAAGTAGCCTTAGCCTTGGGTTTGTGATTTTAAATCTCTAAATAAACACAGCTCCCAAAAAACTGCCCTTTTATGTCTTACTTTTTATGTCCTGGTGGTGTGTAGTTTTTTTTTTTTTGCAGGAAACCTCACCCTTATCAACCCTCGAATTCTGTTGAGATTGGCTTTATTGTTTGGGGTCCCACAGACCACAGTACTGTACATGTAAATATAATAGTTAAAAGTTGGATATCAACAAAATTTTTTCAGGTTTCTTTTACTTCTTCTGACCACATTAAAACCCAACTGACCAAACATTTTTGAAGTCTTAGCTTTCCCTTTTGCCTAAAAGTTGGCCTGCGCATTTCACAAAGGTGATGAAATATAAAGACAGCTGGGTGGGAGGGGATTAGTTATGCAAAGATTTGTGAATATGTGTGTGCCTGCACACTCATTATAATTATTTGGGAGGGTTGTTGAATCAACTATACCTTCAACAACAATCAAGTTTCAAATCATATGAAAATACATTGCATTAAACCGTGTTTTGTAGTTGGGGTCTGTGAGACTCCAAACAGAACCAATGTGAGTTTTTCTGACATCTGAAAATCATGTTCAAAATCATTTATCATGAAATGAGAAAAAGTCATGAAGTATCAAGCTGATAAAATAATTTTGAAAATATGATTTTTGAGCTGTTAAAGATCTGCTTTTATGAAAAATAAAATATTTGTATAATTTAGTAGTCATGTTTTTATTGTGCTTTCAGTGCTTTTTACACTCGAAAAATAAACTTTAAATTGAGTATAATTTAAAGTCATATTTTCCTTTGTATGAACTTCAGTAAAACACTAAACATTTCTTTACATGTGACCCGTCATTATCAGCTTCCCCAGGATTGTGTGATTCTTTTATGTATTATTTATTTATTTATTTACTGTTATGTTTTATGTCAAAATGGAATAGAATTTCCAGAATTATTAAACATATTTTGTGCTTTTTCCCCATCGTTGTTCCCATCAACACTAACAAGGTTTGTCTTGGCTTTGATTAAGCTAAAACAGGTACATGCATTCACAATATTGTAATTGTTTAATATATGACCAAAAGTGAGTTTTAAATCCTTGAGTTTTTGTTTTTTATTTGGAAAGAACATTCATATCCCACCTAGCAATCAACAGCCCAGATGTCTATTCCACAGATAAAACTCTGCCAAAGGGTTATACATATTGTACACATTCCTCAAATATCCCCACAAATATGATTTTCTAGCATGAATCTGTAAACTATTAACTTTACTCGTTAGATAACATTAGATGACAATGTCCAGGAATGAAAGGTGTACTTGAGAGTGTGGAGTTTGCAAATAATTATGCCATTTTTAATGTGTTTACTGAAATGTTATTAAATGTCCTGTGATAATGTACTTATTTTGTTTTGTGGGAGATGATGAAAAAGCTGTAAAAGAGAACAGCATGCAGAATCGGGATTACATGCAGTTTTTTTCTTGATTTTCTGTGAAAAAATCCTGGATTTCACTAAAAAAGTAAAACCTGTTTCAATTTGATATTTAAAATCAAGGACCAGTGTTGATTCAATGCAGACCATGGAGTCTTCTGAGCAATACAGAAGTTACAAGCCATTTAAATGCTATTTTACCCCACATGTGCTTGGCAAGATATTCACATTTCTAGGTGAAGAAACCTAAAGAGGTGAAATCATAAGTGAAGGTGACAGAGATGCATGCTGTCTGCTCAGACGTCTCATTTACTAATGACCATGCGGTGACTTTGACTAGTCTCAGCTGCTTGGGTCACACGGTGGCAGATGATACGGCTAGTATGCAACGGAGAAAGAGGGAGACGTTTCCTCTTTTCTCCCATCTCCCATTTCTCTCAAGGATTAATTTGGGAATACCTTGACCAGGCCTTCGTTTGGGGGGCCCCTGGCAGTTTGATTTACTCTAATTACGTGGTAGGAACGCTGTTGGCGTTCAGCAAGAAGAAGTCATCTTCATTATGAAGCCCCGATGCTTAGCTCCCTGCCACTCATCCCTGCCGAAGCCAAAATTTCATCCAACTCTGGAGGCTTATCAAAATGCACATCAGAATCTATTATCCTTGTCTGTTTTCCCAAGGCTGTGTAATTTGGCCCTCTTCTGCAATTTATTTAACACACATCTTCCAAGCCAGGATAGCGACTCATCTGATCTCATTTATTTCTTGACCCAGTTATTTATTTATTTGGTTTATTCCTGCAGCTTCAGTCCGGCTTCTGTGCCAAGGGAGCGTCATGTGCAGCATCCATAACACATGCCGTTTTGGGGGGCCAGTCAAAGGATGGGAGGGGAGGGGAAGGGAAGGTTATACAGCCATAACACCAAAATGGAACATCTCTCTCATGCCGGAATAATGTTTGTAAATGAGTCCCACCAAAATATTCCCACAAAACATGAACTGCCCCGGGTTGTTATATTTTCACATGCTGAACATCAGACCTGTTGTTTTGTCTCCCTGTTCCCCCAAGAAATAAACATCGATAGCAGAGATGGTGGCCGATGTGAATATATGGCGTTCGCTGTGACAGGATATATCGCTTATGAGATCAGATTTCTGGAGGGTGGACGTATGAAAGATATTCAGCCCTGTGCACAAGAGGAAATTGCTTGGCCATTTACAGTCCGGGGAGGTAAACACACTGCAGTGTTCTGCAGACTAGGTATAATTGTCTTGACGCGGGCATTGTTGAGCATGGAGGAGAGAAGAAAAAAAAACTTGCAGTGAACTATGGATTCAGGAAATTGGCATGGCGTTCACACCCCGCCACTGCAAAGTGGCTCACCAGCGAATGGAGGAAATTGTTTATGAAGCTCTCAGTCCCCAAGCCTAAACTCTGTACTGAAAGGGAGAAAAAAAAACCAATGGAAGGGGAGAGGGGTGGGGAAAGAAATAGAAAATTGGATCAGAAAGCCTCCTGCCATGAGAAAGAGAATAAAAACGAAACGGGAGATTTTGATTCAATACCACAGATATTGCAAAATTGCTTTTCAAGACCTGCATCTTGGCCAGAAAGGAGACTTTTTTTTCCATTTCATACACCACAGCAGTTCACAAAATATATTACTTTGATATGCTAATTATCATAATTCAAATGCTTTCATATTCAGGGGCCTTTACACAGTACAATAATTTGTGCTTATAACGTTACATAAAATGGCATATTTTTTTTGGATTGACCTGCATTGCACTGCGGTAAAAAAAAAAAGTGCATTAACACACAGAAAATCTGAGTATTTTGAATAGTATGCTAGCTGACAGCCATGAAGGGTAGTAGCAGAGGGTAAAAAATTGGCAGAACAAGACATGTTAAAACCAATTAAGAATGAATAACATCCAGTGAATCCAAATCAAATCTATTTTACCTTTAGATCAGGCGGTGAACGAGACATAGCGTTGGACACATGCTCAGTGAGAAAACTGGTCACATTTGATATGAGCTGCAATGAGCGATGCCCAGCACATGCCAAAAGGACTCCTTTCTTCCTCTGATAACATTTGCCACTTTGGGGACAGGTTCAAAAGAAATTATGCTTGCTTGCCTGGCATGAAGATGACTTTAGGGAGATTTTCCCCGAAGCTTTGACAGAGTTAAATCTAATCTTTACTTCAGGCACACTGCAGATAATCAGGCTTAGAAGGCAGCTCCTGATTTTTATTTTTTGTAAAGGTTTCATACATTATGAAATGATTCGGAAAAGTAGCTTGGATTTGTAACCAGCAGTGTGTTGTGTCACCATCCCATTTGTTAATCTTGCGTTCTACAAAAGTGGTATGTAGTTACACGAAATTGACTTTGACAATATTAATTCCTGCAAGAGATGATCAACTTTTTCTGTAATCACATTTAATGCAGTAAGCTTACAGATACAGGCCTCGATATCTGTTTGGCTACTCTCAGGCCTCAGTTGCCTTGTGAGTAACAAAGAGAAAACTTTATGATGAGAATTTTGGGCTAATAACATTTTCTCAAGGGGTACATAACATATTACATCTTTCTCTGGCATATTGTCACCTTTTATTATTCCCCCTGTGACATGTGAGAATAAAGAATGCAGTGAGCACAAAAGCATCTTATGAAAGAGTAAAAAGAAAAGAACCAAAAAAAACAGTGGTGTTAATGTGACGTGTAATCAATGTTGGCAGCATCAGTGCTGGCTCTTCTGAACAGAATATGGACTTGGTATGGCTCGTTTGAGGATAATGAACCTGTAATTCCGACGTCAAACCTTAGAAGGAGAAAAAAGCAATTAAATTCCTCTTCTTCTCAACACAGAGGGACCAGGGCTGACTGTCCACAAGGTCTTCATCATCAGATAAAATTACAGCTGGTATCAGTGGTCATATATTTGACTGATTGCATTATCTTTGCTGTACATTTGCTTGATTTTTGATTACACTTCATAATAAGGTTAAAAATTTAAATGCTCTGTAATTTTGCTCCTGTATGGGAAACTATTTTATCATAGGAGGGTTTTTTTTACTACAGTAAACCCTTAGCAAGAATTATCAGTCTTAGTCAGTAGGGGTTCTAAGTCAAGTTTAGATGATTGGAAGGACAATATATCAAGATACACAAAAGGAAATGATAGCTGTTATGAAAGCATCATATTCTGTATTGCCTTTTTAAACATGTAAGACAGTGTCCTGGAATCAATAAACATTTATCTTTCACTTAAATGCAATGTGGAACATAGTCATGTTGTTTTAACTTACCAAAACTCACCTTGTATAGGCCAGTATAACCAAAAAACTCAGTAAACTGCATTTGCACAGAAATGTAAGTAGAATTTCAAAATGAATGCTGATTGTATCCAAGCCTATGTCTATGTAGAGAGCAGACCATAAAGGTCTCTTTATCAGTATGTGATAGTGGCCAAATCAATCAGCGTTTGTCCTTGACTTTTACTGGAAGTTTTTTTTTTTCTTTTTGATTGCCCATGCAAGCACATTTTTTTTTTGTTATTAATTTTTGTCAATCACTGAATTCGCTACGCTGTCTTGGTGAACAAGGAGAACCACCACCCGCGTTTGCGGTTGTCAGTCAAGGGACAAATGATGATTAAAACCAGGGCAATGTAAAACTGTCCATCTTTGCAGCGCTTTTGCACTCACCAACATGTATCTTCTAGATCAAGCTACTTTCACATATGTCATACACTACTTTCATTAATGTGGATGAAGGGAAAATTCTCAACGTCAGCCCTAGAAATCAGGGAGCTCAATCTGAAGCAATGGACAAGAGTGAGTCTATTCCATTAAGAAACTATTACAACTGAGGATGATATTGAGCTGCTTTGGCCAGTCGCAGTAATTATTTAACACTGAGTCCATATTTAGCCTTGGCGATTGGCCCTGCCACTCTGGGGCAATGCTTTTAATTTCCCAGCGTCCGTGGCGTTTCCAGTTACAGTGATGGATCTAGGCTCAATCGAGTATGTCACCACACATCAATCAAGCGCTCCCCCTGCTCCCTCGGAATAGTGTGGGTCATCTCTTTCTCTCTCTCTGACTCCGTTCAGCAGCACCATTTTAAACCTATCTTTTGTGGCTTCAGGCCCAACTGAGTGCTAACTTACTAAAAAGTTAAATGAGCCAGAAATTAGACTGGAATCACAGGATTGACAGGATTAGATATTTAAGCACCGTCTTTCACTCCTGCTGTACAGTCAGTAAAATAAATGTGTCATGTATTATTTACCTGCTTACTGGGTCAAACTGCACTGCTTACACTTTTACATATTATTAATTTATACATAACATCAAGTTAAGTACTGAGCCATGCTCTGGGGGACCTAAGCAGGGATTCTGACCTACAGTCATTGCATTACAAGCCCAGCTCCTTGTCCAGGACACCACAGTGCCACCTCATACTTCTCAAAACAAAATAAAAACATAGTCTCTTGTTCTGACTTTGATCATATTATTTTAAAGTGGCATAGGGATGTTGATAACATCTGACCATGCCCAGAAGTTACTCAAATACAGCTTTGGAACTCTAGCAATAGCTGTGGGGTTTGAAAAAGTAATCAAAAATGATAGAATGAATTATGCAAAAAATCCCAGATGAAATGCATCACCATCAAGTGAAAGAACTTGACTTAAAACACTAGTTAGACCTTTATTAGACCACAGTATGAACTAGTTTTGGATATATGAAAAAAATCTCTGCTCACCCTTCCTAAGGAAGTGCTACTGCTTATAGGTAAAGAAATGACAGGCAATCAATATACAGAGACATGCAAGAAGTACATAGACAAACTTAGTTTTATCAAACACTGCCGGTGTCTTTTTACTTCTTGCATGTCCCTGTAGGCGTTTCCCTCTCCAACTTCTAATTGCACAAGCTAACTGCTGAACAGACTGTCATGTCTCATAAGGATGCATTATTTCTGTCATCTGAATGGAATACTTTCCCGCATACAATTCTAATACCTACTTTACAAATATTATATATGCCTGTATGTACATGGAATTGTGTGGGGATTGAAAGTGGTGATTCTTATGCAGGTAAGTTTGTTATGATAAATTACCATCATTACCATCTAAACCTGGCTTAACTCAAAGAACTGACCTTCAGTAGTGGCTGAAAAGCATGTGCACCTCAGAAAAGTGACCATGTTGCTGCACAGAGAACTCCAGTTGGGAATCGTTGGCTGATCCTTCTTCAAAGGTTTTTTGTCAAACAAAGGCCTGCGGGGTTAGTGCTCTTGCGTAATCTACCACACAGGTGTACAGGGTGAAGAGAGAATATAAGTCTTGTTTTGGAGGTGGGCCTTACTAAATGATTTTTTGTACATCTTGTATGTTCAGGGATGGCCTTTTGCCTCTTTGATTAGGGTTGTGGTGTCAGATACTCAACTCTTTGCAACAGGCTCTTTGCTTTGAAGTGCCAGATATCAGCAATAAAATGAACATATGGAGTATGGGAGAAAAAGACAGTTCTTTTCTTTGAAAGATGCAAGTGCGTGTAAAGAGTACACTCCTCCCACATGGGGTTAATATGACACCTACAGTTCAGTAAAATATTTAAAGTACAAGGATACTTCTATTACAGTTCGCAGTTAATCTCATTCACTCTTAAGAGTCTCTCTAAACAGAGAAGAAAGAGAAACAGAATATTCCAGCAGGAACTGTGAACAATGAAGTCAGGTTAATATTCATTATAGCAGGGAGAGGAACGCTACGCTGTTCCTTTCCATCGACTGAACCCCCACCCACACACCCGCCACCCCCCCACTCCCACCTCCCTCTCCTCTCCCCCCTCCCTTTACTTATCAAAGTGATGCCCGTAATCAGTGGAGATGGTGCGCCGAGAAGACGCGCCGTCTTTCTCAGGCGAATGTGTAACGGCACTGATGCGGGGCAGGCATCTGTGAGACACCAGCGCAGGGGAGACGGGCCAGAGATAATCTGTGGGCCCGCTGAGTTGAGGCGCGCATTAGATGCTCAGAGAAGCAAAGTGAAGGCCCCGCTGAGTGGGGAGGGAAGATGGGGGGAGCCGGGTCTCTCAGAGACTGGTGCTAACACTAATGTTGGGGATGCAGGTTTGAGGGGGTGGAATTGAGTGGTGTGAGGGGATGGCAGTAGTAGAGTACAGAGGAGGGATCAGTTCGGACAGCCTTTTGTCTAATTAAGAAAAGAACTCCTAAGTAAAATTTTGATAGTTTTTTTAATAGTCTGTTCTGGTCTTGCTTTGCATGCCATTTGTTTTTTTATTTGTTTTTGCTTACCTTCAAAATGCAGACTCCACAAGATGAAATCGCATAGGCAATCGTTATGTACAGCTTGATGCAAACAGACTGTGGGTGCCTGATGGACCAGCTGGAATTACTGGTGAGCAATGATAGCTAGGCATCCCCACCGACAACTCTCATTTTCTGAGTGACACTTGGGCCAATTTTGTCACCTGATGTCTGGCTGAAGGTCACAATAACTGCTGCCATGGGCAGGATTCAATACAGGACATTTTCCCCTCTTTAACACTTTAAAATATAACACTTCTTAATTTCACAATACTAACATGCCTACACCTTTGTGTGGTTTTCAGAAATACAAGGAAAATGTTGAAAATCCTGTTAAAATGGGATACCAGCAAAATATGGATTTTCAAACAACAACTTACCAAATAAGGGTTACAATGGTTTGAAAAACAAAATGGGATTTTAAAACAGCAATGAGTTTTCTCCCTGTCAGAGTAGATGTATAGTAAAATGTTGCATCATCGACATATTCATTATCAATGAATATTTATATAAGTGCTTCTTTGGATGTTTAAATGACCATATCACCCAGACTGCAAGGTTATTAAAAATAAACTAATGAGGTGTCCTCTGCTCTTCTAGGGGTATAATCTGAACACTTTATTCATGTACTGCTATATAATTTCTCTGCACTGAATCCGTGTCACACAAATATTCATGTTCTCTGTGACAGAATCGGAGAGCAAATAAGTACAGATAGGAGAGGTGGATGATTGATTCAGATCAGATGTGAAAACAACCCCAGAGTCAGATTATATGAATGCAGTTGTGTGCATGTGCATATATTAACTGATCCTGAACGTGTGAAAATGCAAGGTATGATTTCTCTGTCAATTAATCAAAAAAGTTGTATGCTGTGTAAATTAGAAATAGCTGAAATGTGTGGGATGTGAAGTGAGAGACTTGAAAAAAAATCTTCTGACATGCCATTTTAGTTCATTTTGATGAACTCAAATCTCAGTTGAAACTCTGGAAATATGGTATTTATGGAAAATAAAATTAACCTCACTAATTTATGTGAAAAAGAACACAATATTTTCAGTTTTATAACAGGTCAGTTGATCCATGGTGATGCATTCTGGGATGTGTGAATATTACAGAGTCAGGTATATTTCTATTACAAGCTTCATATACACTTGCATAAACAGTGTGTACCCTTTCAGTGTTTGATACATTGATGCATCTCTTAAAACTGTATCTCTTCAAAGTTAAAAAATGTTTCATTTTAGAAGAACATCATGACTGATATAATGGCATCAGGTCAACGTTTAACCTGTTTTACCAAGGTTTCTGAGATGTAGGGTAAGGAAGTGATTCAGCAGAATATATCAACACATTAGTTAGGTCAAGTGCTTGTATGGTGATAAATATTTACAAATTTATTCCTGAAACACGTTCTTGCAATATCCTATGAAACTATATTGCACGCATTTGTTCAGCAGCAGGAGCTTTATGAACACAGATGCTTGGTGATGACATATGACACAAGTAATGACACACAATAACAATGAATAAGTACCAAACTGTTACAAGGTTGTTTTCTAAGAAATTCCAGCTCAATACACTATCTAGCAGAGACTTGCTTAAAGTTAGCGATCCAAATTCTTGCTCCAAAAAAATCCTCCTTCCCAGACTTCTGAAAAATATTTTGGGAACAATAATTAAACGTCAACATATGTTTGACGGTTCATAGGTGCCAGAAACTGTCAATGCATCATTCTTGAAAGGGTTTCACTGGTGGAATCCAAAGATAAGCAGCGTTAAGCAGGTGGCTCTTTTTAATGGGTCTTTAAAATTAATGGAAAAAATACTGATTTAAAAAAAGAAAGAAAGAAGAAAAGCCAGAATGCTCCAGGCTTCAGAGCAGTTTAAAGTAAATCAGATTCTCCTTGCTTCTATGTGTTCTAAATCATCAGGGCAGAAATAATTAACTTTTTTAATTGTCATTAGACTGACTTCTCGGGGTGCATTAATCTGCCCAGACTCACTGGTAACATGTTGTAAAACACAATTGTTTCCTGCTAATCTGCATTAAGTTGATATCACCTTGCGTTACGAAAAAAAGAAAAAAATCCACAAGGTCAAGAATTGTCTGAATTAGTTTAACAGTGGATATAACTCCTATTAAGACAAAGAGGTGCAAATGTGTAATGGCAACATATATGTGTTACCAGTTGTTGGCAACGGGTTAATGGCAGGCCTCTCTCTGCACCCAACATCATTGATCTTTTCACACTAATTAAGGCACAGCAGGGCCCATTCAATTAATCTAACGAGCGCTGCCAGCACTGGCTGCTTTGCACTGAGATGCAGGACTCCATAGCGCTTTTTCACTCAGCAACAGGACTAAAAAAAGAGAGTGGGAAAAAAAGAGAGACATATTCTGAAGACTTATGTTGTTGGTGAATGCAATGAATCTGGCCATTCATTCTGGTAACAGACCCAGATCAAATACTTTAACCCATTCATTTACACAACCGGTCACACTATTTTCCCATATATTCCGTACGGAATTCTTCTTTCAGACACATGTAATGGTGTCTGGACTTTGGGTGCTTAGAGCTGTTTGTTTTTTGCATACAAACATCATAATTTTCAATTGAAGCAAACTTCAAAGGCGTGATTTAGGTAGTACTATTACCAAGCAATTAAATGCTTGTGACACCATTAAATTACATTTTGGGTGTCATCATGGCACAAAATTAGCATAGAAAATATTACATTATTTGTAAATGTAGAATCTAACTTGGTTTGATTCATAATGAAAGTACAAGTTTATATCAGGAAACGGTGAATGAAGGACAGAATCAGTACCTACGCTTACGTGCATTTTCTGTGTGACTCATCATAGTGAGAAAGAGAGACTTAAGTGGAAAGTAAACTTAAGCGCAAGTGTGACTTTGGCCTTCTACAAGTCAAAAAACAAAATTATCATAACTCTCTGTTATGATGCAAAATGTATCAAAATTCACTCACACTTGGTCACATGCAGATACCCTGCAAAACTCTTAAAAACCTGGACTTTCTTATGGATTTTTTAAATCACAAAAGCATTCCGCAAACTGGCACCATCAAAGGTTTACATTGACCTTATCGCCACGTTTCCAGCCATCTTACTCATCTTCAGAAGTAAACCTGAAGGCATTTGCTAGTTGTGGATGGAAATTGTTCAGAAATAGTCCCCACATTATGAAGAGTTATCATTAATAATACATTGGAGGAGATGTAGGGGATGTTTTTAGGCAGTCTGTTATCTATGAAGCCAGGGCAGGCCCCGTATCTGCAACTTCCTCTAATTTAGCCTTTCATCTGGGGATATATTTCACTCTTCCAGTCCAGTGGGAATATGGAGAACCACAAATTCACTCATACAATATTCATTTTTTATATATGAAAATCATTATTCATTCATTTAATTGCTTTAATCCAAAGCAATTTACAAATCCCAGAATCCATATGGTATGGGGTTGTTTGGTTTATCAGCCCAGTTTAAGCGTCTTTATCCATATTGACACAGGAGGGAAACTGCTGAGACTGTGCCGGAGTGTGATACTATACCGTTTTGCGTGTAAATTGGATATTCGGCTCCATAAAACCAACTTCATACCCATTCTGACTCTTCTCATCAGGCGGTTCAATGACATCACTTGTTAATACAGAGGCTGTATGTATGCATGGGGCAATGCAATATGGTGTTGCTGATACCACATTTTCCATTTACTGTCAGTATGGCCTCAAGCACCCATTACTCCCACATTATCAACAGGTGACTCATGCAACCATCCAAGAAATCATGGAAAAAAGAACTAATTTTTACATCCACCATCACTGAATTATATTGCCAGCACCTTGTTCTTCCTCCAGCATTTAGGATATGCACAGAAGACTGTTATACATTAGGGTGTAATGTGAGGGGGCATTATTTTTGAATGAACAATAATAATAATGATAATGACAATAATAGCAATAATAATATGCATTATATAGATCCTATCATTTTCAAGCCACTTTACTGTGGAGGAAACTCAACTGATCCACCAGACATAAGCGAGCCCCAGTGTTCTGTTTGGGTTTGTAATCTACTTGCTTAACTACAATTATAGACCAGGCTGTTATCTTCAAGAATGCCATTTTTATGTACGTTTATGACAGCATGGACTCATCTCGTCATTTCTTCCGATTATCAAAGTTCTGCTAATATGAATCTATCTCCAGTCACTCAAGCTTTGATAAGTGACTCACAGCAAATGTTTAGAGGACTACGGCTGTACCTTTTAATCCTGGTGCTTTCTATATAAAAGAGAATCCATACTTGCAATTTTGTTGTTTGTTCCTATTATTCCTAATTGGAAGCAATAAACAAGATAATATTATCTGAACTTAAACGTTCAACTGTAACCCAGGTTTACCCTTAGATTAGTTAAAAATAGTATGTGAAAAAAATAGTATGTAAGTAGTATATTAATACATCTATCATTGTTGAAGCATTTTGAAACTCCAGAAAGTATTGGTAAGTGACACTATGAACTTAAAGTTATTTGAAGAATTTGTCACGGAGATGAATTATTTGAATAGTCATGTATAATTAAAATGTTCAAGGATCTCATTGGACATGTAATCAGTTCCATGAGAGACATCTGGAAAACTCTAACCTATGACATTTTAGTATGAAATCCGATTTGTAACAGTTGAAATAGCTTTTACGTTTTCAGTAAAACTACTTTAAAGCCAAAGTTGCTACCCCTTTGCTGACACTCATTATTACATAATTTTTTTTCCATATTATATGCCAGATATATTGAAGATAAAAGAGGGAACAATTGCATTGGTTAATTAATTTATTCTTATGACATTTCATAAAACAGAGATAAAATGACACTACTAAATTAATTCTAAAAAGCAAAACCATTAAAAAGTAAATCTCCAGAGGTAGTAAAACACTGAAAGTAAGTCATGCTATGACACTCTAATCTTTTTCCATAAGACTGCTTTTGGTTAGAAAGTAGGTAAACACACCCGAGCGATAATGGAATTATTAAATTCATCAATCGCAAATGGGATATTCCTTGCCAACACCCTAAAGGTGTTTAGTAAGGGTGAGTTTGCACAACAGGAAATGTATAAAAAAAAACATTTTACATTTTATTTCCATGTTTGTTCCATAGAACAATTTTTGTCCATCCAGAAAACCTCTGAATTCATCATCAGCTTTTTCATTTATGAAACCATATGAACTCAGGAGTCTTTAACAAGCGCATTCCCAATCACTAAACAATGTTGTGTGGATGTTCCGTGGTTCAGGACACTATTGTGTTCTGAGACACTAAAAACAAACAAACAAAATATAAGGACTTGCATTCCTGTGAAATATCTAACCATTACTTTTGAAAACAGAATCTAGTATTGATTTTATAGTGATATGTTCTGGGGAAGAATTATTTGCGCTACAAAATGACCATGTTGTACTCTGCAACAAAAAAGAAAAATTTTAGCAAAGTATTTCATGGTCCATTTTCCACATCCATTTCTTCATATATTGCTATGGAGTGTCCAATTGACCTTCTTCTCTTATGTGGACATTTCCATTGTGAAATGCGATGAACTGAATTATACTTTTGTATATACATTGTACAAAACACATTTTTTTCAGTAAGACTGATTTACGTAATATCAAAGGTCAAATCAAATTCCTCCAGTCAATACCATGGCTCTCTCATTCAAATCTATACTGATTTGTTCTGAATAAAATGTTGTGTGATATTGGAGACAGCAGTTACATATCCCAAGTATCTGCTTACAACTTAGAATACAAAATGTTGAAAATCACAATAGAGTTCAAAGGGGGTGTGGCTTTATATCCAGCACAAAAGGAAAACTAGTTATACACACTAAACAAGGACAAACAAGAATATTTAGGATCACAGATGAATGAAATGAAGATTACCCAGCCAATGTTTGTTTACCTTGAGGAATAACAAAGGAGCTACTCCCAACTGCAGCCAAACCAAAAAGCACAAAGTACAATAGTTCCAGCGGTGACGGTAGATAGACTGGAGCAAGTGATGAAATGGGAGGACTAAGCAGAAGGACTGAGCAATTTGGCTGTTTCCAAATTGCCTGAGGTTTTATCCAGGAATTAATCTTATATTGAAACTTTACCAAATAGAAAACTTAAGTCATCCCTTCAGTATTAACATTTCTGTGACCAGCTCTTTACCAGCGTCACAATGACACCAGACATGAACATATGTGTGTTTAGGGAGGAGAGTTCACAGAGAAGAACAGGCTGTTCTGCACATGCTTTACAGTTATATTGAGACACACTTATGTTGTCATGTGGCGTTATTAAAATGCAGATGGTGAATATTATTGGGGTATAGAATCGGGAAGTGACCCTAAAGTACACAAACACACACAGGCACAAACCCACACAAACATACACACACACTCCAGAAGAGGAAGGAGCCAAAGGGAGAGAGAGAGGTGATAGCCCCCTGTAGTTGAGCATGTTTGTCAAAGGATTCTACATTTGGGGGGCACCTTAGGGCTTACCAAGAACAAAGAGGGTCCTACCACTCACAATTCCACTTTTAACTGGTAACCCGAAATGTAGATCCATATTGGCCATAATAAGTGGTTTGTCTTAATTTCTGAATACAAGTCTACTCCTTGCCATGCTTGAAAAGTCTGCTGCTCCCTTGATCACCGGGTTGGAAGTGTTTATTAGGGAGAGGGACCATTTGTCCCTTTCTGGCTCTGTCTGGGAGCATAGCAAGGGACCATAAAAGAAGAGAGCAGGGTAAATAACCATAAAGTGCATATTGCTCTCCCGACATACATATATCTTCTGAAAAAGTTGTTTGGTGACATTAACATACAAATGCATTTTCTATTCATTAATGGCTATATATATGGCATACGAATGCTAATTGGAATAAGTAACTTTCTGCAGCATCAAGTTTGCTACAGTAACGTTACCAAAAATAGCTAACAACATAATGCAAACAAAACTAAGTACAAGTAAGATCACAAGTATCAGAGCAAAACAGAAGTGGAAATCAGAAAATAGAGTAAAAAGAGTGAAGAGAAGGCAGATCATAACAGTGATATAATACAATACTTGTTTCAGGGAGACAAAGTAATGTCTAAAAACTCACCTATAACTTATTCTACATAAACCAACCTCTTTAACAATGCCCCAGGTCCACTATTACATTTCATATCTGTACCAAAATTACGAGAACAAATTTGAGAATGCCTTGTGATCCTCTTCTCTGAATTGCTGTTAGTGTCTTAATAATTTTTCTGCTCAACAAAAACAGCACTTGGTCCCAGTCAAGCATTGTCCTGTTCTCAAATTAGGTTAGTAAAATATTACGTATTTTTTTCTTGGTTCAATATCTCTTTTCTGTAATATGTTTGATAATTGTTAGTAAACCTACGTAAAAAAATGAATGTAAGACCAATATGTCTCTTATGTGACTCATAATGATGGGAATGGTGTACTCACAATTCCCTAAAGGCGCATGAACTGTGATGGTCTCCCTTCACATAGCAGTGACATAATCTTATTTCATACAGTCTCAGTGGCTCAAATCTGGAGAAATGTGTTTTACGTTTACGCACACAAAGTTTTGGTGCTGCGGATGGTGCCTTTTTTATGAAGCCAGAGTTCTTCTGTGTGTTCTGATTAAACAAGTACGTTTGATAGGCATTTGGGAGGCAGCATGTCTGGGTTTAACAGCGTGAGCCGCACACATCTCGTTCCTGTAGAATCTGGTGTGTTTGCACACAGTGTAATTTCCTCCCCTTAATCCGCTGTCTGTAACATGTCAGTTTGAACAGAAACATTTTATGGTGCCGTGAATATGAGGAATTAGTGGGATGAGAAGCATGTGGTGGAATGGGAAGACAATGAACGTAAAGAATCTTTTCAGCGTGAAAAGTCGGCTTTGCGACTGTTTGAGACGACGGCCTCAGCTGCCAGCTCCCTCCAAAGAGGACAGCAAAAAATGTAAAATAGAGATGTCACACCACATTGTTTCATCGAGTATACTTATTTACCACTGTAATGCATTCATAGCAGAAGAATACATCAGTGTGTGTGTGTGTGTGTGTGTGTGTGCATCTGTGAGTGTGTTCAGTTGACTGTCAGCACAGCAAAGTAATTAATTGTTGTAATGATATCATTAGCACAAAATCAGTGGGGAGGAAGCAGAAATAACTGATTTTCAAAGAACTATACCAACTTTTTATGTACATGTAATACAATTACAACAGAATAGCTATGTTATTATATACAGCCAGGTGCATGTACTTGGGGAAGGCTGATTCACATGCTATTTCTAGTCATGCCGCTAATGTGAAGGGCCGTCTGGGGTCATAGTAAAATGTATTTTAAAGGCTTGTTAACCACGGAATGCAAACACCGCTGTATGTATGCTTTTCTCCAGGGCAGACCCCAATGACTACTTGAGTATGTAAACATCCTTGCACCAGGTTCAGTCGAATAATGTTTGATAAATGGGTGGGACAGCTGTGGGGTTAATCCCGGCCCCGGGATGTTTGGTCTCGTTTGCCCTGGCCGACATGTGACCTTCCATCTCCCCATGTCCCCACTCCCTGTGAGCGATGTTTTGTGCTCCAGCTAAGGTCAATGGGAGTTCACCGTGCCTGCTCTCTCTCTCCCCCTTTCTGTTTCTCGCTCCTGCTGCCTCACTTTCTCTCTTACCCACACTATCGCAGCAGATTTATTCTGACAGAAAGTTAGTCCTTGTTAGAGTACAGTTCTTCAGCCCTGTCATGTTGGTCTTGAACCAAGGGGGAGTGAGAAGTCATTATGAAATCTTTTTGGGATTTTGAGGATAGAGGTCTTATGGTAAAACAAGAAAGATGTCATGAGAAACACTGATAAATAAAGGAGCAATGTCATGATTAAGTGATGTGTTGAGTTTGACACAGGGGGACAACCAAGCTTGTATGGTTGTTGTCCATACTTATTCTTCAAAAGAGCCATTCTGATTTCACCTGCAGCACTTCGACATACAGTGATAATGATGATATGAAAATACTGGCTCTGTTTGGGCTAGGTTCACACAGGTCCTTCAGATTTCTGAGAAATGCAGGACAGGACAGGAAGTAGATTTCATACCTTGAACCATACTTCTCTTTTTTGATGCTTTTCCTATCCTGAGCCAATCTGGCTCAAGGTGCAGGCTTCTAAAAAAAAAAAAGGAAAGTATCACAAAGAATGAGGAGCAATGCCTGATACCCATTGATCGCCCTGGAATCCTGCATGCGTTCCCCTCTGTGTCGTCAGCCTGGACCCGATTCACTCAAACAACACCTTTGAAATTCACAATGCCTTCTTTTGGAATCATTCAGCCATCCATGCCTGTCTGGGACCGATAACAGGCTTTCTGTGCCCCAGTGTTAACAATCTCCGCTAATAGACTTCTCTCCTGTCAATCATGCTTCAAAATCCCAATAAAGCAGAACCCCTCCCGCCCCCCCTCACTGCCCTCCAACCATCATTCTCTGCTATCTCCCTCTGTCTTCCGATCATGACACATCTCTCTTTGGACACCACGGACCCTCCCCAGCTCTACTGCACATCTGCTATGGTGTAGATCTCCTTCAAATCCCTCTGCACTGCTCAGATGACAGGATGCATACTTGATATAACTGGTACGAAATTAAATGGTCACCTAATCAAGTGCATCCCAAACTCAAGCATGCATCCAAGTAAGTATGTATACAGATCACCAGAGAGTTCTCTTTGAATACCTGGGAGGACTGAAAAATGAAGTATGCCCCTGAGCATATTATTACTTCCCAGTGGTCACTGTGTTCTCAGAACTGACAGGAAAGAATTTAAGGTTTATAAATAAAACTGTCCCCTATGTCCCAGAAGCACACTACATACTCCACACTCTTGTGTATACACTGTGTACTATGATAGAAAGTGCATGTTTTCACTAATTTGTATACAAGAGTGAACACACTTGATAGTATTTTACTATCCAGAAATGCGTCACTAGTGTTGATGGTGATGCTTCTCCGTCCACCATTTTGTTTGAAATTTCCGGTTGCAGGAGGTTCCTCCCTTTCCATTTCGCGTTGCATTTGGGGACAATAGTGTCCATGCAAACCACACTTTGGATCGCCGCCATTGTTCGTGCCTACACTTGTACTATCTAGTGCATAGTGCATGACAAAAATTAACCACACTATGTACTAAACACTCTAGAAATAAGGCGTAGCGTGCTTTTGGGACACAGCATATACCAACAACCGTTCACAAAAAATTTGTACCGAGTGAAATTTTTTTTTCCTGCAACAACATTATTAGTTAGCAGTCAACTACAATTTCAGTCGCAAGTATGTCTTAAATTAACAAATTTTAACCACTTTGTGATCTTGCATAGTACATACCAGTTAGTGTACTTACTAGACGTACGTACTATCAAATACACAAGTACCTAAGTATGCAATTTGGGACATAGCTAAGGTGTCAATGTTGCTTTTTATTCCACTAATTTGCAACTTAACATTCGAAGGGTTTTCTATTTGGAGATACTGATGAGTTATGATAAAGGATACCAAGAGAGTCTGTCTGCATGCAGTCAGACCCATCCAAAAGATACCAGTGAGCCTGTGTTCCTGAATTTTAAAGTTATGATGGCATCATATTGTCATGAAGGATGGAATGGAAGGTCTTTTCCCTTTAATCCATTGGAATGTTACTTTTCAGATTAATTTATTTATTTGTTATAATTTTACTTAGCACAGATGAGGCTACATTTAGTTGGAGCCATGCACCAAGCTATACCCCTTGCCGACAAGTGACTCAGAATATGCAATTAAAAAATATCAAATGAAAAATTATTAAAAGAAAAATATCCTACAGTGAATAACTCCCTGATCCCATCAAATTTCATATTCTAGATTAGATTATATATTTAAAAGAAGTGAGTGTGAGAAGGTGTAACTCAGCAATAAAAAAAACACTGTACTGCAATCTGCTCTTGCATGCTCCGTTACCTACAAATGCAGAATATGAATTGTGTACAAATGCACATTGGACGTTCCTCGAGGGAACATCTCTCTGCAGGCGTTTCCTCTGCCGCGAGATATCATTCCAAGAAACATGAGCGTGTCTGAGATTTTAGAGAAGAGAACAGAATGCCTGGAGAAATGACAAATGGAGGAGCCTCAGGACCATGGGCCGAGAATCCCTGAACGTTTACCCACAACCTTAAGCATGTTAAAAACAAGAATTCAAACACAAAAGACAGCAAGCAAAGAGCAAAACGGGGCTGAGGGGTTGCTGTGTCAGGGTGTAAATTTGTGAGGCAGAGTGAACGGGTTCAAGAACTGATTTAATTAAGATGGCCATTTAAATGCAGGGCAGTGGGGTAAATGCAACTTCAGTAAATTTCCTGCATTAATTCCTAGCTTCAGTCCCAGCTGGACTACCCTAGACCTGGGTGAAAGATGTAGGTGAAATATTTTAACTCTTCGGATGCCACAAAAATTACAAAAAAATCCTGTAGAAGTTTTCAGAGAGACATTACTTATCACTGATTATATTGTGCAGTCACATGAAATAAAATGTTATGAAAAGCCTACTGATGAAAACAGATGCTTCTTGTTTCTGTTAGGTGATTATCTGTCACCTGGATGATTTACAGGTATATGAAGGGTTAATGTATTTCAAATAATGATCTTCCCCTGGACTGGACCACTGCTGTTGCCTAATAGCTGATTCTGCATTAGTTGTCCTGTGGAAGACATCACTATCATTCAAAGACACCTCCCTTTCAAAATCAGTCAGACAGCCAAATGACCAGGGGCAAATGTTGGCCCCATATTGAACTCTTGTTCCCTTCAGATGTGCATCTATCTGCAAATTACGATACATTTATTCAAACCCAGGATGCAGTTTTGAGCAAATGCCTTTAGCAAAGGCTACACAACAACAGATATCTGACCACAATTTCTCCTGTACTTGTACGGTGTGACCCTTGAGTAAATACTGTTATCCCACTGTTCCCCGCTACAGTGGCCAGCCCCCCTTATTTTTCATTATTTACCCATCTTCAGCCTTCCTTTCTCTTCATGTTGTTTTTTTCTCCCCATTCCTCCTAATGGCCTCAGTTTTCCACCCAAACCAAAGTTATTAGCCCCAATGTCAGTCTCCCACTGGAAGCAGTCAGGAAGGAGTGACTGTCTCACGCGTCAATCAAAACTGCCATTTTTTATGTCACCAAAAACATTTTGACTGTGCTGCTAGAGGAATACAAAGTGTTCAATGTGGACATAGCTGGTAAAAGCAATGCCAGGACTGGAACACCCAGCTGTAAGTCACACATCTGGACTGAGAACATACACCTCTGCCCAATGTATCATGCAAAGGCCCCTCTGCTAGGTTTTTCTGATGCACATGTCAATCTGTTTATTTGCTTTTTCTCCTATACTCTTTCTTTCCATCCCTCTCCATTTCTCAGTAGTTTTGTAGTAGCTCCTGCTCAGTCTCTGGCCAGACTGAATGGAGGGATTCTTTTGCATGTTAATCTGGCGGCAAGACCTTGTACGCTTATTTCTGCCATTGGGCGAAAATCCAGGACCCAGCAGCAATCTCTCCATCTCCATGGAGCCAAACCCCTCCTCCTCACCATCTATCCAAACGGGAGCTGCAACTCAAATGGAAAACAAATATGATTTTTTGTGCATTTCAGACAACATCACTGTGGGAATCTGGGGCCTCATTAATAAAACTTTGCATACTTTTGTAACTAAATAGTTACATACGCCAAAACCTACGGGTTTGCGTATGCAACAAAAAATTATGATTTATAAAACTTGCATACGCAAAACACATACGAATACCTTCTGTTATAAATCACAACTAATCCTACAACTGTGCATGCGTGAACATGCACAACAACCACACCCTGAAACGCCCATATTTAACCATATATGGTGCTCTGGAAGTCAAAATAAATTAAAGAAGATCAATAAATAATGTGCAGTACAGAGCAATACATTTTAAATGCAATAATGGTAGTGAGTAGGGAAAAAAAGAAAATTCTCAGAATCTGAAATCGAAGCTTTAGTCTCCCTATATACAAAAACCCTGCATGGCAGGAACCTACTGCAGCTGTCAATTCCTCAGGTATAGAGAGCCACACACACCGATCGAAATCAAGAAAAGATGGTCTGATATCAAGGTTGAGGCAAACAGGCATATACTTGCCCAAGTGTAGGACATTTACTTACATATATTCATCCGCTGACGGTGCCCTTATTGCAATGTGAGAGCAGTCGATTGTACCAGTTACACAGGGAAAACTGGTCATTGCTGCAAATTGCTTTTTGATGTCTGCTGGCTGTATAGGGGAATCTGATGTACCTCCAACTCGGAGGAATGATGCCATCCAACAGTCTTGGTATGACATGACTGAGTGAGGGCTTGGATATACCCAACCGGTTTGCTATTTCCCGCTTGACAATCCCGGTGGGCCAAGAACCCCGGACTCGACAGGATTTGCAGATGGCCAGGTATTGGCTAGTTGCTAAGTGTAGGGCGCTCCAGCACCAGCCCCAATTCAGCACAATGTTCCAAGAGCACAGCTCGTGTTAAGCAAAATCGACTCATGAGCCAGTCGTCATCATGGGCAAAAAAGTTGAAATGGTCCCTGAAGACACCTTCCCGTCATTCTATCATCACATGCTGTAGGTCTATTTATGTGAACAAAATAAATTGATTAAAAATGCAATGATTGTTAATATCAGTTAATTAAAGTTATCACTTATTTATGGCCAAAAACAACATTGATTACAAAAAGAAATGTGAAACTATTTTTAGAAATTTCTTTTGGACTCTAGGGTGTGCTATTTATTATGTTCCCTAAAAGTGCGTAAACATGGGTCAAACGTATTGTACCGGTACGCACATTCTCACGCACATTCTGGAGCGTTTTTTGTGTATACACACGGTTTATAAATGAGGCCCCTGATGCCTTAAATTGTATTCTCAGCACATTGGCGTGCCGACTTTCACTGCTTTCCCTCAGCTCTGATTCCACTCACATTCTGGTTCCCATCTTTCTCCCCCATGCCCTGACCCTGTGCATGTTCAGGGATATTTCTCCTTCCATATCTCCCCATTCTTCCCAGACTCCTCCTGCTCCTTTTTTCTTTCCCAGAGTGTTGGCAGCCTTAGTGCTGAATGAGTGTGATACATGGTTTCATCAGGTTGCCTTCACCATCTGGGTCTGCAGCTTGTTCACCGTACACTGCACACTGGAAAATGACACAGCAAGCAGACGAATCAGCAAAGCCTCATGCAGACTGGTGCCTAATGTCTCAAAACAAGACCACAGGAATCATGTGGAATTGCTTTCACTATCTAAATGGAACAGTTCGGGCTATGTTAGTGATGACATATCTTTTGAGTATCATTGGGAGAAAGTAAATGACAGGGGACTGCTCCTTTGGGTGGAACAGGGCTCTTTCATAAGACAGTCACACCTGAGTCCTTCCTGACAGAAGGTAACCCTGAACAGTGACCATTCTTCCCCTTTACCCCTGTAAATCCTCCCCTTGACAGTGTCTCATATGTCTGGGAGTCCCTATTGTGCTAATAAATGGAAACCAGCATGGCTGTGCAGTCACACCCCAGGCTTGCGTCATCTGCAGACCTGTCCACTGACACCTGCTACAACACACTGAGTTAGTTCACCGTTCAAAGCAAGTGACAATCCAAGGCCAACTGTTCTTTTGTATCATGGGTGGAAAAGGAGAATCTAATAATTTGAGATGAATAAAGGATTAGTGGATTTCCTCAACTTTGGGGTGGAAACACCTTTCAAAAATCTGCTGTTTTGCACACTCAACTGTCACCCTCTGATCACAGTTTGCAAAGAGGGGTATCATTTTCAAGCACCTGAAACAAAAAACCAAATATAAATCCAGATCAGTAAGCCAAACAGCAGGGCAGGCAGTGTAAAAGACAGCAGTGTTGAAACAGCTATTTCTTTTGCATTTAAGGACATGGCTCCCATTGTGGCAGTGAATACCGTGCGTACCGGATCCAGGTGTAGAAACAAATCTTCTTCATGCAGGAAATGTGTCATGATCAAGCCGAAAGTGTCGTCTCACTTTCTCTCTCCCGCTGTGCCAGAAGACGAGAGACCCCGCACTGTACAGAACAATTTGAATCAAACCGGAATAACTGTGCCGTGCTGTCCTCATATTAGACAAGCTGGAGGAATCGATTCAAAGGCTACAAGCAAAATGCATAGACAGGTGCTGTAAACCATATCGTATAATCCAAGTTGAGAGAATCATGCCGGGGTGTTACCCGGTTGATTAAATCGATCGCTTTGATATTGCATCATTATAAATACCCTTGTGGTCCCCATGGGACCACATTACACTGTGCTCTGCCATCCCCCACCTCACACCCCCGCCCTATTACCAAGGAAACACTTGGGAGAACAAAGCTTCCTAAAGGAAGTAGAACAGTGGCACACAGAATAAAAAAATGTTCTTTTCGGAAGCCGTTAAGAAGCATATACAGCTGTTAGTGTTGCATAATGCAAAGGGTTCCACAGTGAAGAGAATAAGGTGATTTCTGTGGAAGATGGTAACAGGACAGTGACCCACAGAAGGCTTTTCCTAGCCTGACTGGAACTTTGAGCCCTTCACAGTACAGACACCCCACTGTTATAGACCAGTAGACATAGATTTTTGTTGGCATTGGACACCATTTGGCACTAAAGCAATATAGGCCCCTTGTTCATGATATACTTAATGATCCAGGACTCAATCCTCTATCAAATCTGCTCAAAAATGATTTAATTGACTGGGCTGGAGCCTATAAGCCAGATTCTTTAACAAACATTCCTTACAGAAAGTTACATGTCATATACTACATAACATGCAAAGATTATGTACAGTCCCCTCTTTGTTTATTAATTTTTTCGTGAAGTGCCACAAAGGGTTAGCAAAATAAATACTTTATGTGCAATTTTGTAATGGCAGTAGCATCTCCGATTGAATTCAGGGGCAAGTTGTTTTGGATGAAACCGACCACTAAGGAAACAATCACATCCCTCTTCTCTGGTCTTGATTTCTCGCCTTTTTGCAATTTGGCCTGTGATCTACAGACCCCATGCTGGTTGAGGGACCCTCCTTGGCCCCCAGTTCTGAGTCTGACGCATTTCATCGCCCGCGATCTGGCTTGGGTCTTATCCCTGAAAAAATAAGCCATCTGCCTCTGTTGACAAGGGAGGCTGAACTGACGTGGCCAGCTTCCAGTGTCGCCCATTTAACCATTGGCGTTGTGGAAGGGGTGAACATGGCAAATTGAGCTGGAGACCCCCTGTTAATATTTTAATTTGATGTAAGGTGCATTATATAGTGTTTTATATTTCATGAAAAAAGTCTGCATTTCTCAAACAGCTATGGTGATTTGTGAACTTCTGTTATTGATTTGATTCTGTGTCTGTGTTTTTTAGTTCTCATGCTTTCATTTTCTACTTCTCTCAAAGGCCTTCCACAGGTTCCTGCGCAGGGCCAGATGCTGTCACTGGAACATCTGCAGTTAACATGATGCAATCAAATGCATGCTAATGGACACATACGAAGAGAAGTCAACTTGTGGAGGGATAGGGGTGGGCCTTGACCACTCCACTCCTTGTGTGTGTGTGTGGGTATACATTACTTTTTTTTGGATGGATGTTTTCACAAACACTTCCCTCTTCTGTATTCCAGGCATGTCCTGACACCTCTCCCCTGTTCTCTCTTTTTTTTATCCTGAAGCAATCTGATGTGAAGATAATTCTAAAGTGTGATGAGAGCACTGGGGACCAGCTCATGATGCACTCCCTACAGGCATTTTTCCTCTGCTAAAAATATGATGTGTCATACATCATTCCCTTCAATTCACATTCAGCCACTGACCTCCCTGTGTGAAATAGAGGTGGGGGAGGGGGATGGGGCGGGGCTTTCAAGCCAGCAATACCTGCTACGACACATCTCTTTCAAATTGTTCTTTTCCCTTTAAACTGTTTAACTAGCTACCATTCATTTGGCCTGATTACCCACGCTAAGAAGAATTTCATTAACAAATATACACAATGTCTCTCCTGAAGAATACAGTTAGTTTTGCTGTGACGCTCATTAAGTTTAGGTGTGATCCTTGTGTGAGGATGGGCCTCACCGAACTGCATCTGCCAGGGATGGAGAGATTACCGTGTCAAATTACTCTCATTCGTGGCTCCCACTGGTCAAACTGATGCCCGTTAACTGACAGATGACTGACAGGTTTGCACTTGACAGAGGAAACTGGTCAAGGATCAGATTTATACATTTTTGCACAAGCAGTTTCAGTTTGATATGCCCAAATTAAGTACCTCAAACAATCACATACTAATTTGACTGGCAGAAAGAACGATTCACTAATAAAGGACCTGCATGTTCATCTCAGATTTCCCAACCAGCAACACAGTGATCCCTACAAACGTTTTATGGACAGATGGAACTTGTTATGGTAGTATGTCTGGTGAAAAACAACCATTGCAATTTCCAATAAGAACTTCATACCAATGGTTCTTCATATTTGTGGTAGTGTAACAGTTTGGGTAGGCTGTGTGGTATTTTTGGAAAATAGTCACTAGATCTTAAATTATCAGAGGTTGCATGACAATGACCCAAGAGGTACAACTGGGTATTCTAATTTGAGTGGAAAGGTTATTATATACATATATTTGGGTTATTGGTTACTTCGAGTCAATGCCAATTTATAAAGCTCTTCTTTATAGCTTATATAAATGAATGTGGTACACAATCCACTCCTAATCATATTACTATTATATATTTATGAACAGTTATCTGTGGTAAAAGTTGAAATCTTGAATAAACTGGCCTGTAAAAAAACCTGTGACCTACGATTCACCCTCGTTTGGTCCAGATAGCATTCCTTCAGCATTTTAAAAGACTGTAGTAGACTCCTAAAGTCAATGAAATGAAAGGGTCTGTAGATAATTACCCATAGAATTGGTAATGGAAGCCATTATGAGACATTTTTAAAGATGAGTTCCAAATCCCTCAGGATTTTATAGGCAAAAATGAAATGACAACCGAATACCTCATGTCCATAATTTGAGTTCTGATATTATGGTCCAGCAATAGGGTATGCAATTTGGATATGAATATTATTTATAGAACAAGTATTGATATGACTTTTAGAGCATAGCCTGTCTGCTCTCCCTCTCTCTCTCTCTCTTTCTCACGCACGCCAGGGCTCGACGCTTGACTTACTTTTAAAAGTGGTCGCCATGCTCGGCAAGCAGGCATTAGCTTTTGGTTGCCAAAACTGACAATATGGTTGCCATGTGTCAACTAATATTTGGAGCGTGTTATACCCCATGTTTTAATAGTAAAGCAACGGCAAAGAATGTTATCAAAATATGTATTATATAAGAGCAATATTCTTTCTTTGTTCTGCCTTTTAAGAGTTACTTTGTAGCAATTGTATCTGTCAGGGTTTTAACATTGCAGAACTGCAATCCTTGATTGCGGGTGTCAACAATCAGCAGTGCTACAGTTCCAGATGATATCAGTTTAACATATCAGAATTATACTATTCAAGAACCATGAGTGCCTTCACAGCTCCACCAATAAACTAGTACCAGGTGTTTGTAGTCTAACTGCAATACAATATACCTACTTTAAAGAGGTTATTGATACTAAACACAATACAGACCTCTTGCACACACAAACACGCTCACATACCAGGTATGTATTCACCCTGCTTTGCGACCCTCCATTACACATTTGAGCTGAGCAGAGGATGGCAATGCCAGACTAGGTATACTCAGTAATTATAAAAAATCATAATCATATCCATATTACCATAGGCAACATACCCTCTGCAAGCCTGATCAGATCTGTGGCTTATCAGTCGTGTCAGATCAGAGCCATTCTTGATTTGAGGGAGTAGCAGATGAGGTAGTATTATAAAGGGCTCTTCGTTTTGTGAATGTAGTCAACAGCGTTGAAAGCCAGGATGGTCACGATTTGCAGCATTTACATTCCATACAGCAGCGTCCATCGGCCAGACTGTACCTGTTCAGGCGCCCGCATCCTCATTCAATTTTTTTGCTGCTCTCTCAATAGGCATCGAATTCCAATGTTTATCAAACCCCTTGGTTCTAAGATGTAAGATGTTTCCTTGGAAGAGTGAACTTTCATCTCTAATGGAGGGGTATGTTGAACATGTTTTACAAAACATCTTTCCATTGCTCTCAAAAATGCCAGGATATTTCACCCAAGCTTTTCAGCCTTTCCTTTTTTCAGGTTCCGGCTGTGTCAATGTCAGTAATTCTTCGGTCGTCAGGTGGATAATTTTGGGATAATTCCACAGTCAAATAATTTTGTTTGTTTAACCATTGCTACAATGAAAGGCTACCAGTGCACCAAGTTACTCAAATGTGGGTCCTGTCCAAATTGACCACTCTATCTCGAGCACTCGAGTGGACTATAAGCCAGTCAGGGTGGCTCATTCAATCATTTGGCGCACTACCTTGGTAGCAAGGACCACAAGGAGATCATTTGAGACATGGCTGCTGTCATTGCACACACAATGTTGGCCATCAGTAGTGCTGCACAGAGACAATAAAATAAAGTGTTAATATTAATTTGAACAAATATTGAATATAGTCCTACATGACTTTAGGGTTTTATTTATTATTGCCTGTGTAAAAATTTACTGAAAAAAGTGGTTGCCGAGGGTGACAACCAGCTGCCATGAAATTGTTGCCAACTGCCCAAATTTGGTTGCCGAGGGCAACCGCGCAACCGTTAATGTCGAGCCCTGCATGCATGCTCACACACACACATGTATACACAAACTTACAAAGTGATGAAGGATCACAGCATGGTGGAGCATTTTTATTTTAGACAAACAATAACTGTGACCTTTAAAGTATGTGGGCGCAACAAGCTCTGATTACAGGAAAGGGGACAGAGCCAAAGTGAAATGTCAGCCGTTCCTGCAATTTGAGGACTCAAGGCAGAACAGCTGAGGGGCTGGTAGGAACTGAACCTAACTAGGGGCGTATTTGCAGAAGGGGGTGGGGCCGGCACTCCATGGTGACATCCCATGTTGCCCCTGTCCTGGAAGGGTGGGGTGGGGGCAAGGAGCGAACAGCAGATGGGTGCAGGCTGCAGCTGTTGTCCCCAGGAGCCTCGCTCCCCAGTCTGCCCCTACTCTGAGAAGGCCTGTCGGAAGCCATTAAGCAGACATAGGGGGTCAGAAGCCAGTGGGTACCTGTGGCAGCCTTAGGCCACATCCAGATCTAAAGAAAGACTGCCTCCTTTCCACACACATTCTCCCATACAACTCCAAAAGTGCTTTTGCTCAGCAATAATAATAATAAAAATAACAATAATACATTTTTAGAATTAAAATCCAGTATATTTTCCCTATTTGCTATGCTTTTTTGCCCATGCACTATGAAGAAAATAAACTACAGATATGTACATGATGCATTAACATCCATAAATTGTATAGTGAGAAATACAGGAAATGACTATGCAAAAACGATGGCCAGAAAGATGTCCAGTAACATTATAGCAAAGTTATAAATGAGTGAAAGCATGATATATGCAGGTGCATCCTCATATAAGTACAGAAATTACAGGACAGTAGAAAACCTTGCTCTTCACTTTGAATACTAAATTTAAACCAACACTAACATTTTATGTTACCATCTACTGAAATACACTAAAAGCAATGTGAAACAAAATCAGATCATGTTGCTGAGAATTCTATGGAGAGACAACTAATTATCTATGGTTCAGGCAGGAAGTGGTGTGCCTTGCAGACTCTGCTCCATTCTGGCAGACACCTATGAGCTATGTGTACCAGCTGCACAGTGCCTTACCATAATGACTATGGCAGATCAGCTGGAGGTGGTAGTCTAAACTTGTTTTGGTCGACACACACACAACCACTCGTAACCAGATGAAGGATGTTGCAGTGATGGGATGGGCTTATTGCAGTGACTGTGCATTCCAAAGTGGGAAGAAAAATGGTGAAAACGTCCAAAAAGAATTCTATATTTAAAATTAATTATACTTAATTGTATCACATATTAAATACATTTTGCATTTTTGTCTATTTTATATTGCTATATTTGAGTCATGATTGGATTTCTTTTTTTAATTTCAGCTGTCATCAAACCCATCATAAAACAATAAAATGAACATGACCTTATAATCATTACACAAAGCTGGTCATAAGTGAAACTCATGGATCTTACTGTAAAGCTTACCAAAGCACTTTTGAGCTAGAAAAATTTTATTCTAATTATCGTGTAAAGTCTTACACATGGAAGAACATACAAGAAAATCATATTCTTTAGCATAAACTTTGGCAATGTATACTATAAAATTTTGTTTTAATAATTAAAAAAATGAAAACAAGAAATTATATTGTTTTTGCTTGAATGATGTTTGCCCTTGGTGGTATTAGTTTTTTTTTCTCTGATCAATGTCATATGCAACATAACAGAAATAGCAAAATGTTATCAAAGTCTCATATTAGGTACTCCAGACTGGCCAAATCAGACTTCTGTCCCTCTTTTCATCTTGTAAATGTAATATTTTGTATGATATTATTACCCTTACAACTATTAATCAACTGTTTTTCTTGCAGGACCACTAAACCAAATGTCTTTACAGTCTAGCTAACCCACCCAGACCCTGTTGCATATATTTAGAGTTAAGGAAACACTTACTGCTGTTTATGTCAATTTGAGGAAGTGTGAATATAGTTCTTCCACATAAATTGCAATGATTAAAAACATCCAGCTATAAATGTATAAGCTGATATGTAAATAAATATTTAAACACATGCAAGATGTGTTTTTCCCTAAAATAATGCATCATGTCTTGCTTTGTATGTTACAAGGCTAGAGCATGTGTACATCGGACGTTTGAAGTTGCAAGTGGATGGGAGAAAGGAAGTGACAACTGTGTGAAGACCACAGGGGTCAACAGAGACTCTTCAGAGTTAAATAAATAACAAAAAAGACCCAAACATGAACCCTCGTGTCAGTAATGTGGTCTGATTGTGTACATTTAATGTTATTTTGCTTTCAGTTTTTGTTTTCTTTTGTTTTCGTTGTTTTGGTTTTTGTTTTCACTGGTTCATATGCCCTTTTGTTTCAGCTCCGTCTCCCACCTTGTTACCTTATTACCTGATTGCTGATTTGTTTCACCTGCCCTGCTGTTCACCTGTGTCTCGTTACTCATTGTCTGTCCATGAATTCGTTCATTCAGTGTGAGTTTGTCTCAGTGGTTCTCCTGTTACGCTACAAGCCTTTTGTACCTGGTGTACTTGCCAGTATCGACCTGTGTCTGTTTTCCTGTTTTTTTTTTTGAGTTTTGGATTGTGTTTTTGTGCCTTCGCTGAGTTTGTTCTGGCTACAACCTTTTTCTGCCTATTTTGATCTAGACTGTGAGTCTGTACCTTTGCTGTGCCTTCCTGGTTATTAACCCTCACCTGAACCTGACCCTAATTTAGGATTTTGGACTTTGTTTGAAGTAAACTTACCCTTTTCATTACGTCCATGTCTGAGTTTGTATCTGAGTCCACTCACCTCGTGTATGTTTTTAGAGCTACAGCCACACTCGAAAACAGACTACGAGAGTGTGTAGATTAAACCTGAAAGAAAAAAAAATGGGCAGGCACTGAATTAAACTTTAATGAGTTTACAGTTTGAGAGTACAGTATAGTCAGACAACTGTACAGAGGAACAAGGAAGAATACTTTGATGTGACAGTGATTTATGAAACAAAGAGAATAACATATATACAGTCACATGTTTACATTTGTAAACTTCAAAGGGTTTTTGTGTTCAGTGTTTTTTTTTTTTTTTTTTAAAAGATGTTACCTGTTTGGCTTTTCAAGTACTTTAAAGCTGACTTCAGTCAAAGATATATCCACGTCTACTGCCTTTCCCTCACAGAGAACAATGACACTCGAGTTCATTTTATTCATTTATTTATTTTCCAGAAATATATTTCTCATCAAGCCTGGACCACATTAAACCTCATCTTGGTTTAAAGCTTTTTACAATGAAACTTTCCCATGTGGCAGTTTTGTATTTGAACTGAATATGTTTGAACAAATAATGAATAGCAAATAGAAAACTCTAAAAACATTCATACTGTCATTTTAACAATGCATTTTGTATTAGTGTTCATTTGTGTTCATGTATGCTGCTTCTTGGGCCAGAACACCTTTAAAAAAAATGGCTCAATGGGGTTCTACTTCTGGATAAAGGATACATTATTTATAAATAAATAAAAAAGGCCAGAGCTAATTTCAAAATTAACATTCTGAAGACTGAAAAAAATCTTCCTTTTTATTTATTATCAAAGGAATACCACCAAAAATCCTTTTGTTTGCAAACCTGCCAATACCCTGTTTCCAAAACTAATTTAGCTCAGCTGCCAAAAATCGGTTTCATTGTTTGTGCTGTCGGACATTTTGTCTCTTCTTTTTTTTATGTGTCTGTGTATCTGTGTTCTTACAGCTAAAAAGCTTTTGAAAATGGGCTGAGCAATCAATTATAGGGATCTTTTGGCAGTGACTCGAAATGACAACCCATCATTAGTTTCCTCTCCCTCCACAATTCAGCTGTCATACCTAAAAGTGCAATTTCCCCTCGTTCTCCCTCTCTCCTGGCAGCCGAGCTTTTTGTACTTAAAAGATGAAGCGGACAGCTGCAAGTCTAATGATGCCTCTTAGATGGACCCCGTATGAAAAGGAAAAGAAAAAGGGAGAAGTATAACAACAAAATGAGACTGGGAGAATGAGGCGAGGTCTGCTCATCTTTGTATCAGGGGACAGACCTAGATGAGTCAAGGACCCGGCAGCAAACTAACAGAAGTTTGGACAAATGATCTTTACACAGCCTTGGGGAAGGATATCGCGATCTGCTAAGCACGGCTATGAATGTGAGCGTGTTGCACCAAGGACAGGTCATTAAAGATTTCCTTGTATGAAGAAGGATGCATTTTGTGTCATAACACACTGGCGAATGGCTATTCCCCACACCACAGATCTTTTTAAGCATGCCATTGTGGAGCGTATATGAAGCGAGGAAAAATAATGAATTTTAGACTACCCTGATAATAAAGACAGGGTCTGGATTCAGTGAGGTTTAATTCTTAATTTTGACTCACAGTTTTATTTTCACTTGTACAGTTTTGTGAGTTCAATGATCATCGACATTTAAAAAAGTGCTTGCACACACAAAACATACCTTTAAGTGAAAGGCCTCAAAAATGCTATAGAAAAGGAAGTTATGCTAAACAAGGAAATGAAAGACATTTATCAAAAAAACTAATTTAAAAAGTGATGAGAAATGTTATAATATTGATATTTCTATGTATTCTAGCCGAGTGCTGCATGTATAATTTTACTTTAGTCTTTCATTTCATTCCCCTCTATGAATACTCACTAAGGGTTGCCTTTGGCTATCAAGCTGGAGCAGCAGTGTTTTTTTGTAACATGGATGGAATCGAGGAAGTTCTTTTTCTAATGGCTGGCAACATGACCGCCATAGCAAATGGAGCTATCATCCAATAACACATAAACAGAGTACAGATCATTTTGAAAACTCAGCAATTTTCTGCAACAGTTAAGGTAGCCACATTCACGCTAAACAAGACTGTTTGACAGCCAATTAAGATAGCCGGTACTGTACATCTGGTGTTGTCTTTCAGGAATGTGGAAATAGATATACTTTTGTCCGTAACTGGAATATGAGTAGTGGTCCGTGTTTACATGAGTTTGTATTGCGATATATGAATAAATACACATTTTGTGCCTGTTAATTTAAGCCCAGATAGTCATTAGTTAATCTTGTGAGGTTGGTTGTATATTTAAAGTCTGAAAAGAGGATGGGTACCTGATTCCTGTAAACCTAAAGCAGAAGCTGCCACATTCATAATTGATTTATCTGCTTCATTAAAACTTTCTTATTTATCCCTCCTCAAAGCCAATAAAACAGAACAGGGAGAGAAAGAGGGAAACTGTGTCAAAAAATCCACTGCTTAGCCGCAGGGAATTAATCTTGTTGCTTGTTAAATAAGTAATGGGGCTCTCAACACGCCCCTCTTGTTCAGAGTTTGTACATAAATTCAGCCCAGCAACTAAACGACATTGTAAATACACCCACCAGAAGTCTTAAATCTTTAGCTTCAACAAATTATGTCAGGATGGATTCAATCAAAGGCTCAGTAAGATGTAATCATTGCTGCAAATATGCACTATTGGAGCAAATGTTTATGAAGTCAATTGAATTAGCAAATGTTTTTAAACGTGATGCATTTGTGAATGTCTGGGCAGTGTGACTTGCTAACTGCATAATGATCCATATATGTGATTTGTCTGTTGTTCATTATTCTTAGTCCTCTGTACAATTTCCACATCTGTTTTAAAATAATCACCCACCTGCTTATTCAACTTTGACTATTGACAATCTACTTTGTTATCAAGTTTGAGTGACACAATATCTCTTCAGTTCTCACTTTTGTTTGCTTTTGTATTATAGTCATGAACTTTTCTGGGTTATACATGAAGAAAAATTCTTTCTCATTTTGTACACAGTGGCTAGGTTGGATTTGGACTTACACATAAAATTATATTCTCAGATTTTTTTGGGAGTCTGGAGCATTTTGTAGGAAACTGGACATTATTCATTTTCAATGAGTATTATATCATTATTGAAATGTGATTTACAATTTTAAGACATATCTGGCTGAAAAGCCAATCTCAAATTATGCATGAAATCATATGGAAGTTCTATTTTGATTTTGATTTGATAACAACTTCATTTTTCTGAATCTAAAATATATCCACTGGATAGCTTGGCCCACTCTTTCTACCAGAAAAAAGGCTAAATAATCAAGCTTCTTGCAAATAATAACATAGGCTTGTTAATTATGGAAGGTAGTATGTGCCAAAATGAAAAGAATTCTTGCGAAAGTGAAACAATATTTGCAGAAGGATATCACTTTGTGATGTGCTCATTTGTGTTGTTTACCAATGCTTTTGGCTGGTGCCAAAATGGAAAAAAAGCAAACCTGAATGTGGAATGCAAATTAGTGACTCACAAAGTAATTCCCATTTGCATATACTATTATGATTTTGCATTCATTCCTTTTATTTTTGGCACAAATCACCCTCCATAGTCAATTGGGCCTGGCCAACAATTTTAAAAAGGAGCATGCTGCTTGAGTGATATTGAACCTCCAAAATTCCTTTGTTGTTTCAGTTTTATGATTATCTATCATTATGAAAATTAACGAGTAACATGTGTACTACTAAAAGAAAAACCATTAATTGGTTTATTAATGATGTGACAAATTGGCAACTCTTCAAATGCTCACCATGCCTGGCCTCCTCAGAATATCAATATTGGGCTCAGCTTATATCTCCTAGAGAAGGAACAAAATGTTCACCTATGTAAATAAACATCATCAAGTTATAAAGACATCTTTTTATTGGTTAAAAGAGACAGACTGATTTGAATCATGAACGTTTTAGTTCAAAACTAAAATGAGTTTTCTTAAGGTTCTGTGGCTGAGCCTCAATCTGTAACAGCAGAATATGCCCTGATTGTAATGCAGATTTTTGCCTAAAATGAAAATTGTTTTCATTGCCAAGAAAATGAATATAGTGAACATGTCAAAAAATGTGAATGAAAAAATGGACAAGGAAATAAATGCATAGAAGTTATGATGCAAATTTGAAGATTATGGTTCAATTAAGTGAAGGTGGTGGAAATGAAAAATATGGAGAAACAGAGAATGAGATGACTATGAGAAATGTTTTTTTTTGGGAAAAGTAAAAAAGTATTTTTGCAATACAAACTCAAATGTTTTCAAGAGAGAAGTTGAGTTCAGTTAAAATGGGCTAATCTGCTAATTTCAGGAAGATTTTACTACTTCCGCAAAAATATTCTGCATTAATTAAATAAAGAGAAACCTGTGCAACTTTTCTTGCAAACGGAAGAAATGTATTTGTAATATTGAGACTACAAATTAATAATAATGCATTTGAGGGACAAATTGAGACTTCTTCTCTACCTGGATTGCAGTTTGTTTTCAGCCTCACTTCGAACTTCCCTAAAGACCCAGAAGCAAGTGGCCACAAACAAATCCTCTCATTCTTATTCAGATCACAAATTTACACACCTGCTCAAGTTCCTTCAGTTAATACAAAAGTTCAACAGATAAGACAAAAAGTTTGTCTTCTAACTACATATATGCTTAGTGGTGATGTTGGTCAGCAAGACAGTAATATGATTCAGTAGTATGAACTCTCAGACAACAATATAGTATTTAAGATGAGTTTATTGATAAGGGATAGAAAAGAATGAACTTGGGCTTGGAGTCAAAAGGGGGAGGAGTCATCGCATCCTCGTGAAGAGGGAATCCCCCCTCCCTCTTGGCTGAAAGAAATTGGGATAGTAGTTAGGATTATGAACCCCCCCAAACCTCCCAGAAAAGGAAAGGATGAAGGTGGAGATGGGGAGGAGGTGGGATGCCAGAAATGCTAAGCACGATGGGTAAAAGGTACGTGGTGTTTAAATACCTGTAGGGACCGGAAGGGGTGTGATAGGTAGAGGGGTTGTCTGAGAGTTCTTCTCCTGAATCTCTGTTTTACCAAACTACAATTCAGGAGTATGAACTCTCAGAAAAAGATATAGTATTTAACATGAGTTTATTGATAAGGGATAGAAAAGAATGAACTTGGGCTTGGAGTCAAAAGGGGAAGGAGTCGTCGCATCCTCGTGGAGAGGGAGTCCCCCAAAAGACTGCCAGCCCTGTAAGAAGAATGTGAGATTTGGTTGGCTATGGCTACGTAAATTATCACTGGATTAATGAGGTGTGGGTGGAACGAATGTCTGAACAGTTTAACCTGATGTAAATTTGGAAAGCGTCTGATGACCAGTGACCCAGGCATTTGAATAATAGTCCGGAAGTCCATTTTGTGCCGCTGTGGTTGCTGCTCCGATTCTGAATGAATGAGAAGACAAATTGTTAGCGGGAAAACCGGACATATGCAGAATGTTTTTTAATTGTTTTTGAAATCAATGGCGGGTGACAACTCTGTTTAATTTGTCTACAAACAGCGGATCGGTAGGAGAGAGTGACGTATGTGACCTGTAATTCAGTAAGGTGGACAGAATGTCGTAAGGGCTGACCATGGATGGTAATTTGAAAAAATATACTGGACAGCCTTTGCCAATCTGATCAGTTTTGCTGTGTCTTAGTAGATATTGGTTTCGTGATTAATGATAGTTAAGTCAGAAAAACAAGGGTGAATATCTGGATTGTACAGAGTTGATGACATGGTGAATTCTGAGCATCGGAGGAATCCGAAGAATGCGAGTAAGAAGAGGGCTGACAGAATGATATCTACATGAGGGTTGATGTATCCAGAACGGAGGAGATTAATGTAGTGGTTGACTATGGAATGACTGATGGGTTGTCTAGGTTTGGAAACGCCTGAGTCTAACTTCTGGTATCCTTTGAGTAACAGTTGAATTTGAGGATTGAGGACAGGCCGTGGAACGTTTTAAAGCAGTTCCAGGAGGTGTAATAAGACTGTAGGGTGCGTGGAGATAAGGCTTGCAGAATGGTGTCAACAGACTGGAGGTGCAGGTGAAGGAGTGGATGATTTACGGGAAGATGAGTTGAGAGTATGGAGGAACGTGTTCGGGGGTCCTGTGCACTTCCGGGGGCCAAACTGAAGAATTTATGAAATTGAAAACGAGAAAGACTGTCAACAATGGAGTTATGGTGACCAGGAATGTAATTTGCACATAGAGTGAGCTGATGGCATATTGACACCCAAGTGAGATGGCAGAGGAGTGACATGATAGTGTTGGAACGTGAGCGGCCTTTTTTATTATTGCGATGGTACCCTGTTGTCAGAATGAATCAAGATTTTCTTTTTAGACCATTCCGACCCCCAAAGGACAGCCACAGCAACCACGGGATACAGTTCAAACGATGCAGAGGACTTGGAATTATGTGGGAGGGAGGAGAATTCGACCAGCCAGGGGGCTGCAAGCCAGCGGCCTCAATAATAGGCACCAAAACCCATGGATGGCGCAGCGTCTGTGGACAGATGGAGATCAGCGGCGGAGGTTGGCTTTAATCATAGAAAAGAAAGGCCATCCTAATGCCAGAGGAACGCACACAAACGCAACTCGCCCTGACAAAACTCGTCCAGTTCGACCGGATTGAGCAGGGATGGGACCAAGGAGGCGAGGGTCAGCAGATAGGAAACAAACAGGGAAAACAGCTCCCTCTTTGTGCAATGTGGCTGACCCAGGTACCTGGACAACAAGGACATAATTTGTTGCAACTTGTCAGAAGGAAGACGGGCATGAAACGATACAGTGTCCAAGACTATACCAAGGAACTCGAGGGAGGTGGAAGGGCTGGCGGTCTCTGAGGACCCTAAAATCCTCGACTAAAGCAGCCATGCCTGTAGCTGGCAAAGACGATGGGGGGTGATGAAGAGGAAATCGTTGAGCAGGTGCAAGACGAATGGGATCTTACGTTTGTTTAAAAGCACCCAGCACAGGGCTTCCGATAATGGAGTGGACAGACGGGGAAACATTCACGCAGTGCCTGAAGGGGCAGTGTGACAGTAGATGGGACAGACTGGGCGCACGTGGGCACCGGTGCAAAACCTGCACATGTAAAAATTTACACCCGTTTTTGTAGCATCCGGCATGGTTAAAATTATTACATATCAACTTCCCCCGATGAGTAGAATGGGGCACCCTCTGCCGTCAAGCTCGGGGGAGGTGACAAGGGCGGAAACAGAAGCCGCAGGGCCAGCGCTAACAGAACCAGTGGAGACAGTAGTAGGGGGGCTACCATGGCGCATAAATGAGTGGAATGTTCAGTGGACTGGCATACGCCGTAACCCGAAGCTCTCAAACCCAGGAAAACCGGAAAATACAATTCTGAATCCAACCCACCCCACCACCCCCAACAAGGACACACATTAAATTGCGCTACCTTCGCAGCACACTTGGCTGAAAACTTTTTGTGATACACATAAAAATGGGAACCCCCAAAATGGACGGTTAAATCCACCATGATAGCCATGCAGTCTGCCAGCTCTCTGTGACGGTGAGGGAACACCAAGCAGATGACATCAGTGTAGCGAGAAAAGCCAGGCAGAATTCGGGGAACGTCAATACCTTGAGCAGGAAGACGGAGCCCTGAGAGCGACCGTGATGCCGTCACACTCCAAAACCCACGTCCACACCTTGCAAAATCTGCGAGCGCAGATGGGCAGACAGAGGGGTAGGCTCAAAAATGGGCAGTCGGAGGAGGAGGCATCACAGCGGCCTTGGACAGGCTGTAGGACTGCACACTGGAAGTGGAGGGAGCCGGGCAGGAAAATTGGGGACCTGGGAGAGAGTGATAGAGAGAGACAGCAGCAGAAACAGCAGTGGTAGGAGGATACTGGAATGCATACTGAGCAGGATACAGGGAAGGATATGCAACATAAGCTGGGGGCAGCTGAACCGGTCCACGGGGAGCCAGCAACGGCGGGTCAGAGGGCATGTGGTGCATCTGAGGGAACCCGCCTGCTTTGACCGGGACGGTAGCAGCTAGGGGATGGGTCCGCAGTGCCTGGATCCCAGAAGAGTGCAAGGGCTGTCTGGCGAGTGCGAGGTGTGCTGACTGGAACTCGCTGACTCTGGGAAGGACCAGAGCAGCCAGGGGGAAAAGAGAACCGCAGCGCTGACTCCTTGGAAGAGTACCGTGGCAGGACAGAGAGCGCCGATGGCGCCAGCTGGAGCCTGCCGACTCCGGCAAGGGTGGTGGCCAGGGGGAGAGGGGGCCGCTGAGCCATTGCCTCGGGAGCATGCAATAACAGGACTCTTGACGCCAAAGGCATCAGGAGGGACCCGTCAGCCCCAGCAAAGGCGGTGGCGTCTGAGGTTGCATTGCTGAAACCTCGGGAGTGTGCAAGTACAAGACGACCTGCACCGAGGGCACCAGATGCGGCTTGTCTGCCCCAGTGAGGGAGGCTGTAGCAGTAGGGAGGAGGGACTGCTGTGCTGAAACCCCGTGAGCGTGCAGGGGCAGGTCGCCAAGCGCGGGGCCCATGCGGGGCCCGCCAGCTCTAGCTAGGGCATCGGCAGCAACAGTGGGAGAGGATCTCATTATCTGCCGCTCGGGAGCGTGCAATAGCAGGATAGCTGACACCGAGGGTGCCAGGTAGAACCTGCCGGCTCCAGCCCTGCTGGCACAAGAGGGGGGAGGGAGGGGGAGAGAGCGCAACTGGGTGAGGGCCACAGAAGCTCTCTCAGCAGCAACACCGCTAGAGACAGCCGTGGACCGACCCAAGATTCGATGAAGGTCCCCTGACAGCAGAGCTGCGTCAGACGTCGGCTGAGGAGAGTGGGCGGGGACTGGCAGGTCATCAGAGCAGAGGGCCTCAATAAACAGCCGGAACAACTCTCTCTTCTGCGCAGTCCAGGGAAACGCAATCCCGCGGAGCTCAGAGTCTCTCGGAGGTGGGTTACGGTCCAGTCGGAAAGCCAGAATCCTGGCTGCCGCTGTTCTCTGGTCCTCGAAGGAGCCGCCGACTGCCGATGAGCGATAGCAGCGGGAGCCGCAGGGCTGCGGGAATGGCACCTCGGTTGACAAAAGTTGAGAGAAGAGGAGGAGGGCGACCGCCGAGATACAGCCCTGGATCTCAGCCTGAGTGAGAGGCGACGGGTCAGTCAGCGACCTCGAGCCGGGGATGTCACGTCACTTTCACACTGGAAATGACCCGTGGAGAAGTTGTCCCAAAGCCGGCCTCCGGAGCACAGGATAGGTCATCATCCGAAGCATGGAGTTGAATATCCATAGTTTCGAAGCAGTGCAAGCTAGGCAATACAGGAAAAAACACTGAATGCCAGAAATGCTCAGCAGGATGGGTAAAAGGTACGTGGTGTTTATATACCTGTAGGGACCAGGGGCCTCATTTCTACAACTTTGCTTACTTTCATGTCTAAATAGTTATGTACGCCAAAACCTATGAGTTTGCGTACGCAAAAAAAAAATCTGATTTATAAAACTTGCGTACGCAACACATACGCATGTCTCTGTCATAAATCACAACTAATCCTACAATTGTGTGTGCGTGAACGCGCGCCACAACCACACCCTGAAACGCCCACATTTAAGGATATATGGTGCTCCAGAGGTCGAAATCAATTAAGTAAGAGCTATAAACAATGTGTAGAACAGAGCAATACATTTTAAATGCAATAATGGCAGCGAACAGGGGAAACAAAGAAACTCCAAAAGAAGCTGTGAGATCGAAGCTTTAGTGTCCTAAACAGAGATTAGAAAAAATATAATTTTTGACTAATAATGATTATTAGTGATTGCTGATTGTTCATATCTGTTAATCTGTTAATTTATCATTTATGGCCAAAACAACATTGGTTACGAATAATAATGTGATCCAAATTAATCATCAGGAAAAAGGAAAATATAGTTTTTATGCAAATTTCTTTTGGTCTCTAGGGTGTGCTATTTAGAGCAAATATGTGCCTGAAATATGCACAGAGTTCCAAGAGTACAGTCATTGGTCAAACGTCATCATGGGCAAAAAAAGTAACAGTCCCTGAAAACACGTTCCGTCGCACACATTCTCACGGCAAGTAGAAGTTTTATAAATCCCAAATTGTGTTGTGAAAATCTGTTAATTTATCATTTATGGCCAAAACAACATTGGTTACGCCAAATTAATCATCAGTTTTTTCTTTTGGTCTCTAGCTATTTAGAGCAAATTTTTGTGCATACGCACGGTTTATAAATGAGGCCCCAGAAGAGGTGTGATAGGTAGAGGGGTTGTTTGAGAGTTCTTCTCCCGAATCTCTGTTTTGCCAAACTACAAAATGTAAAGGGGATTTTGCTCTTTCATAACCAGTCTCTTTGGCCTCAAGGCATAGATTACTTTTAAACTGTAATGGTTCTGTTGCTAATTCCATACACAGTGTCATCTCAATGTATGTTGACATTTTGCTGATATATAAATGTAGCTCCGGTTGTGTGAAACCTCCAATATGGGTTTGATGAATGTATGCTAAGAATAGCTAGCTTGTTTGTTTGTTACCTCAGAAACTTATATCAGTGTGATCTGTTACTTCCAGGGGATCAATAATGTAACACTTAGCATGTTTGCATGTGAAGGATCACAGCTTGACAGCTGCTTGTGAAACATTTTACCTTTGGCTCAATTTGGCTCAATTTATCTACTTGGTTTAATTTAGGTAATTCCACATTTTTACATGAAGTTGAAGCAGGTTCTACAAGAACTACTAGAAACATAGTAGGATGTATGTTAATGGTCAATTAATGGTAATATTAGCTTGGCAACTCACAGCTAAACCAGTGTTGAATGATGAATGCAGCATTAAAACATGAAAACATTTGCAAAGGAAAGCCATGTAAATCTCAATACAATCCAAGTGTATGTTTTAAAACTAAACTTGCCGTTAACCATTCCTTTGGAGAAGTGACAAGTGACTCATTGTAACAGAGCAGTTTTGCAAATTTTGTAAGTTTGTAAAACTGGAAATTTCCATTTTTCAACCACTGGTGAGAAGACAATAAGATTATAGTCTTGAAATAATACATTTCAAATGACATAAATATTTGGTAATAATTTTAAGTTTCAGATTGCCCCTGATTTCAAAATCTCAAAACCCGAACTGTGAAATGAATCTCTAGAGTCTAGGACATAAAACCAAAAGAACCAGTGAGCTGAAAGGAAATTAAATTGGGGGGTTGGGGTTGGGGTTGGGGGTGGGGGCGGACACAAGAGCAACATTGGTTTCTTGGCTTCCCTTCCGTAATGAATTCACATTAATGTCAGGAAACACACCAGCAAGAAGGGGAAAAAGGAACTCTCTTCAATTACCCAGTGTATTCTTTCAAATACAAATAGCACAATAATTACATTGCAGTTACTTTATGATTGCCTTTGAATTAGAAATAATTGCACCATAATCACCGTGCAGTGTGCCTTGCAACTGAAAACATTAGTATTCTCTCTCCTTGCCATGCGAGGTGAAACCTTAACGCTCCAGCGGTAAATCCATTATGCCCTATCCATCTGAACCCAAGGAGTTCACGCTGTATTCAAACAACACTCACACTTGGATCTTGACAGCTGCAGAATTTTTGTTGTTTTTAAGATTTTTCAGCTGCAATTTTCATGACTGAAAACAATTAATTTGATTCAATCATATCACCAAAGTTGCTTATACAGTATATGTAGTATAATTTGATCTGTAGGTAAAGCATTTTTTTTCTGTGACTAAGGGCAGAGGTTTTTGTAAATATCTGCACATGTACCAGGAAGGTGACTATGACTACAAATACAGACATTTTTATTTTCTCTCATTTATATGGAGAAAGTAATACATTTCATAATTTACTGTCTGTTATAAATTTTACAGTACTTTTTTCTTTAACGTTTGGTTAAAGATGAGTTCTAGCTTAATGATTTAGTCATGCACAGCAGACCTAGTCAAACAAATGTTTTTAAATACTTTGAACTGGCTGGATGCTGATAAGATTCTTAGTGCATGTTCTATGTTGGGAAATACGTGTGTTCAGGATGTGTCGATAGCCATTTTGGTGGTGTAAAAGAGGTTGGGTTTCAAAGGTTAATACCTTGACCATAGAAAAAAACTCTTCACTTGCAATATGTTATCAATATCAGTTTTAACAGATTACAAGGTTTTGTTTTAAGTTGACCATGTTGGATGATGTCTAGTAGGCTCACCTGTGGTAGACTTGAACAATCCGGTGCTTGTGATTAAAAAGGCCGTTAGACAATGAAAAACTCAGAAAAGCAAGCAAATATTAATTCCGCACTGGTTCTGCTTGTGACGCATGAGCACTTAAAGTATACGTTCCTTGGCAGTTTACCTTGACTTAGTATTGAGAAGTTAATGTTTGTTGAAAAAACACATTGAAAATGTTTCATTTTGTTGTTGTCATATATTTTGTAAGTAATTTTAAGTAAAGTGTATTATGTAGCTATTAATATGTTTAATATGCTACACTGCAAACCCTATCCCTTTGGAATGAATTAGAAAATATGATTTTCAACATTTTAGGGATGAATGCAAACCTGCGCTTGAGTGCATATTCCACACAAGTCTTGCGATGATGAGTTACTCAAAAAAAAGCACGAAAGCGCAGGTTTGAATTTGGCCCTTAGAGCACAGCAAGGGTGTTAATAGTTCTGGAAAAAAACTGTAAATCAGATCATATATACATAGCATTTTAGTGCAAACGTATGTGTATAAACACTGTAGCAAGCTGAAAAAATTGAGCTAATGTGTATAACTATACTTCATTGCTGTGTTAGCTTCTGGTGTGGACCACCCTATCAAGCAACCCTATCTGTAGTACACATGTGGCTGCCACACATGCAGAGTGGAATGAACTGACTTAGATCTGCTTGGGTCCTCTTTCATACTGTTATGTCTTTTTGGTATTTGTGAAAGTTTAGATTGTTAGGACAATGTTGATTATAATTATATTTTGTCTGGTTATAGCTGGTCACATATGATAGTGTTCTCCTGGCTACTAGACCCATTCTGTTTTGTTTTGTTTTGTGGGAGCTGGAGGTTTCAGTGATGTCGCTGGGGATCCCCATGACATAATGAACAATGCTGCACTGATTGACGGCACCTGTGAATGATTCTCTATCATCTATAAAAATGTGCGATTCCCTTTTAAAGCCAGCCATCCCACTTGAGTCCGGAGAGTTTGTTTTTTCCTAATTCGCTTATTTCTTGTGCATATATAGCAGACCAGACAGTTTTCTGTCATTGTTTATTTGATTTGTTTAGATAGGGCAAGGTAGAGTAGGCAAGTCAGACTGCGGAAGATTTTGTTTTTTTGTTTCTTTTCCCACAGTCGAGTCAGCTAGGACGGATGGTGTCTCTGGCTATAGGTGTAGGTATATTTCTTTGTTTTTTTCACTTCCTTCCTTTGTTGATTAGTCTTCTGTGCAAAGTCTGCCTGGTCTGTCTCTCTCTCTAATATCCTCGGTTGTGCTTGTGCAATACATGATTTTATTTACAGACTTTGTGGTACAGACTTTTCTGGTTGCTGGTGTCATTAATGTGTGTGGCTTTTCAACTGGCCTTTCAGTTATTGTAGCACAATGGTCTTGACCATAACAATACAAAGCTGCATCCACCAGAGACCTGAGGAAATTGAGGCAGGTATGTTATGACCCTCATTACTTCTGTCCAAACATATCCCGATGCGTGTTTTGGTTCTCGTCAAATTTTGAAATAAGAACAATTTTTAAATGAGAAAATCAATTAAAAATATTAATTAAAACTCCTGAACCCATCACAAAAAATCCTAGTACATAGAATCAACTAACCATAAATGAATTATTCCAGGCCACTGCTGCAAGGACATGGATGGAGAAAAACAAAAAAGAAATATGAATAATAATTGTAATAAAAATGTACAGTGTCTAATCCAGATTGATGCTGTGGCCTAGAGGAACATATTGCATTGTGGTTCACTTCCTCATGTCGTTTGGGGCATAGTGGTCTTAACTCATTAACAGGCAACATTTTTTCCCTCACCCACACATTACCGTATCCTTATATACCCTGTGTCCCTCAATACGCCTGCCCTTATAGTCAACTCACGCATGCACATCCCCCTTTATTCAAAAGCCATTGTGAAAACACCAAAAAAAACCCCAAATGGCACACCTTCTAACACTGATGCTCGATTTAGGGTTGTCACATGACTAATTCATGCCTGCGTTCAGGGGCTGTTTCTTTGTCAGTCTCCCTCTTTCCCCCTTTCTTGGCATGCCGCTTCATCCATCTGCAACCCTGACCATTCCTTTAATCATTTATGTGTGGTTTGCGTGTCTGCAGCTGCGCTGTATGTTCACCATCAAAGCGGACCGCTTCTGCTCAGCGCTGATTCAAGCTACCTGTCACATGCATCACACAATGGCATCTGACAGGTTACGCTCAAGTACGCCCACCTGGGCGTTTCTCCCCTCCTTAGAGGTTGCACAGAGGCAGGAGATTGGGATGAGTCTGTTGGTCCAGAAGAATCTGCCACAAGCAATAATGTGAAAAGGCCTATTTGCCGCTAATGCATGCTTCAGATGTGCTTATGAGTCTGGATAGCTAGTTTCATTTCTAATCTTCATTACCCACATCAATTATTTTACCTCTACTTTTAGTTTTTAGTAATTCCTATTATACTTGTTGGGAATTTTCTGTTCTGACAATAATTGAATATAACTGGTAACATAGCTCTTGTTCACATAAAAATATGCACCCCTGGGAGATTCTCTGGCTTTAAAAGTTGTTATTACAGAATACACTCTCCACAAAGCTGAGCCATGGATGCATGGTTTGGAACAATCTGATGTTTCTATTTGTAATGGTATTGGCAGTGAATAAGTATGTTGTTTGAAATGTGATGATATCCTAGATTCAATCTTTCATCAGAGTCAATTTTTCAAATAGTAAATGCAAAGATGTTGTTTTCATACAAACCAAAACATTTCATTGACTGACTGTAAATATCTCACAACTAAATAAGTAACATATGTGGTTCCAAACACCAATAAAATGCTTTGCAATGTTGTTTATCTAAAGAATAAACTTTTTCATTTTTTGAGATATCCAATATTTCTACTTAAATCTGACTTTTAAGTAAGTTCAAGTGCAAGATACATGCATACAAATACACATTTTATAAGCAGTGGCATAAACTATTGGTTGACAGGTTCATTTGATTTGTACATTCATTTTATAATGTGACTTCTACAATGCCTGATCATGCAGTGGGCAAAAAGGAAAACTCTGTACAAGGACAAACCAAATAAAGTCAATAATGGTGAAATATTTCCCCTATCATTCAATATTAGCAGGACACACCGTTAGGTCCTCAAAACCCCTGCTACAAAACTTCCCTGCTTAAAAGGGTTTGAGAGAGAGGGAGAGGGAAACAGAGACCCTAGACAGCAGGGGACAGGTTGAGGTCACCTTGCCATGGGGCTGAAGATTGACGGAGCCTGTCGCTGTGGTCTCAGAAAGCCACCCGAGAGGGCTCGCTTACCTTCAGGAGAGCTGAATCACAGGGTCCGCGGAGGTGGGTGACTGTCCGTCCGGGGGCACTGAGAGCCCTTTACGCATCATTGCACCATCTTTGCAACCCCCCCACCCCCCCACTCCCCTTCATTTTCAGGGCAGGGGAGGAAGGAAAGATTTCAGGGACACTGACTAACCAGAGAGAAAGAGAAATGGTTACTCTCAAATGGCTCAATAATTTCAACATTTAAAAATAGTAGAACAGAACACAGTTTTGTTATGATTCCCAGTGCTACACTTTTGTTGCTGCTACGCCTCAGCATTTTCTCTGTTGTATCAATAACTGGCAGAATAAGCACATATGCAATTCAAATGAATAAGGCTTTTTAGAATCTGATTTTAAAGAGAAAAATGAAGGATGCATTTTTCCTTTACATCTCAGTCTCATTCACACCCTGTGGTTGAGAGAACTTTTGGATTGACAGAGCAAAGGGGAAACGTGATGGGAAAGTTTCCTCTTTCCCCCTGCAAACACATTCTTACAGCTCTGTACAGTCTGCGGGTTGACAGACTGCTGAGAAATTGTTTGGGTGCTTGTTCCTTTCCTCGAATAAACACATTTTAGCCTTCAGAGAAGCAGCACACAACAATTCCAATAATGCTTCTGCCTGTGTGTCCCTTACATTGTTTCCTTGATCCATTTGTTTTAGTTTACTGTTTGGGGCCTACTCAACCTTAACACCTCAAATACATTTTCGTGAAATGAACAAAAACATCCTGCAGAAAAAAAAAACAAATATTAATGCGGAAACAATTTGGACATATTTTTAATTGGAATGTACGCTTTTAAATCTCAAGAGATACAACTGTACCTAGATGAAACAGATAAGTGGAAAAAAAGTAGGGCAAGGGCTTTCAGTGGGTCAAAACAATATAACTCAAACTATATTTGCCTCTCAGATGAGACCATAGATATATTAACACAATTATTATGTATAATTATGTTTTAGAAATAAAAAATACAGCCTATATATTTTCTTAAACATGTTTATGAATGGTTATATGTGGAAATTGGGCAGTATGACATTCTCCTGCTGGATGAATCAATAAAGAGAAAAAATTTCACAAATTATAAGATTCCGTTCTTGAGATGAGATTCAAAACCCATGTAAGTCTATAGATCCTTCTAACTGATAGCATCGTATTCCACATGGCTTGTGCCATTTTCAAAAGGAATTCTAATATGCAACACCCTACCAAAAAGTACCAGTTTCATGTGCATCAGTTTTTCAAAGTATCTCTAAACCTATGTATTTAAACTGTCCTATTAAATGACAGATTCAGTCATTATTTTAATTTACATCGTATTTGCCAATTTCCTGTTCTATCCTATTTTATTTCCAAAGCCTTTTACTGGCCATGACATAACCACAGATTCTACAAACGGCTTCGCTATGGCAGAAATGCATTCCAGGTACGACTAATATGTATTTACAATGCATAGTAACTTTCATACAGTACACCTACATAATATTTATGTAATCTACTCTAATATAATATATTAGAATATATTAGAATATATATATGGAATTGGTCTTTGAATAACTGTGCTAACATGTATTAATTGCATTTCATTACAGCCTTTCATAATATACAAGGCTAAAACCCCTCATAGTACTCTATAGGGAAATTAAACAATTAAAAAGGGGGGACAAAGCTACCTGGCCTTCATAACCAAATTGTTATCGTGGAAAAATCTATGGGCCTGAGTTTACTATCTTTAGTTAGCATGCTATCATGTCATAACCTAATTCGACATCATCAAGCCAACTGAATAGCTAACCATAACCCAAACCCTACCTTCACACTATCTGTCTAAAAGTGGATTGTGCTAACTCTGCTTGGGATACCACATCTGTAGCTAGCTATACAGCAAGCTGATCTTTTTTTCCACACATTCTCAATTTATTGTGTATTCCATTAAATTTTGATAGGTCCCACCCCAGCTAGAAATGGGTATTTTTGCAAATTATGCGAGAGACAGGCATAAAAAGTTTTTTTTAATGTGGTTTTTGACATCCATACGTGATGTGGTACTGCATGAATATAAATGATAGATAATTTATTGTAAAGAAATTCTCTAAATAAAACCACCATAAATAATAAGCATCCGTTTGTCTTCTCCATGTGAAATGGCTTCGATCACTACTGTCAAAACAGAATTTGAGGTGAGGATTTATTGAGTGAATGTATTATATCCCTTTAGTAAAATTACTTTTTCGTGTTATGTCCAGTTTAACAAGCCTAGACAGGTGCTAAGTACTAAAAATGTTGGGGTCTTGCCCAGCATATGTCATGGCTTAAGCCAATGACTAACCTCTTTTTTTCTTATCTTAGGATCAGGTAGTGGGCCACCACAACACAGCACAGGACGTCAGAGGTAAGTAAAAAATTTGGTTAATTTTTTGTTCCACATGATAAAAAATATATCTGTAGATATCTACAAGAACATCCTTATAATAAATGCAAATTACAATTTCTGCAATATTTTCTAATATATCAGAGGCACAATAGAAGTCAATAAATAACCAAGTCACATAAATAACAGCCTTGGGAACACGAAAGGGGATTCTGTTCTGTTTCACAAAATTGGCTACACGGTGTTCTTTCAAGAATCATGTCCAGATTTTCAGGGCCATCCACAACGCTGCCATATTGTCGTGCTTTTGTCCTGCCATGACGCACCAGGAAGTGCAGATCCTAGTAGCGGGCACACAAAAACAACAACCAATGAGAGCATAAACGGTACAATTCAAAATGAAACCTCAGCTCCTTCCTTTGTAGGATTGGGTTAATGTTGTAATATCCCTCATGATGCCAGTCAGTCTCTGTCCCCTTGCCAATCCAAACCATCCTGCAGACTGTCCCACGGGCTGCCCTGTACCAATGGCACACTTATTCTCCCAGTAATAAATCCACACCCGACACACTCACACCACCAGGTGTACAGATCCATTTACTTCCTCTATGCCATGGAAGGGAAGCTCATGAGTGATATGAGTTAGCTTCTTGCCTTGCTTCTGGGAGCAAAAATCCAGGGAGCAGGTCTTACAGGAACAACTTGGACCAGCAGAATCCCTGTCATGTTGGCGGTACCAGAGGAACTCCTACAAAGGAAAGCAGCATCTGTAAACCTAGTTTACTCTCTTTTTATAGGATCGAAAAGCTAGCAAATAGCCTTTTAGAGTACATTTGTGGTGGGAGTTCTCAAGGTAACATGACTACTTGACATTTGTTATGACAAACAGCAATTCTAGTACATATCAAAGTAAACATAAAACAGCCACATCATTTGGTGCCTCCAACACAACAACCACTGTGACATTTACTAGCAAGCTAGAATAATTCTGATACACTGCAAACATATATAACATTCAGTCATCTTCTATCTTGTGACACCCGCCCCCCCCTTTTAGGTAGTTGTCCCGATCACCAATATTATCAGGAAACGGCCTGCCTACTATGTAGTTCTGGTACCTTTGGGGTATTCTGCCCTTGTTTTGTTGCAAAGAGCATCTAAGTGGAACCTCACCCCTTCCCCTTCTACCTCTGTGGGGTGCAGTTTGGGGAGTCTATCTTGGGGCTACTGCTACTGAACTGGCCTCTGCTTCCTCAAGGGGTGCAGCTGGTCCTGTAGGAGGAACAGGGACAGGTAAGAACAGCGGCGTACACAATATGCAAACTTCTCTAGTAAGTCTGAGGATTTGGTGTGGATGTCGGCTCTGGAGCTTCCCTGGGTCTGTATGCGCATGGATGCAGATTGTTGCAGTGAATAGTCCTCTCAGGCCTTCCTGGGTACAAAGTATGCCCAGATGAAAGGTCTGAGAGGAGTCTTCACTGCAAAAACCTACATCAATGGTTGCAATTGTGTTACAATAATGCAAAGGTGCAGGCTACCAGCGAGATTCCAGTTTCCCTTGGTCATGCTAATGGAAGTTCAAAAGTGTAGGACCCTTTCTCCAGGAAGCAGTGGCACATCTTTAGTCAAACGATCATACCCTCCTACACAAAGTCAAAACTGGACTACTCAACATTAGATGGCCAACAAATCTTTTTTAATTGATGATGCTATAACTTCACATAAACTGGACTTTGTGTCTTACTGAAAACTGGTTAACAGAAGACAACAATGTGATTATTCTTAATGAAACAGCCCCTCCAAATCTCAGTTTTCTGAATACATGTAGAGCCATAAAAAAAGGAGCTGGAGTTACGTTGCAGTTCAAAGATACATTCCAATCTTGTTGATACCTAGACAATGCCCCTTGACAAATGGAACCTGAACTCCTTAACACAAATAAATGTAATGTATTTGCATTATTCTGCAACAATAAAATTGAATGTATTACATCTGGGATTGTAAACTTGCAGCCAGGTGATTAACAAAACAGTTACTGTCACAGAGAAAAAAAACATTGTTGACCTAAAAACACTAAATGAACTAGTTCAGCATCTCAAGCCATCAACTTCCTGCCTTGACTCTCTGCCAGCTAACTTCTTTAAAAGTATTCTCAGCTCTGTTGCAGCTGATTTACTGCAAATAATTAATTGTTCACTTATGTCAGGCTCCTTCCCTAACTCGCTAAAAATAGCTGCCATTCAGCTGTTGTTAAAAAAGATGCCTTGATACTTAAAAACTGTAGACCCCTCTCAAATCTTCCTCTTATGGGCAAAATTATTGAAAAGGTTGTTTTTACTAAGTAACCAGTTTCTTGAATGAAAATGAACACCTTGAAGACTTCCAATCAGAATTCCGCTCCCAACATAGTCCGGAGACTGTACTCATAAAATCTTTCAACAAAATACATGAAGACTCAGGGAAAGTAACAGTTCTTATGCTACTACACCACAGTGCTGTATTTAACATGGTCGATCACACAATACTTTTAAACAGACTAGAAACTTGGGCAGGACTATCTGGCACGGCCATACCGTCCTCAAATGGCTCAGGCCATACCGACCAGGTGTCTCTGTCATGTGGAATCCCCCAGGGGTCAATACTAGGGCCACGTCTATTTAATCTGTATATGCTCCTTCTCGGAAACATTTTACAAAGCTACAGCATTTCATATCACTGCTTTGCAGATGATACACAAATATACCTGGCTCTTGCATCTGCTGATTATAGCCCTATAGACACACTCTGTAAATGCCTGGCACAATAAAGAACTGGATGAGTCAGACCTTTCTTTAAATGAAGAAAAAACAGAAGTCATTTTATTTTGGAGCAAAGAGAAACACTTGGAAATAGCAACTCATCTTGAAGCTAAGACCCTAAACACTAAGGACCAAGTAAGCAACCAAGTTGTTTTAATAGATTCAGATCTTACTTTCACAAGCCATATTAAATCAAACAACAAAACAGCTTTTTACCATCTGAAGAATATAACCAGAATCAAAGGCCTACTATCCCAGCAAGATTTATAAAAAGTAGTTTATGCTTTTACCTCCAGTAGGCTAGATTACTGTAACAGTCTCCTAACCGGACTTTCTAAAAAGACTGTTAAACAGCAACTCAAAATGCGGCTGCAAGACTTTTAACCAGAACAAGGAAAACATCGCACACAACCCATTCTGAAATCTGTACACTGGCTTTCTGTCCAATACAGAATTGATTTTAAAGTGTTTCTTATCACATACAAAGTACTAAATGGCTCAGGCCCTAAGTATATCTCTGAGCTGCTTACAAAATATAACCCTTGTCGATCACTTAGGTCTATGAGTACAGGATTCCTTTCACAGGAACAAAAAACATTTGCTTTTATACATTTGTTAAAAAATAAAACTATTGGACATGCCCTTTTTTCTTTTTCTTCTCTTTGATCATCATTACAATATTAAGAAAAGAATGAAGTATGACGTTTTTCTTTTAATTTTCACGGACTTTAAAAGCTTTATTTACAGATTAACATTTTTGTTGTTGTTTGGGTGTTTACTTGACATTTTCCCCCAGTCTCAATTGGCAGCTAAATTACAAAACCAAAAGAAATATCACAGCAATACACAGGTATTTCAGAGCCATTTCTGTTAGCTATTATGATTTGGAAAATACAAAAAAGTGCAAAAGAGCAAGACCTTGGAAAGACAGTTGAAATGTTCACTTCTGTATTTTATTTCAGTGTATGCTTCTTTTCCCTAGAAAACCTCAGACTTGCTCCAACAATTAACACTTTTAAATCTTGATTAAAAACATTTTTATTTTCTTTTGCCTATGATTAATTTAATATTTGCACTTTATCTCTACAGTTTATCTTAGCATAGCAATTTTTTTAGAAATGTTTTACCTTAAATTTTATCTGGTTTTATTTGCCATTTCATTTTTTTATCTGTTTCTACTATTTCTAAATAATAGAAACAGATCAAATAGTAAGAGATAAGAAGTATAAGAAAGTAAAAAATTACACAGCAAATAAAAACAGATAAAATTGAATTGATAATAAATTTTACTATTTGATCTGTTTCTATGATTTATTATCTTTGCATAGCAATTTTACATTCATCTCTTTTAGCTAAATTTGTATCTGTTTCAATCTTTATCTGTTTCTATTTCTACTATGACTCCATTTGAATCTGCACTGCTTTGTGTTCCTGTATGAACTTTCATTTATTTGTATTTCTATTTATTTTTGCTTTTTTTTGTTTCTATTATTCTCTGTTTCTACTGTAATCCCCTTCTATGACTGCATTTGTTTTACTTTTTGCTGCTAATGTGAAGCACTTTGAATGGCCCCTGGGTTTGAATTGTGCTATATAAATAAATTAACCTTGCCTTGCCTTTCATCCTTTTCTTGTTGCTTCTGGGTCTGTGCCACAACCTTTTGATACATGCTTATCAAAGGTCTGTGATGACCCACTCCTCCAGGTTATACCTTCTCTCCTGTATTTCTGCCCCTGTAGCCAGCTCCAGAGGCAACCTAGCATGATGACTGTGCAAAACAAAATATGGGATCAGGCCAGTACTGCTATGGACAGTAGGCTTGTAACAAGACGGGGAGGTGGTTAGGCCGTTTTGTTTGTTCCTCAGCCTCCAGGGAACCTAGAAATGACAACAAAGTCTGATTAAAGCATTCACATGCCCCATTACCCTGGGGGTGGTAAGGGGTTGAGCGTGCCTTCGTACATCCATACAGATGACAGAGCTGTTCAATAAGAGAGGATTCAAATGTAGGGCCTCAATCAGAGAGTTTTGTTTTTCGGGGCATCTCCATGTCTGGATCAAATTCTGCCCGAGGACTCTGGCAGTAGTGGTGGCTGTCTGCTTTTTAATAGGCATGGCCGACCCATGCCTTGAAAAGAGATCTGACATTACAAAGATATGGGGAAAAGGGTCACCTGCTCTCCACTGTTATAGCTGGGGCACACTATTCCCTGGTCTGGGGACTTAGTGCTTCTGTTGAACAAAAATGTACAAAGGATGAACAGCATTTCCTTTGTCCTGAAAATGAGGGAGCGGCTTGTGGAGGCTACTGAACTGGCTTGAAAGAACATGAGCTGGTCCCAGGCAGAGCAGAGATGCTGGTATGACCAGACGGCCAGGACAAAAACATTCCAGTCAGGTGATGAGGTCCATTTGCTTCTACCCACACCTGAGAACAAGCTGGTGGCAAAGTGACAGGGGCCTTACCTAGTTACCAGGAATATGGGTCCAGTAACTTATTAGATCAACTTACCAGAGTGGGAGAGACCTTTGCAGACATTCTATGTCAACATAGTGAAGAAGTGGACTGCACGGCAAGGAGCAGCTGAGCAGGCCCTCTACATTAGTGAAGTGGTAGAGGAGGAGATGGTGACTGAGAAGTACCTCCCTGTTGGTCAGCAGAGTAGCAAGCTGGACTTGAAGCATCTGTCTCCAGAAAGGCAGCAACAGCTTCTGCAGAGTCTTCCAAACCAGCGAGAGGCCAGGCAGAACTCAACTGGTACAGCATTGCATTGTGGTGAAGGTTGTCCAGTCGGTGCATCAGGCGGTCTACAGAGTGTTTTCTTCCAGTGATGAAAGAAGAGCTGCAAGCAATTCAAGACCTGGGGGTGATACAGCCATCTACAAGTGCGTGGAGCAGTCCAGTCATTCTGGAACCCAAGAAAGATGGCAGCCTCCATTTCTGTTTGGACTTTTGAAAACTGAACAGAATGAGCTATGCCCCAGATTGATGATCTGGTGGAGCAACTGCAGTTGACAACCTTCAGAACCCCTTTGGGCATTATGAATTCATGGCTCTGCTATTCGGGCTTATCGGAACATTCACAACCTTCCAAAAAATGATGGACCAGATCCTGAGGGACACAAAGTAGTTTGCAATGACCTGGATGACTCTGTCATTTCTATTCACACCTGTGACAAACACCTGAGCCATCTGAAGGAGGTGCTGACCTGGATTAAAGAAACAGGTTTGACGAATCATCCTGAAAAATGTGCCCTCGCAAAAGGTGAGATCCAGGAGGATTACCCAGTTTTGGATTTGTACCGGAGGAGTCGGGGGAGCAAAAGCCAGTGGCTCTCATCAGCCAGAAGCTCTTGCCATGGGAGTTCAATTACTCCACCGTGGAGAACGTGAGCCCTCGATTCCTTTAGGTAATACCTTATTGGGCAATTTAGAAACTGACCATTGTGCCTTGACATGGCTGGGGCAGTTGAGGAACACAATTTCTGGTGGTTCTTGGCCATACAGCCTTTTGATTTTCAAGTGCAGGTGAAATGGCTTGATGAAGTATGCAAATGCTAAAATTGGGGCACTTAGCACCCAATTTACCATCAGCTGGTCTTTCCTGCCCAAGGTGGCTGTTCCTGTCAAAAAAGCATTTGGAAGTGCCGCAATTTTGGAAAAAGCAGGAATAAATTGTCTGTAGTACCCTACAAACCCTAAGAATGACCTAACCTCTCACACCATTCCTCTGCTTTCCAGTGTTGTACAGCCATAGTTTTCTCAGGGTCAGTAGTCACTCCATCTCTACTCACAACATGACCCATTAGTAGTTAATCTTCCTTTGGAAAGATTTCATTTACAGGGTTGGAGTTTCAGGCCATGTTTCCAAAGCTTCTTGAACTCCTGTTCCAGATGGGTTAAATGACTGTGAAAATCAGGGTAGAAAATGATCACATCATTGAGATATATCAGGAGCGAGTCACTCACCATACCAAAAAGGCATTGCTACATTAACTGTTGAACTGTTGCAGAGGCATTACAAAGCCCAAAGGGCATCCCATCAAACTAATACAGGCCTAGGGGAAGTTGTGAAGGCTGTCTTTTGCATCATACCTGTTGAAATTTGGTGGAGAACATCACTTGTTTGCCCAAAGTCCTCATGGCAAAGACAGCCCTCCAATGCCACAAGTAATTGGTCCATCCTCCAGACCATGCTCCACACTCATGCCCTCCCTGCTTAAGGATCACACCAGATGACCCATCGTCCTGGGCCACTGGACATGCTGGACATCAACCTACACTACTCTCAGTTCTGAGGCCCAGAAGATCAATTCTATGTATTTATCCCAAAAATTACCTTTTTTTCTTCCCAAGACATTCATCCTTCACAACAAGCACCCTTTTACCTGGCACCTGGACCCCCACTACTGAGAAGTCCAAAATGGCATAATCAGTGTCAGGGATCCTCAAGCTATTTACTGGTTTTCAAGGCATGTGGCCCAGCCATTTCTGAAAGAAAGACTCACTGAAAAAGGGTTGCTTAGGAGCCAGTATCTAAAATGCTAGGCACTTTGACTCCCCCTACTCCCACTTCTACCCTGGGGCAGGGGTCTGCTAAGTCAGGCTTTTGAGTGTCTTGTTCCTCTTCGTCTTGTTCCTCTTCCGTTCCCTTCTCCCAGCTACTTGCCAGGGGGGTTCTAGTTTAAAGGGCTTATAGTTGGGCTGCTGGCTGGGCAGTATCTCTGTACATGACCAGGTCTACCACAGGCTCGATATATATATATATACGCATACCATGCTGGTCCCCTTGGAATATCTAACTTTGTGGGGAAGAGGGGTGCCTCCTTTGGTGTGGCTGGCATCCTGGGAAGCTTCTCTCTAGGTAAGGACTCAGGAGGTGTGCTGGGGATAACTGCCATTTGATCTCCTCCACCAAAGAATACCAACAAAAATGTACTTTCCATTTCATCTTCTGAATTAAAAAAAGAAACTGAGATAAAACTTAACCCAACTAAATTAGTGACCAATGAATAAAGTGTATTGTCTGTGTACTTCAGTTGATCTAGTTTAATTACACTAAGCAACTTGAAGCATATTGTTGTTCCTTTGAATTGCAGATGTTAGGTGTTCAACATCTAATTCCACTTCACTACTGTGATCTGCATGTAATTTCCAGGAAAGGATGCAAGTACGCAAAGCTAAAATGACAGCTAGCTGTTCTAAAGTTCAAATGTCAATGTAAAAATCAGCCCAGTTTGACCCTGAGAGGTTAGTACAATTATCCATGTTTAAAATTCTTAAAGGCCATACTTTACAAGGATTATATTGATATATAAAAAAATAAAACAGGAAAGGTTTGATTGATAATTTCACACCACATTTTCTTGTGGATCCTTCAATAATTATGGAAATTATAGGATACGCTGTAGGAAAATGCTACTCAATAAGGCTCTTATAAGCGACTCATACTGTGATCTCAATCAGCTGGACACAATGTATGCATTGGGCCATACAAAAACCTGTGCTTTGGACAGCATGCCTTTTCAGGTCAGCGCACAAGTTAGGTAACTGATCTTGTAATTCTGAGGTTGCAGTTTCTTATTTCTGAGTGGTTGTTCTACCCTGGAACAAGGTTTTAATCATCAATTGCTTTAGTGTGTGTAGGTGTGTGTGTGTGTGTGTGTGTGTGTGTGTGTGTGTGTGTGTGTGTGTGTGTGTGTGTGTGTGACAGGGCTGGCCTAATTATGTACAGATTTATTGAACTGACATTTTTCCCCTCGAAGACTGGGGAAAAAAAGACAGGGAAAGGACTCAAAAACCTTACTGCCAACCTCCTCTCTCCCCCAACAAGCATGCTCTCAGCTGGTTGAGTCAAACCCACTTTGATCTTGGCCCTCTCCCCGCTACGGCACATATGCCACCAAAAAAGAGAGATGAAAAAACAGATATCTCAAATCCTTCTGAAAGGAAGAGCCGGAGGACCCGGCGGTGATAAGGAATGAAGAGAGACAGAGTGCTGAGATGATATTGGAATTATGTAACCGGCTTCGGAATGATTTAGACAATTCTGCTTTTGACACATACATCATTTCTTATTACCGAACACAGAGCAGGTCTGCGCAAATCCAGTCCCACAAGTCATCTAATACTCTTTTTCTGGAGCAGGGAAAAAAGGAACGTCAGCATGTTAAATCAGAGAAGTCACAAATGCTGGGGATGTGTATCTGAGTTGGATAGGACAGGGGAGTTATAATGAGTTATGGTTTCCCTCCAAACCCACATCCCACATGGGTGTATTCCGCATGTTCTTTTAGTAGCACATCTGTGCGACTTTCGTTGCACTTAAGTTTTATTTTATATTTCATGTAATATTAAGTATGGAAGTATTTTCCACGTCAAGTAAAAAAAAATCTGTATGATCATCAAAGATTCTCCAAGGATCCTAATTAGGAATAGGATCTTGAGCAAGATCCTGGCTACAAGTATGATTCTCTCTCAAATGCCCTGATGGGACTGAGGATCCAAATTAAATCTTATGAAGATACAGTATCCTGCACAAAATCTTAAATTTGTAACTAGGATTGTATAGGATATCTATTAGGATTGCTGTCCTTTGTTGAGATCTAAATTTGGGTCTTGTCAGATCATGCTTGATAGATGATCCCAGGAACCCATAAATTATCCTTAAGTCTTTAAGGATCCTATGACATGATTTTGAAGGGTCCACACAAGATCTTGATAGGATGACATAAAAATAATTTTACTCTGTTTTGTCAGGAGAACTACAATGAATCCAATACATGTCCCTAACAGCCATTTACTAGTAGATTATGTATGTTTAACCCAAACTCATCTAAATATCATTAATTCACTAAACACATTGTGGAATAGAGGTATAAAATGAAATAATAAAGCACTTATATCCATAATTTATATCACATGTAGTATAATTAAAAGTACAGTAACTCTACCACCCCTGTTCCCTCAGAGTAACATTATTAGCCATGTGTGACTCAGAGATTCCCTGACCAATAAAAGCAAAAGGTTCCATCATGAGAGACAAATAAAAATATGAGTAAAAGTTTTGCTTGATATATCCAGTAGTTACAGAAAATCCAGTGGTTAAATAATTATATTTCCTGAAATAAAAGTATTTCAGGAAATATAATAATTTAGTTGAAATGCTCATTCTGGGAGGGTCTGGGAAAAAAAGTGTATTGTCTCTTTAGACTGCCTGGAATCTGATTTGGGCCCTCAGATTTCTACGGGTAAATTTGTAAATTTTATTCTTAGCTAATATGGTGGTTTCATAATTGTATTTATCATGCAATTAAACTTGTCCAGTCATTTTGTGTGTTGAACCCTGAAATTCATCTTAAGATGTATAATTTACTCAACAGACTGTTGAACAGAGGTACAAAGTGAAACAGAATTTGGAAAAAAAAAAACTTTCTCACTCTCTTCATTAACAATCACATTCCATACTACATCCCCCTCTTCCTCTCCCTGTCTTGTGTCCTCCCAATTTGAGTAGTCAGGCCCATCCACTGCTTCATTCCCAGTCATCATACCTTCATCACTCTTTTTGTGGCTTGCTACAGGGCTGGTTTCTTCCTGTAAATCACTAATGTCTTCCTTGTCACCCCTCTTTCTCTTTTTATTTGGGGCCCTCTCAGTTAAAATCTTCATTTTCTGTTGTCACATCACTCAGTTTGCTCCTTGGTTTTGGGCTAGTTTCCTCATCTTAATCACTAGTTCTTCCCAACCATCCCTCTTTTTATTTGGGTGTTTTCTGTCAAAATCTTCGCTTTCTGTTGTGTCAGTTGGCTGGGCTACTGAGCTGGTTCTTCCTCTAAATCACTATCTTCCTCTTTCTCTGTGGCTCTTTGTATAAATCTTCACTGTCTGTACTTCTTTTCACTCTGTTAGGTCCTCTCTTTGAGGTCCTTTTCTTCCTCAACACAATCACTTTATGTACTTTCATCCTCCTTATTTTGGTTGTTTTCTTCCTCATCATCTATATATTCAAACTCACTTCATTGTCATGAAACCAGTCCATCTCTTTCATGAAACGTATTGTATCATATTGTAACTGCACTATAAAAAAGCAGAGGATTACAAACAATGCAATATTTATGGAGAATATTGCATTCATTTTTTATTTGGTTTAGTAGAATTTTGGCTGGGGAGCGTTGGCTTTATCTGGCAACCCAGACAGCAATCTATACTACTGATACCAATCAAGTCCTCTAAGATCAGTTAGAATAGCTAAGGGGAAGGTATAGTGGTTGAAGCAAAGCCACATATACTGTTTGCTGGTCTTCATTTCAACTAAAAACCATACAGCTGATTACTAATTAGTTCACTCACACCCTAACTGAAGAGGTGGTAATTCCTGTTGAAATCGAAGCCAAAACCTGTGCGCTAAGGTACTGCTATTAGGCCGGGCACACACTACTACACCAATCCAAAGCCAGTTCTTTAATCTGTAAATGGGTAAATCCTTCTCAGCACTATTGTCTATACTGAAACAATATAAATAGCAGTTGCTTGGTTTATGAGTATGCAAATGTACGTCATATGAGACACACAATATTATGTCAAAAAAAGGTTGCAGTTCAAGGAGTGTTGAAGGAAAAAATGGCTTCTACCAAGGCAACTTCTCAAGGGAAGAATTTTCACTTAATTTACTTTCTGAAAACCATTCTCAAAAGGTTTTAAATAAAAATGTCATCTGCTGTAATACGATTTTTTTTTATCATGTTACTTCAAGCTTTGGAAAAAAGGTGAACACTCCATATTCCAAAAAAGGGATGATGGTGAAATAGAAAAGGTAGGACAATCTACAAAGTGTGACTGTCATGTTACCAAAAAACTAAATCCATGTGTATGACCACGCTTCAATGACCACAAAGCCTCATCAAGATCTTGCAGGCAACAAGGGGCCTGGCCCAGTAGCGAGGGGGCCCGTGGCTGAAAGCTGCGGAAATGCAGAGGTAGCCACCCTGAAAAAATAAGTCAAAAGGTTACAGAGGAAAATGTTATCCACAGGGGCCAAGATCTGTGATACACTGGCCAATGCATTGCGAGTGGAGCCATCTCTACCTGCTCAGAACAGCCAAAAGCCATACAAGTATTCCAGAGACTCAGAAGAAAGCATCTGCTACCGGTGTGGTGAAAACGGACACTTTGCCACCAAGTGTCAGAATGCCGGAAACCAGAACAAAGTCATTCAAAAACTCATTTAAGAAAGCTAAATGGGGGCAGTCACCTATCCATGAGGATAAAAGTCCTGACACTATCTGCACTGTCAAGAAAAGTGAGGTGACTTCAGCTGGAGCCAGAGACATTCCCCAAGGGCTGATACGTCCCTTCTCTGTTGTGCACTTGAGAGTGAATGGTCATCAGTGTGATGCATTGCTAGATAGTGGTTCACTAGTAACAATCATTTTTGAGACATGGTATAAGCAGCATTTGTCAGATGTCCCGATTCATCTTGTCTCCGGCCTGGCCATATGGGGCTTAAGTGAGACAAGCTATTCTCATCTCAGCTATGTCATAGGAGACATAGAGTTCCCTGAAAGTGTCATGGGCTCCAAAGAATCCATCCCAGTCCTAGCGTTGATCTGCCCTGGCCCCAGAATTCCAGACCAGACTCCTGTTATCCTGGGTACCAATGCCAGTCTCTTCAAGCGGTTGGCTAAACTGTGTAAAGAGACTGCAGGGGTAGATATTGCTCATACCTTGGGCATTAGAGCTGACAAACCATTCCAGAATGTCTCTCCTGTGACCTTTGGGGAAGAAGAGGATGACGTAGGATGTGTGAAGTGGATGGGCCCTGTGGGATGTGGAAGTGGCCGAGAGATAAAGAGACGGATCCGGAGATGACGCTGATGAAGTGAGAGATGGGCCGTCTCATGCTGAAAGATGGACTGCTGCAAAGGACGAGCAAGAAACCCTCTGGAGAACAGGTAACCCAGCTTGTGCAACCTGCTGAGTTTCGAGGGGCTGCCCTGCGCTCCTTACATGACGACATGGGTCATGTAGGGGTGGAGCAGACCACAGACCTGCTACGGAGTAGATTCTACTGGCCCAAGATGGCATGGGATGCTGAACAGTATGTCAAGAACTGTGGAGAGTGTGTCATGCGTAAGACCCTTTTCAAGAAGGCTGCACCCTTGCACCAGATTGTAAGCAGTGGTCCCATGGACCTGTCGTGCATAGATTTCCTATCCACGGAGCCTGACTCAAAAGGGATCAGCCATGTCTTGGTAGTGACGAACCATTCTACACGGTATGCCCAGGCGTTTCCGACAAAGAATCAGAAAGCCCTCACCGTAGAAAAAATTCTGGTGGAAAAGTACTTTGTGCACGATGGACTGCCCACCAGAATACATTCAGACCAGGGAAGAGATTGAGAGTCTGTTGATTCGAGAGCTCCTGATGATACTGGGAGTACGGAAATCCCGAACCACGCCCTATTATCCCCAAGGGGACCCTCAACCTGAAAGGTTCAACCGCACTCTGCTTTCCATGCTTGCGACCTTGGGGCATGAAAAGAAACTTTCCTGGAGTCAACATATTTCATATGTAGTCCATGCCTACAACAGTACGAAATGTGACACGACAGGACACTCACCATACCTACTGATGTTTGGCAGAGAAGCCAGACTACCGGTGGATCTGTGCTTTGGAACCTCACTTGATGGAACTGGGGACAAATATCATGCCCAGTATGTGGACAATTTGAAGGGAGATCTGCAGGAAGCCTACTAACTAGCCCGCAAAGCTGCAGATATGACCGGAGAGTGAGTTTCCAGAGTGCTTCTGAGGAACTTGGGACTTAAAGGTAAACACAAGCTCGGAAGCCGTTGGAGCTCTGTGCCATAAATGGTGGTAGGAAAACTACCCAACTTACCGGTTGGGTAGTCACTATGGAGAGTCACCAGCGAGACCAAGGACACGTTTACAGATGAAGAACAGACTCCAAAGAAAGTGGGAAAAATTGCTTGAAGTGCAACAAGGGGACACTGATTCCTCTTCAGACCTGGAGTGTGAAAGGACTCATAGAACCTACAGAGAATACATTGACAAGCTCTCGCAAAGGAGGACATATGATGAGCTCGCTGCTGCAGGTTCCAGTGATGAAGAACATGAGCCCTCTATATTTTATAGTTTGTACGTATTTTGCATATTGTGATTTCATGGTTAAGTTCATTGACTGTATTATTGACTTGGTGTAAAAAAATATTTTGTTTGTTCAATACTAAATTCATAATGATGTGATGATACTTTATTTGTACCAGAAGAGCAAAAAGGATTTCATGTGATTTCATTTAAGTTTGTTATTTGGACCAATCAGAAGCGAGCTAGGGGTGAGGTAGGAGCGAGGAGAGACAAAAGCGAGGGTGTGTGGCAGAAAAAAACCGCAGAGAAGGAGCTATTGCAATTTTCATGTATGAAAAGTGTAAATATGTTACTTGCATATTTTTATTCTTGTGTCAGAGATATAATAACATAAGTGCACAATCCGTGAATTTTGTTAGTTTTTATATCCTATGGTCGGTCTGCTTTGACCCATATCTTTGGCAAGGAGTCCACGGTTTTCCAGCTCAACCGCTAGCTTACCCCAGGCTAGCAAACTGGAGGGAAATAGCGGGGACTTGGCTTGTTCGCTAACCCAGCGAAATACAAAGTGTTGGAGCAAAGCGGAGGAGAGTTGTCGAGAGAGACTTCGCAACGACTCTACAAACGTCCCTTTTTGCTGCTGCATCAGGGAAACTGTGAGTTGTCTTTTTTCCCTTTCATTCTGCTCATTGGAGAAGCCTATATGATTTGGCTACCACACACGCTAACTACTCTCCAGGGGCCTCATTTATAAAACTTTGTGTACTTTCGTGCCTAAAGAGTTACCTACGCCAAAACCTATGAGTTTGCGTGCTAATCGTATTAATGTGCGCATGTGAACGCGTGCAACAACCACACCCTGAAACGCCCACAATTAAGCATATATGGTGCTCCGGAAGTCGAAATCAATTAAAGTAATATCTATAAATAAAATGTGGGACAGAAGGATTTTCAATGCAGTAATGGCAGCAAAACGAGTGAAAAAACAAAATTTTTCCAAGTGTGAGATTGAAACCTTGGTTTCAGAAATTGAGATCCGAAGAAACTTAATTTTTGGTGGCCAAGGCACCAGGGTAACGAATAAAAAAAAGAGCATCGCATGGCAGGAGGTTACCGCGGCTGTAAATTCGGTGGGTACCAAATGTCAAACGCTAAGCGAAGTAAAAAAAAAGTGGTTTGACCTCAAAGTGGAAGCGAAGAAGCGTATACTTGCCCAATGGGGTATGGGGGTGCTTGCACTGAGCCCCCTCGATGAGCGCCTGGCCGCTATTATTGGAGACACCGCAGTATCTGGAATCATTCCAGGAGAAAAAGGGGACACCGATGAAATGCCCGTTTATCAAAGACATTCAGGCAAGTCAACCGTTTTTAACTGCATAATTACATGGTCGTTCCTTTTATTGTCGGTAAAGTTTACATTTCCAAATGCATATAGCCAAATTTCATTAAGAACGTTATTGAATGCACAAAATCAGAATTTGCATTAAGAAGTTTATTTAATAGAAAGTAAAATTGCATTTACTGAAATGCAGATTTTTAAAAAAAACATTTTTTACGTAGACTGCTGCCCAGAGGCACCAGCCAGTGAAGACGCTGTGCTGGGTGTGTCCGGAGCGTCGGGCGGTGGAGCAGGGGTGCCGGGCATGTCCGGAGCGTTGGGTGGTGGTGCCGGGTGTGTCCGGAGCGTTGGGCGGTGGAGCCGGGGATGGCTGTCCAGACGAACCGTCTGGTTCTGGGTCCACTTGCCTTCCAGGGGCACGCGTCACATGTGTCTTTCTTGGAAACACTCAAAAGTTTTACCTGTTAAGCCTCTCAATGAGTTGCACTTGGTAATTCGGAGCTGGGGCTGGAGCTGGGAGGGATGGTCGTGCACTGGCTCCTCGGGTCTCGTGGGGGCTGGGGGAAGGGGAACGCCATGCCGTTGTGCAAGGTGGGGAAGCACACAACAAGCCAAGATGATCTTGCAGGCCTTCTCTGGCTGGTATAGGAGCCTCCTACCACTGGCATCTAGGCATGGTGCGCTCAACCACAGAGCGCGTGTGGCCATGTATGGCATTATAGTGCCTCTCCTGTGCGCTCTGTGGATTGAGTAGTGGGGTAAGCAGCAAAGGTTTTAGTGGATATCCGCTATCACCTAACAATTAGGGACACATGTTACATGATGGGAGTAAATATACAGGTTTCTGAGGATTATTACTTGCCAAGGAGCCAGCCATCCCCCACCTCTCCAGCCTGGAGTCGATGGCCAACATTGCTGTTCATCAAGATAAATGAATCATGACAGGACCCTGGCCCTCGAGCAACCACATTTGTTAGCGCAAGTTGGGTGTCCCAAATCAGTTGTACATTTATGCAATGGAAGTTCTTCCTGATGTTTGCCTGCTCACCCGGCTGAATAGGGGAATGGTATGTACCTCGAGCTCAGACGAATGATGCCATCCAACACTCTTGGTATGACATGACTGAGTGAGAGCTGGGATATACCTGACCCGTCCGCTATTTCCCGCTGGAAAGTCCCCGTGGCCAAGAACCCCAGAGTCGAAAGGACCTGCAGATGGCCAGGTATTGGCTGGTTGCGATGCGTATGGCGCTCTAGCGCCGGCCCCAATTCAGCACAGAGTTCCAAGAGCACAGCCCGCAGTAAGCAAAACCGACTCATGAGCCAGTCATCATCATGGGCAAAAAAGTGAGAATGGTTTCTGAAGAGCCGTTCCTGTCGCACCATACCATTCACAATGTCTTCTAGGAGTGCCAACCCAGCCATGGTCATGCTATCTTAAATTCATCACACGCTTTTATTTATATGAATGAAATAAATTGATTAATGATGATTTGATTACTCACATCTGTTTATTTAATGTATAATTTATTTTTGACAGAAGAAAAAACATTACTAATGATGATGTGAACCTAAATATTCACAAGGGATTATGAAACTCTTGTGCAATTTTTCTGTTGGTCTCCAGGGTGTGTTATTTATAGCAAATATGTGCCCAAAATGTGCGTACGACAGGGTCAAATGTATCGTACCCGTACACACATTCTCACATCAAGTACAAGTTTTATAAATTCCGTTTTGTTCGTGAAAACTGGCGTACGGACGGTTTGGAACGTTTTTTGTGCGTACGCACGGTTTATAAATGAGGCCCCAGGCCTGCAGCGTGATCGATTGGGACACATTTATTCTGCCAGCTTATTGCTTTGAAAGATATGTTATGGGCCCAACGTTTTTCTAGCAAAGTAAATTGCACTGGAAGAGCATTTTTGTTTGTTTATACTCTTCTGTGTATTAAATGTAAAGGGTACAAGTTTATTTGTTAAAATCTATAAGGGGAATCATTCCATTAATTTCTGCTGTGTGAATGTTTGTGTGAATAAGTAAATGGTTTATTTAAAAAAATGTTTATTGTGATTGAATGTCCATGCACTGTCACTTTCCGCAAAGTTCACCTAGCTCTACACCAGGAGGGGTTAGAGTCCATTTACTTAATAGCGAGTTAAATATATATGTTTGAGAACCCCACACATTAGAAGTAGAACATAATTAAAGGAGACGATAATATATTATCTATATTATCACATTCTGGTCATTCTGATTTCTGTGATCTCTTTTCACAGAAAACAACCTTGTGAAAGTCCTTGTGAGTGGAGCAAAAACAGAAGTATGTTTTGACATTGTTTGGTCTATGAAATTTCAGCATGTGGTTTTATCAGTGTGTAATTCCTACATTTCATATCATATCTGCTTTACTAGATGTCAGAAGGAGAGTCCTCTCAAGTCTGCTCACTTGAATCCACAATTAGGGAAGGATTCCAGGGGATCTATGACAGGCAGGACTCCATACAAACCACCATAGAAAAGCAGTGAATGTCACACGTTAACGCCATGAAACTGCAAGTTATAAGGCGAGCCAAACTATTTGGATGGTGAATAATTTTGAAATTTAAACCTGATGGTCTGAATGTACATCAGTGATCAGAAACCCTGATTTGAAGCAACGACAAGCTCTACACACTAAATGGTATATCTTCATTTTGTACTGTTAATATTCTTTCTGAACTTTTCTGAAGTCCATAGCACCTCCAAGAGAGTAGATGAATCATCTCAATTGTCCTTGAAAAGAAAAGTGGTCTCAGATGAGGTAATTTTAGTAGTATATTTGGATGGTATATTTGTCAGAAATGCATGATTTTGTTCCAGGAGGTAGACTAGAATGACCAAAGATTTATGGGTACCAAGTAAAAATGAAAAGTTTCCCCTTATATTAATACAAAGTGCTCTATATAAGCTTTGAAGAAATGTAAAGGAAGGTTTTCCTAATACTATAAGTGAATGTCTCTGGTCTCTGATTATTATAACTGGCTTTCTAATTACAAAGGAGTTGATCTAATAGACCTGGGGGAATGGCACAAAAAGCCTGCTTTGTATGTCACAGCTCTTCTGTCCGTCCTCTTCACAGAGGAGGAAATGTGCAACAGCTGGGTGAGACCCGCTGGGAAATCCCAAAATGTTACGCTTGATATGGGGAAAATAAACCTCGTAAAGGGTAATCAGCAAAATCCCATTCAGTTTTAATACTGTCTGTCTTTACTACTGTCTGTCTTTATGTTATGCTTTCAGATGCTTGGGCAGAGGATTTAGGCTGAAGACTGTGACAAAGAACTTGTCCCACTATAGCATGAGTTCAAGTTGAAAATGCTTAGACAAAGTTGACAAAGGATCCACTGATGTTTAATTTGTGTATGTTGGTATTGTTTCAATTGATGCAGTTTTTTGAATTCAATTGAATTTCAGTTAAATATTCCCATTTTTACAATTTCAAATGCATTATAAGCTATGTTGTATGTAACATAATATAAATGTAGCTTTTACAGTGACTTTTTGGATTTTTAATTTTAATGGGGATTCATTAGTGGGAAAATGACGCTAAATGGTATAAACTGTATATTTGCCCTGTCCTTTCAAAATTGCAGGACATTTCACCAAATCATGAAAATATTCTTATATTCATTCTTATATTCAGTTTCACCAACTTCTCACTTAGAACAGGCAGTACAATTTTGTTGATCTCTTGAGATCACAAGAGGCTCAGTGTTTTCTTTGTGACCCAAAACTTGTTTCCTCAAATAATTGCAAAGGTCTACATTATATCATGATCCTCATTAATCAGATAATGTTTGCTGGAACTGGCTTTGGTCAAAACAAATTGGAAACAGGAATGGAGAGGTTTTTCTATGGCTATGTGTTTTGGTAAGCCAGGATTTGCAGCTATCTCTGCCATTTGGTTAGTATTCACAAAGAAATGTCTGCTGCCAATGCAGTCTACTTGTTGCAGAGTGGTTAAGTCACAATGCTTGGCATCATAAGATTGCTGATTCAAATCTCACCAACATCGCATTTCTGTGACTGCTCACAATCTCTGCTTCTCCTAATCAATATGGATACAAGTATACTTGTAGAGACCACTACAACCTACACTGTACACAGCCAAAAACATCTAATATAAAATCTGATTCATCGGATTTAAAATAATGATTATTTTAAACAGGATCCTATAAGATAAATTTCCCATGAAGATTGTTTAAGATCCTTGCAAGAGCTTTAAGGATTCTATTAAAGATCTAGAAATTTGATCCTAAATAATATCTGTCAAGATCCTTATAGGATATTTTGGATCCTATCAAGATTCTTAAAGATCATGAACAAGATCTTTGCAGATTCTATGGAGATCTTTAAAGATCTTAAACAAGATAAGAACCTATATAATTTTTCAAAGTTCCTTAAAGATTTTCCACTGAAATCTTCAAAGATCTTTACAAAGATCCCAAAGGATTCAATGGGGATTTTAATGATCTTGTCTAAGGCCCTTAAGTTTTCAATCAAGATCTTTAAAGATCCTAAACTGGGATCTTAAAGAACTCAATGAAGATCCTGACAAGATTCTACTTAAGGTTTTAACAAGGGACTACTCAAATCTGTACTATAGCTGGGAACAACAGAAATGTAAAGACAAATATGTAGATACTTGAAGGTAAACTTTTGGTCAAAATGTTGTCCCTGAAAAAAATGTTCTCTGATCAATAGCAATATGTGTGATTAAACATACCATCCACAACACAATGACATTACAGAAATGCGCTGTACCTTTTAAAAACACAACAGCATTAACAGAAACATACTGCATTTTATAAAAACCACAACGGAATTGTTTCCTCATGACTGATATTCTGGTGGTAACAGGATCACTGAGTGATCTGAGTAATAGAATGTTTTTGACTTGTCGTGCATTCACTGTGCATAATCATAGTACCAGAGAGATGTAGTGATAGCTGTAGTTAACCCCAATGTGATGTTAGCTAGTTAGATGAGTAAACTAGCAATAGGTGATCAGGAACAATTATTGAAGAGTTTAACCACCCACAGTTCTGTATATCACTGTATGGTGTATTTATGAAGTGATAGCTACCAATTTAACAGCTATCAACATAAATGTAATGAATTTAATACATTTAATTTCCCATTTTCATTTAAAGCTTCCAAAAATTTGGAAATTTGTAATTCAGACATTTCTGCCACAGGAGCCACAAAAGGACTCTGGTGGCTGGTACCACCAGAATATCTGTCATAAGAACACATTTCTGTTGTGGTATTTAGAAAATGCAGAGCGTTCTTGTTAATGTTGTGTTTTTGCAAGTTGCAGTGCGTTTCTGTAATGATGTCGTGTTGTGGGGATTTGTAATTGCTTTGCATGTCTTGGCCACCATATGAATTGGCTAAAAACCAGGAAATACATTTTCTCCAGCTCATGGAATGCCATGGTTGCCAGTTTTTGTCAGTGTAAATAATTGTCATAGTTATTCATAAATTGACAATGTTGGGTAATGTATAGCAGCAAATTCATATAGTATACAGATATTTCATAAATTGTCCAGGTACGGTTACTGTGTTCCAGTAGTTGTAAACTGTAGTTCTCCCTAATAAAGCTTACTGTATGCATGCCTATGGATCCTACTTATATGCAAAAAGAAAAAAAAATGCAGACACTTGTGTAATGCAAAAAATGGCTTATACAAAATCAGTTATTTTTTTCACCCTCTGCATATCAGAGTGGTTTCAATGTATATAGCTGGGCTCATATCTCAGAGTGACTTAGCTGAAATGGATCCAGCCCTGAGTCGGAGCCAGTGTGTTTTATACAGTGTGTTAGATAAACTGTCGCACAGGCTGTACTGTTTTTGATGAAATATTCCATTGAAGGGAAGCAAGAATCTCCTAGCCTCCACAGTAAATGAAATGTGCCAGTCTGTTTTTAGATTTAACATTTCTCACCAGTGTGTGGGTGGGTGGTGGAATGTGGTATATTGCTTAAAATAGATGTTTTCTTTGATGTAAAAGATGGGTGACAAGTGAAGAAAAATACCACCTCTTCACTATACTTGGTTTAAAACACACTGAACTATCAAGGCTGAGTTTAGTGAATGCATGTATTAGTCATGGGATTGCAAGCTTCATGAGAGCGAGAGAGAGAGAGAGAGATTCTGGAGAGAAAATGGAGATTAAAGCCACATATGAATTCAATCTGTATGACATCATGTGCAGATTTGTATGGACAAACTGTGACTTAAAATAGAATTATGTAAAAGTGAGCCTGAGGCTTGATAATAGTGTACAGTTTGATGTTTATTTAAATACTGAAGAAATTCTGTGTAAGAAAGTTAATAGTTCACTTGCTGTTCACAGACTTTGCATTGGAATGATTCTTGAACACAGAGTTTACGGAACAAAGGAACATAGGTTAAATAACTTTAGTCAGTGACCTGATTGGATATTTTAATTTTGGAGTTATATAGTCAATGACTATATCTGTGAAATTAGCCTGATAAAGGTTGATACACTTTAGACAACTACTCAAGAAAGCATTTAAAATGTGTTTTGATAACAACTTTCATCCCAGATGCAGAATGCTAAATCCCAACAGTAAGTCTGTCCGATCACAGAAAGCCTTAGCTTAAGTAGGGAGGGTACACTTGAGAACATGCAACTCCTAGCAACTGTTGGTCAGGATTTAATTTTTATCCTGCAGAGCACAGGACTGCACTGAAAACCAGAGCTTTAGGTGGATATCCCACCCAAGAGGCCACTGTAAGTGATGTTTTAATGAAATATTAAATGAAATATGTGGTCAGATGAAAAAAAAAGTAAGGAGACAAAGTTAAGCTAATGTTTACAGACATACCTTTGGATGCGAGTTGCTCGCTGTTAACCTGTTGGATCCCAGAGTTGTACTCTTTGGAGGATATTTCACTCTCATTATTCTTGCACATATATTTTCTTATTCCAGATAGGAAGTACAATGCTTGCAACTCTATTGATTGCAGCCAATCCCACATAGTTCTAGCTACTCTATCAATTGAAATGATATTCAGTCTATAGATGAAAATCCTCATTCCATTTAAGGAAAAATCATTTTAGACATGCGTACAATTTATAGTTTTAATGACTTTATGTCAAGGACATCTATTCAAATTTAGTAATGACAAAGTACATTTATAAGGCAAATGTACCTATATTATATACTGTTAGATCATAAAGAACTTAACATAGATTGCCGTCCCTCACTGTATTTTTGTCAAAATACCTTTGATTAAACTATGCAAAGCTTGTACGCGTTTTTATATTTACATATATTCACACATTTATATGTAATTACTAATCATATTATAAATATGTAATATTTAATATTGATCCTTTCAAATTTTCAAGCTCTGTTCAATATTTTTAAAAGAGCTCACCAGGCGATTTTCTCTATGGTAAAAGCAAAAGCTCTTCTGTCTTAGTAGTTTAACATTTGTAATACAGAGGATCAACAACAATTCAAACACTGTAATGATCACCACAAATGAAGGTTTTATCTGAGAACCCTTCTGTGACCATTGTTTTTGTGTGTTAAGAGAAAAAAGCTACATATTCTTTGACTCCAAGATATGACCCACAGTAATTAACAACTGATTGGTTCATGATTATAGATCACAGGGCAGTGCACATGAATGAATACCACATTCGATTAAGTTCAACAAAACGCACATATAAAACTCCCATATTCAACAAGTGTATTACTTTTAAAGGTAATTGTGTTTTAATTCAGGAACAGATTTTAATTGTAAAAGCAGGGGGCGAGACACACAGGCAACTGTGTTTGTGCCAGTTTTTACAACCATACAAGTCTCTGAGTATTTGGGATTGATGCAGCCCTGCCTCCCACTGAGTGCTCTAACATTGCTTTATTGGTGAATCAATCCCATGTGGGGTGTTTTTCACTATTAAGCCCCATTTAGTGTTCTTTTTTCATGCATGTGTTTTGCCTATGTCCTCTCGTCAATGTTTATTGGCTGCTGAGGTGCAGTTACCCCTGTTTGAATTCTTCCGATACTTAATTCTGTAGGAACGCTGTTTGTATATTTGTATGCTATACAATTTGTGAAATACAGTAATATGTGAAATACTTCAGCAGCAACGATGTACTTTATTATTTTGGTTTGTCATATTGGAATTTGGTAAAAAAAAAAGTTGGAAGTATTTGCAGACAACCCCTCACTCATAACTCTATCCGTCCAATCTGGTTTTATGTAAAGTTATTAAATCGCCACATAACTTCTCTCTCATTCCATGCTCTGCTTCCGGCATCCCTCCCCCTCCCCATCTCCACCTTCATGTCTACTTCCTTTTCTTCTGTATTTCACACTCTCTTCTTATGGTCAAAAGGGGGTTCACCCCACCCAAAAAATAGTGAGACATGAGGCTGCCTCCAAGCCCAAGATTACATATCTGTACTGATATGCAATTTGCCATATCACAATATATCACATTCCATCATAGCATTTTTAACATAGTACTAAAACAACTTTAGACCTGGTTTTGGTTCATCTTAATGAAACTACTTTTCAGAAAAGGAAAAGCTGTGGTTTTGTTGAGACCCATATGCAACGTCAGGAGTTGACAGCTGAGGACTGATTGCCTTATATGTCATGTATTTGTAAATAACTGCTTTTCATTTTGTTACTTTGTTTTGCCCTCTAATAAAAAGAATCAACTCTGTTCACCCCATTTCTGGTGTTGGGGTGTTGACTGCTTGCTCTATTCACAGTGTGCCTGCAGCATGGAAAAAAGCATGGGCCAGTTGTCATGTGAGTCAGAGGAATCACTTGCTACACAATCCTATCGAGTTGGTTGGGAGCAGGTCACTTTGGTGGACTAAACAGTTTGGCTTAGTTCAGGGTGGGAAAAAGGGAAAATTAAAAAACAAAAAAATTCACTCAAAAACAAATTTTTGGTGGTGTTTTTGTAACAGCAAATGACATATGGAACAAACATTCTACAGTTATTAACATTTCCTCTTTGATTATATTTTACTGAAGACAAGTAAGCATGTTATTTTGGACATGTTTTCATTTTAAAATGAGAAGTACATGTTCTACCTTCTGACCACACCTCCTCCTGTTCTTTGGATTTCCACAGAATTCTTACTTGGGAGCACGTAGCACTTTTTCCACGTAAATAGTTACGCGGAAAATACTTATTCGTATTCTGACCAGGTTTACATAGCCATGCCTTGCCTGCACAGCGCAGAAAAGTAGGAGGACCCATGTAAGAGCTTAAATAATTCAAATTCAGCCTTGAAAAAGATGGGCCCAGCACAAAAATATGACGACCCAATAATGTTTTTTTCTGAGGTTCCTCTGAGTCACGTTACCCAATTCTAAAAGCCTGCTGCTTACAGAGAAACTTCAATTTTGACAGTTGATTAGACAACGCGAAAACTTTACCTTGCAGTTCTCATACTTGGATATTTGCTGTTAAAATTATCTGCCTTGGACTTGTGTTATCAGATACAGGAAGTATGTTCTAAAAAAACATTCAATGCAATCTACATGTAAGAGCTGAGTAGTTCAGCTGAATGTAGTTATATGTTTTTAATATATTTAAATCAGTCAGATTTAATTGTTATATAACTGATCTGTTTAAACATTAGTGATAATTTACCACTTACTAGTTATAATGCTAATGGGCAATACAATTAACATTTTGATATGCACTTTTTTAAAGAAGCAGTGGCACCAATGAACATCACAAATTGCAATGGTGAATATCGAATGCAAGGTGAAAATGGTCTCCGCTCATATTTTAAATCTTTCATTTTTAGCTGTAATCAGCCTCTCAGTCTGTCCAGTCATAGTATCCCAACATCCAGTAAACAACCATTTAGTGGTGCTGAAAGATGATTCATTCATTTGAGTTGAACCAAGTACCCACTTTGTGTCTGCAATCCATCGAACTGGGAACACCTGGGATGACCTGGGCCAAACCAAGCGTGGCAGTGAGGAACTTGGGTTAGGTAGAGAGACAAATGGCTGCGTCATGCCCACAATATCTCCTGACAGTCTTTGAAATTGGTCAAGATGGAGAGAACACATGATATATTTTCATTTAAAATAAACTGTGTCAAAATATGTCAAATAAGCAATACCTAGGCATTTATCCTAATGCACGCCTGCTGCTGGGTACCACAGTTTCACCTACAGTACAGTAAAGTGATATATTCGCACTTCAAAGTTTCCAGTGTTTCAACTAAACAACTTGCATGTATCGGGGGCTTCCTATGCTGACCCCTGCTATCACGACAGGTACAGTGATCCACCCACCATGGACGACACAGTCGCAGAATGCAGATCTTTATTTAAAAACCAAGAAGTTCATACGGACGGCACAGGCATGTCCCTCCACCACCCTTCGCCTTTTCATTCTCCTTCCAGTGGCCCTCCCCACCATCCTTATCAGTGCCATGAGAGTGGAGCCCTGGGGGAGAGATCTCCCACACAGCACCCCCCCCCTCCAAAAGCCAGCAAGGACCCTTTTTAGCTGCCCAAGGGGGACTTTCCTTTCTGTGGGTGGGGTGGGGGAGGCCCACACACACACTCTCACATTCCATTCACACAACAGGACACAAAGAAAAGGGTGGAGCACAGGCTGGCTTGCGCCTTGTTGCGGAGCCTGCTGTGCGCCCCAAAATAAAAACCAAAACTGTTCCTCTTCCTGGACTGCTGCTTCTGCTGTCTGCCACCCATCATCTTTACTGGCTGGAGCAGCCACCATTAGGGAGAGGGAGAGGGCACAGCCCACATCACAACTATACTCTGGTTGGACAGAGCAAAACATTGTGGCACGCCCACATACAACTTGTTCAATTGGTTTTTATCCCTTAATGAACTAGGGCTGTGTCCCACGACGCCTTCTGCCTAGCCCGGGGTGCCGCTGCCCTCTGTTCCACTGTCAGTTCCACTGTCTCGTCCTTGTTGCTTACCCACCTCCAGCTCTTAGCGGCATCTTGCCATAATTTGGCAGCGGTCCTGTAGCAATCTGTCTGCCAGACACAAGAAAAAGGTTTTCCGCCCACATATCCTTTCCCAAATAAAACAATATAATGAAAATAACCAAAAAAAAATAGAAATAGCAAAAGAAACCAAAAATGTCCAAACAACAAAATGCCACCCAAAGAAAAGTAACAAAATAAATCAAATAAACTAAAACAAAATCAAACCAAAGAAAAAGCAAAGCAAACCCCAAGATGTTAAAACCAAAGTCGCATCTCGCACCGCAAGGCTTTTCCCTAAGCTGTCCACCACAACTGCTGGGAGCTCCACTCCTAAACACTGATTAGACTCCGTCTAATCAGAAACAGAGGACATGTGCGCAAACTACCCAGCAGACTGGCCAGCGAAACAACCAATTACCCTGATTCTGCCGTTCCCGCGTCTCCCAATAATTCAATTTACAGGAGGCTCAAACCAAAGCGGAGGCTGTCAGGCTCACCTCCTGACACAAAACCCCGTTGCCTTTTTGTTTTATGTCATTTTCCTTGATGAAATTGAGTGTCATCTCAGCTTCTTTAATTTAACATTATATTTCATTTGATTTTAGGTGAATGGATATCAAATCAAAGTTTAATTAACTGACATATAATTTCACAGCATGCCTTATTGTATGATAAACATTGCTTGATAGCATAATTTTTAATTTATTGTGTAACTAAGATGAATAATGACTTTGCTCTACAGTTAGTTTTACTCGACCTGATGATTACATTTGTTTTTACACATGGTACGTCTTGAGGTCTGTGACTTATTGTTCTTGGGTTCATTGAGATAATGTAAAGTGCTAATGAGTCTTTTAACACAACATTTAAAACAACATTTAAAAGCTAGTGTTGATTTTTTTCTTCACTGGCACAGTTAGAAAATTATGAAATCATGCTAATGAAGTGACCTAATTGTTCTTGTGGAGAAAAAATACACTTTTCTGCTATTGTGAGCCAAAGTTAAGGGCAAATATAGATTGAATCCTGGTCTGAGTCGCTGAAGTTTTTTTTTTTTTGGTGGTTGTGTATTCTTTCAGTGAAAAAAATGACAGTGAAAAAAACAAAGTAGTGCTCCTCACATTGTAAAAGTGCAATGCTAGTACTTTTTTTCTCTGGTATTTCCCTATTTTCTATTACAAATGTTACCTAATACAAAACATTTTCATTTGAATTATATAATCCATGACTAATGCACCACTTTCATGTGGAATATTAATAATGCATTTGCATATTTCACAAATGGTATTTGGGATTTTAAAATTTAAATAGAAATGCCAACTTTTCAGCTTGTAGAAGGCGTTTCTTTATGAAATAGACGTGATGATTTTCAAGTATTTTTGCATATCTAATGCAGACATTCTTAGCAAATACCCTTACAAATAAATGAATGCATTTTTCATCGGTAAAGTGTAAGGCTATTCAGGCTCTGGTTTTTGAAGCATATATGCGAAATGAAAAACAAAATGCCTCTGCATGTTATTAAAGATTAACTCAAGATTTGATTAAATCTGTGGAAAGAAAAATTCACCCAGTTTAAATCAAAAGTAAGATTTATCTCCTGGCCAAATGCCACTGCTGAAAGAATCGAGAGCTACAATATGGCAGGTGAAGCACAGCCCATAAATATGAAATTGTGGTGGGTTTACAGTATCATATTAATGCTTTTTTAAGGAAATAACCTTTATGTGATTGTGGAGTCTATCACAATGGCAATATTGGAACAGAATCCTGGATTAAGTATGGGACATTTTTCAAAGAAAAAAAGATGCTGTATTCCACAAGTTTATATTTCTAATACAAATCATGTGTGGTTGAAGTTCAGATTCTCAGCTTTGATCGAAGGATTTGTGGTGCATTGTCAGGAGTGGTCACTGAACCAGGTGGTGAATGGAAGAAAAAACAGGCAAAAATTAAACAAGCATTAGGTGACAGCCTTTTATTTACCTCCTTTTTAGGGAAGAACCACAGAACAAAGAATGAATCTACAAAACAGGGTCAAACCAACACAGCAAAGGTTGGGGGAAGGCAACATAAAAGCCAGCACTGATTTCCCCTCAGCCTAAAGGGCTGTGTTTAAATAGGAGGCCTAATTGAAGCCAAGTGCTCACACCTGAGCTGATCAGTAATCCCCCTCAGGTGAACCTGCCTGTTTATGAGGCCACTGCTGTTCAAGTTCCTGCATATTCTCCAAGATGAGGGAGGAATTGGAACAGACAATCAGTCTTGTGGGAGGAGCCAAGGGTTTTGCTCCTCCCTCCACCACTCCCAGCACCACAGATTTTATACATGTTGGTTTCACCATGTAGAAATTGTATCACTTTCCATACATACTCATCCATTTCATGGCATCTTGCCGTTTGGAACACATTTATGTGTACTCATATCCTTTGCAGGTGTTCAGTATCATCTCCGATGATGCTCTGCCAGGCTTGCAATGTAGCCATCTTTAACCCCTGCTAGTTTCAGGGGATAGTTGCCTGAAGCTTCTCTTCAGCATATGAAATGCATGTTCATTCATATTCAGATCGGGTAAATGGATAGTGAGTCAAAAATCTAAACAATATGTTTTTCAAAGCCAAAAACTGGATGAAGTATGTTTAAGAACATTGTCTTGCTGTACGGTGAACTTCCAGCCAATTATTTTTGTACTATTCTTATGCACTTTGCCTTGTAAGTCGCTCTGGATAAGAGCATCTAAAAAATGTCCTTAATGTAATGTAATTAGTTTGAAGGTATTTGTTTGACATTGAGCAGGTACATCATCAATGAAGACAAGCTGGCCAGTACCTGTGGCAGCAATGCATGCAATATGCATGCTGGTCATACCTCCAACCATCTGCGGTTCCCAATAGCTTCAACTAAATCATGAAAATAAAAAGACAATGTCAGCCGCCGAACTCAGGACACAAACAACAAACTGAAAGAAAAAAGAAAGAAACCAAACCAAATGGAAAAAGCAAAGAAACCAAAAATAATCCAAAAAATAATACTCTGTGTCTCAGGAAACTTTTTCCTAGAGCCATCTGCACACACTGAAAGCTGTCCCACTCCGATATTCCTGATTCCCGTACGTGATGAGCAGAACGATTTCAGGTGCGCAGCGAACGCCCCATTGAAACAAACAATCATCCAATTCCCCGGTGACACAGTACCCATGATGCCAATTAAATAGACGATCTATCAAACTCTCTCTCAAACAGCGCTTGTGAGGCTCACCTCCTGACACAAACACTTGATTTAGGTAAGCCCAAGATTTGTCCTATGTTTCTGTTTTTTCTTTTCTCATAATCACTCCCTTGACTTTTATAGGCACAGCTCTGGTCTTCATGTTGATGAACACCCATAACACACTCCAAAGGCAATCACAAGCCTAGAATCAATCAAGACTACAAACTAAAAGCTCTCTTATACCTGCACTAAGTCAGCAATTTAACACACCCGACAAGTAAAAAACGCCTGAGAAGCCATTTGTCCCAAACAATAAGGTGCACTGAGTGGGCCTTTGTATAAAAAGTGCTACAATTTCTGCATTGTATCCTTCAATACAAGTTGAGCATTGTCACTTGAACCCCGAGTGAATTATTTCTGATTTCATATCTAAAACTGTAGAGTACAGAGCCCCATCAAGAAAAACGTTATGGAGGGCATTACAGGTATTGAGCCATATGTTTCAGAGGAGATACTAACTAATTGTCTTTTTCTTTTTTTTTGTCAGCCACTTCACTGAAACAGTCCATTATGTTCAATTTACTATGATAGATAATTTGTCAACAACACACTTTATGAGGTTAGGTCACATTAAAAAAACATTGTCCTTAAAGGGCAATGTCTTTTTAATGTGATTTGATTTGCTTATACAGCTAATTATTTGCAAGGCTTTTATGTTTACTATTTGAGGAGAGAAAAGTGCAAACTATATCCTTTTCGTCGGTTAACATATTGAACGCCATGTGCAAAGATATGTAGATTTTAACTTTGATTTAGGTCTAGTCCAGACCTTACAAAATCGAAAGACCTACCCATGAATTTTCAATTTTCTGAATGCTGGTGTGTTGACAGTTACCCCCTTTTATTTACTTATGAAAAGAGGAGAAACCTATTATTTTATTGTATCTTTTATTTTGGAGAAAAACCTAATTCTCTAGACTACAGTTAGCAGCTATCAACATGAAATTAAATCTATTGGCTACTTCTGTGAACACAAACAAGCCCCAGTCAAAAAAGAAATCTTCCACTGAAGCTGTTTTAATTGCATTTTCATACATGAACTCCTGAAAACGTCTGGAGAATCAGGTCTGGACATTCTCTGGAGTTGCCCTTTCACTCATTTAAACATAACCGTAAAATTTCTCTGTCAGACGTATTCACACTGAGCTGGAAATATTCTGTTTGGTTTAGGTGAGGGATAGGGCCTGGGTAGAGTGTGCAGGAGGAGGGAAAAGATGCAAAAAAGTACACTACAGTAATCACAGTGTTTTGTTTATTGAAGATGGCGGACGAGGCTACTGACTCCACCATAATGATGATTGTTTTTGCGCTGTCAATACTACATGTATTTGGATTATCTGCAATATAAACAAAAGAGTAGAAAGGCAAGCAGAAAAGAGTACGAAGCATGATAGAAACGTCAACACGTCATCAACATGCCCACTCACTCGCCGTGAATTCTATGGAAAATTACCTGCTGTATTCACACTTGGGCTCAACCGGACAGTACTAGGGAGCTGGCCGGATAAAGTCAGTTTAATGTCCGGCATAACTGATTTGGACATTTGCATTCACACATACAGCTCATCCAGGTAAAATTCAGGGTTACAGTGCATGTGTGAAAGGGGCTTGAGACAACAAGATCTTGCTAATGAGAGATTAGCTACTACAGCAGTCAACAAGGTCACTTTTAGCTCTACATATTTTGGGAACTTTAAAATTTCAGACTGTGAGACTTGTAACCATTAGATTTCACTGGGAAATTACATTTCACTTTTCAACGATGATGTAGATAAGTAATTGTGAATACAATTTTACAAGGCTACCATGCTTCCACTCCAACATCCACATGTTGTAGACAGCTACGTGAATTGAAATTATTCAAAGGTGACTCTGAACCAGAATAATTTTCAGAAGGCACAGAATAAACAAAAGTCACCTCAGATGGCATTCAAGCGCTACAAGTTATTACTGTATACAAGTAACAAATGTTAACATGTGAATAGCAAATAACCATCAGTGATGGAAGAAAATAACTGGATGATGCAATTTCTGGAATAATAATTCAGTAATGATGACTTAACTTATTGTTGATTATGTCTAGGCTTAGCCACTCATAGCAAGCACATGTATTTTTTTTCCTGTCACTACATTTTTAATTTTCAAATCACCATCTAATGCTCATCAGACCATCATTAAAGAGGGTTGGGTCTATCTTAAGTATTCTCCCATATTCTCTGTTTTGGGGGACATTGACCAAGCTGTCCCTTCCCCCACCCCAACCAAGCTCCTCTGAACTGCTTGCCTGAGCCAAAACAAGAAATAAATGTATATGACAATTAAAAGGATAATCTGGAATATTTAAGTCAGGAATTCTCAAATATTAACCAAATATTACAATCATTTTTGCTAGCTTTTAAATATATAAACTAAAGTGTTAAGCTAAAGTTTTATATAGCAAACTGTATATACATTTCCATGTTTAATAACATATTTGAGATATTCATTTTGAAGGCACAGTCATCTTCTTGAATGTGCCTAGTGCAGGATCATGCCTGATTTTGTCTTCTAACTACTTTTTTAAATAAAAAGTTAGCAGGAGTAGGAACAGTGACAGGTAATTTACCTTATTTTAGCTAATTAATATATTATAATCCCAAGGCTTATTCAGGTTTTGTTCACTAAGCAATTCATGGTAGCTGTTGTCCAGTGCCCAGAGTGTAAAAAGCTACAAAGATGCCAGGGCAGTTAAGCATATAATTAGTGTGTGTCACAGTATCACACTGACAAGACAGTTGCTCATGGTGAATCTTTTTATTATTCAAATTATTTAAAGGAAAACTCATATTCTCAATATGTGCAAATATTTACACCCCAATGGAATATTCTGGATCAGACGTGAGATTCAAACACTGAAGAGCAAGTTCTTCTGAAAAGTAACATTTTTTTTCAGATTCTTTGAGTGAAGGTTAGGCAGGCACATAAGCTTTGAGGGGCCTTGTAGGTGGAAAATACAGCAACTGCATTTTGTCAAATTAAAACTAAAAGTGGTAAGCTGTGTTTGTAAAGAATTGATTGTGACTCAAAAAAAGAGTTCAGAACAGATGTTTACAGAAACCTGGAATTTTTCATTCTGCTGTAACTCTTAGGAAACATTTACATGTAATATTGCAGTTTTGCTGCTTGCTATCTATAGGAAGTTATATGGAATTTCATGATGTCAAATGAGGGAATAGTGGATTGGTCTACTTCGCCAGGCACAATATATTTATTTACAATATATTTAAAAGGCTTTACATTTTATGTTTGTATTTTAATGCTGGTATTTTCAAAATCTCCCCACCCCCTTCTCCACCCCTCCCTCCCTTCAAAGTTATGGTGCCTATCTTCTATTCTTCTGTCTATGAGCCAAATCCCTGCCCCCACCCCCCAGCACTTCTTTTTTTTTTTTTTTTTTTTTTTTTTAGCTATTTCTTCCCTTTGCTCTTTAAATATATGTAAGACAGAGAAGTGATGGGGTAGAGACAGCAAGTCACTGCTGACTGGAAATTTCTACATCCTTCAGATAATGTCATTGCAGGCTGTCAGGCATGGAAGAGTGAGAGTGAGAGAAAGAGAGAGAGAGAGAGAGAGAGAGGGGAAAAAGAAAAGAATATATAAGGAAGGTGAAACAGCTTATATTGAGAACAGGAGGCTGGCAGGTCGATAAAAATGATGCTTGTATATATGAGTTTCGATTGTTTTATGTCATCGTTGTTAATGTTATTGGAGTGCTTTGGCAACACAATGTGTTTGTCATGCCAGTGAGGTTCATTTGAATATCAGAGAGAAAGCAAACCTTAAACGATATGCAACTAACTCATACAGAACTGAAGAATCAGACATTTGTTTTTGAATGATGCCAACTTAAGCAAATAACACATAATAAGGTAGGCATTCTACAGCCAAAACAACAGAGAAAAGTACCCCCGATTAACTTGATTGATGCCTTTTTTTCCCTGAAATATTCAGAACACCTTTTACGAACAAAAGGAAAGAACACATAATGAAATGCCGTGCAGACTGGATGATTTAACGGGAGAGGGATCTTAAAACCATTGACATTATCTAAATTCTGAACTCCATATGTCAATACCTGATGAACACGTAAGTGAAATTTAATTTAGATACTGTTGATCCCTTGTAGTAATTAGCTCTAAGGGATTGAGGCCCCAGTTTCTCTTAACAAATTAATTTTGATTTAAAATGAAAGGAATGCTTTTTTATTGCTAAATGTTATATATTATTAAACAAGTACTTAGTTTGGCTTTAAATCGTCATTGAGACTGGAGGAGATTAAAGTAAAACTTGGTGCCTGATGACTATACTTATAGAGTATTACTCGTCAAAGTCATTCATGCTAAGTTGAATCTATTGCCTGTGATCTATGAAAGAATGAATAAAATCATGAAAACATATGAAATGTATTATTAATATATGTAATCCCAAATATATCAGACTACCATTTTTTATGGAAAAAGCATGATAAATGTTAAAATGACAAATGCTTAAACACGGGTGGATCCTGGCATGGGCAAAGCAGGCAGCCACCCAGGATGGCGCACACAAACTGAAATGACGGATGTTTTTTTCTTTTTTAGTTACCATGGTATTGAAGTTACGTTACAAAGGCCAATGAAAACACAAAGGATGTTGACACAAATGTGCAACCTTGCTCCTGAACAGGGGAGTCCTGGTGGCCTTCAACACATAAACTCACTTTAACAGGATGTAATTAATTTTCCAGTTATCGAAACATAAAAACCTAAAGCAAAGTTCATTAAAATAACAGAAAACCAAAATGACAATTATAACAACAAATAATCCCCAAAAATACCATAAAATTAACATTTTTCCCCCAACCATTTACAAGTGGTTTCCCCTTCTAAACTCTTGCGAGAGCCTCAATGGGAATGCAGGAAGGGGATGTTGTCAGGGCCTGCGCTTCCTGACACCCCACCCTCCCCGGCAGCTGGCTTGTTCACTCATAATGCCGTCAGAAGAGAAAGAAACCGAAGACACAAACAACGAAACAAACAAAGCAAGTACATTTTAACCAAACAAAAACCAATGTCATTTTAAATAAACTTAATAATGTGGTAAGGATAGAGTCAGTTTTTTTTCATTTACGTAAACAGAAACAGAAAAGTAATCATGTAAAAGTGAAAAGTTATATCAAACTTACAACATGCTGTAGGTAACGAGCTAGCACTGAGTGAGGTACCCATCGTATGCCTGAGTACACTCGCCCCGCATAGCGAATTACCCGAAAATGCTTTGGGAACCGAAGGACAGTGGGGAAGCATTTGTTAGCATGTCCACACCATGCAGATTCTGACAATTTTCTTTGCTCATGACAAATTAGTAAAAATATAAGATCACAGCGGGTGCACACCACGCCAAGATGAATTTGTTCAGCCTTGACCCTTGATTGACAGGGAGGGGGATGGGGAGTGAGAAGAGGAGAGAGGAAGAGGAAAAACGGGTGAAGGATAAAGGTATGTGACTTCATTCTTTTCATGTACAAAATGTCATGTGATGAAGTCCATCAAACAATAGCCAGGTAAGGCACTACATCAACTACTGTGCTAAAGTTAACGGTTAGTAAGAATTAAGCCCACATTGCATTGGTTGTAATGCCACTCAAAGTCCTCATGATAATGCATGTAGTAGCCTGCAGCATGATGAGCTTAAAGTCTCTAAACTCTAGAAACTTAAGACAGACTGAGTAGGAAGGAGATGATTGTGTGCAATTTAGCTTCATTTGTGTGCTGCTGGAGATTATTTTTGTTAATTTATTATGCAAAATGTATCACTATTTTTATTTTATATTATTATTATTATTATTATTACTCAGTGTGTTGTTGTTATAAATATTTGTAATTATTAAATTAAATGTACTATTTATCTTGACATTGGTTGTATATGCTGTTTGTCTGACAGGGCACCATGGGAATTAGAGCCACCACTGCTTAAACATTTAACAGACCGCTATGCATTTCGATATGTATATTTATTCTACACAAACACTATGTTCAAGCTGACATTAAAAGCTGGTGTGATGTGGGACCAGGCGCAGCCACCAAAGGGCCAGCCTCACTCCCAGGATCGGTGAATGGCCAGCAAGATTCAGCCTCGCAGAACCCTGGACAATGGCACCAGCAAAGGTTCAGGACCTTGGAGAGCGTATCAAGAGGTGGAGGCTTAACAACTTGACCAGCTCCACTGTTCAGGGAAGAACTTACTTCCATTCCACACACTTACTAACTGTTCTCTGTTTATTTCCTCTAGAATCCGTGCAATTTCTAATTGTGTCAGTTATTTTCTGTTTTGCAATGTACTGTTTTGTTTTCCCCAGTGTGTCTCCAGTTTTCTTTTTTTGTTTGCTCTGTGTTAACTAAACCACTAATAAATGGGTCATTCAGTACCAACTCACCTAGGACCTCTGAGTTCATGTCATGGATTTTCTCAAAGAAATTCATGTGCAAACTTCTATATTCATGGTACCTCACAAAATCCTATAGCTCTACTCCAAATACTTTTTTACTTATCAGTTTTTGAAGTTTGGCCCTCTGAGATAAATTTTATTCATTCTAAGCATACAAAAATGGATAATTTGCAACATGTTGTCAGTAAACCTGTGTCTTAGTTCTCTTTTAGTTTTGCTTTTATGTTTTTGCACTTCCTTGTTTTCCCCCATCTCTGTGCCATGTGCTTGTGTTTACGTTTCCCTCATGTATTTGTCCCACCCCCTTGTTCCCTGCTTGATGGTTTAATTGATTCATTGTTAAGTGTCTGATTGTCTCATCTGTTTCACCAGCCAGTCAGCTCACCTGTTCCCTGTTTCACCTCGTCATCTGTTATATGCATTTATATCCCTTGTGTTTCTTTGTTTGTTTCAAGTTCATCTCAGTTGATTTGTTCTCTGTGCGCACTTCAAGCCTTTCTGTTCCTATGCTGACTACTTGTTACAACCTTTGCCAGTTTCTTGTTTTTGCCATTTTGGATTTTGTTTTTGCCTGATTGCTGTGTCTTACCGGTTTTGGAATTCTGCCTTTTTGCTACCTTGCCTTTTAGATTGTGATTTTGTACCTTTGCCGTGTCTTTCTGGTTTAGAATTCTGGTTGTTTCTGACTACGATTTTGGATTTTTGTACTTTGTTGTTAGCTGCAATAAACTTCGGTTAATCATTATGTCTGACTGCACTGGAGCCCTTGCTGAATCCTGACACATATTCATGTTCATAGTTGTTGTTGAATGTTCTACAGTAATCAAATTAATAGAATCTTAATAAAAAATTAACCTTTAATTTAAAATCTTTAATCAAAAATATCTCTAGTTTTCACTTTTGTGCAACCAGATTTTAGATTTTGTGTTGCATTAATATACTTCTATCACATCTAGTAATTATTTAGTCTGCATAAAAAAATTGAGTGCCACAAATGTTGTTAGCTTCGGAGGCAAAAAATCCACTTTTTGACTGTATATTTTCCCAAGGATTATTTTAATTTCCTTAACATTTTTTTATGGGGAAGTGTTAATACTCTTTGCAGATGTATAAAATATGTTATAAAGATGTTATATTACTCCATCATTTAATAATTCTGGCTCCCTGATGGTAAAAGCATAGCAGGCCTACCATCACCTAGAGCCAGAGGAGGTCCAGCCCTGGATTACTCCCGACTGCAGCAGGAGCTCCTAACACAGGCGGGGGGCGGGGGTCTCCTCCAAACATCAGGGCAACAGGTGGCAGCCTGGACGTTACTGATGGGGGAGAACCCATGGCCATTCTGTTGTGAATGGTGACACGCTGGCTCCAACCCTAGTGGCTCATGGGGGTGAAGATGGTGAAATGGGTGGCCATGGAATGGTTCCTCTGAGCACTTCACTTCTCCATGAAAAAGGAAGCTGGTTGGTCAGCATGCCCCGCACACACCAGAAGAGATGGTGGAACTGGTGGAGAGAGTGAAAAACACCAGGAAGGTGCTGTGCACCAGCCACCTGAACCGTGCTCCAGCCAGACCCGCCAGGAGGCCACAGCCAGTTCCAGTTGCCCAGCTGAGGAGAGAACGCCCGGCCCTGAGGCAGCACAGTTGCCCTGGGAGCCCTGACCGCCGGACCACAAGGAAGAACTAAACCCTTTATAAGCTCCGCCTGATGAAAACCCGTGGATGAGCTCATGCCCACAGACCTGGGGTTAGCACAAGCTTGCGCCAGACTGGGACGAACCTGCCTGACCAATGAGCTACAACACACCAGCCGTTCCACCCTGCCTGCTCACTTCCCAGTGCACATTGGGTAACCAGCTCTGGAGGGTTTGCTTGATTCAGGCAGCACAGTGACCCTGGTCCAGCTGCAGGTCCTCCCTGCACACACACAGCCCCACACCTGGCATCACCCTGACTGGCTTCTCCAATCGAGGATGCCAAAGACACCGATGGAGAAGATGAGCCCTCAACCCTGCCTCACTCACCAATTTTCCCTCTTTATCATTTGAATTTGGCACTGCACAGCTTCAGGATGACTGGCTGCACTACTGCTGGGCCCAGGTTGTTGAGGGAGTGAAGAGGGGAGAGGGACGTATAGACAGTAATCTCGTTATCATCCACAATGGTCTCCTGTACAATAGCACCAAGCAAAGGGGAGTGAGTCGCGAGGTGCTGCTGCTGCCACATACCTTCAAAGATACAGTGCTACAGCTAGCTATGCCCACAATCTGGGAGTGGTGTGGACAAAACCCTTGGAGCGAGTCCGTGACAGGGTTGTGAGGTATGTTAGCGCATCTTTCCATTTACAATCACTAACCACCCTCTAAACCCTCTCCCCATTATAGAGACCCCCTTTGGGCGCCTTGGCCTGGACCTGGTCGGGCCCCTGTCAAAATCCACCCAGGGACACCATGGTGACATTGGACAATGCAACCAGGTACCTGGAAGCTGTGTCACTGTGGCTGGCCACCTCTTGAACAATAGCACATGAGCTGGTGCACCTCGCAAGTCAGGTGGGCTTTCCCAAGGAAATCCAGATGGATCAAGGCATCCCTTCCACGGCAAAGATATTGACCAATTTGTGTCACCTGCACCCACAGACAGATGGGCTGGTCGAGCGGTTTAACCAAACCCTGAAACACATGCTTAGAAGGTTGTGGCCAGCGATGGGAAGAACTGGGACCAGATGCTGACATATGTCCTGTTCGCCATCTGAGAGGTGCTCGAGCCCTCCACTGGGTTCTCTCCCTTCTAGTTTCTCCAAGATGGCCTGGGAGGAACAACCCTCTCCTATCTGCAGCCTAGTAGAAAATGTGCAGGAGATGCAGACCAGAACAACGAAGGTGATTCCCTTAGTGCAAGAATACATGGCAGAAGTACAGCATGCCCAGCAGCATGTGTATAACCAGCCCGTCCAGCCACGGGAGTTTCAGCCAGGTGAGTGCATACTTGTGCAAACTCCTGAAATCAAGTTTCTGGCCACCTGATAGGGTCACTACACCATCAGGGATCAGTAGACCAGCCCAAAAGATGAAAACCAATGAACCACCTCCCTGACACCTTGTGTGCATTGGAACGGTCTTGAGCCCGTTGAGGAATGTTTGCTCTACAGCCGCAGCCACTCCCAATTAAGACTCATGGGATTTAAAACCTGACCAGTAGTCCTACCTCTCCGGTCGCTCCTTCCAGGTCACCTTGGCTGGTGCGGTATTGGCGCCTCGTCCTCTTGCCACGGGTGATCCTCAAGGCTCTGTCCTTGGTTCCCTTCTCTTCTCCTTCTATACTCGTTCTCTTGGCCCTGTAATCTCTGCTCATGGTCTATCTTATCACTGCTGTGCTGATGATACTCAATTGTACCTCTCCTTCTCCCCACACAGGTTCCTGCTCGCATCTTAGATTGCCTGAGGGATGTTTTTCCCCTAATTGTATCAGTTATTTTGTATGTTAAACCGAGAAAGTATGGGGTTTTTTTGTCCCGGTGTGTCTCCTGTTTTCTTGTTTTGTTAAGTCTTTTGATGCGCTCATCTCAGAAATTTCAAACAGCCAAACAGATTCTCTTCAGAGGAATAAACAATAACTATCTAATTGTATTCAGTGCATTCATGATATCAACACCTAAAACTGACCAATAGTGTATCTTGTTACTTTCTAGTAATTATAAGAACTTCTGAGCTACAGTATGACACTACAGAACATGTAATCATTAATATATCTGAATAACTCATATGATAATGTAACTATGTCATAACTGTCAGTCAAACCAGCAGCTGTTATCTAACACAGGTTAATGTATTAAATACTAATTCCTTCTATGTTCAGGCAGCTGGTAACTGACAAAATCATGCATAATTTTAAGAACACTATTAAGAAACACTACACAAAAGAATACAAATTTGAGGCTCCTGTAAAAGTACTCAGAAACAGTGATAAAAATGTCTTTTATGGCAGTCTTCAGGAGTTAGTACCATAGGTTTTCTTTTAGTTTTTGTTTTTACTTATTTTGCCATGCATATTTCTACTTTTCCCTGACACAAGCAAATTATGAAATGGGACGTTTATTTTGAACATTTATTTTCAAACGCATCAAAGTATGATAATTTCTGTTTGTATTTTAGACTTTTGCGGATATCAGGAAGCAAGCCATTTGCAGTATATGCATAGCAAACTAGTTAGCCTCATTCACTTTTTTTTTGCAGGACCCTGGAGGTATGGCCTAGATAAAGATTTGTCCTCTGCTGACTGACATTGTCGAGATGCACATATTCAAGGAGGCATACACAGCACTTATAATTATTCTTCCACCCATTTTCTTGAAAACAGAAGCCCATGAACAATTTTAAGTGTGGGGATTGGACATCGGTCCACATTAATCCTGCCCGTCAGAAAGTAGGCAGAATTACCATGTAGGTTTTTTTTTTTTTTTTTGAAAATCGCTCATAAATATTGGATGTAGCAGGTTGTGGATTTTAAGGTTTGTTTCCAAAGTTTTCTTTGCTTATTTGGCCTTCTTTCTGTTGCCCGCCTTACGTACAGAAAAAAAAATAGAAGCTGTCAAACATGTGCAGCTGCTGCCTAGTCTCACACCCTACATCACCAGTTCACCTTGTTTGTTTCCATGTTCCAACCTCCCCTCCCCCTTTTTTTATTGTAGAAAAAAATGTAGAAAAGAAATAATATGGATCAGTGGTGATTTGAGAGTAAATATCAGTCATACAAAATCTGTAGAAAAACAAAACTGGATAAATATATTTTGCTCTCAGCATGTTGCTGTCAAAAAGACAAATCAAATAAAGACAAAACTAGTTTTCTCAATGTATTTTAGAAGTACAAATACCTACATTTACATGTGACCTTAACTTTGCTACATGGAAGCATAACTTTATTCACCAAAAAAACTTGCAGGCAACTCAACATTGAACTGCTGTTGAACTTAAATTAAAACTTGAATTGGGTTAGTCAAGTAACATTACTTTACATTGCACCTTATCCAGAGCGAATTACAATGCAAAGTACATAAGTAAAAGACAATCGTGCCAAGAGTCCTTGAGGGAAGTAAAGCCCAAGTGCTACAAGTGACAATATAAGATAGGAATAAGACCCTGTAAAGTAACCTGTTCAAGAAATAAAGAAACAGCGATAATCTGAGCACAAATAAGATAAGTGTACTTACAGTAATAGGACAAGCTTGGTTAAGTGGAAGAGCTGGGGCTAAAGCCAATGGTCGACTGAATCCAAAACTCAAATGTAGAAATGCAGAAAGACCAAGTTGGCTTCTCATAATCCTACATGTTAGCTTAATTTCATTCAGAGCCCTCTCTTTCCTTGAGAACAGTAAAAAATAATGTCTGGATGGGCAATTAGCTCATTAACTAGCTTATTATAAGTACCTCATTTTTGTGAGTTGGGATCTTTGTTTGAAAATGGACTTGAGATATATAGTACATGGAGGTTACTTTTGCTCATGCACAACTTGTGTGTGTATGTTTAACTCAAGCTTATTTAAGCCTTTTTCTAACTTTCAGAAAAAAGGTAACCGATTTTTATCTTAGTGTCTGTTCAGTCAACATGGCCCACATTGTGTGTCCACGTGTGTGGGAATGTCTGTGTGTGGGAGTGTTAGCGTCTCTTAATCACCTTCAGTTTGGGTTAAAAAGCATAGCCCACTCTCAATAGTGTCCAGTGAGTCATCATGGTTCACTTTCCACATTAGCAGAACAGATGTTTTGGTTCCTGTGCCTTGAGTTTAGGTGAGGCATATGTAACCTTGCCCATGCAAGCTGTGCTGAAGTCAAATGTTCAAAGTATAAGGTATACTCTCAGTGTTTTTTACCTTTGGATTTTGGCAATACTGAGCATTCAGCAACAAGGAAACAGAGGTAGTGTCTGCATGGAGGTACCATGCATTTTTATAAATCTTCCTTGTAAGACCTGTATGTGTGTAACTTACATTTGCAAATATATTCTGGGCTCATTTTCAAATTGTATGAGTACTTCCAAAACATTTCAGATAGGTTACTGCCCAGGACAACTTTAAGTTTTTTTTAACAATTGTGACATGGACTTGATTTTGTGTTTCTGATCATTGTCTCGCTGACTGACCATGCTAGGCTTCAGCTTCAACTCACAGACAGCCTGACTTTATTCTGTTGACTTATGTAATACAGAGCCAACCAGAATCCATGGGCCCATCAAAGCCATGAAAATTTCACCATCATGCCTGTCTGTTGGTATGATGTTCAAATTGTAGGATACAGCTTTTGGCTTTATCCGGACTTAACAGGATCCACCCAAGCAACTGTACTTGTGACTCATCTCTCCCCAAAATATTGTTTCAAAAATTTTGAGAATCATCCAGGTAGTAATCGTTGAAATAACGTTTCATGAACTTCTTTGGACAAAGCTCCTCTCAGCTGTCATTCATTGACTTGTTTGAGCCAATCAAACATGTTTTTCTCTCTTTGCAAATGTGGTCATTGGTTCAAATCACTGACTGAATCATTGATGCTATATGGTAACTCCTCCCATTTGGTTCATTAAATTTCAATCCCCACCGCTACATCCAGTAGTTCTTTTGCAACCCTGAGATAATTTAAATCTTAGTGAGAAGTGGTTTCCACCTTGTTGCTTTTCCATGAATCCCATTTTTGCCAGAGTCAGTCTAATTGTGAAGTTATGAACACTGACCTTAACTGAGGTGAGAGAGGCTGGCAGATCCCTGGATGTTGTTCAAAGATTCTTTTGACTTCCGAATTTCTGCTTTGCACTTGGAGAGATTTTGGCAGGACAGCCACTCTTGGCAACACAGGCGCAATTTGTAAATATGTAGAATGCAATATGTGAGGGCATGATGCAATGGGGATGCCAAAATTCCCCCAAGATAAATAAATTAGTTTAAACAAATAGTTAAATAAAATTTAACAAATTCATAATGTCATTGAAAAAATCTATTACTTGTTTGCAAGTATCGAATTCTCAAAGAAAGGAAGAAATGGACCTGTGACGAAGGGGCCCACAGTCATTGGCTGATGCAACCTCATTATCAGCCATTGACAACTGCACACTGCCCCTTGAGGGGTTGGGTCTTTGGAATCGGTCCTATGCAATTGATGAAGCAATCAACCAGTCAGTGCTTAGCAACCATCACCAGATTCCACTTCCTCCATGAAACTCCAAAAGCAATAGCTCAAGTACTCTAGCAGCACTGAATGGATAATTTTTTACTTGATATTTAGTGTCATTATTACGAGAAATAGCCAAGATAGCTTTCTGCATGAGATCATTGTGTAAGTAAAATGTCATCAAACTGTTAGTTTCATTGTGTAATTACAATTATAATTACTGTGATTCCCTAACTGTGTAGATTACAGCACAACAGAGTTAGCATTAGTTAGCATTAGCATATTGTCAATAGAAGGCCAAACAAATTCTACCCCAATCTTAAAGAAAATAGCAAGACTGTAACTTGTTGCAGATCATGCCAAAAGAAATGAAGTATTTTCATAAACTCTAATGCTACATAATCTGGGTAGCCCCTGGGAAATGTTTTATAGATTGCTTTTAAATAAACTTGCATTAATGTGCTGAATAATCAGAAATATAAACATAATAGTAACTCAGTGCTGTGGATTGCTGAAGAAATAGTAACAGAACCCAAACTGAGGCAAGACTTATGGGAGGCAAATTATTTAGAACCATGTTGTTCAATATTTAATGGCCACGGTTACTCAAACGTTCCCTCACTCATATATCTATGAACATCATATCACTGTATAATGTGGGGGATGGGTCAAATACAAATATATTATCTATTACAACACAAGCTTCTTATTGGCTGTAATGTGCAGCTATTTTGTGTGTGCAAGTGCAGGTATTTCTATATCTATGTCTGAAGGGTGCAAATGATTAGCTGCACCTTAACCTGGGAAGATTCACTACTATCTAGAATGTTCTGTGTTTGGACAATATGGCTCTGACTATGATTCTCTGGAGACCCAGAACTACATAAATCCCTTTGGAATCCTTGCCAGATGAACTTTAATTAAAAACTCTTGTCTAATCATCATGAATGTATTTTGATTGTGACTTGGACTGGGGCCTAATCAAACCCATTTAGTTTCTTTAAGGATGTATGCAGTGCAATCAAACAGACTTTACATCAAAACATGTTTCTGTGTATATTTTCTATACATACAACCTTCCAGAGATCATAGACTGGGTCCTAACCTTGAGTGTCTTTCGATTTTTATTGCCCTTAGCTTGCTAAAATCAGGCCTGACTGTTTACCAAAGTGTTTAAAGCGCTAACTATCCCTCTCACTGGTCTCAGTCAGGCAATACCTTGTTGTGTGCTAGTTTACCTTCTAAACCAAAAAAATTACATTACTCAAAAATGAAATTAATGGGCATTATAGAGTTGGAGGTAAGAAAACATAATATTCAGGCAGAAGGTTACACTTCAAGCCCATGTACTACATTTTTCCAATTTCTTGGATTTTTAGTAATTAGGAACATAAGACTGGTTTGACTGAGTCTGGATAAAATTGATGTTTAGTTTATTGAGAAAATGAAAATAAAGGGACATTTGACTGTATTCCACCCTCATTTGTTGCACCTTAGTAAAGGGCAAGGTTTTCAATGGTCCCAGATGAAACCTCACACTATCAACAACAGGAACCTGATAGCTCTACTTTCTTGAGCATTTGAAGGTGAACAGACTGCAATAAAGTCAAGTTATCCTTTACCAAAGCTCATCATCCTGGTATGTAAGCTGTCATTACTTTCTATGGCTCTGCTGCCTTTTTAATTAATAGGATTTCCTTTGATTAAATGACCTGTCTTTCAGAATTACAAGCTGTGCTTTGGAAAAAATCCCGTTTGCAGAGAGAGAAAAAGGACTTCCTGTCAATGACAAACCCATGTTGCTCATCGGGTGTCGGCTGGAATCAAAGGGACAGCTAAAGGTTCGATTGTCACCCCAAACAGCCTATTATTTGACTTTCTCCATTGTGAGACTATCAACAAGGTGACACAGCTGACCGACAGAGCGATTTATAGAAACTCTTATCAATTGAACAGAGCTTTTCTTCCCTACATAGTTCTGGTTTTCTAATTAAATCAGAGCACAACTATGATTGAGGAAAAACTTGTTCTTCTTAAGCGGCCTAATTTTATAGAGAAATGAATTCACTTGCTAATTAGGCACTAAAACAAAACATAGGTATTTAACCATTTTTTTCTTGACAGCAGCAGAGAACAGTAACAGACCATTTCCAAAATACTGTTTTATCACCTGTGAAGCATAAACCCACACAGAACATTCGATAACCACATTGTTGTAGTAATCATATCAATGTTGTCAGCCATCAATTTTATTAGATTTGAAGTCTGCAGGGCCTGAACGGTGTAAGGGTAAAGCAGGCAGAATAAGCTTCAATGTAAATTGTATCCAAATGGCTCCTGCTATACTGTATACATAGCTCCTTTGAGAAAGATTTGTTAAAAAGAAAGTTTTGAAATATTTTGGAATAATCTGTTGTCAGACAAAAGACAGGGATGGTTACCATTTGTATGTTAATTTACTGTCACACTGCATGTGTACACAAACTCAGCATGTCAGGATTTCTAAAACAAAAGCTATAATTAGCCTTCCAGTTATCAAAACAAAGGCATCCATTTAGTCTATCCATTTTATGTGGCTAAATTTAAATAAAGACAAATAGGACTAGTAAGTGTTTACTTTTGTATATTTGATGCACATTTTTACATAAGGATGAAGCAAATTAATGTTGGCCTGATCATACCTGAATGTAGTTTCCACTGGAAAAGACTGAATAGGATATATGGCTTATAAGATATAAGCTTTCAGGCGGCATATGGAATAAAGAAAGATATCCACAGAGCAGCTTTGTGACCAGCAGCTGGGACGTTGCACCCCAGCCATGCTATATCCAGCTATAGCCAAAGGTCCACACTGGCAAAGCAACAAGTAGCTTAGCATCACACTTAACATCAGTCTCATTGCTTTATAATGACATCTTTATGCTGGCTGGGTACCAACAGGTTCATGAACCAAACATGTTTACTCTACACCCCTCCAATGGCATAGAGGATATATGATAGAGGTTACGCCTACAGTGTGGGGAAATAGCCATGGCTAGTCTGACTCTGTGGGGAGACTTGCAGTGTGACTGATTACGTACTTAAATTCCAGCAAGAAAAGCGAAGCAATGAAAAGAACATATAAGAGACATCCACCACTTTCACAGCCTTGTTGCCTGAATTAAAGTGCTAGTGCTGAGACTAGTGTGTACATGGATATGTTTAGCACAAAGCACATATCTGTATTTGGATTGACTTGGACTTATTGACTAGCATATTTCCTTTCACATCTCTCTTTGTTATGTTAAGTCCTTTCAAGTCAAAACTATTAAAGACCATGAGTGTCCACATTGTCCAGCTATAAAAGCCACCCAAGGGCACCAGCCCACCACTTTCTATGTAATACCGTCAAATCCCATAAATGAAACTTATACACAAAATCTATGAGAAATAAATACATCCCTTCCAGCACATTCACAGCATGACAGAGCTAGAGGAGGAGAGGACAGCATGAGGAGAATTTCAACCAAAAAGTGATCCAAAAATATCTGCAACAAAAGGGGGTTGTTATGGCGACGGGTGCTGTGGTGGTCCGTGTCGCCAGGACAACTGCACACCTCCCTCCAGATCAGGCCCTGCTGCAGAGTGGGTTATCGTGGCCCTCTCAGCAGATTCATTTTAAAGTGCATACTCTCGTTAGCAGACTCTCATTACAAAGGGCATTAGAGAAAACCTCATAATGTATCTTCTCAGCGGAATCCCAAAATAATCTCACGCACACTCAAAATAGCATAGGCGTGTCAGCTCAGTTTTATTTATGATTTGTTTTCAGCGCTGTTCAGGCTCAGAGGAAGATGTTATCGGAAAAACACTTACAGTAAATGGAGGATTATGTGTTTTATTGCTAATGCTTATGTATCTATATTTATATATTACCATCAAGATTACAGCTTTGAATCTGCAAAGGGGCTTTTGTGAAACATATTGAGCCTTTCCAGGATGAATCTGAATTTTAATCTATTTTAAAACAAAACAGGAAGTAATCTACCTTCCACGATGCAATCAGGAAATTAGGAAGGAGATTGGGTATTGGGTAAGCATGCCCTTGGACACATCAAATCTCATTAAGGTGAGAGCTTAAAAAAGAACCACATTTTTGTAAAAAAAAAAAAAAAAATCTTTTTTCCCCTTTGAGTGTACCCATCAGTGGTACTTATTACTTATTTACTCTCATATTTATTACTTAATAAATAATACATATTTATAGTATACATAATTCTATAAATACATAATAGTATATCTTGCCATTTTTATTTTTCACAGTATAAAATAGTTTTTTTGTTATATACATTGTACAATACATGTATATCTAAACATAGTTGTAATGAACATAAAATGTTAAATAATTGAAATATTTGCATTAAAATGAGACAGCTCTCGCTTTCTGGATGTATTTAAGTCTGGGTAAGTCACTTGTCACATGTCAGTGCAGACATTGCATTAATGGTCCATGTTGATTCCAACAAATGGTAGGGTTTGTTTAGAAATAAAACATATTTTATTTCATAAAACGTCTGGAAAATATCTTATGGGACATGGATATTAAGTACATTGATAAAACACTGATACCTCTCATGTGTAGAAGGTTTTACAAAATAATCATGAAATGAACATGCAAGCATGTTTCTTCAGTTATTTTGAAATTATGTGTTTAAACCCTGGTTTACGTTTTAACTTATATTAACTTCTCCTTTAGACTGCCTGCCTTCATTAGTTCTGACATTGAAAAAAGAGGGAAGCACTGAAAACGTATTAAGTGCTCAGTTGCATTTTTAGGGGAGGATTGTAAACCATTCATTGGGAGCTGCTACTGTGTTCTTCTCTGTCTGAAAACTCTGTCTAACTGCTGGGCATGATACACTGGCAGCACTGAAGTTCTGCTGCCTCTGTCATGACAATAAAGCTTGTCTGAATTTGAATTTGATCGAAAGAGGCAGTTGTAGCATGTGTGTGCACGCGTGTGTGAGTGAGAGGGAGAGGGGAGCGGCAGAGAGAAATGTTATCACTCTGAAGTGCAAATGCAGAGTGGAGTAGGCTCCTTGGCCAGGAACCCTGGGCATGACAGAGAGAGCAAGCACGGCACTGTTTGGTGAGAATGTCAAGAGGTCAGCCAGAGTACATCTGCCTACTATCCCAATATATCTCATGGCCCTAAAGTGGGACACTTATCCAGGTTCCACTTCAGACAGCCTGGCATAAATTGTGGTGGAAAAGACCTTTCAGGCACTTGGGCGTAATGATGTGTGCTGCGGAAGGATGGTTCTGTTTTATGTTTGTGTTCATTATAAGACCCCAATCTAAACATGGGGCATCTTCCATGAATATTTGCTTACATTTTTTTCCTAAGAGACATGCATAGAAAAAAAAACAGTGTAGGATTCATGGAACAAATAATCACCTGATTCCGTGCTAACCACTGTATCTAATGATGAATGCCAGTTTTCCTTAAATTTTATATGTCAACGGCTGTCAATCTCAATTAGTGCATGTAAACGCACCAATGAAATCCCATAGAAGGCGAGATGACTGTGAGTGGCGTATTTTCGTACCTTTTAGGTACGAAACACCAGCCTTTTAGGTGCATACAAAGAAACAAAGACAAAAACTGATTTTGTAGGAGGCATTCCTTTCTGATGTCAATCAAAGAAAGAGTATCATTTTGAAGAGTGTGGACTGCAGTATGTCAGGAAAAAAAGGAAAAGAAAAAAAACCTTGCAAGAGATCACTCACGTCAATGCAGTTTCAGTAGATAGCTGCACTTTCTCTGATGTCAGAAAGAAATGGGTCTGACCTAAAATTAGATGCAAAGAACACAAGGCCTTGAATCTCTAAAATTAAACATGGCAGCTAATGTAATTTAACACTGTGAGTATTCAAAAATGTACGTTCTGTTTCTCAGCTGACGGATGAAAAGGTTTGGCTACAACTACAATATTTAAGTACATCATCAGATATTTTATTTCAATGTGACAATTGCATTAAAGAAAAATGAGTGGAACAATAACAGAATAAAAGGGTTATCAGTTGATAGTTAATTAATATACCTCATCAATGGAAATGGCTTAGAATCAGCAGACCATAAATATGGACAAGCCATTAATGTACTGTACTCACAGAGAAGTTGACATCTCGTCAGACCATAAATTTTTTTCCTCCTTCCCCAATATCTTGGAGAACTGGTCGGGTTCCCTATCATTTTAAAAATAACATAAGTAGGAAAAGTGTAGTATAGCGCAGTATACAAAACATTATGTGGCAATGAAGCAGTGAGTCGAAAAGTTATGTCCTACCTTATGACCACGCCTTTTCCTGTATCCCCCACTTTCAGATTTTTGCAGCATAAGGTAGTTCATTAAGCACACAAAGGATGGTTTGTTTGACTAACATGTGCCCTTAAAGATGCTAAAGTATTTTTTTCATTGCATGTGCCCTTGTGCCCTTGGCTATGTGCATTTGATTGAATCCTTCTCTTGTTTTAGTGATGCTGAAATAGGACATAAAAAGCAGTAAAAATCACCAGACAACTGAAAGGTAGAAATGCCTCACTTGTCGATGCAGTAAAACAAAATTATCTTCTGCCTTAAGTCATTTCACAAAATGGCTCTAGTAAAGGTGTACTTTATAGTTCTAAGACTGAAGACACTTCTCCCTTGCTCCCTTCACATATGCCATGGATAATGTAAATATTATTGCAACACATGCCATGCAATGCATAAAAACAGATATATGGTTCCAATATAATAGGGCAACTACTTCCAGCCAGCCCTTGGATATTTCACCTTTAAATGAAATATATTTCACCTTACCGGAGTGTGGAGAAACATACACCATTTATTTGAACTTCACCCTTCAATGAATCAGCCAGTTAAATGATCCTTGTTTTATTGACATGTTGTTAATTAGTTGTGAAAAGTTTTGTGCAATAGAATGTGAGCATTATGATTGCTGCAAATGTTGAGTTGTAGTCGTTTATATGAGCAATGGTTAATTGCCTAAAAATGTTTTTTGGATTTGATTAATATTGATAACAAATCAACAATATAATTAACCTGGAAACTGCAAACATCCACTTATGTTCAATTGCTCATGAACAGCAAACAGGGAATGGATTGTTTTCTATTTTTATAATTAAAAGAGATGCTTATTTGCAGTCTCCACTTGTAAGGCTTACAGATCTGAAAACGATGAGCACTCCTGTGAAGTGACATGATGATAAGCATGAAGTTTTAAAGAACACATAAGGGTGAACAAAAAAATCAGTTATTTACTATTGATAGATAAGAAAATAGCTGTAGATGATGATTATTGTTCTGTCTATTTATTCCAACATCTGATTTTATGTATTTATCGATAGTACAGTAGATCTTCAGAGATATGACTGTCAGAATTATGGACTAAGTGGTCCACTGGACAAGTATGAACGATTAAAGTTGTATATGGAAGTATGCCTCATCATGCCCCATGTGTACTATAAATTATGAGATACTGCTGCCACTGTAATTTATTCTAATCAATAACAAGACACACATTTTCACTTATTTACATCACAACCAAACATACAAACCTTTCAGAGTTCCAAACGACCAAGCTTCCCTAAGAGTTAATGTTTCAGAGGTCTACTGAAACTCATACCAACAAAACTGCCAGCTTGAATTGGTGATTGCATTTTTCACCTGCTGGTTTGGAACTGTGGCTACCCTGATCCGGCACTATTAGTGACATAATTATGAAGTTATACTTACGTTAGCGATTACGATTTGGCATTATGGTTCACACGCAACATATTTCTGTGTTTTGCATAACACACCTCTTTTAACGTTAGTAATTAGAACCTTTTTTTCTTTCCTGGCAGTCAGCTTTAAACAGACAAACTCAAGGATCCACTGAACGTGGTATGATCTGAAAAGACCAATCGTGGATATAGGTTTTTGTTCAAGGCCTATCTATAATGTAAAGATCAGTCTATCTTTTCAGCACCTGACACCAATAATGCTATTGAATGAGTTCTTTATACACCACACTGTCTTGCATTTGATAGTTAGCAATCTGACAGTACATAATACTAACTAGTAACAGAGACAAATCACTAGGCTGGCTTGCACATTGCTTTATTTCCAGTTTATTGACCTACAAAGACGCCCAGCTCATGAGCTAAATTGAAATGTACCATATAAACTGAATATGTGGAGCAGGTGCACTCAATTTTACGTATACTGGTTAGGTATGTATAAACCCATTATTCATGAGGCCAGCCATCATTAAGGTTCAAGATGCTGTGTGATTTTCAAAGCATATTTGATACAGAGAAGCTGAAACACAGTGATTATGCCTCTGAAAAACCACAAGTTTTCTCAGATCAGTTGGCTGCAGTGATGGGGGTCATGCCATTAAATTTGACTATTTTCTAAGATGAGCGATGAGAGCAGGAAACTATCCATGTCCCCGGATACAAGTTGACAAGGGAGATGGTCTCAAACAGCTGACCTCAATCACGATATCCCCAGGGAATGACCTTGGTTTGAGAATGGTTGAATGGCCTGCACACAAGGAATTTTGAAGCACTTTGGTTCCATTGGTTGAAATGAAGGCACTGAAACACAGAAGATATTTTTATTTTAATGAGAGGCAGAAGTAGAACTTCTTCAAGAGTCATTCATTCAATGAAGTAACACTTGTGACTACACATGCATTTTACACTGCAATTCCGCTATCTTGCCAACTAGGTCATTATGACACATACATAGCGTGAGAACCATATAAGGAGAACTATAAATAAATAAAACAACATTATTTTTAAAATAAAGATTAGCTCTCAGAATAGCACTGATCAATCATTCATTTATGAAATTCATATTGTTTAGAAAAGGACTTCATTAAGTTACAAAGGCCATACATGATTTGATGATTTTACTGAAGCAATATTCAGTTCACATGGGCAGCATGTAATAGTTGTGTGGAAACAATATCATACCTGTCCTTTTCACTCATTATGATATTTTTTTTAACTTTGTGCTTTGAGGTTTGTGGCTGCATTTACCGTAGTCTATTATGTGTACATGGATAGCTTAGCAGTTGTATGATATAAACATACCTGGCATATCCACTCATTATGCCAGACTACATTTGGTATCAGAGTTACTGCTCTTTTTAGTTCACCTCTCATGACTCACTCATTAAAAATGTTACACAGCTGTTTCATATGTTCATATTACCCCAGACATGTCTCCTGTGGCACCATTGGGGCTGTATGACACAGGCCGGCCAGCACAGAGACATACAGACAGCACAGGGACGGGTGTAGGTCTGCTAATGGGTGTGTTGGGCCACTGCCATGCGCTGGCTCACCACAGCCCATAATGCACGTGTCCATCTCTTCTACATGATCAATGAGACCATGGTTGGGTTAGGGCTGCTCCTATCAGTGTTTTTGACAATGTCTTGAAGCCCTCTAGATTGCCAGCCATATAGCAGCATGGAAAGTTGGTGAATGCTTGGGGAACCTATGAACAGCAAGTGGCACATATGGGAAGGCCTGCTCCCAATCAGATCAGCAGGGACCGCTCAGCAGAGCATCTGCCTCTGCCGCTGCATCTGGTTGAGCTGCTTCACCAGCCCGTCTGTGTCTGTGCAGTAAGCAGTCATTCAAATATTAAACACACATAACAGGCGACCACATTAAACCAATACCTCAACATGAAGCGGATCCCTTCGTTGGGGAATCTCCCTGAGAATGCCCATCCAACTGGTGAGCTGCACCAGCACAAGTGCAATGGATTTGGAGGTGGTAACACACAGTGGCATTGCTTCTTGGTTTTGAGTAGCGTAGTGCAACATGATCGGGATGTATTGGTGGCCATGGGCTGATTTGGGCAGGATTCCTACTAGGTCCTGGCTGATTTGCTCGAAGGGACATTCTATAATTGGGAGAGGGATTAGTGCAACAGATTTGGGTTTTACTGTCTGCTGGCAGGTCATGAAGCTCAAACAGTAATCCACCATGGCCCTCATTCTTGGCTAGTGAAAACGGTCTGCTATCCTCTCCAACGTCTTTTGGACACCAAGGTGAGCTGCCAGGATATGCGTGTAGGCTGGCTGGAAAACTGTGGGTACATAAACACCAGCAGCTCACGCTGTTCACCTCAACACTGTGGAATAGTGTAGTGTACCTTGTCATTCAGAGATCTTATGTGGGTCCTTCTCCCTGTTCCCTACTCCTTTGAGTACCCATGCCTGGCTCCAGCAGTGGCACAGTCGGTCATTTTGGAGCATGCCATGCCGAACTTCCTTCGTGGTTGAATCTTCCAGGGAAGTTCAAAGAGAGTTTGAGGTGAAACCTTCTCACCTTCCCAGATGGCCTCTTCTGCCCCATCATATTCCTTAGATCACTCCCCCAGCCAAGCAGTGTAAATTTTCCTGTGGTTGTACCAGGTTCTGTTCTGTGGCATACATAGGTAACTTCCCATCATTAAGGTTCACAGCAGTCTTTTTCCTTCACCTCTCACAACTCACCCATCAATAATTGCAGGATTCTTTTACTTATGAGAATTCATTTGAATTACTGTCACCAGAGAAGGATCATGTACTGATCATGTCTATTTTTGTGGAAGCCTACAACTGTTTCATGTGTTGATATTGCCCATGCTGTGGCATCATGGAAATAAAATGATGTGGCATATATGGAAAAAAAGAGGTACAGTGGATAAATTCCAAAAGTTAATAAATAAAACATTTATAAATGTTGTTAGTGCAACCATAAAAGGTGTTGGTGCAACCATAGGAAAATGAATGGTGTGACTGGGTATCAGGAATGTTGTGACTAGGCTTCTTGGTTGGTTAGGTTCACCTGGACTCTGAGAAAAACATAAACAACATTACTGAAGCACCTGGAACTCCCTGCAGGCAAGGGGAGATGCCTTTTTAAATCCCCAATAATTCCCTAGAGTACCAACAGCTGTGTCTCCTCGTTCTCAGATCAAAATCAGGTGCGTTAATTGGTGAGGGGAGAGAAGAGGAATTCCTGCAGTGTTACTATCCAGGCACCTGATTCTCTGACCATAAGTCCAGTGCTGTCCTTGGTTCAATCCAAGCACAGAAGTGGCACTAGGGAGGCACACCCATAAAATGAACCATATAATTAACCTTAGCTACATTCAAAACACATTTTCTTTGCTTGTACCCCCAAACCCAAAAACTCACAAATATGGGTACATGGTTGGGTGAAGAAAAGCAAAATTAGGAAAATATTTTATTTTTTAATTTGTTTATGAAACATTCACACACTTCATGTTATTACACCTGCAAACCCTAATGGTTTATTAATTTAACAAGCTACCTAAACCAGATCCAAAATGGCTATAGAGCAGACAGTTTGTATGTTTAATGCAGCTTGAATGCTGTTGCAAACTTGTTTTTATGTCACATGTTATAATGCACTGTTATTTTTAGGTTTTAAATTTTATAATGCCATATTTCTGTGTAAAGTCAACATATTTTTGATAATGTTTCTGTAGAAAATGCAAGGCCTTCTTTAATTTTCTTTAAAAAATACAAGGCCTGAATCCTTTCAGAATCCCTACTATTCAAGACAACAGGTAGCAGATGCTTAATGCCATTATTGAATTCAAATAAATGTTGAATCTTGGTGCACTGACTTTTTTCAGCACACCACAATTAAGAGTGATACTACCATACAAACATTGTGAAAAGTGCTTAACTCATAGGTAGACACCCAGAGGAAATTTTAGAGCTTAGAACTGATCTGACATTGTTTTGGAAAAGCTAATAATACAATTATTGTTTGGAAAGGAAATTCAGGGATTTATTTTTTTGTGAATATGGTAAACATCAAGTCACTGGAACTTTTGTAGGTGATTTGTCAATGCTTGATACATCCAACTAAAGTTTCCCTCAGTTTTATTTTCTCATACAATACCCAGCCACAAAATATAAAGTCATGTTCCATAAAGAGAAATGACTCACACAGCTGTGAAACACATGTCAAAAGGTCACTTGTGAGGGTCTATAATGAGCAATATATTCTCTAGTACGAGTAACATTGCTTTCTATAATGAGTTTATTTATATACAAATGGGTCCATCACATCTCTGCTCTTCTACTCATATATTCGTATCATATATACACTGCAGCTGGACAGTCAACAGATGGAGACTTGTGAATTTTACAGCATTCTTTTTGGATTAATGACATCAGATCACGAAAATCAAGATGGAGAGGATATCAAAAAAATGTCTGAGTTTTAATGATGAAAAACACACACAAAAGAACATTGGTATAGTCATATTCTAAAAGATTTCTACTACCTCAATGTATATTTCATCATTTGATGCATGAGCACTGGAGGAAAGAAGAATAGAAATAAATGTCTCAAAAAATAAGGGCTGCTTTATAATTTATTTTACACAAAGCAGAAAGGGAAAAACGCATGCTTTGAATTTCCAAGTGGTAAAATGAGAACGGTTCATTTTGATCAAAGTTTGATTCTCTTGCATAAAGTAGTATACCTTATACATGCTGCTGGTGTATTAAAGAAGTTCAAGTACTGTGATTAGAGATTACATTACTGTAGACTTGAAAGAAAATGTGACCATGAGAACTGTTTAGAGCTCATTTAAACTAATTACAATGTAAGTCTATATGATTTGCTGTATATGAAAGGTTGTAATTTCTCATTTTGAAGAGAACTTGCTGAAGCCTTGTTTCTTGAAAATATATTCCTGGGGCTAAGAAAACTGAGTAGCTACAAATATGTAATAAATACTTTATTAATGAAATAGAAACCATTGGTGAACACATTTAATGCTGAGGAACACATGGCTAGTGTAACATTAATTAATGTTATACAATATGCTATTACAGGGGAGGCCAGAGTTTTCAGATCAAGAAAAGGCCAAACAGTAGCACTGTATACTGTTTGGGTGAACAAAATTGCAGATTCTCTGCTTTGAAACACAGATTCTTGAGTAAAGGACTTTCAAAAAAATAAATAAGGAAAAGTAGTACTGCAGATTGTACACTTATATGTAGCATTGTCATATTTAATTGTGGTTGATGTTTCTAAATAATAAATGTTTTTAATAAGTATAATGCATTTTCAAACAGCAGATTTCTTAAAAACTATAAAGTAACTTTGCTAAGCATTTGTAATCGTGCTATTTTTCGAAATATAGAAGATGTTCTGAATCAACTAATTCAATCATGGCTGTAACAAAGCAAGTTCTAATTAAGTATCATTTGAGTAGACATGTAGTGTCTTAATGTAATTATGATTCACCAAAGCTACATTGTTAAAGGTGTATTTATTTAAACAAATGTAATGTAAAGTCTCTTTTAATTTAATTGTGTACACACTTAAAGAGACTATGCATTTCACCAGGTCTTAGCCATATGTTTGTTTCCCTCATTTACAAGATATTGTAAATTCTTGTTCGAACAAAATAAGATGTGATCTTGCTACGTCCCCATGATACCGATTTTCAGTCACTTACCTCAAGCTGCCATCCGTCGGCAGTGCATAAAATAGTGGAAGCTTATGAGATGGAGGAGCTCATTCCCAACTTATTTGCCATTTTCTCATTTCCCAGTAGATCGCTGAGTGACTGGGCCAAGAGTTTCATGGACTGTTCAGTCACACTCTTTGGAAAAAAAAATGTCATGCTAGATGAAATATTGATTTTTTCCGTGCTATGGATAAACTTGTTGGGAGTTGCCCTGATGGGTCTGTTAAATTAAATCTGAGGGGAGAGAAGATGAAGGAAGTCATGTCAAGGTTTCAAGAGATTATCTCAAGGAATACGGGTGGAACTGTGGGTGGAGAAATGTGGGGGGGCAGAGACAAAAATGCTACTGAGTGGTAATTATCTATGATTAAGATTCTTAAAACCCTGTTGTCACTATTAGCGGAGGATACTGTTGCCAAGTCTTGCCTTCATCATGGTCCATTATGGTGGGAAACTTCGAACAGCATTGTTGCATTTCAATCTCTGATCAACAGTGCAAAGTATCTCTGCAACCCCTCAGTGTAGGATTATTAATCAGAACCTGTTCCTTTTCATAAAATTTTGTCCAAATCCTGGTCTTTAAAAATAAGAACATTAGGAAAATAGTGATTAAATACAGGCACTGGATAGACATTAGTTTGACAAATGCATGCCAAAATGGTTATTATGCATGAAACCAATTGGACACATTAATTCAATTCCCTATAATTTTATTCTTTGTCTTTGAAAGGTGTCAGATGGTAGCTCTTACTAAATTAATTGGAATGCATGAATTTATTTGACAGTATCAATTATGTCAACTACAATGGTGAAAGAAAAGATGAATATTTATTTCTCAAAGGATTCTGTCATAGTTGGAAGGGTGAAAGGAAATAAATCCAGCAGAATTTAAGGTGGTAATTTAGAAAATAATGACCATGTTTTTCTTTTTTTAAATGAAAGTATTTTAAAACTACTACTTCCATGTTTGTATTCCTCAGCCAAGAAGAAAAAAATCACTTTCATTTTGTGTTAATTGCTTAGAAAATTAGTATGTAATTAATAATTCCCTGCATAAGAGGGGAAAAAAATAAGTGCCAAGTAAGTATAGTATACTTTTAATTGATGATTTATAATAAACTACATGGTGGCAGTAAGCAATAACTGTACTCAGCTCCCATTCTTTGGTTTTGTCTTCATGAATGAGGTAGATTTACTGTTTGTCCTGTACACCGAACACATTGGGAGTTAGTCTAAATGGACCAACACAAGATTCAGTTCATTTGGAGGTCAGGGTTAAAAAGAAATTCATTGTATCCCATTCCTAGATACAACAGGTGTAAGAAAATAGAGAATGAGGTGTGTCTGCTATGTGACAGGAACTAATGTTGGTGAGTAGCCTGTTTATGTTTAGAAAAAATCATGGAAGTAATGACTTATAAATGCCATTTTGACATCATTTTAATAATCTATAAGGTATAAGGTAAAAACAGTAAACAATTGCTAATATTACATGAACATGTCTGTACACCAATGAAACATTATTAAATAACTTAAATTAAAAATGGGGAGTTATTTTCCCCAGCACTCGCTCTCTTGGGGAAGAGGATTCCAACGACCAACTGCAGCTCAGATGTTCGTCCTTTTTACCCCCAGGGATCCTCACGGAGCTTCTTCTCCGGTGCTGTGCTCAGGACGCTGCCTAAAAATACACACAAAGACAACACTCGCCCACAGACAAGGAAAACAACAAAAATCTAATTAAACAAGAGCAAAGAATACAACTAGGTTCCGGGTTCGCGATTCCTGGAACTTCCAAAGCAAAGTGTAAAACAAAACCCAAAATCTAGCCATCAAAACAAAAATGAAACCAAAATTCAAAGAAAGGAAACAAAACTGTTTTAAACTCTCCCATGCTCGCTTTTTTTTAGTTGGCATCCTTACTGCCATGTTGCTTCTACCTGCTTGCCTAAATAGCCCCGGTAATCAGGACAGGCAGATGAAAGCAGGTGCAAAGCATGGACCGGCAGCAAACACCGTTCCCGGCAATCACTCAGTTATTGAACGATTGCCGCACCCACTTCTGGTCTCTAAAGCTCACCTGAGAAACGGCACGCCAACAGCCCTGTCAGGACAACTCCTGACACTAGCTCCTTGGTGTATGATCTGAAATGCTAAGTCCAGTAGACAGCGCCATAAAATGGTTGCTTATTCATGTTCTGAGAGGGTTCTGCACCAGCCTTTCATTGCATGATCAACAATGCAGAGTCCTGCCAACAATCCATGGAGGCCCAGCTTCCTTACATGTTCCAAATGCACTCCTGCTCAAAAGTTGACCTCTTGTTTCCAGTGACTTTTTCAATTAGAATGATCATGTGGTCCACAAGAACCATTTGTTTTTTGGTGACTGTTTTCCAAAGGCCCCGTGTTGAAAAGAATTGCAAGAAGCACCTTGTAATCTACATTGTGAACTCCAGCTAGCCTCAATGGGACCTGAAAGTCTAGATAATTGATCAATACTGTATACATTTTTGAACAGGTTTACGTGATGCCATTACATGCTCCCCAGTTGTATCTAGCCTCAATTTTACAAATTTTCCACACATATTGGTAGTCAGTGGTGAGTTATTTAAATTAAGAATAACATAACAATTTTGATTTTTAATGTCCATGTCAGTGTAAGCCTCCTCAAAATTAATCCATACAGAAATATGCTAAAAAAAATGCAGAAAAAGTACCATTTTATCTTTGAACTAACTCTAAATAACTCCTTGTTTGGGTCAAATTTGATCTACAGACATTCCCAGAATTTGTAATGCTGCACACTGTCATTAACCAACAACCAAAAACAAATTACAGACTTTCATAATTCAATGAAATTGTGAAAATTGGTGTTGCTGTGTTTATATAGCTGTTGATGAGGATAAAGTGAAGTCTGGTTCCAATAAACAAACTACATTACCATTGCACTATTGCAATATGCACTTTTGCAAATGCAAAAGTAATTGAAAATATTCACTAATGTGATGTTAAATTACATTATATAGCACATGATAAGTTAATACTTTATATGTCTTATGAACATCTCATGTGCTTTTCCCTAGTACATAAATGGTCTTAGGACTCCTGTGAAGCAAGCAATGTACATGTGCATTGCGGACCATAATTTATCAGTGTGATAAATTATGGGACAATAAGAACATTTGAAGTGAAAACATGAAAGGTCAGGCAATGTAAGACAATGGGGAGTAGGTCAACTCTACATTGAAAGGAAGGGAGTTTGGGGTGGAGTGTTGAGGAACTGTGTCACATATGATGGCCATTTTCTTTTACCGAAAACATGAATTGTCTGTAAGATGATGTGAAAAAATTGCTACCAAATGTAATATTTGATTAATACAATGTATTAATTAATCAGGTTGTACAAAAAGCTCACTACTATTAAGTTACTCTGAGAAAGCAAACAAACACACAGGAATTTTGCAGGTGCACAACTTAGCTTAATTTTTCCTTCCTTCTGCCTCCGTTGTGGCTTCTAAATTGCCAAAACTGAATCACAGAGGGGAAGGATTTGGCAGCGGAATTATTTCACTTCTATTATTTCCCTCTTTAAAAAGAAATCATCCAGCAGTGTTTGATGGAGGCTTAAAAGCCCTATTGCTTTGCCGATCGCATCACGCTCGTGTCATCGATTACGGCTCCTTTCTCCCACTTCTCAAAGACAAATCCAGCAGGCGGTGGCGGCTGCCGTGCCGGGCGTCAGCCACGGAGGCGTGATGAACGATGCCCCCATCCCATCAAGCCCTGTCGATGCACGTTGAAGTGGATGGGATTGAATTTAACCATAGAAATGACAGACCATTCTTTTTGCAGGATGAGAAGGGGGGTGGGGTGGGGTGGGGACATTATAAGAATGGGTTCTGGCTACACAGGATCTGTGATTTATGATCTACATGATCCGCCGTGGATCCAGAGAGGGAGAGGAAAAAGCAATCTCTGTCATAGTACAGGGTACCCCTTTGAGTAACTTCACCCTTCCCCCTGCTTGACTTCCCAACGTCATATTCCCTCCCTGATGTACACATTCCTCACAGACCTCTGACCTATCCCCCGACACCCTTTCATTATTTGTGTGTGCAGTGAAATGCACTTAAACCAAAGTGCCACCTTTCTTAACTTGAATATACTAAAAGTATCTAATCATTTTTGCGTCAATATATCAGTTTAACCTCAGAATTTATGACATCAGAAAATAACGTTTCCTTCAACTAACATCTTAGACCTATGTTCAGCCCTAAATGAGCTGAAAACAACGTAAATAAATGTAAGGTTTATTCTTAAATTTGGCAAATAAAAATAAGGATGCATAGGATTCAACCAAATTTAGTGATGTATCTTGACGAAATATATTTTACATGCTATATCTCTGTATGGTGGGGGAATAAATCATTTATTTTCAAGAAGAATGTCTACTTTGTTCAGAGGGATTGGTAACATGGTGGTGTGGCAGTGGTGAAAAGAAAAATAAGATATTTTCGTGTTTTTGTTTCATACTTTTACAAATTTGATGACAATATTGGAGCACAGCATCACTTTGAAAAAACTAAATATATCCACTGAAATATGGAAAGAATTTAAATGATGTCACAGTGTGAATCATATGGAATATTTTATTTCAACTGTCATTCAATTATGTTTCATTTCAATACAACATGTTGGGAATATTTTCTTGTCATTGGGTTGTTTGCAGAACTATCACCAACCAATGTTTGCATGTAAATTAAGAAAACATAATTGTTATTTCATGTGAAACAGTGAAACAATTACACCAGGCACCTACATTATTCATTCTTTTTATGGAATACTTACATGTATAATAAACTGTTTCATTAGCAGTTTTATCAGTGTTTGCAAGAGAAATCATATTGAGTATATTTTTGCTGCTCCCTTATTAATTATTAGATGAAATATTATGTACTTTTATTTCTACTGAAGCAATGGGGGATTGTAAAGTTGAAGTGAGTGTTCTACCTCCAGCTTGGGCACCACATCTTCTCCTGTTTCCTGCATTTTTGGTCCTTAAAAGCACAAGATGAACCCTTATGATCATATGGTTAAATTGGGATAATGCTTAACTATTATTTCATTGAATAGAAACTGTCCGTAATATGGTTTTTATACATATATTAAGGACAGTGATAAATGCCTTTTAAAAAGGTAAACATTGCACATTTTCAAGTTGGCAGTACATTTACTGACAAAAATATTTAAATGAATACTGCAGAAATTTGTTCTTTTTACTTTTGACAGTGCTATATTCTTGGGTGAAGTTGACTATGTGAGAAATCCACAGTTTGACATATATCATAACAGAAAATGTAAATTTTTGAAAGATGAATTGAAATAGGTCTTGGTTGTGGATATCAAAAATCATTGGGCAACTCGAAACAGTGCAGTTTCCAATCAAAAGACAGATTTAAATTAAGTCAATACTTAATGTGTGATGTAGGTTTTTGGGGACCCCTAGAAAACATCATCTGTTACATGAACAAGGTGGGCGCAACAGAAAATGTAGCTTGCAAACTGCAGCAGCCGCTGTGCAATGCTACTATCCAAATGCCACCGAGTATACCATGGAGAATAGCTGGCATGGTTTTCCTATGGAAGTTACTGCAACACAAATTTTGATCATTTGCATTCTAGTTCAACGTTAGTGTTAGACATGGTGTAAAACTGCGTTTCAGATGAGTTGCAACATTTAAAAAACTATTACTGTTACCACTATAGTTATGTTTCAGTGGGAATGACCTTAAGAGACTGAAGATTCTTTAATATCAATAACAGCTACCATACTACTGTACCTGACGTTTTCATTCACTCTCTCAAGTGTTAAATAATTCTCACAATCTATTAAACAGCTGTTATAACCAACCTTACCAAATCACATTTACCATTTAACATAGGTTTTTTTGCATTTCTTGTAGCATGTATTTTATTTTCTTTCATAGAGAATGAACTATTATTTATTACCATGAATACACAGAAATGACCGTCCCCACTTTTCACCCATTTCTCCAATGCCAACGGTAACTTTTTAAGTACAGATCATCATGGGAGGGGATCAGCCATGGTCCTTACCTTAAATCTGCCCTAAAGTTTATTGTTTAATTGAATTCCAGCCCACCACTTTGTTAGTCCCTAAATGGTACGAGTTTTGAGCTAATTGAAGAGGTGGTAAAACTCAATTAGTTTAATTCTCTGTTAGTTGCAAAGAAAAAGTAGTTAAACTCACTTGCATTTGTTGCTCAATATTATTGTCATAGTCCACTGTAGTGATATGCAGAAAATACAGAGGTCCTAATCTGTGAAGCAAAGCGACTGTCACAAAAATTTCAAACTATACATCGGCAAAGCAATATGTGGGCAGGAGATCATCACATTCACCTTTCATAAATCCTCCCGGTAATTATTGACTGTACCACAGTGGGTTGTTGTATAACACAATCATAATCAGGACGCATTCTGTGTTCCCCCATGGAACAGCTCAATATGCAAACATCAACAGCAACAGTGCGCAGCGTGCGAGAGCGATAAACGGCATATTCCTTTCACTGGCAATCAGAATGGGCGTCACCCTCGAGGCCATATCTATTCAGGGCCCGGTTGCTGCGGGGACCACTCTGTCGTTAAATCCGGTGGCACAGAAAGAGTTAAGGAAGGCGGTGGAGTGAGGGATTAGTGCATTATTATCACTATCAGTGCTTGTACAGGCACTCCCTTGTCTTCCTCTACAAGTGCCATCACCCACAGCTCTCGTTTTTTTTAAACACTGAAGTCCAGCACACCAAAATCGCATTTCGATTCCCTTTCTTCAGTCCTGCCAGGACGCTCCTGCTCAACCCCTTCACGCTAATTCATTAACGGCATTGTAATTTCGAAGAATGCAATTAAAACTCCACTTGATAATTAACCCAGATCCATCCCAGACCAGTCTCTGTTGATTACAAACGTAAATGTCCGTTGCAAGAGTGGTCATGAATATTCATTAGGCCGGGACGGCTAAGCCAGTTATTGTTTTTTTCTCTCTTTTGGTTTTGCTTCTTTACACATTCGGAAAGGGATTGTTAAAAAATAAAGCTATGATTTTGACTTCAAAGTGCAAGAAATGTTCAGTTAATTAACACTGTTGTACATTAGTTTCTCCCCTGTTGTTTTACAGATGAGCAGATTTTTTCATCTGTTCATTTGCTTTACTTTGCATTTGCTTCCCTTTGTTTCCGCCTTGTTTACTATTGTCTCTTCATTTTGTTCTTGTGGTTATTTAATAAGAATGTTCTCAGCACGTCAAAAATAAATAAATAAATAAACTTGCAGATTTATGCTTGGAATGTAATTATGGTACAAGCTGTATTTTGTTTCATATCAGACTCTGGTTTACATACTTGCAGAATTTGGTGACACTTTACTTGAACCTTCTGTAAACATGTCACTGCAGATGACATTAGCTGTCATGACTAAGATTTTCCCCATCCAGTTACATTTTCAAACTAAACGTGTATGTTATTGGACACATCAAAAGTAAACCTTAGTGTACAAGTCTAATGTTGTCTTGAAATGGTGAAAACTGAAAATATATTGCTCTCATCACAATATTGTATTTTACATCATTTAAAAGTACTGATTTTTTTCTTTAATGTGGTGTAAAAAAAGAAGATATGTGATACTGTATCACACCAAAAACGTTTTTGCATGATGTGATGACTAGTATTTTATCCCCTTTGAATCCCATGTGCACATTTAGGATCATGCCCTTAAGTCTAGGATAAATCCATTTATATTTATAATTGTTAATAAAACCCATAAGATGTCAGTGGTTAGCTGTTTACCCTTTGCTTTGTAGTGAACGTCATTCAGATAGTCTGCACCTGTGTCTTTAAATCTTTTGAGCCCAATTGAGTCTCGTATGAGATTTGACCCAGGTACAGGCAAAAAGGAATCAATGATGGCTGCCGAGGAGGTGCTGCTTGTGAGCGGCTTGGCATGAGTTGCCAAGATGTGGAGCGTGATTGCGGTCGACCACCTGGAGGACGCAAGCGGCTGGAGCCAAAGCCATCATTTTAGAGCAACTGAATAACAGATAACTTTTAGTAAACAAAATTTGAGCAAAGAAACGAAACACAGAAAGTGCTGTCCAGTCCGGGAGGACTGTGTTCTTGAGCCGGCCGGACTGCATGAGGAAGCGCTTCCAAGATTCGTGACGTCTTGGAACCAGGTAAGCACCTGAGTATTTTCGTTTCAAAGCCAAAGGGTTAGCTTTGCTAAATTTCATATGCATCAGGCAGGGTTTTTGAATGTGGTAGCATCACATGGGAGGTGTGGAGTGGAAACATTTTACCTCTGGACTACTCAAGATCCTCTCATAATTCATTTATAATGTACCACTTACCCAGAACCGTAACATTGACAATGTCATATTATGGTATGATGTGAAATGCTCCACTCGGGCAGCAAGGGTTTTGACTACTGAATAAAATGTGAATGTGTTATGTACCTGTCACAGAGCATTAAAACACTCGTAAGACAGTTAAAATAAAGGTTGCTTTAAAATATAGGAAAACATGTCACGGATGAGTCATGCATCTGAGAGTATTGAGTATTGTATTGTATTGTAGTATTGTAGTAGAGTAGAGTATTGTAACAGTAATAATATACTAATGAGTCAGATATGTTTCTAATTTTACTATATATATATATATATATACACACACATTTAACACATATGGGTTGCTCCCATGCTTCATGGATAAAAGATCCCAGAACCCACACCACTTACTTCTTTCAAATTGTGTGCACAAATTTGTTTGCATTACTGGTAGTGAGCATTTCTCCTCTGACAAGACAAGGTGTGGCATATCAAGATACCGTGCTGACTGCAGGAATGTCCACCAGAGCTGTTGGCAGAGAACTGAACATTAATTTCTTTACCATAAGCCGCCTCCGACATTGTGTTCGAAAATTTGGCGATTTTCAAGCCAACCTCACAGCCACAGACCATGTGTAACTTCACCAACCCAGGATCTCTACATCCTGCATCTTCACCTCTAGGATCATCTTAGACCAGCCAGCCAGACAGCTTGATGAAACTGTTGGTTTGCACAAATGAAGAATTTCTGCACAAAGTCAGGTACGCAAACTGTTGTTTCTCACAGTCAATATGTTGGATGAGGCAGAAATGGGCAGAAATGAGGCAGAAATGGGCAAGGCTTATGGGGGTCAGCAGTGTTTAATATATACTGACAGTGGTCCAAGGAGGGACAAACCCTGGGTACGGCCATCCATGTGGATGTCGAGTTGACCTATTCCACCTACTTAAACAGTGCTGTGGACTAGGTACACCCCTTCATAGTGTTCCCCGATGGCAGTGGCCTCTTTCAGCTGGATAATGTGCCCTGCCATATAGCACACATTGTTCAGAAATGGCTTGAGGAACATGACAAAGAGTTCAAGGTGTTACCCATGCCTCAAAATGACCCAGATCTCAATCCGATTGAGCATCTGTGGGATGTGCTGGATCAACAAGTCTGTTCCACGGTGGCTCCACCTCACAATTTACAGTAACGTAAAGGATCTGCTGCTAACGGCTTTGTGCCAGATACCACTGGGCACCTTCAGGGATCTTGTAGAGTCCATGCCGCAGCAGGTTGGAGCTATTTTGTTGGCAAGCAGAGGACCAACAGCAAATTAAGCAGGTGGTCATAATTATTTCACTCATTTTGAATGCCATGGATTGAAGGAGACATTTAATTAGGTATGAACTTATGAACTAGTGACAAAGTATAACTTACATCTTAGTCAATGTGAGTGATAAGTTACATTGTCATTATATTATAATGCAGTGGCTTCTGGAGCATGAAGTACTGTTTAACAAACACAATGTCAATTGACATAGGAACTCATGACTGTTTTAAATCTTGCCTTTTGCTAGGTTTATGAAAAATCATGTATTCTGTATCTTATGAAACCCGACATAATACTTTACCTATAGTGGCATATTAAACAGGGGAAGGGAGGGGATATGCTGTCATGTCAAGTCTCATAACATGTCATGGATGCCAGGTTTTGGGAAACAAATAATTTTTACATTGTCTCAGACAGTCTTGTTATGACAGAAAAATTTAGCAAGTGACATTAGCTCTCATGTTTCTATGACTTCACAATAAATGTGGGCAGACTATTAATAAATGTTTCATAGTACAGTATGTCCTAACATAACATGATATGTCATGTTATATTCATGACATCTACCATTGCACACATGCTAACTAGAGCACAAGTAGCAGGATTTAGCATGTGACATAAGGTGTCGTTTCATGTTATGACAGCTATAATTACTGGTAATAGTAGTATGACATTGCCATAGCATTTGTTATAGACTGCCATGACAAGTCATGACAGCTTATAACATTTGTCAGGACATGTCAGTCTTATGACAAGTGTAACATAAAATTAAAAAAAAATTACAACATTATAAAATTAATTTCCAATAAAAGGCCATCTGCAGCCCCAGAAAGAAAAACAGGATATTGTTGTGTTGCGCTGCAGACAGCCTTAGGAAAACACAACAAAAACATCTGTAATGATTCACTAAATAAATACGTTCATGAAATCATAAGATCAGGTCACGGTTCAATAAATTGTAAGACCCTTCAGTGCACAAACACACACTCACACACACACACACACACACACACACACACACAGAGAGAGAGAGAGAGAGAGAGAGAGAGAGAGAGAGAGAGAGAGAGAGAGCAAACATTTGATAGAAGTGTTCTTAAAGGAATTTGATATAATCACACTGACAGGAATTACATCAAGTCCCCAGCATACAGGCACAAGGAGATTATGAAAAGAAGTGTGGGTGAACATTGGTGTAGATGAAGGAGATACAATACTCCTGCTGCAGTAAAGTGACAAGATAACCATGATGGAACTAGTGGATGACAAAAGGGAAAGGACCACTACAGTAATTAAACCAGGAGCAGAGCATATTCACAGCTCACAGGTCATTCTAATCTTGGGTCTTACCTGTTTGGGCTTTTTCATCACATTTGATTGGTCATTATTGAGAAAATAACTATACAGCATGTCACTGAGCCGATATGTGCAGTCCAAGAACTGTCATTCTGTTCAAAATCTTATCTTTTCTGTGCTTGCTCATTGAACATAATTACAAATTATTTTATTTGACGAGTATGAAAGTATACACATAATTGTCCTGTCAGACAACCATAATAAATGATAATTAAATAATTACTTTCTCTTATAGTTTCATACTTTTTCTAAATTATATGAAATGTTTTGCATGTGTCCACTGAGTTCACTGAAGACCTTGATTTGCCAAACAGTTTGATTGCAATTATGAACTTTGGCATTTTATTCATTTCATATTATTGATACTGACAAAGCTCATTACATGCAGTCATTTTCTCCTCTTTTTTTCATCTGTTTCCTGTTGAATACCGTGAATGCCAGCGTCGCCCTGGCTGTGCACTTACTTTGTGATTCGGAGGTTCAAGGCGCCTTTCTGTGTGATGGTTCAAAACACTGGAACGTTAGTCAAAGAAATCAAATGTTCCTTGGGTGAGTGGTTTGATCTATTGCGTAGGATCAGTACCACCCACCCACCACCAAAAAAGAACTGCACACATCACACACACTGTCAAAGGCCTGCCTCATACCACATGTGCATATTCCCAGCTTGATTTAATTTCATCATTCAGAAAGAGCATATATGCTATATGCAGTCAAAATAATACATTAAGCAGCTCCATCTTGTTTCAGAATAATTAATTTTCCTTCTCTGTTCTGATGTTTGACATGGATGAAAACAGTTAATATCATCGGAAAAATTCAGAACCCACTCGGTATCAAGACAGAAAAGGTTTGGCAGAAGTTCTGTCAGAAACTCCCTCTTGTGCTGGAAGCTGTAAATTCACTACCATTCCATTCCCCAACACCCCTAAAAAACACCACTCCCCTGCTCCCTGTGTTTTGGGGGTGTTGGGGGGGATAACCATCAGCTTTCTCCTGCTACCATGCTACAAAAGCTGCTCATAACTGTCTGATACACAGGGTTGCCCCAAGGCCATATTATGTTTGGGACCAATCAAATGCATTTAGTCTCCTTAAAGGCATATACAATTCAATCTAAACAGCCATTACATTAGGACCTAAGTTATTTTCATTCTAATATAGAATGGCATAATCCCTTTAAAAAAGTCTGTTCTGATTGAACTGTATAAAGTGACAAAGTTCCTTTTATTGGATTTTTACCAGTGTGTGATTGGTGGTGCACCTGCAACATGAAAAGAAGTGAATGCCAGCTGTCATGCCAGTGTCACGTGTCACGTGCCACAGCTTCCTCCTCCTGAGTCCACAGGAGCAGGTTGTTGCGGTGTGCTAAACGGTTTGGCTGTGTTCAGGGTGGGAAAAGGGAGGGGGTGTACAGTGAAGAGCTTGAGGAGGATGAGAGTCAATGACAAACAGGTAACATGCAAATTTGTATCATAATCAAACAAAGAAAAATGAGGAATTAAATTGCAGATTGTTACAGTTCATTAAAATTGCATTAATATATAAATAATCCACATCTGCCTTTTTTGTCTTGCACTGTTCCGTAAACAGCATCTATCTAATGTCTGATTAATTTTGCCCTCTAAATGTGCATTTACTCACACGTAACATGACAGCGCATGCGGCGTGATTGGTGGGACGGAAATCCCAAACGGTTCCATTTTCTTTTCAAAGTTGTGTTCAAAGTCAGTCTCCAAATGCTGTCTGTGCCTCCAGTAGCGTACATGGAAGTTGTCATTAAAACACCTTCCTAATGTGTTCCTTCTTTGAAGTGTCACAATTAAAACTGAAATTAAATTCAAATTTCTTCCTTTGTCCCCATGAAGTTGTCTCCAAGCACTTTCTATTATTTGAGAGATGGCAAGGCACATCTCAGGCATTTAACAATCGCACAGAAGAAAATCATCTCTGCAGGTCTGCTGTTAAACTGTACAGAATATTATGGTGTTCGTAACAAGCACTTAGCCTCAATTAAGCAAAACTGAGGAACTTAAAAATAGTCATCATGTCTTGACACAATTTTTGTTGTTGAATCTAAAACCATAAAGGTCCAGGAGGACCCCAAAGCAAGCCTTCATTCCAGTTTTTTGTCTGTTTTCCATATCATTAGTGCCCTGCAAAACTATACTTTCAACTACACATGCCACTTTGGATATATCATGGAGGGTCACTGGCGGTTTTTTTTAATATAAATGAATTTATTCAAAATATGATGAGGGTCCTAATGTCAGCTCGACAGGAAATGGAGATGTCAGGATTGATTTGTCACTGGCAAATTCACCTTTCATCCCTCACTCTCGTGTGCGGGCATACACCATTATGAAAACTGCCAGGCAATATTTTCAAACAATCCACAGGGGGATCACTTTCCTCTGGGGCTCTGCATGTTTTTGTCTTTTTCTTTTTACCTCCAGCTCTTAATAGATTAGTTAAAATCTCCATCTATGCAGGTTTCTGGAAACTAGGACTGTATTATTTTCCCAGCAACAAGTGGCTTTGAAAACCTGTGGGAAGGTTTTGCCCAGGGGGCCCGGAGCTGCTAAACCCCATGGCAGTCAGAGAGAGGGGAGATTAACTGCATACTGCAGCCCATTCAAGAGTGCTAAGCTGGAGACTGCGACTCTGTTCAAAACATGATGAATGCATCTGGGGAATCATGATGAAATGTGTATTCATCACAGCAAATGCGTCTCTGTGTTTCTAGGTTACCGTCATATTGGATTCAGGGATCGACCCTCATTGGAGGAAATGGATATGAGAACTAAGCCCAAACGGGAATAAAGAGGGACTCTGCGCAAATCAACTCGCCACTCCGCCCCGGAGATGCGGCAAGAAAACTGGACCATGATCACATTATTTATTCAATTTGCTTGCCCGAGACTCTCGTCCAGAACGTAATAAAAAGCCACTCATTTTCACCCCCTTGCTACCTCCTCATATGCATTATTTCAGCCGCTGCCTTGGACTCTTCTCTTCTTACGTACTCAGCTGGTGACCATGTTCTTCCAAATGATGATGACATCTGAGCGGTAACTACTAGTGATGGGCAGTTCACGAGAAAATAAATGAATTCAAACAAATATTTCAAATGAACAAACTGAAAAGAGCCTTTGACTCTTTCCTCAAACACTGACACTTGCATCTCCAGCGTCGGTTTTTCCCCAGTCTAATTATTGTGGGTACATATTTGGAAGCCAATTGCTTACTAAAAAGGTAATCGCATAGCTGCAAGTGAACAACAGCCAGTATATTTCAATTTAGCCAAGTCCTATGTACAAATGTTTCTAAGCAAGTGAATGAAAAATGCTTAAAAACCAGAGGAACCAGTGAATGCAAGAGCTATCCCTGAGTGCATGAGCTGATAATATACTTTTTAATATGATTTTTTCAAAGTAAAAACTTCACTTTTGTGGGTGTAAGTAAATCCCAGAATCTGCTGTCAACAACATTTTTGAAAACATATTTTCAACAAGAATAATTTACCTCATTAAAAAGGGAATACCAAATTCCTCACACCATAACCAGGGCTTATGATAATATTTTCTAGTACATAAATTAGTTCAGAACAAAATGTTCTACGGAATGTGTGGACAACTACTAAAGATCCTGAGTGTTTTTCTATAGCTTACACACAGAGGGTGGATGAAAGGAAATGTAATTGCTGTGGGATCTGCCATAGGAACATAAGAACATGGGGAAAGGGGAGGTCATTCCACTCAGGGAAGATTTTTGTGTAAGGACGGAATCTTCATTTCATCTATTGTTTTCATATAATACACTGCTGTGATCCCATTGTTTGGGCAAAAAAGGTTTGTTCTTGATATTTTCAGTTTTTTTCCCACATAATTTCAATTGTGAGTTACAGTATTTATTACAATACAATGTAATAAGCAAAACACTACAGTAAAGCAAAATGATGCTTGAAACAAGAATTGTGTTTAGGACGACATACAGTCTACACAAGATCCAATTTTTCTTAGCTTGTCTCAAGGGGAATAAAACAAAGTGTGAAAAAGTAGATGTATATGTGGGCTGTAAGCAATAGATTATAGAAGTCTAAGCTTATTTGAAGAACAGAAAATGTGGAAAACACTTTGTAGGTGACAGTCAGAAATTAAATCATGCCTAAATGTTAAAAAACAATGTGTTATATGCAGATATCAAGGAAAATCTGTTTTTAGTTGAGTTATTTTCCACATAATGCTCAAAAGAAAATTATCAGTGGGCTGGGAAATGAACAAGCAAACACAAAGCATACAATACTGAAACATAAAGGCAGCTCTTCAAATATGTTTAATGAAGAGTACATAAGTTGATTAACCTGTAAAACTTTTTTTTACAGGTAAGACCTTACATTGTTCAGTTTTTAGGGTACCATGTATGTTCAGAGAGAGGTATTTGGGGGTGAGAGAGAGAAAAAGTTGAAGAAGCAGGGGAAATGAAACCTCTGCTGAATTGTTAAGAGTTTGGGTTTCAAAAATGATTAAACTTGACAAACTAGACCAGTGGAGCAAAGGCATTTCAGATTATTTTTTTTTAATATGGAATTTTGGATACTGACAAGACCTCATCAAAAAGGTCTTCTTGACCTCTTGCTTCAGCAGGGCCGCAAAAACACAGCCTTATCAACAGAGAGAGAGGCTGAAAGGAAGAGAGGGATCCAATGACATCTGTTACTAGAGGATTACGCCCTGAATCTGCGAAATTGAAACACCGCTTCACCCCTCTTTTTAACCACTGAGGTATCTGTCTGTGCAGGGAAGATATCGCGCTTAATATTACTGCTGCCTTGGCCCTCACCATCAGAGCCTCAGGGAGCTTTAACCTGGCTGTGAATGTGGGAAAATGAAAAGCCAGAAGAGCACTTTATGCCATCAATTGGAAGCTATGAAGATGAAAATACCTGTCAAACCCAGGCTGGGGATAATTGATAGTGTTATCTAGTCCATTGTACGGAGGTAAGGTCATAAAGTCGTAAAAGTCGCCGAGCCTCTGGCGGTTGCATAAAGCCAGGCAGGCTACAGGGAAACCCTTCATGCTGAAAAAGAGCTGATTGCATTCTGTGACCTTGTTGTGACTACCATTAATGAGGGAATGATAGCGCATGAATGAGCATTGCGACGCTTTCTTTTATTTTGGGGAGAGTTTACTAAAGCTCATAAAGCTTTAATTAAGGTGCATATGGCGACATGTTGAAAATATTCTGCTGTGGTCCTATACTGGAAAGAAGGAAACGATAAGTTTCTTGAAGTCAACAATAGTATGAATGACAGGACTTGCTGAAAGCTGAGGGTCAGGTAGAGGACTCTGGTGGAGAGCTCATACATTGCAGATTCAATCATCTATACACTGATAAAGTAAGCGATTGAGGAGAGGGTGGGAAGGGGAGGGAGGAGGAATGCAGATTAGAACACACCTTTTGGCGACAGGTTTGTGGGCGTTATTTATACCGTTGTAGATTAAAGACCAGGTGGAGTTAAAGTACAGCTCTCTCTCGCGGAACTCAATTACAACTAACTCCATTTCTCTCATTTACCTAGACATGGATTATGTTCAGTCCTTGGAGTTATGAGCAGAGTACAGAGAACTGTGTATCCATTATGCTGAACATCCACAAGAATTAACTGGCTGAAGGAAAATTGTGATCAAGAACCCTCTTTGCTTTCTCCTGCGACAATTTACCTTGTGCTGTAAAAATAGAAATACATTCTTTAGTGTCAGTCGGCGCTGTTTATATCACATATAGAACTTTGATACTGAAGCTATAGTGTTTACAATTCTCAGAAATTTCTCAAATTCCATGCACCGTGTTACAGCTGATTGTATAAAGATATAGTAAATCTACTTTTATCTACAATTCTTGGAAATGTAGGTATTTCAAAGTATGCATTCCTAAATTCTTATGTATGGCATGTGTAACACCTTTATTACCACAGTTTATTATTGTAATAGACCCTTTATATGAATTGAAGCACGGTCATTGTATCACATTTATTACTTATGAATTGTTTGTTAAAATGTTATCATGCTAATGAATGTTATATGCCATCTGTCAGGCTATGGGAACACACCATGAACAGTGTGACCAAAATCTACATACATTTCTTGTTATATTATCTTAACAAGAAAAAATAAAAGTCCACAAATAGCATAAAATATTAATCCTTACATGTATTTTGTTCACATACACTTTAGCCGAAAGCAGTGCTCTATATATTTATTGTATTAAATTGTCTTTTCTTTGTCACATTTTATTTTGTTTAGTTTACGTCTATGTTTTATGTTTACTTTTCCCCTAGTACCTATTATGTCAAGTATAGTCCAGCTCAGGGCAAATTAGGTTTTTAAACTCAATGTTTTACTGATATGTTTTGTATTTAATTTGCATGGGAAACAATGTGTACTCTCTTACTGTAATTCCTGGCTCAATTTATTTAAACTTTAAAAAACCTTGTGTATCATGAACTGTGTGTACAACATGTCAGAATATTTGAACATAAAAGTAAAGAAAATAAAATGTCAAAACACTTGGAATATCCTCCTCCTGCCATGACCAAAAGCTTAGAATTCTCTTTCCAACCCCCATGCAGTGTGTCAGTTTAAGACTCAGAGGTATATAAATACAGGACCATAACATTTGTCCTTGCAGATATGTTGATTCCTGCAGGCTCCTGAATAAAACATGTCCACTTAACAACCCTTTTATCCAATTTTGGTTTATACATCTTACATAAATTTACTGATAAACCATCCAAGTTAGACTGCTTATTTCTGGACTTCTTGTTTTAATATTATATTATATTCTGTGTGCGTGTGTGTGTGTGAGTGAGAGAGTGAGAGAGATAGAGAGAGAAGTAAGAGAGTGTGTGAGAAAAAGATAATCTCTATTCCATCCTACAATATAATTATTTTACATTATTCTTGCTCACAAAGAGATCATGGTTTTATTAATTAATTATGCTGGTAAAACTCACAGCATATCCCTACATACAGATAAGTCTGGACATTGGAAGGTTTGCAGTTCTAATGTAGTGTATAATTATGTGCATCATGATGACTATGTTATTTTGTTCATATTTGACATATGATTTGACATGAACAAGAAAGCTTACATCATGTTCGTGTTCTATCAGGTTCATGGCTATGCCACAAATAAATTTTATTCAAAACACCATGACCCTCATTTATGAATGGTACATACATTCAAATATGGTCATAAAATGAACATGCACACATTTTGAGTCATACAGTCATCTCACATCTTTGCAATCAGACACACCCCCCATAATTTTTTTCATTAAAATGGATCGATGGAATTAATTGATAATGTATCCAAATTCTGAATTAAAACCAGCACAGAACACTGACAAAAAGAAACTGTGATAAAGAAGTGTTGTGTATGTTGTTAATCGCTTACTTGTAACACATTCCTGGGTGTGGTTGTTGTGCCTGTTCACGTACGCACAATTGTAGGATTAGTTGTGATTTATAATATAAAACATGCGTATGTGTGGCATACACAAGTTTTATAAATCAGAAAAAAAATTGCGTATGCAGATTTGTAGGTTTGGCGTAGCTATTTAGTTACTCAAGTACTCAAAGTTTTATAAACCAAAATCAACCAAAACCAAAATTATACTGGTATTATTCTTTAAAACTTGCTAGCTAGCTAGCAAGCAAACATTGGGTGCAGTGTTTGCAAAGCACAGAGCACAAACCGCCCATACTTTCAACCCCACCCATATGTGACAAACGTGAACCCCGATGAAAAACATGTTTGTGTTTTCAAGCTGTATAATGTAATTGAATGTAATGATAAAAAAAAATCAGTTTACTTCTTGTTGCCTTTTAGAAATTGCAAGATTTTTAAATGATATTGATGAAATTTGTATGTATAACAGCCTGACGGTTAATCCTGTTAAATGAAAGTAAAGACTTTTTGGTTTAACGGGTTTTGCTGTGTCATTTTCACAGCATTTATGTGGAAGAAAAGGGTTTGGGTTGGGTGGGGGACTTGCAAATAAATAAGAGGCCTTGAAATGTTGCTGGCATTTCAGTTAAAACGGGAGAGCCTCAGGCAAGGATTCTTCTGTCTAAGTGGGACCTTTTTCTGCACTCCCAGTTCCATCTTCTGATGAGTCCCTGCACCTTCTTCCACTGTCTCCAACTCTCTCACTCTAGGGGGCAGCGCTGTTGGGTACTAGATTTGCTCCTTTGATCACTAATGAAAGGATTATGGGGGAGGGTGTTGAGAAGCAGTACAAACAAAAAAAGTTAGTTTCTAAAGCTTTTGAGACATTTAAAGGTGTCAACACCTTAGTGAATGTGCATTGTTAAACCTGTCAAACTTTTAAGACACGTGTGTATTCCTTCCCAGTGATTTCATGCAATTCAGTACAATCCACCTCTATTCCTTGTTTGGCATTCATATTCATGGCTTTGTTTCAATTCAACATTTGTCCTTAACATTGAGTGTTTGTGGAAAAAAAAACAATCTGTGCTAAATTTAAGAACAAATGGTTAATGGGATTATGACTTCTAAGCACTAACAGCCTCCTTCCCTCTTTCCTCTGCCCCAATTTGAGTTTCCAGTTGTGTTTTTGTGTCAAAAGTGCTCCTGATTCTGTACCCACATGAACAGCACTGCAACCGAAGCAAGTGGAGAACTAGTTTTTGGGGGAGGGGATGCTGCTGTGGTAGCCCAAAGAACCTTCGCACACTGAAACACACACTGTTCCATGATGAAAAACTATGTGCCATCGCTGTGGCTACCAACAATAATTGCGCTGTTTGAGGACAGGGCTACGTAAGTCCCTGTGCTTCTTGGCGTAGGTCTTGTTTTCTGACAGTGGGAGCCATTCCCAAAATCACTAATACTATGCCAAGAGATATGAAAAATTGAAGTTGGCACCACATCTGCTTCTGCACAGCAAAGACTGTTACCCACACCAATTTTCTGTTTTATTCGAATAAATAAATAATTTCAGGTATAGAATTTATTATTTGTATTTAAAAGTTGGAACCAAGGGGTTAAAACAGTGGTACAGAAGGAACACTCACAGTCAATCTGGAAAATATTCCATTAGCTAAAATTTCTATTAGCCATGGCTATCATCTGGTCCAATGATAGCTTTAGTCCACACGCTTTCACACCATTTCTTGTATCAAAAGATACAAGTTTTCAAACTCAGTTTGTGAAATAAATGACTTTCTAGACTCCATATCAATACTGAAGGACTTCACTTGTGTTCCACCTCTGTGGGTCTGCCATGAGAAGAATAGTGTTTCAATGAGGAAAAAACATCAATAATAATTCTATCTGTAGTGCTTGCCGTGTGAATATGAAAAGACCTGCATGTTGCCACGGACACATGAAAAGACAGGCAGCACACTGCTAAACAAGAACAATAGAAGAAGTATCACGCTGAAAATATTAATTCTTTTGTGCAGCACAGATTCAGCTCCTGTTACTGCAGAGCTCCTGCAGAGACAGGAAATGTTGCATAGAGTGGCTGAGCCCTGATTGAAATGGCAGGTGGTGACAAGCCTGAACTGGCATTGTTTAAATCATGGGGACCTTTTAAACATGGATGTGCAGTGTGGTTCTCCATTAACATACAACTACAGCTGCAGTATTATTTTAGTTTTATAGTAGTACAGCTGTAGTATTATTTTAGTACAGAAAGCCAATGAAAGTTTAGTTTTGTGCTATGCTTTCATGAGTATCGTTCATTCACACAGTGTATCACATATATGGGATATGAGAAATGTCAAATGCAATACATACCAAACACAAATACATCAAAAATGCAGAAATAAATGGAGTAACTTGAAGAGACATACAAAGACATTAAGAAAAATTCCAATGCATAATGAAAAATACAAACATATTAAAACAAATTGCAAGTGGGTTAACATAAATTAGGTAAAATACAAACAAAATGTAAAGTAAAACCACTGTCATAATTTCAATTTGATATTTTTATTGTGTCCATATTTTTTCATATTCTTATCAGTTTGCATGTGAAGCATGTGATTAATAATAACCAACTACTTAGAATAATGTATTTATTTTTATTTTTAAGATTTATTTTTATCAACTAGTCTACCGGCTAGCTATACCATAACAACCACGTTATACTGCATAGCAAGTACTTAGCAACACCCTAGCAACACAAAATATACCATTGCTACCAGTTAGCTACACCCTAGCAACCAAGTAGTGTACCATAACAACCAGCTGCCTACACTTTAATAACCATTTTGTATACCATATCAACCAGCTAGCTATACCTTAGCAACCAACTAGTGCATGATAGCACCTACCTACCTACACCCCTGGCAAACAATACATGGTTGCTATGGTGTATGTATTGGTTGCTATGTTGTTGCTACATCTTACGAATCATCTAGTACACCTTAGCAACACCATAGCAACATCACATATACCATAGCAACCAAGTAGCTATGCCCCTGCGACCACCTGGTGTACCATTTTGACCAGCAAGCTACACCTTAAAAACAACTAGTATACCATAGAAACCAGCAAGCTACACCTTTGCAACCAACTCATGTACCATATCAACCAATTAGCTACATCCGAGAAACCAACACAAACACCATGGGAACCAGCTGGCTACACCTTAGCAACCAACTGGTATACTCTAACAACCACACAGCAACACTCTAGGAACCATCACATACAGCAGCTCTTGTATTACTACTACTGTTATAATGCCCTGTGGATATACATAAATAATGATGATGATGATGATACATCAATAGTGATGTAATAATAAACATATATCCATAATTAAAAAATACCAGTACTATTACCAACAACAACAACAACAACAATAATAATAATAATAATAATAATAACCCTTACCATACTTATGCTTATGCCTTGGTCACTTTTACCATGTAATGAATGGGCATCATAGTCTCCATATCAGTCAAATATCACCATATTTGGCTTTCCATAGGGAAGACCTGTTTTGCACCTTATCATACAGCTCCACGTGTGGCCATGTATAACTACACGTCTCATTGCACAGAGAATAGCGCTATCACATGCAAACTCTGAGTTTCTTCTGAAACTGCAAATGTAGCTTTAAATTTGTGTTTGGCACATCTGGGCTGCTACATTAAAAAGCATTTTCAGTTTTTCGGAGGATTGAAGTTTTCCACACCACTGGATAGATTGCGTGATGAGAAGAAAGAAGAAAATAACAAATGCTGTTGAAAAGAATGTCTTTTGGATGTAAAGACATTTAATGTGCCATTACTACTGATATGAGTGGTTCTGGGAACACAACCTTGCTCCAATCAAAATGAGGAATTATTCCCCTGAGACTGATAGACACACAAGTTGGAAATAGTTTTGTAGATTAGCAAAATCACATCTCTAATGGTCAGATCAAAGTTTATCAAGCAGTCAAATCCACACTTAGCAATGTTGGTTAGCTTTACCATCACACATCACTAACATCAAAAGTTTATAGGTGTACTAAATTAGATGGGGTTTACTCATTTGAGGAGATGGGTTCTCATTCCATAAGGGTAAAAACACCAACCCCCATCCCTGTTTGCTGAAAGCAGATGGTGAGATAGTGTGATAGTTCTCTTCTTTGAAAGGATAAAAGTGAAAATAAAAATGTTCAAACTTGGTTCAGCAAAGAATGAAACAAATGTAGACTGCAAACTCCCCAAAAATCACTGACATCCTTTCACCGCTCAAGGATCCTCTCATGGTCTGAAAAGCCTGGAAGTGAATGTGCATGAGCTATAACGTTTCATGATTGTTTATCCTCTGCAACGCTCGTGAAATGATGCAGTTTGTTTGCCTTTTAGGCCTATCTGCCAAATGCGCCATTACAGATGCTGAAGCTCAGAGTGTTTCAGTACGGTGTGCGAGTGACTGACAGCAGACTCAGTGTAATCATGACAGTTAGATCTGCTTGTGTTGCTTCCCTTACCCCCTCCCCCACCCTAATTTAGCACCATGATGAACACCTGACCACTTTGTTGACACTTATTACTATGTAAGAGAGCAATTAAGCCTGATTGTAGTGCTTAAATTGTACAGTCTTTGCAAACATCCTGGTTTTTTTTTTGTGGGAATTATTTTCTCTTTCTACAGACTAATTTTCCGTCAGCTGCACACAGAGTGATTCTATTCAAGCTGCACGCCTCATGCACTGCTCTTTTTTCACCGTGTTCAAGGTTGTCATGAATGTAACTCTCAGCTTGTTTGGTATTTCAGAAGGTTTAGAATGTAATCTGTATGAAATATTAACTTTGCATCTTCAACACCCCCTCTACTCCTTTCTCTGTCCACTGTGTCAAATGCAAAATTATACCTGGCACAATTTGCTTTATGCTACTGGTGTATACATTATTAATTCATAAATTATGTTGTACATTATGAAAAAAAATGTTCATAGTTAGTCAGCACTTATAAACATTAGGACATGAGTTGCTTTTTATGAAGGTAAGGTGGACACAATGTGCAAATTCAATATGTCATTAGTCATTCCTTTCATGTACAGAATTTACAGTTGTAAAATGGATCATTTTCAATGTAACCAAGCTTCCTAACCCTGGTATGACTCACTTCAGATTTTTTTTTTTGTCTGTATGAGAATCAGCTGAGAATCTCTGATTGTAACATTTCTTTAGTAGGAGAATTGTGCTAGATAAAATTTTATTTATTTCATACTTACCTAACATAGGGCTTTACAGAATACATGTTTAAGGGTTTTACATTTTACACATCTACATATAAGAATATTTCATATTCTTCATATTGCATGTCTAAAACAGTACATTACATTACTCATTCTGTTACATAGAGCCAATATATTGCAATAATTGGCAGTGATACATGTTGATTAATATAATAAGTACATTAACATTGGAATGGCATATGCTTCATGAAGCCTTTTAGATAATGTACATGCATTACATGTAGTGTCTGCCTGTTTAGGATTTACTATTTCTGTATTTTTACAAGGCTCTACGTGTGACAGAAAAGAAAAGCAAGCCCTCTGATTCATTGTAGTAACATAGGCATGTGACAGAAAACTCTCACAACCTGGAACCTGACACTTTATCATGGGCTGTATAGACTAATCAGAAACTCAACTTGTGCATTCCTTTTGTCTTTTCTACTTCATAAATTATAGTAAAGGAAATCCATTTTCCACAATATTGTCCTTGCTCATGCCTCGATGACCTTTTATGCTTCAATGATAGAGGGACTGAGTTTTCAGCATTAACAATATGGGTATCTGTTGAGTCTGAAGAATCTGTGGCTCCTTCACCACAAATGACCCTCATATTCCTCTTAGAAATTCTTACTTTATATTATCAGATACTGATACTACCATTTTGTGCACCTCTGTGTCATGGATCGGGTCCAGCACAAGCCAGTGGAGTTCATGTTTTTTGGTTCATGGTGGGAATTTACAGACCCATGACAACTCACACTTTTTTATTTTGAAGACAACTTCGCATTGACAAGCCTTTTAACCCTGAAGCCATTCCTGTCACAAGTTCCCCCAAGCCCCTGCATTTTGGAGAAGCTAAGCAAAGGTGGGGGGTTCGCATGTTGTTACAGTGCAAAGAAACCCACTCAATTGCACTTATACAATGTTTCTGCCCTCCTGGTCATACCATATCCCTATTTAAATCCAGGGTCTCCTGTCTAACAGACTTCTACAGCTGTGGGATTTGTATATGCCTGCCAATTTGCCAGATGCTCAAGAAATAACAGTGATTCACCCTGTAGGGATGCATAATGTGGCTTTAAGCAGACATCACAATATTTTAGATCTAACATGCAATTATTTTTATTATAATGAACTTATACTTAACTGCTTTTGTTTAAAACATATCTGCTAGGGACAGATGACGTAAATTGCTTTACAAATGAAATTCAATTAATTTTCAATGGATTCTCAGAAAAATGGGAATAATGTTCTTTAACGGTTTTGTATAAATTCATTATTTAAAAATGAAAAGCAGTGTTGTAAATTGTCATTCAGACTAAGCACCAACGGCAAGTGAAATGTGCATTTTTACGTCTAGTATAGTATTTATTATTTATACATTGGTTTTGTATGTAAATGCAGCATGACTATGACTATAATCTACAGTCTGAATTTATTATAATGCTGAGGAAAACATACTTGCCATACATGCTCAGGACTGGGAATTATGGCCTTTTAGGGTAGCTTGAGGTCTGAGACAATATAAACTTACATTTCCTGTCTAACCACACCAAAGCACACACAATCAAACTTCATAAGGCCACACCATGAAAGCCAAATCCTGCTGTTATACGTACCCATCTTGAACACATTTCATAACCTGAGAGCATTTTACCTGTGCTATAAATTATTGTTCCACATCACCTATATCCATTTGGGGACATACACTAATCCAGAGGTGGGCTTCTGGGTGGTTCACATGGTAAAGACACTTGTTCAGGAAGCACACTGTGACTGGGGATTCGAGTCTCAGCTTCATCAAAACTGGCTGTCCCTGAAGGGGAAAAAGGCAACACAATAATTGGCTAAGCCTCATTAAGGTTGGATGGGATGAGCTAGTTAAGTTAGTTAGTGTCATTGCTCTCTAGACATTGTTGACTCCTTGGCAGACTGAAAACGCAGCTTACGGCATCTTCCGCCTGAGTCAGCATGGGAATCACCACAGCAAACTGTTGAACTAAATAGTTTGTCTGAGTTTGGGTGGGGAACAATGACAGAAAAAATAGGCTTCCATTCAAACACTGACATCATTTACCAGGTTAAGAACAACATAGCTTGCATTATTTCAGACAGAAAACAGTAACAGGTAACATGTATGTACCATTATATGTTCTTTGATAATAGCATTTTGAGAAAGAAGGAGAAGAATACCAATTGTCTGCTTCATTTTAGTCAGTCCCTATGTGAATACGTAATAAGTTTGTAATTATGTTGATATTATGAGCTATACTGTTATGTTGTGTCTGCTCCTAATCCATGACAAATCACAAAGTTCAACCTTATTCTAAATATTCATGTAGAGAGAGCTGCGTTACTCTCATAAAATATAAAATTGTAATCCAGAATTCGCACATTAGGTCAGAGAGAAACTGCAGCCCCAATGCACAAAAGAAATGACTCTGCCACAAAGTAAAATACCACCTAGTGGTTTGTATGCAATACTTCAACTTTGAAATGGAAATAGGAAAAAACCTCCATAACCTTTAAAGCTTCATTATATATTTATCATTCATAATATCATATTGGCAAAATGAAATGGAATTTCACATCACTTACACTTCCTATCCTGCTACAAAAGTGTTCTTTCACACCATTGCTTTCAGTACAGTATCACATCACGCACCTTTTGATGGCATTTTCAAACATATTGTAATTTGATCCTTCTTCCCCTCCCCTCTCCTCAGTGATGTTTCTTTGGCACTTTTGTATTGTCCTTGCTTTTAATTAGCACTTAACAAATGGGTTTCTGACTTAAAGAGGCCCATTATCGTGACAAATGCCGAAATGGAATGGAAAGCTAAAGCTAATGGATCCATTTCTCAAACTTGATTTCTGCTCAAGAAATTGAAAAAAAAAAGAAGCGCTCTGGAAATATTTGATAAGGCTCCATAATAATAACAGTTTTTAGGAAATCTCATTAATTTGGATTCTCTGAGTAATCGCAACACATCCTGCGGGTTATTACTGATGTAAATGCCGGGAATTGTCAAACTGACAAACAGCAAGTGGCTGAATATGGATTTTTAGAGAAATAATCATCATCTGCAAGTTGCCAAAGGAAACTGTCAAGATGGCATCAGAGATAAAATGTTAACTTTTAACAAAAAAAATAAAAATAAAAACACCTGCCAATGAAGACAAACATTTCTATTTGAAAATTGCCAGCTTCATTTGTAAATTGCTCATGAATCTTATTTGAGCTTAGCCTAAAGGCATACAATATTGATCAAAAAACTTAATTCAAAGTTTGCTTTCTAAAACTGTCAGCCATGTTCTTCACAGCGCTGATCCGGGTGGATGCTCTGACACTTTAATCACGCTGTAATCACCCTTCATATCAAGCATGCACCTAGTGGCACTGTCACTGAAGCAGACAGTGGACCGTGTAGTTTCTGTAGCACAACACATTTATGAAAATCATTATGAACTCCTCATTACCTATGGCAGTAGCCCACTTTGTGTCACTTTGATCTGTTGATGGAATTTACATCCTGTAAGGCCGATGTCTTCAACCCTCATCTTCTGTTTGGGGACTGTTAGACCCCAGAGCCTCTTCAACAGCTCAAAAAAATACTTAACGTTGTTTTATCAGCTTCATATTTCATGACGTTTCCTCATTTCATGATAACTGCTTATGAAAATGATTTTGAGTCGATGGCATGTTTCAGACGTCCTCCGCAGAAAAACTCACATTGATTCTGTTTGGGGTCTCACAGACCCCAACTATAAAACATGGATTTACATGGATTTGAAATGCTTTGATTGATGTTGAAGGAATAGTTGACGCAATAGAACCCCTCCTAAATAATTATGATAAATGTGCAGTCACACACATATTCACAAATATTTGCAGAGCTAACCCCCAGTTAGCATAGTTAGTTATGCGTTATGCGTTATGCTAACTAACCTCTCCCCCGCCTCTCTCTCTATTTCATCACCTTTGTGAAATGTGCAGGCCCACTTTATGACAAAAGGGAAAGCTAAGACTTCAAAAATGTTCAGTCAGTTGGGTTTAAATGTGGTCAGAAGAAGTATAAGAGACCTGAGAAAAATAGAATTGGTTGATCTCTTGATAACTTTTAACTATTATATTTAAATGTGCAGCATTGGGGTTTGTGGGACCGCAAATAATGGGGAGATTAAGCAAATTTCAACAGAACACAAGGATTAAAAGGACGTTGCCTCTGTGGTAAAGTAGAACTAGTTGGATTAAGGTAGTGGAGCTAGTGGATTAAGTTTTTGAAATGCTGGAGGACTCGTGATGGGTGAAATGAGATATTATGAAAGCTGTGACTGGAGTGGACCTATGATTATCAATCAATCATTGGCTTGTTTCAAACTATTTTGTGTCCTTCATAACAAGACACTCTGATTGCTTTAAATCAGTGAGTTATTGGTAACATATGGCAGCTCCACCCACTTTTGGTGTCATGATTCTTCATTTTTTATTGGAGCATATGTCATGCATGGAAGGAGCATGCTAATTCCTCATAGTAGGGTCACCTTAGAGTGATTTTGCGAACATTGTGTACTTAGGAAGGGGATTTCAGAGCCATGGTGCTCTGAAGGAATGTCCTTTTGGGCATATAGATAGAGGTGTATTGTGTGGTGTGGAGCCCTTACACTTGCAGTGCAATGTGGAATGTAATGTAGTGCTTGGTGCAAGCTTACCTACTAAGGCTTCCTCAGTGTAGGGTCAGGGATTCAGCAAGGGGAAAGTTGAACCATGGAGCCAGGGGAAATTAAAAGTCATAATTTGGGCATGTACAAAGTGTTTGTTCTCCAAGGAACTGTTATATAATGACTTTGACTTTTACTTACCTTGTCTGAGTGCTGTCTGATGACTGGGTGGAAACCTGTAGGGGACAAAAACCTTAGTGAATGGGGCATGGAAGCTCACTGACTCTGACAGGTACATGAGGAAATTGCTGCTACCTTTAATTTTTTGGAACATAATTACTAGTGACTTATGGATTCTTTAGATAGATGTACATGGTTTGTGAGCACAGTGTAATCAGGTAGAGTGAGGAATGGTTACACATGAAATCATGGGGAGTTTGAATGAGTTAACTAAATAATCATTGCTATACCTAGCTAGTTAGGGATGATGTGTGGGCAGTGAATTATCTCTCAAACTTTCATGTCAACACTGATCTGCTAACTTGAGTAATGATCACCTATTCAAAATGACATCCAATGATTATGACGGACCTACATAGTCTCTATAGGTTTGAAAAATAGTGTTTATTTGTTAATTGTAATGCTGAATCACCTGTTAATAGCTTTGTACTCATCATTACATGGGTTACATAAGCATGAGGATAGAAGTATAATAGTACTTACATATGAGCCTTCCATCACATTAATGGTAGCCTGCATGACATCTGTCTGCCATAGCCCTGTTTTTCAGGGTTAATGTACAGTGCAGCTGGATACAATGATTGTTTCGGAGACACACAAGTGCTTTATTTCTCTTAAACCAACCTCTTTCACAACTCTGCTTCTGCAGCCTCACCATCCCTTGTCAGGAAACTAGCAGAATTGAGTTTGACATGTCTTAGTTTACTACTGTACTGGAGTACTCAAGAATAGCTCTGGACTGTGGTTCTGTAAGGGCAAACTGTTTGGACTTTCTCCGTTTTCTGCCAAGAGATTAACAGAAATAGTGACTTACTTTCGAACCCTTAACCATTCAGCGTCAATCCATTATCCTAATTAATTTGTGAAAGTTCCAGGTCTTCATGATTAGAACAAAATGTTAATTTATGGGAAGCTTACCATTGGTCAATTTCAGGTTAGTGCTATGTAATGGACCCTCCATTTCCTTAGAAAAAACAATATATGTTTTACAACAAAATGTTTTAAACTGTTACCAGTGCAGTTAGCATGCACCATTTATGTTTTCTGGTTTTTAACAACAAATATTTGCCACTGTAACTCTGTATGCCATCATGTATGGGAATAATGTTATTCCTACTGTGTGGCAGACTGGATGGGAACCCGGATTGTAGGTGACCCCAACGTAATGGCCACAGGAGGGTTCTCTATTAGGGCCCATAAAGCCCAGCTGACCACACCAATGGAGGGGGACAGATCTGGGCTTATGTGTTGTTATGTGGCCACTGGAAAAGACTCTTTATTGGGACCTATAAAAGCCAGCTGGACACACTGACAGAGAGGGATGACGCTGGGCTTTAGTTGACCCTGTATGAGGTCACACAAAAGAGGACTTTACAGTGGGGCCCATAAAGCTCAGCGAGCCACTTCAGCAGTGTAAAAGACAATAAACACTGGGAAAAAGTGGGTAGATGATATGGGCTGTAGCTTTGAGTGTAAAGGAATGAATATAGATACATCTGTCACTGATGGTTATTGAGATTTCTTACATCTTTACCCACATATGTGTGTCTGTATGTGTTGTGTATACATCTGTACATGAGTGCGTATGTATATAGCCCTGAAATAACCCTTACAGGGACTTTATCCTGGGTGATGTGGAAGAGCTGGTGCAGATATAATTATAATGGTACACCTGCCATAAAAGTTACTGGCTAACAACTGTCATTTTGTTGACTCTCCTACCCATTCAGGATGAAGGGTGAAAGAGTAATTGATTGGTTCTGGCAGAATCCTATTGGATGACTGAAGGGCATTCAGGAGTGGATAGGGTTTCTTGGGATGGTATTTAAGGGAAGCTCAGTGATACATTCAGGGAGCATTGCTTAACAAGCTCCTGGCAGCCGTAGTCAATTCCAGAATAATGGGGGGTGCATATTATGCTGTTTATCCATGTTTTTTGGTATTTCTGTGTGTGCAATATCTTGATACCACAATGGTTACTAATCTTGTTCTGCATCATAGACATCATCACATTTGATATTCACAATAATGTTTCCATCTCCAGTCTGTTGTATTCATGTCTCCTATTCACAGCTCCATGGCATTGATTCCTGTTTCATACAGGCGTGTGAACCGGTGGCATCCAGTGTGGATATGCTGAGGTGCAGAGTCTTTCCATTGGTTTGTCCCGGATACTGGGCCCCAAGTCCCACATCCCATCCCTCTCCGCTTGTAAAACTAGAGATCATTGGATGCAGCCAGACACCACAGCAGGCAGAGACCGCTGGGTATACGCCTGGACTGCAACAAGTCCCTCAGACTCTGCATGCAGCCAGACACCGCAGCAAAGACACTGGGTATAAGCCTGTGATGCATGCAGCCAGACACCGCAGCAGCTGGGTGTGGGCTGTTTCGAGTCAACGAACCTTCAAGATCTGCTGAGTTCATATCTTAGATTGGAACCTGTGCCAGTATCAGGTCACGAGACCTCTGAAATCCAAGCTGGAGCGGGAGTGGTGTGGGGACCTGAATCCTCGGGCGAACCTGCTTTTGATAAATGCTTATTTATGTGTATATAGAAGTCAGCGTTTCATTGGTTAAGTTCCCTTTAGGTTTGATACCCTGTGTTGCACTAGATGAAAAGCAAAGTCCAACGTGGTAGGAGTGGAAAACAATTACTAAGTGACAACATGCAGGGGACACATCACAACTAAAATAACTGTCACAAAAACACCTTTCTTTCCAAACTTTCTTTCCCTCAGAAATTAACTCCTTCCTTACAACCACACAGTTGCTTCAAACATGAAATAGACTGCATTGGGTATATATCTAGAGCAACAGCATGTTGAGGGACCAGGTCTCTAAGCTTCTAGCACAGATGAATTATAGCTGGCAACCAAACAGTCTAATTACAAACAAGATTAGGGCAAAGTATGCAATTTTCCACCACTGCTTAGTCATACATAATGTTCATTTAGTTCCAAACCGTTAAATATTATGCTTATTTATAATTATCTGCCCATTTTAAAGGCTGCTGTTTCGTTGGCTTATGACGGCCATGTGTTTGACCTACATTTTTGAAAGCGTTATGTAAATACCTGCATGCCTCAAAGATGGCTCTCTTTCCTGTCCTTTGAGATGTGGCACTGCTTCTTTTCACTCCTTTGTCCAACAGCTGATCTTGCAATGTACCAAAGGACAATTCGCATGCAACTTGTTCAAATACTGTAGGCACAAGACTGCTCAGAAGAGGTCAGTGATGCATGATGAGACATGGTCAACCCATTAACTATATCTCTACCTCCCTGGATGGCATTACAGCTGCTGGCAATAGTTGGCACTTGCACATTCTGGATTATATACTGGTCCATGGGCCCACTCACAAACTGGAAGAGTGTCACAGCAAGGTTAGCAACCCCAGGTTTTTTTATTTTCTCAAAAGCAGTAGGTCATTAATGGTGTGAGGGGTTTTACTTATGAGGACTATCCTGCTCTGAACGTGGAAGAAGCTAAGGCATGGTGACAGCCATAATTTAGTGATACACAAATGATGAACTGCAGGCATTATCATTTCCTTCTCCTGAATTGTAACTGTTGTTGGGGAAATGAAGTAATAATAATAATAATAATAATAATAATATTATTATTATTATTATTATTATTATTTATTCTCTCTAAATGTACTCTAAAAATGTGGCATATTTCCTTTTGTCTCTGTGTGCTGGAGCAGAACTATCCGCTCCTCCCTACCCCCCCTCTCCTCCCCTATCCCCCATCATCTTCAGGTCCTTCACATTTCTGTGCCTCTGATCTTTATTTCATTGAGAAATATAAGTCAACGTGCACTGCACCAGGTCGCTAACCACACTCCATACTCCTCCACCTTCCAGATGGTGTTCTAATGTTGCTCTAGATACCTAGGTGTTTTGTTCAATACTAGGAGAGGGGAATACCTGGTTGAAACTTTTCCCTGACTAATAACCTTTCTCAGAACCTTCATAAATAGACTGGACAAAAAGATAAAGCAAATATATATCCAACTGTAGTCTATTGTTATTGTTTATGCCATACAGTAAGGGCAGCTTTATGGTAATATTTCCTGTAATTTGTATACCACTACTTGTTAAAAATAAAATGGGTGCATGTACACCATGCTTGATTGGTTTTGTTAATGTTAGCTGTAATGAAATTTTTCAATGAGGGGAGAAAAAATACCAAAGTCCAGAGGGCAATCTGTATGTTTAATCATATTCATAAAAAATGTTGTTAGCTCCACATTGCTCAACATGTTCACAAGCAATGTAATGAAAAAATGAAAACCTTGGATCTGTAAAAACGGGGCTAGGCATATAGCAGGCAAAAAAGAGGAAAAAAAAATCAGTGGAACAGAAAATGTCACAAAGTAATGAAAGGGTCGCTTTAATTTCACTGGTCAAGAGAGTTTTCTCTGCCGTGTAGACGTGCCATTTGTGATGCGCACGGAAACTCAACAGAGACAGATCCCCCACTGTGGACTCTCTCTTTATTATTCATTACATGCTGATCCCCTCCTCCATATCACAATATTGGTTTAATGCTCCTCTCTCTAGCTCCCTGCTCTCCCTCAAAGCAGATGGTGACAAGTGCCTTTGAAACCAATGGATTTTTCATTTTAAATTACTTTTAGACCAGTAGCCATATCTTCACACAGGACAGTTTCATTCAATTGGGAGAAACACATAACTCATGGATGGGAATTGACTAATGTTTTTTTGCACATATTGTAAAGAATGAATTAATACCCCATCTCAGTATTCACGAGCTAATATAAGAAATTCCTCACAGATTCAACTTAAAACCAACAAATATCTCATTCCCTTAAGGCAGCAAGACAGCAAATCGAGATGTTTTTGTGTTTTCTTTAGATACTTTCCCTGGTGTGTGTTCTTCATACTCATTTGAAAGGCATTTAAACTGAATGAAAGGTCAAAAGCCCAGGTACACAAAAGTGTAACTCCTCTGAGATAGCCTGATCCACACAATCAATGGACTTCAAGACAAGAGTTACATTATATCAATATTACAACCTGAACTTGTTCCCATTTTTCTTGTCTTCTGGGAACTTCTGGCCAAGATAAACCAATAGCCTGACCAAACAAAAAATGAATCTTAATCAGCATGATAAAAGCATGTTGTATGAATCTTTTATGATGAACTGAGTGTATTGTTGGTAACAGTGTCATTGTAACCAACAGAAAATTTATGGAATTATAATGTACAATTATAGGTTTACCATGTCCTACATAGAACCAGACCATTCTTGCACGTGGGGCTGGGTGGAGGCAACACACTTTCACAGAGCTCTTTTTCTGTCTTCAAGAATGTCCTTCACTCTTTGTCCTCCCTACCGTTGAATGGCTTGTTCGTTGGACACAGTGTCCTCTACTCTGTGGTAATTTAAGAGTCACTGAGGGCTGGAACAGCGAGGGCAAGCTTGGCCTTTTGTACAAGGAAAACACAACTCTCTGACATTCATGATTGTATAATTACCCCCCATTTTTCTCTCCATGTCAGCACTCCCTGAAAAACTGCTTTCTCTAATAAATTAATGTGTGAACAATGTGTAAATTAAGATCTTTGATACATGGATGTGAACTCAGACCCAGTGCATCTACACTGTATCCTTCAAATGAAAGTGCATCATTCTCTGCAAAGATATTTCACCCACTGCTCAATTAAAGATCTGTGATTTGATATGATTACTGTATTTCTTTGAGCACTTTTTTCCCCAAATTTTTAAATGTAGAAAATAACATTTTTGTCGTTATTTAAAAAAAATTAAACATTCAACAGTGGCTCCTTGGCCACAATTTTGACTGTAACAGTAAAGGCAATCTAATATTGACATATTATCATTAAGAGAAAAATAAATAATGCATGCAATAAACCCAAATGTCAGTAATGCTCCATCGTAAGCATCCTCTGACCTGTTGATAATTCCTGAACAACTGCAGCTTGCTCTCGTTTATACAGGGCATGCACAACAGACTGACTGAAACGCACATGTGAAGGCACATCGTAGCAGAACTCAAGCACTTTGACCATATGCTTAAATCCTGCATTCTCTACAACTGAGTATGGTCGCATATCCACAGTGATAGACACAAGTTATTGCTTTGGCACAGTCTGAATCTGCAGTGAGAGGCTGATTGAACACTGTGGGGAGAAGGACTCGCCTTCCTGTCTGTTTTTGTCTCATTCTGCTTATCGAGACATTCGGGCGATGTCATCGTAAATGACATGTTTGACAGACATACCCGACTTCAGTTGAACGATTTTGACATACAGTTTGACTGTAATTGTTGTCCATTTTCGCTGTAACTAACCGGGAAACTGCTTGCTCCCATAAAGTGAATCTAAATGTCATGGGAGGATCCTCCAGCATCTGGTCTCTCATTTGTGTTTGCCACATGGATAGCAGCAACACTACATGAGCTTGGCTAACTGGGCTAAGCTGACTAGCATGCTACAGCTGAGACAAGCTACAGACAAGAACACTGACAAAACTTTCCGGGTAAAATTCACGCTGTAGAATTTCTGTTCTGCACGTATGAGTAGTAGACATAAATAGATTATATTGACAGTAATTGTTTGAGTCACAGGACATACTGAACCAACAAAGTCGCATACCGAACATCCTCTACTGAACGGTTTGGGACAAATGTACTGTTACACCCCAAATATTGTGTCCAAGCTTCTTGATCTGTAATGAAGAATTCAATCACTGTGAGGGAGGAGGGCCAGCTTCAAGATTCAAAGTTACCGATAAGATGCGTAGCTTAGTTATCATTGTGATGGTGTAATATGTATGCTCGCTACAGACCATGCCATTAGTGCAAAAAAATGCATGTAATAGGTTGCCCAAAGTAATCAAAGTGCAAAAGTGTAAGTTTGGTAATGAAGCAAATATTATTTTATTCTGTATTTTATTCCGCAATTATAATACAACTGACTAAACATTCCTTTTCCCATACATTGTGACATGGCCTGCTGCTGTGATCTCCACGCCTGACAGGCTGAAATGATGCTAAAGAAAAGTCAGTGCGTATTATACACAAGAGATATTTTTTCCAGGATTTCATTGTCCATAATTAGGGGTTTGCATTATATACAAGTGCATAAGTATTATATCATCATTTTCAGGAATAAAAAAAAATCATATTCTTAGATTTATTAAGATGTATGAGTCGTGGGAAGCCTCCCACGGGCTGTTTAAACTGAATGTGTTCGGAAATAAAGCTCACTGTATAAACAGAATGGGTAAAAAGTAAGCTTTGTAGGTTGCTCTTGATAAGATGTCTGGTAAATGCTAAACTGCAGTGTCATGTGTCATACTGTGGAGACAAAAGTGAAATACAAATGTGCTAAAATGGATCAAAAGAAACATTGCCATTTCTAATGTTTGCATATATTTTATTATTTATTTCATTATCAATGAATGAAATGAAAATAAGTCAATCAAAATAAAATCTGGAATAATACGCCTTTGAGCCCACTGTAGTTTGCAAACATACATAATTCCTCCACCACCACAATGAGCACTGAGAGCAAATGGTGGGGGATTTTGAAGAATCTGGTATTAAATGTGTTAAAGTTCAACTTCGTGTTTGAATAGGTGTTGAAGTATAAACCTAACAAAAACACAAATCAAATAATTATTTTTTCTGGAACGACGAAGACTGGCAATTCAATGTGTGATACTGTTTTGTATGGCCCATATCAGAAAAATGCAGTAGAGGAGAATTCCAATACCATAATTACATTTAAATGTTGCCAAAAGATCAAAATATCTTGTTTGCATGTTTAAAAATAGCAACACAGCTATTAAGTTCTAAAAACCATAAGATGTAGTGCAGTTTATTTTCGCAGCAATAGAGTAGCAATGTCCCAAGTGCAAAAAATACAGACAGGTGTCCGATAAACTTGTTCATGGAATGGACCCTAATGCACAATAATGTCCTGTTGCAGTGATGAACTGTTGTGTAGGATGATTGGTAAGAAAGACCTCCTGTCCCGGTTCTTGCGACAGCAGAGCTGAAGGAGTCTGTTGCTGAAGGTGTTCCGCTGTTTGACCACTAGGTCATGGAGGGGATGTGATACATTTTCCATGACTGATAGAGGTACTGTAAGGGAGCATCCCAGGACAGAGATGGCCTTCTTTATCAGTTTGATGAGCTTCTTTCCATCTCTGGTTCTAATACCGAACCCCCAGCATATTGCCACAAAGAATACAGCACTTGAAACAACAGCCTGGTAAAATTCCTTCAACATCTTACAGCACACATTGCAGGACCTGAGCTTCCTCAGAAAATAGAGTCATCCCCTTTCTGTACATGGCCTCTGTATTGACTCTCCAGTCCAGTCTGTTGGTGAGGTGGATGCCAAGATATTTGTAGATATCAACCAGCTCAACATCCTGCCCAATGATGTGTAATGGTCTGGTCGTGGTCCTCTTCCTTCTGTAGTCAACAACCACTTCCTTGGTCTTTGCCACATTTTGAAGCAGACGGTTCTTTCCACACCACACAACGAATTTGTCGACTACGGCCCTATATTCCTTTTCCTGTCTATCCCTGATGCACCCCCCTACCCTGGAGTCATCTGAGAATTTCTAAAAATGACAGAGATCAGTCCTGTACTGAAGTCGGTCGTATACAGGGTGAGGAGAAAGGGGGACAGCACAGATCCCTGTGGTGCTCCAGTGCTGCTCAGCAGCCAATCAGACAGGCAGCTCCTCTGCCGCACGAACTGAGGTCCATCTGACAGATGTCTGTGGACCAGGGGACCATGGGAGCTCCAACCTGCATTTCACCCATCTTCTCTCTTAGCAGGAGAGGCTGTATGGTTTTGAATGTGTTTGAAGAATCAAAGAAAGTAATTCTTACTGTGCTTTTGGTGCAGTCCAAACGAGATTAGGCCATCTGCAGTAAATAAATTAGTGCATTGTCCATACCTACTTGTGGCTGCTAAGCAAACTGCGGGGGTCCAGAAATGAGCAAACATAATAATCATGGGAACCCTATTCTTTGGAACAGGGACCAGAATAGATGTTTTCCACAACACTGGCACCCTCTCCAGATGAAGGTTCAGGTTGAAGAGATTCTGAAAAATCCCACACAGTTGGTTTTCACAGACCTTCAGGACTCTGGGGAAGATTCCATCAGGGCCTGCAGCCTTGCTCTGTTTTAATTTCACCAGCTGTCTCTTCAATTGACCAGTTGTAACTGTTAGGTGGGGTTTTGAGGTGGGGAGGCATGGTAACGAAGTTGGCGAAATGGGGGAGGGGTATGTGGTTGTGGGCGGAGTGAGGGAGTATTGATGGAGGAGGGGAGATGAGGGAGGATGTGTGGTGAGGGTGTCGTGCTGAACCTGTTAAAGAAACACATTCAGCTCGTTGGCTCTATCCAAGCTGCCATCAACTGGCAGTTGCTTCTCTTTGAAGCCTGTGATCTGCTTCATGCCAGCCCACACTTCCTTTGCATTGTTCTGTTGAAACCTGCTCTCCAGCTTCCTTCTGTAGGCTGCCTTGTTCTCCCTCAGCCTCACCTTCAACTCCTTCTGCACCCTCCTCACCCATTCTGTGTCCTTACTCCTGAAGGCCTGCTTCTTCTCATACAGCAATTCCTTCAGATCTTTGATGATCCAGGGCTTATTGTTAGTAAAAAATTGAACCATCCTAACAAGAACTATAGTGTCTGTGCAGAAGTTAATATAGTCCGTAATGCAGGCTGCCATGCTATTTATGTCTTCCCTCGCTGGCTCACATAACACCTCCCAATCTGTGGTCTCAAAGCAAACCTGCAGAGTTTCCTCTGTGTCACATGAGCACCTCCTTTATCATATGCTGCCTTTGGACAACTTGCAGGTATGTGGGTGTCAGAAGAACCAGGTTATGGTCAGACCTTCCGAGCGGAGGCAGAGCACATGATCTGCATACAACCTTTACGTTTGCATACAAGAGGTCCAGTATATTGTTTTCCCTAGTTGCACAGTCAACAAACGGGTGAAACCTTGGCAACATGGTGGAGAGTGATACATGGTTGAGATTGGCAGAAATTACAAGAAAAGAGTCAGGAGTTTTGCGATAGCTGTGTATATCATGTCACACACGCGGCTTCTGAGCCAACTGCCGGTGGAATGTAAACAATGACCACAATAGCAACAGAAAAATCCTTTGAAGGTAATATGGGCGATGACCAATGGCTAACAGTTCAACATTCGGGGGAACAGTGATGCTCCCTCACCATAACATGTCCCGGGTTACACCATCTGTTGTTTACTAACAGTGTAATTCCTCCACCTCTCCTCTTGATGGTCAGCTTCACATCTCTGTCCACTCTTACTGTCTGAAAGCTGGAGGTGGAAGCATTTGAGTCTGGAATGTCCTCGTGCAGCAAAGTCTCAGTAAAACAAAGCACACTGTGTCAGTACTGCTACCTGATCATGTGTTGTGTTTCAGTTTTGTTCAGTTGTTTTTGTGTATTTTGGTTTTTCAGTTCCCTGTCCATGCGTTTTTGTATTCATTCCCCTTTGTGTCTGCCCCGCCTTCCATATTACCTGCCTAGTTGATTGCTCATTTGTTTCACCTGCCCTGTTCACCTGTGTCACGTATGCTCGTTAGTCTGTGTATTTAAACCCTGCTTTGTCTTTGTTTTGTGCAAGTTCATCTCTATTGATTCACCTCTCAGTTATGCTACAAGCCTTTTGTTCCTGTCCTGCTTACCTGATCTGATCTTTGCCTGTTTTCCCATTTTCTGTTTTTGGATTTTGTCTTTGTTCTGTTGCCGTGTCTGCCTGGTTTGAACTTTGCCTTTTTTCAACTTCGTTTGTGGATTCTGTTTTTGCGCTAATTGCTGTGTTTTGCTGGTTTTGACCCTGTGCCTGTTTTTGACTCTGTTTTTGGACCTGCCCTTTATTTACAATGAACTTTGGCTTATTTTACTCCTGTCTGTGTTTGAGTTCATACTGAAGCCTGACACACTGCGTTCCTGATACTCCTTCTGGGATCCAATCAGCATGCTGAGCTCATCCATCTTATTAGCAAGGGACCTGACGTTCCACATAATGATCTCAGGAATGAAAGGCTTAAACCATCTCATCATTTCTTTCTTTCCTTTCTTTTTGAGTTCTCTTCTGCATCCTCTGTATGGTTTCTGTATTTTTCTGGGAATGACAGTCCATGTGCTGCCTTGCAGAGCGCAAACTATTGGTCACAGCTGTACATGAAGCAGCAAACTAATAAAAACAAATAAAAACTAGTAAAAAATGAACAAAGCTACTAAAACTAAGAACAAAACGAACTAAAAACAAAACAAAGTAATATAAGTAGGGAAAAGTGTCTTCAAAGATGGGAGCTGCTGTAACCCGGCTGCCACTAGCACAGTGCCATTTTCTGTGTTGTTCTACCTAAACATGCTAAAGTCAGTTTGAAGGTGCTGCTAATGACATTCAGACTGTTAAAGCCTGAAACATGCTGTTCAACCTGAAACACACTTCACAACATCTCGCATAAGAGAAGCACTTAATGATCCAGGGCCATATCGTATCATTTTTCAAAGACAAAGTATAAAGTGGTAACAAATCAGCTCCCTTAACAAGTTTGGTAATTTGTAGCAAAAAGGTTCCAGGGTCATGTAATCTGGCTACATTTAAACAAAGGGTCAGGTAAAATGTAGATCTGATTAAACACAGTTTTACAAGGCACCCATTAATGATAAGAACTGTTCTTTCATGCCTGCAGTTTAGCTACAAAGGGGCCAGTTACAGAGGAAACTTAAATGAGATGAAAACAAAGTCTTAAAAGAATTACAAAAGACAAGGGATGAGAAACACAATTTCTTAAAAGGGGATTAAAGCATTTAAATTTGAATTTGAAGTTAAAGATTCACCTTCACACAGTGTATTCTGCATTTGTCGTTTTCCTTTTCCTGCCTTTCTTCTTGTCCCTTGATTAATAATGTAAGGGGCAGATCCCATGTCAATGACTGGATTAAGCTTTGACTCTATGCCAGTTGTGGAGGCACTTTTGCCAACTTCAGAGTGTAGGACATTAACCCTGCCTTTGTGTTTTTCCATTTTGTCAGCTTGTCAACATTACATTCCTTTGATGGTTGAATAATGTGAATGTTGAATAATGACGGTAAGGGCTGAAGAGTTTAAAATAAAAACACTTAATGCCAAGCCCTATGGTCAAAAGTTGCAAAGTTATTAGGAGTGTGTCAATTTGTTATGAATTGTTCACTTGACAATAAAGTTGGTGTCTAAGTTGTATATTCTCATTATTTCTCTGACATTTGATTTATCGTGTTGGTCTGCGCTATGAAGAGTCAAACTCAATGACGCCTGTGGGTCGCTTGTGCCACAAAAGTGCCTGTTCATGACTATGCTGTGATTCCAACTCACTGTCCAAGTCCTTGCCAAGCCATAACCTGCTATGGCAAAGTAACAGTTAGCCCAGCCTTGCTGGGAAAAGATGGGGGGTAAGACCACCAGGGTTCATTATTCTCATCACTCTCCAGTGGCCACCCCTGACCAGCTAGGTGGCTACATATGTAGGAAACGAACATACACTGCTGTCTCTCAGACAGTACCGGAAGTATGTGACTGGTGACACACCCACGATGTGGAAAGAAGTGGCAGCCAATCGTCACATCAGAGGAGTCACATGACCACCTCTTACTCTTCCTGATAGTCACTGCAGTAGGGAGACCTTCATTTTTGGCAGGGGAAAAAGGGAGCGAGGAATGGAAAAAAGGCAATCTCAGACCATTAAGTACGTTAAGACTACATTGGCTATATTACTCTCAAGGATATATCAAGTCAGAGATATACCTCTTATGAAATGGGGACATGAATTCCTTCTTTATCATATCATTATTAGTACCAATATCATTTACAACAATCTAATCACTAAGACTTGTTAGTAAATATTATGCAAGTTGTATGTTTGTATTTACTGTGAACCACACTCATTTAATTAAAAAATAACTCAATCTACTTATAAAATTGTGTTATTATCTGGTTACAACTAGTAACATTAGTTCATGTAGTGCATCTCTCCCCAGATAAACATATATTTTTAATCTTAAGTAACTGTATAATTCAAATCTAAGTTTCAAAATTATTGTTTTAAAGTAAACATATTATCAAACCCTAAAACATCGTACTAAAACAGCAAACCCTAAAACAGCAAGCATTTTCCCAAAATGTCCTGCATTATTTTAAAGATTTTTAATACTCACTTCAGGCCATTTAATAATTATCCTTTTCCAAATACGTTTTTTATATTACATTGTCTTTGTTGCTGTAACTGGTCTGTTAAATGGCTACACAATTAGATGAGTTTGTACTATACGAAGGAAGAATAACATTAAAGTTACCTTGTAATAGATTATAACACGCCTCTGGACAACCTTATTAAAACCCTTTGTTATCTTGTCCCTTCAAGAAAGAATTCCATTTAAAAAATCAACATGTAGAACCTAAGACTATGTATTAATCTTGCTGGTTAATGATATGCCAAATAATATAAATAATGGATTATGAGACTATGAATTCCTCTTGTAACCCAGTTTTTTTTTTTTTTTTGGTAAAACTTAATTTCAGTCTCCCAGCAGTGGGTGGTGACTAAGCTGCATGGCTGGAAGCCATGTTGCCTTTCAGCTCCAGGGTTCTGGATACACTACTCCTCCTGGGGTCTCTGGATTTGTAAAGACTGTAATAACTTGTCATTTTTCAATATTTTTGGTTTTACAGTCATCATCTGCCTGGTATAATATTATGCTTTGTCCTTTTATGCCTATGTACTCTTTTTTTGAATTCATTAAACAGATATGGGAATATAATAAAAGTTCAGTTTCTGAAATGGAGCATGGCTTAACCCAAATGCACTCATCAATAAGCAGAACAGTGCATAACACTTGCATGGTACATCATAGCTTTATCTGTTTGGTGAAACTTTGCATTCTGCAAATAAAGAGAATCAAACCCCATGTCTGCCTGTTCAAGATACAGTCAGTGCATATCTCAACAGCTTGCAGCATACAACATCTTTGTTATAGTAGTAATGAATAGCAAAACTCCTAAAACCATTGTTGTGTTCTCGATGTCAACAAATAACCGTACAGCAATCCCTACATATGGCAAACTTATGCTTTAAGGTCGAATATATTCCCCTTTATGTAATGAATAAATTCACTTGTGTAACAATATCACATTTATAAGATAATAAAAACACAAATGAGTATGCATCTATTGATTAGTCATGCTTTCAGGTCATACCAAGGACGGGAGGAGTTCAGAATGTAGATCTTAAGGTAACTCAAAATTGTCCTTCAAGAACATCCTTTAGGAAAACCTCACCAACTTTTTTTTTTCTATGAGGTTGCTCTTGAATCTCTAGAAGGAAATCAGTCCCTGATGAATCATATTTTATTACTTTTTCCTGCATGTGGACAGATTTATGATTTCAGTAAGCCATATTGCTTTTTATCCACTGTTAAACATAACAGGGGATCTGTTATAGCATTGGCAGCTTTCTAATAGGAGTCAGTGACTCCAACTTAAAATTTTGCACCCTCATCTCTTGAAGATGTGGTAGCTTCCCCTGTTGAAGAATGGTCCAATATCCCAATAGCAACAGTTCAAAACTTGTATGACAGTTGGATGGATTGATGCTGTTCTGAGCCAAACTCCTTAGTTAATAAATATTTCTATTTTGCTGTGTAACACCACAGAGAAACTACACTGTAACACCACAGATTAAGTTCTCTGTTTGCTTACCAAGACTAGGACAAAATGTTACTTGTGAGTCATGGATCTCAAGTGGGTCATCGATGATGTATATTTTCAGTGAGTTGCTTCACCTGAATTGCTCTGCTAAAATCTAGATTCATATATTTGATATCAAATGAAGAATCATTGCTCTGGAAATCTACAAAGCAGATGACTAATGGAATGTGATAAGAATCAGGTGTGAAGCACTGTGACCATGAAGCGATACTCAGACAAAAGCATTAGAGGACAAGGGTGCTCTGTACCAGGAGCCAGAGCAAGACTTCAGTCTTCTAGTTTCTCTGTGGTGGCTTCGCCTCATGGTGGTTGTATAGGAAGGCCTACTTTCCTACTTCCTTACTTAAGAAACATTAAGGATGCAACTACATAAAGACAAGGGCAGATATGCATTTTTCTTCCAAGCCATCAGAGAAATTTGTCTGTGCTGATCATATCATAACACCATACTAGCAAAAATATATAGAATTAAGGAAATTGAAATGTTCTCCTTAGAGAATAACATCAAGTTACTCTTAAAACTTTCTTTTTTGACAGTTATTTGGTGACTTTCACTGAATAGACAACATCTCTCCTAGTTAAAAAAATGCTCATGCAGCACTTATCAGAATGGAGGAATGCCAATGCAATTATATTAATAGAGTTTAAAACAGAGAGGTTAAAACAGTGCAGTGACACATACTGTACAGGTGCTTAGTCACTGAGGAGAACATCTCGCTAAATGCATAAATTTCTCTCACCAGCGCAGCAAGGTGAAAATGGGATGTCATCTGAGACACACTTTCTGGGATACAATGTCACTAGAAAGAAGCCACAAAACTACAAATTATTGAATTGTAGCCTGGCAATTTCATGGTCAATGGTAATATGAGTTAAGATGGGCCTCACCATAAAGGACTGTCATTTCATTCTTTACGGTTGATGGCATGTTTGAACTGTGTGATCTTTAATTTAGTCTGAAGATCTTTCTCCCCTCACCATTCACCAAAAGGCAACGCGCCTCACTGGCTCCCTTTCTTTGCATCCCTCTCCTGTCAGGCAATGAAAGCCGGTGACTTGAGCCTTTTCCCCTGGACTGTTATCTGTGTAGCACAAAGTACACAGCGCATGGATACCCTTTGTTACCTCCTATAAGCAGGGTGAATGGCTACTTTGATTTCTCCTCACACTCTGCAGAGCAGCTTTTTGGCACAAAAGAACCTCTGGCCTGAAGAAAAAGTTGCTTCATTCAGAATGATTCTGCCTTCTTCTTCTCCACCCCCTACCCCCACCCCCACAGAGGAAAAAGGCCTTGTCATTGATACTGAAGATATATCTAATGTGCACGCCCTCTTTCCCTCTTAATACCAATGCAATCTGCAGAAGATGAACAAGGCCAAACCAAGAGAGGGAAAGTGAGCACAAAGCCAGAATACCACTGAAAAGATATAAGGAATAAGCAATCGACTGTACTCCAGTGTAAGCAGCCTTCCCTGATTCCCTTCACGTTTGAGGAAAAAGGGAGTGTGCTTCATGAATGCTGCAATGTTATTCTCTAGTTTGTGGTAGAATTCGATGTCAATAAAAAATGTTTAATCAGTTGTGAAGTGTCAAGTATAGCCTCAGAATTGTGGCACAATGAAATTGCCATGGTTACAAGTTGCGGGGCTGCACTCTTGTAAAAAAGTGTCTTAATCATCACACCCCTTTGATACATGAAAGAAAAATTAAAAAGTGGTAAAAGTGTCTGAAAATGGATAATTATTCATGTCTTTCATACAGTTTTTATTTTTTAATTTTTCTTCACTAGCTCTCACATCAAGCAGTACTCTGATACTTATATATGTGGTAATCGAATTTATGTAATTGTAATATGGTTGAATTGCAGCTGGGTGCAATAGTAACTAATGAATTGTTGAATGCTAGGGAATGGTTAGTCAAAACTAGATAAGTGAGACAGAGTTTTCACAAGTGATTAGCCTTGTAAATAACACACTCTGATAATGATATCCTATGGAGTTATCTGTGAAAAATGTCCTCATTTTGCATCACTGATTAGATCCATGTAAAAGGCCACAATATCTCACAAAGTCACCCTACCATCTTTTCAGCTTCATAAATTGGTATAAAGTACACACGTGAAATCTGAACTTTGACCCATCTGCTGATGGAAAATTCGATGAGCAGAAATAGGTGGCTGTGGTTGAAAATCAAACCTTTATATGTAGTCGCAGTTTCAGCACCAAAGTCATTTTCACAGTGTACACCCAGACAAAGTACCTGGCTAAAACCACAAGGTCTTGATACAATATCTGTGTTATTTACAGAAGAATAAGAGAACCCCACATAAGTCATGCAATCATCTTTTATTCACAGAATGTCAGGAACAGATTTCCATTCCAAGCTTTGCAATAATGAATGTAGAGAAGGTAATCAGTGGTCATTTCTGCTCAGGTCCAGAACAGTATTGATTTTTCTCTTCCAATAATGATGATATTTATGAAAGAAAACCAGCTGATAGCCAGGTGATATATTATTTTAATTTGCATTATCATTTTAGACTCAAAATGTATGACATTATTTCAACAAGGAGTGTTCGGATGGGTCAAGGAAAATTGCTCGGTCACCAAGACCAGAGTCTGGTAAAATATAATTTCTGTTAATATATCTCAAAACAGATCAGAAATGAATATTTCATGAATGCTGGTGGTAGTGATAGATGCAGAAACTGAAGAAAAAATAACTTATTTCTAGTCACTGATTTAAGTAAAAATATTCACTGTCTGATTGCTAACTTATGATTCAGACCTCAAATAATCATGGGTCAATCCAACTTGAAAAATTATTATTCATAATTATCTTTAAAACATTTTCCTAGGGTCTATGCAGGTGAACCCATTCAATTGTACACTTTGTCATGAACCAATGAGTGTTTTCATCCTACTGACCCAATAGTAATACAAGAGTTAGCACCTCTCAGATTGTGGCCACATATTTCAATGATGACAGCTGCTGAAAATACCCACCCCACCCCTGGTACAAGGCAGCACAGCTGAGGCCTGCAACCATGATGAGAAGGCCCAGCATACATGCATTTTGACTGCCTTCACTGTTCTGCTTGGATGCCTGATAACAAAGATGTGTTTGGACCGGTTTTGTTGTCCTGGCCCTATTTCCCTATCCTGGCATGTTGGGAAATGCTGAAATGATAGGTGTTCAACCCCAGGCAACACATAGTGCCATCACCACATTTTTGTGACGACTTGCTGTGACTGGGCAGGAACATAACATGACTACGTTCTCACCCAGTCATGGCATGTTGTGAAAATATTCTGCCACTTTCTAAGGGAAACAGCTATACCAGCACGTATACCAGATAATACTGACCAGGCGTGTCACATCTCCTCCTCCTCCAAGGTGTGGAACCTGCAGAACAGGCAGGGAGGATGAGTGTGGGAGGTGGGGGGCTTTATCAAGCGTAATAGTTTTCGTCTGCCCATGTATTCATCCCGATCTGTCTCTTTTCTTTATACATTTCAGCAGGATTCATCCACACAAGGTCATTGGTCTTAGGCAGTTCCCAACCTGTTTTATTGTTCCTCCAGGTCACGGCAGATGAGACATACCTCAGCCGTAACTCCACAGTAACAAATGGGCATCTGTAACTTTGATGTATGGAGTCCTTCTCAAGCTGCTTCTATAATACCCTTGACAGAAAATTAATCGATTTTTTTCTTTCTCATTTTTTGCTGCTCTATCTTTTTTTTTAACCTCACCACATAATTGGTGCCAGTAATTGGGTGCACGTGATTAATAATTTGCCAACCTAATAAAGAGCGTTAGTCAGACAAGGCATCTAAGACATGCGAATGAATCTCTTCTGCAATTTCATCTGTGTCTATGGAGCAGCCCAGCAATTCCTCCCTTGTCCTACAGAACTTCACATAAACCTGTCAACAAGTATTTATTCTTATTACTTGGATTCAACCTGATTGATCTTGGACGAGCTTGGGTGATTATTACTGTCATTGAGTATCCACTCAATGGTGTGTGTTGATTACCTGAGGAGGACTGGAAACATATGGTTCAGTGTGTACGTCGTTCGTTTTCGGTGTTGATTTCCGTTGAGACCACGGCTTCATCAGAAGAGGAACTAATTGTGTGCATGAACACACACAGGCACAAGCACTCTCAAGCACACAGATTCACATGAAACGTAATTTGAACAATATCACCGACACATATTAATTAGATCTTAATTAGATGTTTGGAACCGTTTTAAATACAGACCAGCACTGTAATACATCAGCATATAAACATAGCAATAGATGTGTTATGTCAATCACTTATTTTGAGGATATATGACATCACTCTTTCACATAGCTTTTCCCAGTGTGATTGCAACATTGTCTGTAAAGTACGTGGAATTTTGTCCCATCAGTAGTGGTTTCATTAGCAATATGCCAGCCTCCAAATCAATGGGAAGAGATGCTAGGTGTTGTCTAATGAGCTTCCTTTTTGTTGAGTTGTGAACACAGTTGGGACTTGGTTTAGCATGGGCAGCGATTTCTTTTTGTCAATTTCACTGTTACTCCACAGGTAACTTATTTAGTACTTTTATATTTTTGTATTTTGTGTTTTTTTTTGAGTCTGACAGTAACTGTGCCAGGATGAGCCCCTACTCTGTGGAGACCATGCAGGTTTGTTTTTCTCCCTGAGGCTAGCTTTGAGCTCATTACCAAAAGCCAAAAACATACTTGAGCCGCTGAATTATTTATTGAGCGAAAGGCACGAGTGGGTGACAGTGAGGGGGTGCCATGTCGCGTGACGGCGGGTAGACGCGCTGTGCTTTTAATTAACGGAAGCCCGGTGCCCTGTTAGGTAGCTATCAAGGTGTGATCTCTTGAATTGTTTTAGTTTTAGATTTTACCTCCCTCCCAAACCTGACCAGAGGTTTCTGAAGGCAAGCATCGGTGTACTGTCAAGTGGCTTAATTAATGGGAGCCAGTTGCCCAGTGAGATAGCTATTGATGCACATTTTCTGGGGGCTGATCCCTTGAAAAGCCCATTTTAGACAGCACACCCCTCCCAAGCCCTGTTGGCAGGAGGAGGAGCATGCAGGCATAGTGTACTATCATGTGGCATGGAGCACTGTTGTCATGTTCCTTTCCTCTCTCTGAGTTGCTGAACTCCCCCACCTTGTAACAGTGGCTTTTTTTCATGCTCAACAGGCTTGTGTTGCCCCACAGCAAGCATAGGCCAAATGCATTTGGACCTGGAAGGTCCAGACAAATACACCCTTGAGCTCCATGAACTTCCACCAAATCCCCCATCTGGGGTTGGGGTTCAGTTCAGACACAGATACTTCAGAACCCCTGGGTGGGCATTTGGTATTACCTACAGGCCTTTGATGCATCTAAACCTTGGGAGAAAATATCTAGAGAGCAGTAGATTTTAAAATAAAAGCAACAAGTGATTAAATATTTATTCCTGCAGTAATTGGAAAGCATCTCAGAAGCTCTAGTCTTGAAGGAATATTAAGCTCTGTTTGAGAAGCCTAAATGCCTTTTTGTTTAATTGCTGCCACTTTGTAAATTATGACTATTATGGAGGGAAACCTGTCCAGCCCTTTTCATCACACTTAATATTATTTTTATACATGTTCCTTAGTGCACCTGTGTGTATGCCTGTAAAATGTCTGTCTGTGAATGTTTATTTCTGTACTGCTGTGTTGGTATGAATCTATGTATGTGTGTGTGTACAAATTTTAGTGTGTGTGTGTGTGTGTGTGTGTGAATGTGAGTGTAAGTATTTGTGTGTGACAGAGAGTGTTTGTGTGTGTGTAAGTATGCTTTTGCATGAGAGTTTGTGTGGCTAAATCGGTGTGTGTATGTGTGTGTGTGAGTGTGTTTGGGAAGGGGGATATGAACTGTGAGTGGTTAGCTATGTGAAAGCCTGGGAGCGAGAGTCTGCGTGTAAATATGTGTTTTCGTGAGATACATAAACACACAAGTGAGGCACACAGACAAATTACAGAGCAATCATCTTCTGCCGAGCCGTTCTAACCAGTCATTGCAGGCATGGTGGGAATTACCAGGGGGCTTTGAAGTACTGCTATTTATTTAGTCATGACAGACAATGGCCATGTGTCCTAAATTCATTAATGTTTCAATGCTGCAGGACTTTCAACATAACTTCCCCTTTTTGTGCATTTTTTCAATGTCATTAAGAAGTCAGGACCACATACATTGGAATACTAAGCTGGAGAGTCAAATGCCTGCCTTGGACCTAAAACAAGGCCTATTCATCGGTACAAGGCCTCAGTACACTCAATAGGATACTATATATGTCCTTTAATACTGTCAGCCCAGATATGAGAAACAAAATTTCCAGGCCACTGATGGGGTGCTGAACAATGTGCAGAGCCGCTGAAATAGATAAATGCCGGGTTTACCCGGCAACTTTGGCCTCCGTGCCGAGAATGCTTGGCGTAGGTGTGACTCCCTGTCCCACTGACATTAATGACACTGTCATTTTCATCTCTTCCACAATCACTCCTCAGGGTCAGGTTTGGGGGGTTGGTGTGGGACTAGTGCACGCCACATCAAGGTTAACATAGTCCTCCCCCATTATCAAGATCATAAAAGAGACAGACCGGAGTAAATGAGGAACAGAAGTCAAACGCTTGTACGGTGCTAAATTATCTGCGGAAATCAACACTCTCCTCATTAATTACACAATAGGCTGTTATTCATTGCTCGCGTCTCCTCCTCTATGCCTCCCCGGCCTCCTCTCATGCTCTTCTCCTGGTGTGGGATGTGTCACGACAGAGGAGGCCAAGAGATAAAAGGAGAATCCGTCTTTGACTCTGACATTGGTGCGGAAACGCCAAGGATAATGCAATCTGTGACTTGTGCTCACCTTGTTTTTCCTTTTTTTTTTTTCCCCACCCCTTGTGTTTTTTGACCTTGGAGAGTTTCGCTGCCCTTCTTATCTTTGCCATCATTGCAATAATTTATCGGGGTGGTAAGATGAGCAACGCTGATTGTTTTTCCGCAGATTGATACTGTTTTATGTCAGACGCAACGGCTGCAATCATCCTTATAATTTCTTTGTTGTCGCTGATATTTTGCTATGCCTCTTATTGATGTCACCACAAGTGGTATCAGAAATCATGCAGGAATGTATCAAACCAATTAGTGCAATTACCTGTTTAAATATTAAAACAGTATAATGTAATTGCCATTAAATTAGTAGCAGTAATTTGAAATTAATTGCCTTGCTAGTATATCTCTTTAAAGGATTTCTGTCAAGAAAATTGTATGTCATGAAAACAAAGTCAAACGTACAACTAAAAAAGGATTATAGTGTTTCAATCAACTGAAGAGAATGCAGTACAACATACTGGGTACATCCCTTTTTGTTTCTTGTATACCAAAGCTAAAGAAATGTATCCCTCACCCACCCATCAGTGAAGTCTGATAATCCATTCAAAGGGTTATTAGACCAGAGGATGGTTAGATCTTTGGTTAAAACAACAGCTTGGCTGGTGCCTCTTAGGGAAAGCCCACCAGTTAGCTGTATCCCTCTGTAGGCAAAAGACTAAAAATACTGACACATCAACATCAAGAAGTGCCCTCCTAATGTATGCTAACATGACTATTAATATGTTTCTTTTATGCATTTTGACATGAAGGCAACATATCATGGGACAACCTATCTATATACACGGTCTGTATTAATTCTGTTACAGTGTTATACTCAAGCACTATCATATTTGTAATTTGCCTTACTACGATCAAGGTTATGGCTAGAACGAGCATGGAGACATACAGAACCACCCCCCTTCCCCCTGCGATCTGGAGCCTCTTAAAAGTAGAAGGTACCCTGTGGAATAAGTTTAATTCTTCGGAATCCCATCCATTATTTCCCTGTTGAGATGGATCACCCCGTGACTGCCAGTGTTTGACATTTACTATATGCATTTCATTATTTGAACTGATCTGTAAATTAACGCTTGTGATATGCCTTGTAAGCCGAGTGAAATTCGCCAGAGCATCGGCCCTGTCTGCTTCTCAGCTGACCTTTCGATGCTGCATTATTTAACATATACAAATCCCATGCATACAGCCTGCGAAAATGGGGATATTGTATTGACAGTGACATATGGTGCACCATGGACAACGTGCATAATTGAAGGTTTTAAACGGGTTAGTTCTCTGGCACAGACTCTGCTCTGTATGGAATTTTCCCTCTATTGCTCAGGGAATAAGAAAGCCCAGCCGAGCCCCTGTTTAATTATTGCTGCGTGTCAAGATATCATCACTATTCAAGCTGAAACAATCCTTGATGAATTCACCTTGATTAATTACAAAAGTGAGGGAATGATCAGCTCCATCCTCCCAAATTAGGGGTTTATATTTTTATTATTTTATTTATAACATAGTTTTACATCATTTGAATGAATAAATGTATTAGAATATATGATATATATGAGGGGGCTGAGTGATGAAGAATGATTCAAGGTCAACTTCACAGCAACTTCTGTCATGCTGAAAGGAATTCTGGGAGTTCAGTTGAAGACTTTTGACTGAGTTACATAAGCATGCAAAGGAAAGTCTGATAGCAGAATAATAACTGGTCTGGATGTAATATGATTCTTCATGACTTTGGCTCTGTGATATTTCAGACACTTTCTAAGAAAAGAAAAGACCATAAAAAGGCAAAATAAAAGTATTGTTATTACAATAAGAACCTAAAATGTGAAAAGAGAAGTCATTATTGTATTTTTTTCATTTCCCACAGTCTTATTTCTTCACTTAGACACTTTGATAGCTATCTGGAAAATGTCACCAGAGACAAAAAAGTGATTTAATAATTAACAAGAGTTTACAAGAACAGCAAAGAAAATAAATGATAGCAGTGAAACAAGGAGGACAATGAGACGACATTAACAATCAGGTCTGCCAATGACTAACGAGCAAGCCCCACAACGTTTTAATTAGCAGGCTGGTGGACGGCAGAGTGATTAATGAATACAATTTTATTTAAGCTTTGCTTTGAATTAATAACAAATTGACATTTAATGAAAATTACTTGCCACCATCAGAATTAAAGCTGTTTTCCCTCTTAAAACAGTAAGCATTGAGTTAAATGATACTTATAATAACAGCCTAGCAATTTTGTTTATATTTTTAAAATGATTTAGAGTAACAAATTAGCAAGTATATAAAATATTAAACAATACAAAATTTGGACTCATACATATTTTTTTACTTACATTTCACTACAGGAAAACCTATTTAGACAGTATTATGGTGTATAATATTTCTCCATATTTAATTTATATTTGACATTTTTGCATAGCCGTCTTTGTACGGTTTAATTTTGGCTAAACACTGTAAGATTTCTTTATGGTTTCCCTCTGTTGCCCCATCCACACTTTCACTGTACAATGTTTGATTTTTTATTGGAACTTGTTGCTCAAAATCCATTCCTTTCAGTTGCATTGTATTGTCTGGATTTGATGTCAGCCTCATCAATATTAAATGGCCCACATCAATATTTAATTTCTTGTGATCATCTGGGATCTATTTTTGACCCTTTGTAATGTATTATTGTAACAGTCCCACAAGAGTCAATCCTCACTCTCAGAATTCTGTGTCCTACAACTGTGGCAAATAATTTTAGTTTTTCTCGACATTGTGTCAACTTCAGGAGAAAATAATTCTAAATACAGTAATATAAAACTTAATTTTAAGGCAGCTCAATCCATGAAAAGTGGCTGCCACCACATGTGACCTAACATGTTTGATGCAAAATGTTTCAAGGAGGTTACATTTTGAACATTACTACAAAATTTGAAGATTATACGCATTATGGATCATGCACAGATTTAAAAGGGGACCTTTTTTCTTCCTACAAAGTATACTGTGGTAGGCTTACAAAAACCATCAAACAGAACAGCTCCATCTTTATGGAGGTCTGGCAAACATGGCATTAGAGATGGGCTGATACTCACCTGGGGCCTCATTTATAAAACTTTGCGTACTTTCGTGCCTAAAGAGTTACGTACACCAAAACCTACGAGATTGCGTAAGCAAAAAAAATTTCATGATTTATAAAAGTTGCATATGCCACATATACTCATGGTCTCAGTTATAAATCACAACTAATCATATTAATGTGCGCACATGAATGTGTGCAACAACCACACCCTGAAACACCCACAATTAAGCATATATGGTGCTCTGGAAGTTGAAATCAATTAAAGCAATATCTTTAAAACAAAATGCGGGACAGAGGGATTTCCAATGCAATAATGGCAGCGAAATGAGTGAAAAAAAAAAATTTTCCGAGCATGAGATAGAAACCTTGGTTTCAGAAATCAAGCTCTGAAAAAACTTGAAAGGATCTGCAGATGGCCAGGTATTGGCTGATTGTGACGCAGCCCCAATTCAGCACAGAGTTCCAAGAGCACAGCCCGCAGTAAGCAAAACCGACTCATGAGCCAGTCATCATCATGGACAAAAAAAGTCGGAACGGTCCCTGAAGAGCCGTTCCCATCGCACCATACCATTCGCAATGCCTTCTAGGAGTGCCAACCCAGCCATGGTCATGTTATCTTAAATTCATCATGTGCTTTAGGTATATTTAAAGGAATTAAATAAATTGATTAATGATGATTTGATTACTCACATCTGTTTATTTAATGTATAATTTATTTTTGACCAAAACAAAAACACATTACTAATGATGATGTGAACCTAAATATTCACAAGGGATAATGAAACTCTTGTGCAATTGTTCTGTTGGTCTCTAGGGTGTGCTATTTAGAGCAAATATGTACCCTAAATGTGCGTACACATGGGTCAAACGTATCGTACTGGTATGCACATTCTCACGTCAAGTAGAAGTTTTATAAATCCCATACTGTGCGTGAAAACCGGTGTACGCACGTTTTGACAGATAAGTTCAGTGCCTGATCTGTGTCTGCAGGTTATTAATTGCACATTTGTTGTGTGCTGGCCGCTAATATAGGACTTTAATACCAATAACGCATATTCTCACGTCAAGTAGAAGTTTTATAAACCCCATACTGTGCGTGAAAACCAGCGTACGCACGTTTTGGAGCGTTTTTTGTGCGTACACACGTTTATAAATGAGGCCCCTGGTGAGAACAGTCTCACATTTCTCCCTTCCCACAAAAACTATAAATATTCAAAAAGTACTGAACCCTGACTGACATCTCGTATCTCTCATAAGTCAGGCAGTGGTAGAATGTTTATTTTTGTTGCTAGGTGCATTGTATTTCACCACTTTTGTCAATATCCCATTGATGCCATTGGCTCATATACCATGATGTTGGAGGCACACAGGGGATTCTCATTATTTTACATAAACGTCCATGTTGAAGTGTGGCTCGTTCATTCTCTCTTCAAATATTGCAAGTCTCAATTCTCAGTTTCCCCCTTTAACTAAATCAGCTCAGAACATTAGACTTTTCATTTCTTGAACTTTCTTGAACACCATTCAACGGATGCCCCCAAAAAAGTGTAAGAAAGTAAGACTATACATCCATATCTATACCACCTCCCCAGAGTGGGACCGAAAACCTTCCTCTTTAGAACTTTTCTCACCATCAGTACATCTCAATTAAATGAGTGTTCATTATAAAGTATTTTACTTGTTCAGGTTAGTTGATGTTCATGTTCATCTGTGAATACTTACAGCACCTACCACCTTCCTTGAATCCAGTATCCCCCTATGATTGACACCAGACAGGCTGAGGTCTGTGTTCACAAACAGGTTTATATTCTGGTTCTGAGCCTTTAAATGGGTCACAAGATCCCACCACTTTGTCTCAGTGGGGTAGGCATCGGAGAAAGATAAGGTAACAAGAAGATGCTACGAGCTGCCAAACATGCCATTAGTGCCAGACTCGACTCGGCAAGTTTGCTATTTTCAAGAAAAGAGAAATTGATTTAGGATGGCATTTATAGCTCTTCTTCAAAGTGCTGTGTTTTTTCTGATTGAAAAACAGTTATTTTTACTCATGTACGTGCTTATAAAAAGAAATGATACTGATACTTATGAATAATCGAATGACTATCCAAATGATATGAAAATATATTGGGTATAACTGTTTGACTTAACAATGAGATATGGTGAAGCCAACTTGATCCCTAACATGTATCAATTGGTATCGGGCCTCTTCTCAGCCAAGAGAAAGGATATTGATGTAACTGTGTTGATAGATATATCATATATTTATATGAAACAACTGAGTTCTTCCTGTCATAGACCAGTATACTTACACTAGGTGTACTTCCTACTCACTACTGTAGGTGTATATCAAGTATGATGGAGTTGAAGAAAAACTGTTACTGTCACATATTTTAATTTGAGAAGTTTTGCTGTACAGTCTAAGTGTGAGATGTGTCTGTTGGGACATTGGACAAGAGACAAACTTGTAGGCCAGGTTGTAGGAATTTGTATTAGCACAAGTCTTCCTTTAAGTTCTCACCTGCATCCAAACAAGCAATTAGTCAGAGTTTGTTTCAAGGCTAATGGCTCAGTTTTCCAACCTCTTGTACCCAGAGCTGTAGTCTGGCTAAGCCTTAGAAGAAGTTTAGCCCAGAAATAAGATCATTACTGTCCATACCTCCTCAGAAGAAAGGGCCTAGCTGATTCTCATATGTATTTATGAACGTTTAATCACTGTATGATGATCAAAAGGAGTTTCCTTCACCTTTCAGTTTCACCTGTGTGAGTTACGCTGCCCCTTGTCTCCCTTCCTCTCAACCTCTTCCCTCCTTTTCTTTTCTTCCTCCACAGTATTCTGTTACTTTCTTTTCCCTTTTCCTACTGTTGACTTCCTCTGTTCAGTTTTCCGTCTGTCTCTCTCACTCTCTGTCTCTTGCTTGTTTTTACACGGTTCCTCCATGCCTTTGATTTCCCATTCTGTTTGCTTATTTCCCCCTCACCTCTTTTCTCTTCTCTCTTTTTCTCTCTGCTGGCTTGTCATTCCTCAGCAATATCACGTATTGTTTCTCACACAATCTGTCTCTATATCCCAAACTCTGTCCCGTTCGTGTTACACCATCTTTCCGCTGCTCTCCTGCACTATTTTCTACTCTTCTATTCTGTTTGAATTGACGGGTGGGGTGGGAGGGTTTGACACAAACAAACACACACACGCACACACACACACACATACCCAAAGCCCTGGGATACAACAGTAGCAGGTGCAGATGTGACAACTGTAATGGTCCCCTGTCCTTCAGTTACCCGCTGGGCTTAGATTGGGACTTTTACATGCATGATATTTTACCGTAATTCAATCACCTACAGACAGTGAAGGCAGCAGGAGAGGGGAGGGTCGGGAGGTGGGGGGGTGGTGGGGGATACAGGGGGGCGGATTGGGCGTCGGTGACAGCATGACAGCGATGAATGGCCAGTGTTTATTTAGCAGCTGTCAATGTTTGATAAACCCTCTCGAGATCCCTGCTGATGGCTCCATGCGTCATCCCAGGTTTCAGTTCATGCACTCTCATACTCATCCTCCTGCTTGTTTGCCCAGCAGAAATCTCATGGAGAAAGATTTACTCGCAATATTACGCTCTCGTTTTTGATGTTTTCTTTTTTTATGTGTCCTCCCCTTCAAATATTTACCCCAGAAGCCACTGGCTGAGATGGAATGTCTCAAGGTGGTTTAACAATGATACATTTGACAATAAACCGCCCCGTATTAAAATCTCTACAGAGCAAAGCTGACTTCTGCTAGCGAGCCAGGAGATGTCAGAGATCAATGAATGACTGTTTAAAGCTTTGGAAAGAGAAATGATCTCTCGGTAAGTGAACTTTCATCTCTCACACAGGAATCTAATGTGCTCTCCATAGAAAGTCCCCTGGATATTCCATGCTACCGCTAACAGCTTTTCGACTGGGTCAGGTTCACATCGGGAAAGAACTATTAACAATGGAAAATGAGTACCTCCGCTGCCACTAGCTTGTTATGTGAAGTAATAGCAGTTGACAATACTACTTTTGAATGCTTTTGAACATAGCGCTACACCAAATATGAGCTTTTATCAGGAATGGCAGCTCAGCATTTACATCAATGAAAGTTTAATAGTTTGCTGTATTTAAACAGGACCTTGATTGGCTCTGTGAGAATATTTCACCCCCATGAGAAAATCATTTGTTGGATATGCCATACATATTAAAGTTGTCATTTGTAAGGACCAACTTCTTTGTATTTGCTTGTTAAATCTAACTTTTCACTTTTCCTTGTGGGTTGGTTTTAAAATGATTTTATAAATTCTTCCCAAAAGCACAACATGCCAGTTTACAATTACTGTCAACAACAGAAACATTTTCTGTGGAAAATCCAAGGTGCTCTTTAACGCAAATAATTTGTGTGTCAGTGAGAGTCTGTGAAGGTTAGAAACAACTGCTTGGATAGAAACTGAGGGATAAATTGTGTGTGTATGTGTGTGTGGGTGCCTACGTTTGAGTGACTGTCCACATCCACCTCTGTATGAAGGAGTTATGGAGTAAAAGCCAGAATCCTACATCTCAGCAATACTTCCACACCTGTAGGCCATCCATATTCTAACTGTCCCCTCCTCTTCACACCAAATGCTGAAATAACAGGATAAAACTGTGTCTTTTCTCACTTACCAGTCTCCATTTCACTCTCTCTCTCTCTCCTGCTCTCTCACTCTCTCTTTCTCTGTCTTTACAGTCTGCTGTTGTTCATTTGAAAAATAAAATGAAGACGTACGACACGATTCCGTAATTCGCCTTCATCTGCGACAGAGGTATTTGTTGAAAAGCAGCAATACTTCACAGAAGTGACACCGCCAATGGCCCTGGGGAAGATGTTCGACGCAATAACAAATTAGACGATGAAATAAGACAACTCAATAATACTGCAGACTAATTGCAAGAGCCCTGCAATGCTCATTAATTCCCACTGTAGATTCCCTGGCTCAACTGATCATATCCTCCATTTGTTTAAATAAATGTGAAAGGAATTAGAGAAGCGACATTAGTTGAGAGTCTCTGGGTTCCTTGCATGCGGCTGTCTGAAAGCTGCAGCGGCAATGAATTGCACACAATTCCGAAAGTCAAAGAGGGTGAGGCCGTGCTGCATGTGGGGTGGGGGGTTGGGGTAGGGTGTAAATCCCTTCTTTTTATCTGTCATGGATAAATAGGAGTCTTGGATTATTTGTCAAGTCAAGCCTCTGAATAAATTACATCAAGGTAATTGTGCCCAAACAGCCACAAGTATGTCAGTTTGCTTGGACACGTACATGCATCTACTTTCAGCATAAGATGTTTAAAAAAATCAGAGAATTATTTTTTTAAATAAAACATAAATTTAACTGGATTTGTATATGCATTTGTTGAGCATGTGTGTCTGTGTAGTATGTGTCTACAGGTGTGTGCGAATAGTTGCGTATGTGTCAGTGCATATGTGTGTGTAGCTCGTGAGTATGTGTGAGTCTGTTACAGCTTAGTATGTATTTTTTTATGTCTTTGTATGTATGTGTGTCACGCAGATGGGTGAGTACGCACTTGTACCCTTTTATATGAGTGCCCGTGTGTGCATGACTCATGTGTGGATGCTTTTGTCTGTGAGTTCACGTGTGTGCGTGCCTGCGTGAGCACGGTATGTACCGGGTGAAAGACCTCTGACAGTAATTTATTTTAAGCTCCAGCTGCCAGAGGGGTAGACGTACCCTCAGCAGCAAAATAACATCCTCTTCACTTCTTGTGCTCCTAATTTGTGCCCCTCAAAAAATGTCACTGCACAGAACCTGGCGCTTAAGGGAAACTGTCACAGCCACTGTCAAAGGGACAGTCTGACACCTTCTGCATTGCTGAAGCCAGGAGAGGAAACACTTGTTAGAGCCCATGTGGACTGACGCAGGACACCTCTCACCTTTCTGACAGGATACGGCTTAAAAGGAAGGTCATTGCTTCCGCTTTTGCGGCATCCTAATCGGTATATTCTTTCGAAAGCCCTTTCCTTTGTGGCCTGACCATGACAAAAGGTCAGAACAAGCGTGCTAAGAAGGTCCAATGAGGAGTTGAAATAGGTGATGAAAACTCAGGTAAACACTAGACTCATTGTGCCTTGATTTTCGATCATTAGTCAAAATGAATTTTCCAAAATATACATTTTGTGATAAAACAGTGGCTTCATAGAGCAATTACTGATGTCAGCATTAATGTCTGACTACAGGAATTATTCACTTTCTACCAACAAAGTTCTTGGATTTGAGCCTACACTATTTTGTTGCATTTGTTTTTTTTTTACAGCAGAACATTTGTGTCGTTTGGACAGCAAAAAAGGTTTCTTGTTTTACTCTGGAAAACTCCAGCTGTGAGCCTCAGATACTAAACTGTGCGGCAAGTGAAGACATAAACTCAGATCGGAAGGCCGAGGGGGCACGTCCGTTGTTTAGAAAATATGCCAGGGGTTCTGACATGATTGGAGACAGGCGATTTGATGCTTCAAACAAAAGAGGCCGATCTATCGTGGAGACAAAACCTTCCCCAGGGAACCATCCACACGTACAGCTGCAGAACCTGAGCAAGACCAACTCTGACACATCAAAGCGAGGAGGATCAACCCCAAGGCCGGCTTCCGTCAGCTCCCAGATAGCGCTTCAGAGAGGGAAAGAAATCAAACAAGACATAAACAAAATAAACACACGTGGAGTGTGAAAAGAGAGCAACACACCAAGGCCAGGGTTTGATAGACATTTTCTCTTAACTTGACCTGTAAAGACATGGTTTCTTGAGCTCAGTGATTGCTTAGATGAACTCAATTAAGTAAACTAAAATACTTTTGTGAAGAAAAAACAAACACTTTCATTCTTATCTCACATTTAAAAAAAACGATAATTAAATTCAAGAACTCGGCTTTTGACTTCATATCAAACATGCAAGGTGCATTCCCCTGTTAACAATATGTTTTGAGACAAACAACATGGAACCTAAAAAAAACAGGCGCAGCGGTAACAATCAAAAAACAACTGACCTTTACCTCAGAATTGTGAAGAGCATTGGGCATCAGATAGCAAGATAGTTCAGAGAACTGATTTTACTCAAGACATTAGTCCTGCACACACCTGAATGAAGGTATAGGCCGTTATGTATTGTTTTCTGCCTGAGATTTGAGAACTTGATATTTGCACTCCCAAGCCATTATTAAAAGAAATACATGTTGACCTTTGCAGGGGAGCTGGTGAACTCCCCCTCTCTCTTAGTAAAAACATATTTTGAAATATGCATTTATTTTGAACTTTTCAAAGTTGTTTGCTTTGTTCACAGGAGAGCATTTGTCAAAGATCCTGATATGAGATTAGATGTGGTACAACAAATAAAAGTTGGCTCATGCTCAACTTCGGAAAAGTTGTGATCATAGAATCAGAAAACAAATGTTTTGCTGGGCAAAGTACATGGTGTTTCTGGAATGAGGATTAGCATATGTTGTGATCATAGTGTGGGAAAACAAATGCCTGTCTGAGTGAAGAACACAGTGTTTTGGGATAGAAGATTAGCATACAGACCACTGTTCTGAAATAGAATTTCATACTTGTCTAAAATGATAACTCTGCTTCATTCAGCTTTACTGTTAAGCGTGAAACTTTTTTTTTTTTTTTTTTTGTCAGGTGTTGTTCTGCAATTTCTGATCAAATCTACAGTTAGCACATTCATAATTAAGTAAATGTTGCGAAAGCTAAGCTATCGTAGTTTAGTTTTATAAATGCTTAACACATTTATCAGTATTACACTCCTCCTAAAACATGATTAGTTTCATGCATTTACACATTGCTTTGGTGTTTACTATATTTTTTTTCAATTTATTCATATTCATAAACACATAGAAACACCAAGCAATGTGGATATTCATTAATTAAGAAGTTGGGCTGCCATTCACATTCAGAACGACTTCAACCCTTCTTAGAGTTTCCTTATGAAGTTTTGAACAGTGTCTAATGTGACATTGAACCTTTTCTTGGAAAGCACTTGGTTTTTTGAGAGATGAAGGAGATAGATATAAACCCTGCTATATATCTGTTCCAGAAATTCCCTTAAAGGTTCAGAGAAAGCCATGGAAGGAGTTTTGCTTTCATATTCATGAACCCACCCTTGGGTCCATTTAACAGTGTGAATGAAGGCATTATTGTCTTTGGATATGGAAACATCTTGGAGAAATGTGTGCACCATAGGGTGCCTAAAATGGCTTTGCATTCCTTGATGATAATTTTACCGTGCGAAGTAATAAATTGTCAAAATCGCAAGATGGCTTCCCATAACATAAACAAATTCATTTCAATGTTTAACAGTTGCGGACAGGGAATGTGAGTTGAAGGCTTCTTTTCACTTTTTCCAAGTATAAACCTGCTCAGATGAAGGGAAAGAGCAAAATGCAACTCCATATTACTTTCTTCCTCTGCCCAGAAGTCCAATTTGCCATTACACCAAGATGTGCATTGTGTGACGTTGACTTTTTTAAAAAGCAATATGGGTTTTTTGTGACTGTGTCAAGTTGGTTGTTCAGTTTTTTCATGCTGTTGATTTGTAGTTTTTCAGAAACTATCCTTCTACACATCTGTCTATCCCTGTCAGTGAGCTTTGAGTTGTGACTACTATTTCTCTTTCTTGATACAGTGTTTCCCTTTTTGGTGAATACTATCAAGATTTTCTGCACTGCTGCCCTTGTAACATTAAATAATTCTGCCAATTCAGTGGCTGAGACACTTTCCGTTAGGAAACCAACTATTTGTCATTTTAAAAATCAGTTCGATTTTTTATGTTTCTGCATAAAATTACATGTTAAAGAGTTAAAGAGATCTTAAAAAATGTTGTTATAGCAGAGACATATAAGTATTGACATGAAACACTTGTGGAGACAAATTTTTGATTTTTTTTTCAGCTTTACTATGATCCATTTTTCATTTTATCAGCCCTGTGTAAATGTGTTTGTATTGATTGTTTGTATATGTTAGAACATGAGAGAGTGAGTGTGCGGTATTGTGTGTATGCAAATGTGAATGCATGTATTTACTGTTTTACTGGATGTGTGCGTATATATTTATATGCGTTGTGTGATGTGTGTATGCTGTATGTGCATACATGGGGGTTGTATATGTGTATGTGTGTACTGTATGTTTATGCCATTGTATGTGTGTGTATGTTTATACTGTATGTGTATGCTGTGTGTGTGTGTTGTGTGTGCGCATGTGTAATGTGTGTGTGTGTGTGCGCGCGTGTGTATTGTGTATGTATGTGCATGTGTATTGTGTGTGTGTATGTACTGTATGTGTAAGCCGTGTGTGTGTGTATTTTGTGTGTGTGTCTGTGCATGTGTGTGTGTGCATGTGTATTGTGTGTGTGTTGTGTGCATTATGTGTGTGTGTGTGTATGCGTGTGTATTGTGTGTGTGCCTCTGAACCTCTGGGGAGTTCTGTCTCTAGCCCACAGCTGCAATCACGTTGTTCACCACCCAACTCTCCACTCCCTCTTTCTCCAGATTGTTTTTTCTTGATAATGTCAGCTGATTGATGGAGTTTGTTTAGTTTTAATTACAGTGCAGGTGAGTTGCCATGTCTGTGCACTTCACTGGAGCAGAAAACTGAACTTGGTTAGGTAGAAATTGAATTCCTTTCCTCGTCGAGGGGAAATAGCGACGGTGAAAATGGCACGGCCATGTTGTAGAAGGTATCAACCATGTCCTGTTGTTTGGAGCCAGGAATATTCTGCCATTGCATTACCCTCTAAGGGTTAGCTTGGCAGGTCTTGTAGTTCACTGTTTGATGTGAAATGCCTTTTTTATGCATTTTACAGGTGCTGGCTCTGTCCAAAGGATTGCATAAAACCAAACGCTATAAAAAACCAAACCTTTAAATATAATCCCTACATCAAAGGCTGTAATCTTCAGATGCACTACAGTACTTTGGGGCCTCTTCCAAAAGGTGTGGAGACTCAGGCTTTCCTTTTATGGGATGTAATGAACCACTGTTAGGACGAAGCCAACGTGTGAAAAACAACTTTAAACCATAGCTCTGAGGAAATGCGATTCACATATGGTAATGGTTTTTGGACCGCACAGAAGCAAAGTGTGTCATTTTGTTTAAGGCTGACCCCATACTTAATGTTTGTTTGGCACTGCCATTCATAATGGCCATTCTGAAAGATAATGTGAGACCTGCATCATTTTGGTGAAAAGCCTGATGTATCCCGAAGCACTACAACTGCTCGCGCCCTGCCAATTTACAGGTTTCCTCTGTTCCTATTCAATATGTATATACAGTATTCACACAGGGGACGAGAAACATCTGAGGCAGAGTCTGTTCCAATGATCACAGCTCGTGTAACAGTGCAAAGCTCATTAATAAAATATCAATGTATTACTTTAGTGCCATAGCCATACGGGAAAATTTACATTCCCTACTCCAATAATGAAAGCTTTGGTTTGCTGCCAGAATTGTAATTAGTAATTAAGGAGATGATTTCTTTGAGCCTTCCTACATTTGTGCAAAGACCAGATCTCTACAGTTTAGCCTTCATTTAAAGTGTGATCTCACAGAGGGCACGTGAGAGCCGAGGCACAATGAGACATACTGCCCGGGTGATTCCCTATTGGCTCCAGTTATGAGGCCTCTTTTCTCAACACTACATACAATTTCTTACAAATCACGCATTTAATGAGCCAAATAGAAAAGCTGGAGGGCGTGAAAGATAGATGAGATACCCATATACATCAGATGCATAATTTCCAGAATGTATACATATTTCTCATAGTATCCTAGTAGTTTTTATTTCTATAAGGACAATAATGACTGTAATACAGTTTAAATGTATTGCTGTATGTGTTTACAATATCTACACGTGTTTTCTGGCAATAAAGTATTTGAATTTGAGTAAAGGGGGGAGGGAGAGAGAGAGAGAAAAGAGAGAGAGAGAGTGAGTTTACTGACTTTAAAAATAGCTCAGTGTGAAGGCTGCTTCAGAGAGTTTATCCTGGGGAGAGGAATTTTGAATAGCAGCACAGTCCAACAGGGGGTAAAAGCAGAAACGGGTCCATTATTCCCACAGGATTATGAGCCTCCTGTTGCTTTATTTCTTTTTTTCCTGAGCCTTCTCCCACCCCCCACTCGCGATTTGAGCAGTTTTATTCTCCATACAGACTTTGGGTGTATTAATTTGCTTTATCTATTTTTGGTTGAAGAACATGCATCTTCTCTGGGGGAAACCAAATGAAGAGGTGGACAAAAGAATCGGCCTGCATCAGTAGAGGCTCCAGATAAACCAGTGAGCAGCCATCGCCGTCATGGGGATCTCTGTTGAGCGAGTGATATGGCTGTCTCCTTCTAAAATGAGCCCAAACTGAGCCATGGTATGGGGGTAACACAAAAGAGGGGAAAATGAAAACCACAACGCTGACTATGGGCAATGAAAGGCTTCAGGATCTCTGGCTTTTGTTGTTTTTCCACCTACGTGGCAGGGCCGGTTGTCTCGGGCGTGGGGGCGGGGAGAGCGTGCTCAGTGAAGAGGAGGCAGTCTCTCAGCCTGCAGGATTATTGCAGCGAGCTGTAAAATGGCACAAATCCAGTGTGAGTGAGTGCTGGAGAACCCCCGCCAGTTTCCTACTGCCGTTGTCATTAGCTTATCTTCTCCTCTTCTCCTTGACAGCCCCAGGTCCTTCCCTTTAAACCCCCCACCCCACCTCACCACACACACACACACACACACACACACACGCACAGACACACACAGCCCAGTACTCTCCCTGACGTTTTCCTGCCTCAGCTCAGTGACATAGGTTCTGTACCAGCGCTCCTGTGACTGTCTTCAAGGAAGCTGCCTTCTCCAAAGATTTGCTTCACGGGGCTCGCACCCCAGAGGAGTTCATTATGCCCCAAAACCCCATTTCAGCAGCCCCCCACACCCCCGTCCTCCCCACACACACACACCCCCGCCACCCAGTCCTCATTCCCTACAGCGAACAGTGTGAGCTCCCAACATGCGCTAAAAAATGCAAAGCCCTGCGAGGGTCTACAGGGGCATGCAAGACACCATATTCGTTTGGGGGAGGCGCATTCTGAAAACGAACCTGTCACATGAGCTTGTTTTCACCCATTTGTTCATTGCTGCTTATAGCATAATTCCTCTCCTGCTGAAAAAAGAAAGACGTTTGGTGGGTGTGAGGCCAATGTGGATCCTCGCAGGAGAAGGCGTTCGCGGGAAAATATGCGGGCCGGATCCGGCAGTCCTTCGGCGCGGGAGCGATACATGCATTATTAATGAGACGTATCGGCAGACGTGCCGCTAGGGCACGGTGAGACGGGCCCAACCGTCCCCGGGAGGCAGAGGGCTGCTGTCTGAGGTCTGATCGTGTGAGTGACTGCAGTCCGAGCTGTCTTCCCCTGTCACTGCGTGCGGTAATGAGCCCTCCACACAGAGTGCATCAGTACAGAAATACATAAATAAGTACCCACTGGGTCATAAATAGGTACTGCGGAGAGCGTGTGTACGTGTGGGTGTGGGGTGGGAGAGGACACGCCTGTGGCAGTACTATAAAATCACGGCTCATTGCCCCTTTTTGTTTATTTAGGATAAACTTGGTGTATGCTTAATGGTATGTGGCAAGATGTCATTAGGACTCAGACAGCTGTGCGCCCCTACTCAGCTTCGGGCAAAACATACCCAAGCACACCTGGGTAGCACGCACTTCTCACTCTCTCCAAAAAGTGTTTTTTTTTTTAAAGACGGCTCCTGTTCTTCATGGGAGACGGGCCATTGACATGGGGGCAGTGATAGAGGGCCGGAGATGGGGCGCATGGGATTATTTAAAGATGTGAACGGAGCGTGTGGGCAACACATTGGAGTCATGTGTGAGTGAGGCATGAAAGCACTATGCCTGCAGTTCTATCTCTCAGGGTGGGGGAGGTGGGGGATACTTTGTCTGAAAAAAAAAAAAAAAAGCAATCAATGGCACCATGACAGATGTTGGCCAGAGGGTGCGGGCCATTGTGTGTCTTTCGTCGTGGGATAACAGAAAATGCGACAGATAATTATAAGGTGGTGAATACTCCTGCCGACTTCTTTTAAAAATTCAGTGAAGGAACAGAATAAATAAGTCAATAACATAAACAAAGCACCACACTCTGGCACACGGACTGCCATGAAATGTCATGGAAGTGACATTGAAACTAATAAAACAGTTCCACAGATCCTTCATTCAACATGAGAAGGTAACCTTTATTAAAAAAATAGGTAGCTAATGTAACAGAACCCAGAGTAGGTGCTAGAATAACAGTTAACAATTTAGATGAACAGAATCATGATTAGCAATAACATGAAAATGGATTAGCTGAGAGTATGTGAAATGTCCTTATGTTATAATGGTTGTACTGCAGACAGCAAACTTTAGAGTTCAGATTGTAACTAGAGTTGTGACCCCTGGGTACAAAGGCTGTGGTGTTCAATTAGATCATTGCTTTACTGGCGAGTCCACATTCCACATGGATGTGACCAACGTTTATTTCACTATTGCAAATGAAACAAACGAATGCAGCCCAATATACTTTCTCATGGGATAGTCTGCATTGTAGGATGTTGACATCATAACCTCTCATTAATAAGAATAAAAATCATATATTTATACAGTCCCCTCTCACAAAGCACCAAATTTAAAAAAGCCTTGACTTTGCCATCACCCTCATTTTTTCCATCTGTCAACAAGGTGCCAATACAGTTAACCTTGTGATCCCCATTTTGGTTCTCAATATCGATAATAATGCTTCTTCATAACTTTATTTGCTTATATTGAGGTTTTGAAGTGTTCTTGCTACTATTAAATAATGTGCATACTTCAAAGTTACATGTAAACCCAAAAAATAGTGAAAGGGGATTACTAGTATTGAGTTGGTTTTAATATGAGCATTTTATATTACATAAATAAATTGGCAGTTACTATTGTCTTCTTTCACTGCAATCATCATGTGCTGCCATGGTTTAGTATTTATTATTCATAAATGTCTGAAATCGATATATTTGCATGCTATTGCAGTGCATTTTTAGTCACCAAAGCTTTCCTTCATTCACACCCCAGTGTTTGTTACTACCTGTCTATATTCAAATGCACACTTCCTCTGAATGGCTTTTACTTTTAAAGATTCTTATGAAATTCCCCTCAATCACACTCAATATTTTTTCATTCACATGTATTATTTGATATATTAGGTCATACGGTAATCAAACCTGGGAGTCAGACTGCATAGAATGCAGATCCATTATTCCGTGGTTATCTCACGCAGGTCAATCAGGTGGTTTCTCAAAGAATATTTGCCTGCATTTAAATACTACATGGACCACTAAAGGACAGCTTCTACGGTGGAATGAATGCAGGTTACAGTATGATGGGCTCTCCAACCATAACCCATTAATTACTTGCCGTTCTAGTATATGAACTACTGAGACATATTTGTATTATGTCATGAAGTGGGTCCATTTTTAAGGATGTCTGAATAATAATAGCTAGTAGCCAGCAACCAAACAAACAGTGGCCCAGAAGCAGCTTGCGTTTTGTGCTGCTGTCTCCTAGTTACCACAGAGGTCAGGTATTTGACTGTTGAGGCAAAGCAGTTGAGATGATGATGTCTCTGTCATCAGTGTCCTGCACAAAAACATTTTTGTATGTTTTGCAACTATTTTAATTCTTTTTCAATATCACATTATTATAGTGAATACCTTAATTTTTATTTAAACTATGTGTAAAATACAACTTCTATTGTGATACATCAAAATATGTTTTTACTCATCCCAAGAGAAAATATTTTTCAAATGCTTGGCTTGCAATAAGCAGGTTACTGTAGTGCCAAATTTCAAAATCCTGGCATTCCAACAGCTGTTGCCGGTGGCAAAATAATAAGTGTCTGCTTGCTAGGTAAGGTAATAACTGTTTTGTAGCATACCTAATGCCACATAAGTATTTTACTTGCTAATCTCCTCACAAACACACTCAAGGCAAGCACACACACAAACAGACACACACACACACACACACTCAAACTTGAAGACTGCACATACAGATACAGTTTAGAAAGTTACAGGGAACTGTGAGGGTCATGAACTTCTGAAATACTGAAAATATGAATATGGCTACCAATGGTGCACTCCTTCAACATGAGCAACACTGGTGGACCTGTCACACTTCCAGCCTTTATTCTATTTTAGTTTACATTTTTGGAGAAGGAGCAAAATATGTCAGTTTTTTATGAACCCCACAAGAAATTCAGTGAACCACCACTTTTTATTAGACCGACTAAACTCTTCCCAGGTCACAATTTGTGGTCCACCAATCGCTATTTATCTTTAGAAGGCATTTCTGCTTATGCTGATGTTCTCTTTCCTTGGACATCGATGCTGACATCAAATTATACACTGGGCTGTCTTAGCTCCTTTCAAATTCATCCCAGCAAACACCTGGCTTTCGCCTAGCCATAATTATAGGCAGCCGGGTCATTGCAGCATTTTTATAGGTGACCTTATGTATGCTGGGTGGTTATTTCCTTAATTAATATCCACTCGCATGGACTTTCTGGTCCCTCATTTACCCAGACATGTCTTTTTTTCCCTCACTCCCTACATGATGGCGCCTCAGTGAATAAATCTGAAAAGTATGCTGGAAATACTCCTGCTGACTAGTGTCCTTTTCTCTCCCGCAGCAGTCAAGAGGTGAATCAAGAAATATGCGGACAATGGCTGGTGGTCTGCACAATATTTGACCTGCCGGATGTTCACAAATGAGCTCTAAGCTTAGAGACAGTCAGCAGTGCACTCATACAACGGCAGTGGGCAGGTATTATGGAGCTCAGCATGGATCTTCCCCCTGTGTGATTTACTTCACTTTTAGTCTACAGGCTTAGAGCAGTGCCCGTTCCATAGCTCATGATTAGTTGAAGAATGGCTGGGAAAAATTGATTTGAAGGGGCCTCAAAGCAAATGAAAGATCAATGCTCACAGTCCACCTACAATCCAGCACCCCCAGCACCCTCCCCCACCCCATTCCCTCAATACAACCCCCCGCTCAAGGTTTTCAAAATGAGATTACAAGGAGAGATTCAGAAACATTGCAGTGATCGAAAAGGAGAGGTTGAAGACTGGCAGAGCAGTATGGGGTATGGGGTAGAGGTGAGGGGAGGTGTTGGTGGTGGTGGGTGGGTTTAGTGGGGGGAGCAAAGAAGAGACAGGGTGCCTGAGTGGTTTTAGATAAAGATTTGTGTTGCATTTGAAACTCCATATTGCTGCCTGGTTACAGCTATTAGCGTGAGAAGCTATTACGCTGCTATGCAGAGGGGCCCCTGAGAGTGTTGCATAGCGTGCTTGGGTAATTCAAGGCAAATAGACAGAAAAAGAAAAAAAATGCCAGCAAAGACATTAATGGCAGAAAAAGAAGGAAAAAGAAAGGAGAAAGACATGAGGAGAGCTTAGCTGCTAGCGCTTTGATTTTGCTTTTAACCATTTTCTCACACAACAGATGCTCCTGTCCAGAGTCTCCCACCCTCACTTAACAAGCAAATATAAATAAGTAACAGTACTTATTATTGTCTCACTCAATGACAGCGTTAAAAATAACTTATTGCAAGATTGCAGATGGGCCTAGGAGTTCTGAGAGTGAAGGAGGGAATGAAGGAATGTAATTTAGTGTTGCATTCACACTTAAGTGTGTGAAATAAATACCTGTTGGTGGGAGGATTCAAAATTGCAAGTGCTTTCTAGAACTCTCCCAATCGTTTGTATCAAGGGATGAGCCAAATTAACAGTTTCCAAAATGTAAACTGGGAAAATAATAAAAAAGTAAATTAAAATGTAAGTGCATTTTACCATGATGGGTATCTTTCAGACATCTCATCTTAAAAAAAAAAAAAGAATATATTGGAAGAGCAGCAAATTGCTCACATTTTTTTAAAAGTTTTTTTTTATTTCCTTTCAATCTTTAGGTTGGAGTGTGTCACATTTTTTGACAGTTTGACCTTGGAACACTGAATACTTTGGCAGCAGTATTTAGATGCTTCCCTTGAAAATTTGGTAGTGTTTCAGTTTATTGGTCCTCGTTGTCCTGTTAAACATTTGTAGTAGTAATGCCAGTTTTTTTTTAATGTATGTGCCTGGAGTCCTACTGCACAAAAAAACAATTAGGACATTAATAAGATATTTGAATATGTTGCACAGATTCACCATTTGAATATTTTAAAGCATTTGTAAGTGAATTCATCTGACAGTTTCACTGATGAAACAAAGCAAAAACCAAAAAGTGGAAAACTTGGTCCTGAACATGAAGGGCCCTATGTTTAAAGTCATACGTCAAAAGTCGGAAATCAGTCATTGCCTGATTTACGCAACATTTGAAGGGAGTGGCAAAAGCACAACGGTATTTTTGTGGACAAAAGTTCAAGGCAATAAATCAAATTGGGTGGGTCCATTCCATGGCTCTACTCGCAATAGGAGGTCTTTCACATGGCGCAATCTGCAATGGGTGGAGTAATGAGTTAGAGAATTAGAGGGCGTTGACATGACGTTGCAATCAGTGTTACATACAATAAAACTGTGTGCACCCAGCGCTAGCAAGAGAACATGGATTAGCTAAGGCAGAGGAAGGTGAGGTCCATGCCCGACATGAGCAAATTTTTGGATCTGCCAGTGTTACCCCTAGTTCCTCAATTGATGCTACAATGGCAGACACCATGCACCATACAAGATCACTGGGTTTCAGCGGTTTATTGAGCCTGGCAAAAACCGGAAAATAACAGCTGGTAAAACTGACAGTTAGGCTACTTGAGAGGGAAGGCAAAGCTTTCCTCAAACTTGCTAGACATCAGGGTTACTAGAGGGGATCCTTCCACCACCCAGCCTTTGACAGGCAGCTAGCAAAGCCAAGGAAGAGTGAGAAGATCTGATCTCCCCTTCCTGCAAGTGTAGCAAGCCGGCTTCAGTGGGAGCTGCATGCACTCTGTTCCGCAATGGACTCCCTATAGAGCCATCTCCACTGGATCGACAGCAGGATGGAGGAAATGCTCCATTCAGCAACAGCCTAGAAACTGCAGCAGAGCAGCTAAAAGTCATAACGTAACATTGGCAGAAAAGAGCACGTGTGGCACATCTAGAATATGGTGGGGCTATAATACATTCCATTTAAGATTGACCAGTTAAAGTTGAAAGGAGGGTAGGGCACACTCCTGACCGCCGTGTGGCGCTGTGCACTCTTCAGTCGCGCTGTACAGAGGCGACGATCCTCTTGTCAAACATTGATTGGATGCTGTTAGAGCCACAAGGAAAATGTGTGCTTCAGAGTGTTTCCTACTCTTTGCAGGTTAAGACCTGTACATTTACATTATAGGCAATAATATATACATGTAAATGTGGTAGCTAAGGTGCCCAACACCTATATTAATTAATGGTAAATCCAATAGTGTAATAGTGCACGATATTTAATGTCTAAGTAGAAACGAAATGACGACGAGGCTAGCGCAAAGTAGCATGCTAAAACCCTTGTAAAAATGTAAAAAAATGTTCTAAAGTAAACCATCCATGTGAAATCCAATACTTAACAGAATGTTTTGAATTTATAAAACATTGATGAGGAAATATTGTTTATGATTGTGAGGGATGTAACTGGATTAATGTAGGTGAAATGGCAGTGGGCTAGTGACAGCAGTCATTGTATTACTATACCAGCACATAGACGGGATTAGCATGTTGCTAGCGGGGTTTCTGGATTTCAGATAGAATATTAAGGAAGCAGGGTGCAGATATTCTCGATTACACGGTTCATGTATGTCAGTGCATAAACTTAGAAGAATTAATGCAGAAAGAAACATGCAATTATGTGTATTTTATTCAGATAAGAGCTAAAAGAGAAAGGGATCTACTAGGAAGGTGTTAAGATAGTAGTTTCTCTGCTAATTGATGCAACAATAGATTGAATAAATTTAAATGCTGTTTGAGCTCAGGAAAAGTGGTAAAACTAAACGGTTCAAACATATGTAGACTTCCTGGAAAGGAAATGCCTCTTACCTGTGCTGTGAAGAAAACAATGGGTACCTGTGTTAAAGAAAAATGTTTAAGTGATACTGTATTTGGTTACGCTTAGGAATAAGTACTTAAGTACCATTGTTACTGATGTCATGTAATGCAGTCTTGGTTAGTAGGAATTATTAATGCTTTCCTATGTTCTAAGTTGTAGTTATAATGCAGCTCTGTCAGAGGAAATCAATGTTTGAATATGCTATTGCATTGTTTCTTTTACATTGTGCATTTGGATATTACAGTACCGAGTAAAGTACAGTCATGTACGATCGTGCGGGAGTCATCAGATGAGAAACACATTGATTGTATGCTGTTAGAGCCACTAGGAGAATGTGTGCTTGAGTGTTTTCTACTATGTTGCAGAACAAGGAAATGAAACCCCCCAGTAAATGTGTTACCCTGGAGTGGAGTCTTCATCATTCCTTGGGAGTGTAACACATGCATTGACAGTTATATATTTTATTGTTTGAACAATTATGACCTATGAAATATAGGCTATCCTATCTAGCTAACTAGTGCTAACTAACTTGCTAGTTATGGTCATGGGGGCATATCTTAGCTAGCTATCTAAATACATTGATGATAATTATTTGACAGTCACTTATTTTCCTTATGTAATGTATAACCAGAGAGTTACACATCTGCTACAAAATGGTACTAATCAGCGATCGCCGATTTTTGACAGTTGGGTCGTTCTATGCTCTGCACTCTTACTTGTGGAATGTAGAGTGGAAATTCCGTTTATGTGTGAATCAACTGTAAGTTGCTTTGGATAAAGGCGTCAGCTAAAATGATGATAATGTAATGTAAAGGCCACATGATACAGCATTGGTTACCTAAACTAATTTTGTTGATAAAACACAAATTTGTCATATTCTATAATCACACATGACACTAACACCCTCAAGGGCACGGGGTTCACTGGGATTAAGCAAAGTAGATACATTACAATACAGTAGCAGAACACAAGACATCACCATGTTTGTATTGAATATTGGGGAAGCTAATTTTACCAAATCACTTCTTTAATATTGCATAACAACAAGGTTCTGCAAAGACCATATCCATGTATAGAATTACAAACAATGCTCTTAAATTAGCATTGATCCTGAAAGCCATGGAGGAAGGAAACATGAAAAAGAGATCGGTGGAGAGACCCCAGTGTATTACAAATGAAATTGGTTGTTAACCAGGAACCTCCAGAGGTAAGCAGCACCTCTAATATCATTAGGGAGTTGTCATAAAATGTGACTACCTAAAGCCCAGTCAAACCAAATAAGCTGGCTATATTTGCACCAACTGGAAATGGGGAATTGACAATATGCAAGAATGAGTGACTTAATGTCCAAAATAAATTAAGTATAGGAATTATTTAGATTTTGATTTCTAAAGCATGATGAAAATTGATCGATCATTAAGAGATTATATATGCTCCATTTTGTGATATGCTAGACCGCGGTGCCATTAATAAAGACCTTGTAAATTGTGTTAATATTATTGACAAGCTTTTATAAGGAAAAGTTAATAAAAGGGAATACTGCTATGAGTTTTATTAGCTGTTGTATAATGTCCATGAGATCATAAATGCCTAGCTTTATAGATGCATTACTATTCTGATTTGGTGTTATTTAAAAAACAGTTGGCATTAACAGTTTAGAAACATATACTGACTCTTATATGCGCCCTTTGCTTATTACTACATTTTTTTAACAGTTATGAGTAAAATGTGCTGATTTAACTATAACCTGGCATTGTCAAACCATATTAACTGTTAAAAATAAAAATGAACACATTCCATGAACTAACTTCAGTGTGCATAAGAGACATACTGGAGGTGACTTCTACACCAGACACACTTTTTGCACAGGTATTCACCAGGCTCCCAAATCAGTACCAGGTGACATTAGGGCCATTTTTTTAGAAATCATTGAGAGAAAACATGCACACACACACACACACACACACACATCAATGCCTCAATACCATATGAACCTCCTCCCCCTTCAGACTCAAGACCCCCCTTTCCCCATTTGGAGAGTACCCTCTACCTCTATCAGGACCTCTACTTGGAAGAGCTGCACAGGATGCAATGGCTCCTCTGCTGGACTAGCTACCTTTCACCACTCCCTTCACTGTGTCCCTCTGGGAGAATACCAGCCACAGTGGGGATCCACACAGACATACACAACATTGAACATAGAAGACAAACATTAAAAGCACCAAACCTCTGGATATAGCACTGGACCATACCACTTTGTCAGGTTTATCCAAATGAACACTAAAACACTAACACTAAAATGAAAAATAAAGAGAATCATCATCCAGTCTGGCCTCGCCTCTCTGTTTCTAGCTTTCTTCCCAACTCTGAAAGTAATTCAGAGTCTTGACTGGACTGCACTGGAAAAAAGAGGGACTGGTTACTGACAACAGCAGAACTGGACCACTGTCAACTGCCATTATGCAGAAGGGTCTGTCTGCCTGCCCCAAACATTTTCAAAGGTTCTCACACTCTACCATGCGCAATTTCACACTACTGACTCGGGTGTATTGACTGATTCAGTAATAACTAAAGTGTTGCCCTGCCCCTTTCCCTCTGCACAAGTCTTCCCATTCATGCACACAGATGCTGGTTCACAAATTTAACCATATTCTTCTTGTTACCTTTCCATTCAACTGGCTAATTTTTCTTATGAAGTATCACTTTCAAAGTTTCAAACATTATCTTAAAAAAAAGTGTTCAAATGACCTCCATACACAATTAATGTTCTGTCTCAGAGGCACTATTGTGTGTGGTAACCTTTCAGGCAATCTTTATAGTCAACAACAATACAGTATTAGTGACTACATTATCCTTCATTATAAAATAATTACATTTTTTATGTTGATTCATTATTTTTATAAACAGTTTATGAACAGCAAATATTTTATAGAGAGGGAGGCCAGGGTGATCAGAAATCCCACCAAATGTTACAATGGACCCTAATTAGCCAGAATACATAAAAGACTGCAGCAGCATATGTGTAACCTTATGCAGGATTTTTGTATTTGGAAACCCTAGCCCCTTATAAAATACCATGCAATGTTTATTCATATCTGTTAATGTGAAATGTAGTCTTTTTAATCACTTCCTCATCAAGCAGAATTGCAATGTAATCTATACACAAACTGATCAAATCTAGAATGAGGTACAATGGTAGGTCAAATAACAGAAGTGAAATATGTAGAGCTGCAATAAGCAGGTGCACTCCTCACCCCCTCTGAGACGACTCACTGTGACTCTTCCAAGCCTGCCCTGTTCCATTAAGGCTCAACCGTTGGTTGAGCGGAGAATGATTGATCACATGATCATACCGAGACAGACTGTCAAACTCCATTACCGATGAATAGTGAAACACACATGGAAAGAGCAACAGAGCAGCATCCACATGTACCACGGATGAAAAAAAGACCAGACAATGGATTTAAAGTCATATCTTTTCTCCCTGTCGTTTAACATCCAAACTATAACATTTAATGATATAGAAAACAATGCTTGTTTTTTTCCCTGTTACGTCAAAAAACAGGACAAACACATCAAAAAGCTAATGCCTGACATTTAACGTTAAATAAGGCATATCCACATCATAATTGTTACTGTTATAAGAGCACAGGGGCTGTTTCCATGGTAACATTTGGCATACAAAATAAAAGCAGATAATCCGTTAAAAATAGTTTCGATATGCATCAACTTTAATTTCATGCAACTCAGATATAATGCACCTGTCATGTCAAACACATCTTAAATGATTTCACACTCAAGTGGTATAAATCAGATTAATTAGGTCAAAATTTGTCTGCTTTAGATGTGATACTTCAAATATAAGAACTCCGATAAGCTATTATGACAAGAGGCAAGGAGATAGTCATCGAAATGTGAGTCAAAATGTTTTCATCGGAACAACTTTCTTTCAGAGCAGTCCACTGACTTTGATCATATAAACACCAGATTAGATATTTCAGTTGCTAATGTCAAATTTACATTTTTTGATGTGCAGTCTTCTATGATGTTCCTTTTAAATCAACCATTTTTAATCCGCATCAACATTCCAGAAGAAATAAGTTGTACACTGCACGAACATTTGTTGTAGATTTTCATTCACACATAGAGATATGCACAAGTGTATTACATGTGCATGTGTACATGTATGATTTTGTTTGTGTGTGTGTGTGTGTTATGGGTGTGGTCTCTGTGCATATGTGCACATGCACGTTGTTTTTGGGTGTTGTACTTGTGTTCATATAGTATGTGTTTAGGTGGTGTTAATGCGTTATTGTATGTCTGGTCTCACTCTGAGCTCACTCTTTAAAATCATCTGGCTGGTTGATGATTTCGTTAATCGCCTTTGACCTGAACAGAACCTCAGATATGGGCATGAATATTCCCCCAGGTCATGACTGCCGATGGTTCCTGAAAAAGCTTGTTCCTTCAGTCTGATTTCACTGATGCAGGTTTGAAGACCCTGTAAAGGCCAAAGTCTCATTTCTGTACTGCATTTACGGCCTGTTTCAGCATCCCTCCCAGGGACCATCGCTCCGTCCTCTTTTTACAAGTGCTTTGCTCTAGATTGAACGTGGTAAAACAAATTCACCAATGTCCTCTAACCAAAGATACTCGGTTAAAAGTTTCTTATGGTTAGTCCTCTGTGCTGACCGTCCATGGTACACAAAGATTCAGTTTACTTACAACACAATACAATGTGGACATGAGCTTACTGTAATATTTGCATTCAAGTGCACTTTGATTAAACTGAATCACTCCTCTAATGTATCAACTCCCAGATCTGAACTTCAGAGTCCTGCTTTCATTTTATTCATCCATATTTCTCAACTGCAATTTCATGAGATAAGACTGTAAGTTACAAAAAAATTCAGCAAACGTAGAATTCCCTGGATTCAGAGGTATATATTCATTTATTTAATGTGTGAATCACCAAATACATTCTTAGTATACATTTAATGCAGAAAAAAGCTTTCTAGGACTCTGATTTCCATGAATGGCCTTCTCAGTTTTTTTCAGTAGCATCAGTCCTTTCAGAAAGAACCTGTATCCTAACTCAGTTTGTGAGATATTCAGCATAAGACCTCAAAGAAGCAACAAGAAGTATCCCCATAGTATTTACTTTATTTATTTTTATATTATCTTTTCCCCTGAATTGCTTTCCTTGGAAATTGTGTATTCTAAGGAAATGATTATGCAATTCAGTGCCGAATGTACATTAGATAAGATAGCATGTGTATTGAATGGGTCTGTCAGTTACATTTTCCTTTACCTTGGCAAACAAATCTGCTATCTTTTTGTGCTCTTTTGCTTTTGAAGTGTACATATTTTAGACCTTTCTTGATTAAAGTAACTGTTGCACACTATTTGCCTGTGAGCAACCTTTAAAATGTGCTGTATTTTGTCTTTTGTGCATAGACAATCAATATTCATGATTACAATAAATTACAAATGCACAGAGTACAAGTTGATGAAGTGAAACATTTTTCAGGATAAGAACTATCAACAGTACATTTTTAATAAGATTGAGTTTAGTATGAATAATAATGCTGTTACTACTACTACTTCCACTAATAATAATAATAACAGTCGAGCATCTCCATTTAAATTAATGGAGATGCTCGAGATGCATTCTGCGGTTGCATAATGTCGACTAACTTACTTAAAATTCGTAGTAAGGACTGAACTTTTACCATATGTAGGACTCAGCTGCAAGTAGCATGTGACAACTATTTTTTTTTACCATTTTTACATCGATGTTCTTTCATTATCATCAGTTAATTTCTTTATTACCACTTGTTATTTTACCATTTTGACATCATTGAACTAGTGGGAATCTATGAGAGAGAGAGTGGATATCGTATTGGTAAAGGGGATATCGGATAATGCTAATGGTACAGTGTATAATTACATTTCTGCTAAATAAATGCTGTCATTTGCAAATCCAAATATTATTAAATATTAATATTAAATAATATTATTTAAAAAATACCACTCGCGTTAAAGTGTGTAATGTCACGTAAGCAATAATTCTTGAATCGTGTTTCAAGGGGCATTAATGCGAATTTGCGTATTTTAAGTTTGCGTAAAAAATGAATGCACTGTATTATGATGTCCTTTCAGCAGCCAATGTAGGCCTTTCAAAGTCTCAAATTTCAAGCGTCATGGTGTAACTATTTAGCCAATCAGAGCTTAAATACACCAAAAACCATCACATAAATTGGCCCCTCACTGGAGTTGAGCATCTCAGATGTCTTTACTTGTTAGGTGTCCTGTTAAAGCAGAAGTATAATAATAGGATCATGGTGGAAGCAAACCCTACCATGCTTTTATAATTCCACTAGGTTTTAAATATTAGAAACAGCTGTCAATACTGAAAAAGTACCATGGCACTTTTTTTTACCAACAGCTTTGCAACAGCCACTGTTAGTATTTTAGGCTGAAAAAAAAATAACAATCTTGGATGTAAGATCTTTGTTTGGTAAATTTTACAGTAGCTGTGATTACTAGTACGCACTTATAATTTTTTAAATTGCACATAACTTAAGTGGTTATTTTCACAATTATTTTTGGCATGGAAGCTCTATGCAGCTCATAGTACAAAGTTGACAGTGTCCATTCAGTATTCCATCTCACTTAACTCTTTCCATCTTCAGTGTTCTTCGGTTGTGGAGTCTATTGACATATCCCACCAGCACTTGGTAATGCAAAGTAGTCTAATTAGAAACCAAAGTTGACACTTGAGAAAATACATGGTGTGAATCAGTATAAATAAGTACAACTTGAACATAATCAAATACATTAATTGACTTTTACCTCATTTAATTCAGCTCTGGATTTTTAAATGGGTCAGCTTCATAAGCTGAAAGAAATATGAAGTAAATGGACATCTGTTTACTTTATTTCGTAAAAGAAACGTAATCAATTTTGATACCCTTCTCATTCCGTACCAACAAGAAAAATATTTTTTTCATCAGAAAATAAAACATAAAAATAACCGACTTCAATTTTTCACGAAGGGATCCCATAGTTTTAGTTTATATTTCAGTTTGATTGCGAGTCGTAACCTTGAGAAAGGTACTTAAGTATTGTCGCTGTGAAATATAAAGATGTATGAATGCATAACACACAAAAATGTAAGCCATGCAAATCACACAGGTTAAAGTCCTGTGCAACTCTTGAATTTGAATAAACAACAGCTAGTCAGCTAGCTAGCAAATCACTAGTCTACTACTGTAGCCTGCATGTCAGCAAAACATCTTGCTGAATAAAATTATGTATCAATATACCTCATTGATATATCTGAAGTGCTCCATTATAATATGTTACTCTTGTTTTCAGAGAAAATACATAGAAAATTAGTCATTTTCATTTGCAAACTTGTAAACTTTTTTTTACCTTATAAACTTCCCAAATAAAGCCAAAAAGATAATGGGCCCTATTTTCGGTAGTAGGTGCAATGTCCTATGAGTGATTTAAAATGTGCCATGACCGCAACAACATCCGCAAAGTTATTTTCGGAAACACACCAGCACCACAACAGGAAAAATGCGGAAGCAAAAAGCCACTTCTGCCTCTGACGTAATAAAAGGGTGTAGAAGCGCAATGTCTGAGAGTGTTCTCTGAAATTTAGAACCATGGAAATTATGAGGCGCAATGCTAGAATTGCAATTTTCATCCAGTGAAACCCTTGCGCATTAGAGGACTCAAAAGCAGGTCTATTCGGAGCGCAGAACCCAAAGGTAGCCAAATAAATTGTAGTACATTGACTCGGCCAGCAGGTGTCACAACATGACTTTGGAGATATTACTAAAAGGCAATAATGGTCAAAATTCTTTAAAGACACAAATAAATGAATAAATGAATTCCCTACAATCTACATTAACATAACCGAGGAAGCCAGGAAAACATGAGACCTGAGCTCTTTAAATTTATATTCTTTTACAGCTTGGAACCCGATAGATGCTGACTATTGCTCCTTTCTCTATTAATCTCTGTTTTGCTGTTGTTCCTGATGGTATGGAATACATAACTGCAAGGGGAAGAAAGCATTACTGCCAACGATTTCTCAAAACAGCGGCACTCCTTCCTTAATTTGACTGACCCTACATTCACACATGAGCGGAATTTCCACTCCACATTCCGCAAGTAAGAGCGCAGAGCTTAGAACGACAACACACCTGTCAAATATTGGCTATACCATTTTGCAGCAGACGTGCAACTCGCTAGTGATACAGTATTACATAAGGACAATAAATATAGCTGACTGTCAAATAATTATTATCAATATATTTAGCTAGCTAGCTAAGATAGGCCCCCATGGTCATAATGGACTATAACAAGCAAGTTAGTTATCACTAGTTAGCTAGATAGGATAGTCTATATTTTATAGGTCATAACTATGCAAACAATAAAATACATAACAATCAGTGCATGGTCTGTTCTGTCAGTGTTACGGTATGACTTTAATTTCATAGCGTACAATTCAGGGTGTCCTTGAATCATAAGAATGAACGAGTGCCTTTTTTTAAGGCAGAGGTCCGACAGGAGGAAGTCCTTGGAGCGATAGTTTGAAGGGGGGATGTCACGATTATGGCGGCGATAAGAAGCTGTAATAGACAGCTGCTCTGCTTTTCTAGGTTGTTGCTGAGCGGAGCCTGCCTCTCCTCCATCCTGCTGTCCACCCAGCGGAGATGGCTGTTCAGGGAGTCCAAAGCCGGCTCGCTGCACTTGCAGGAAAGGGAGATCAGATGTTCTCCTTCCTCTGCTTTAGCTCATGCTTGTTCTCTTGTGATCCTTGGGTGCACGCAATTTTATTGTAACACCCATTGCAATGTCATGCCAACGCCCTCTAATTGATATTAACAGATTACTCCACCCATTGCGGATTGCGCCATGTGAAAGGACCTCCTTTTGAGAGTAACACAATGGAGTGGACCCATCCAATTTGATTTATCACCTTGAACTTGTGTCCACGAAAATAGCTTTGCGCATTTGCCCCTCTGGGCAATGACAGATTCACAACTTCTGACATATGACTTTCAAAATAGGGCCCAATGTTTCACATGCCGTATTCAAGTTTGATACAATTTGTGCATAGCTAATACTTACACTGCCCTTTTGTTTGAAAAACAAGCAAACAAATCTAGCATACATGTATCAAACTATGGATTTTTCTTGCAAAGAGATTGTAAAGGATATATCGTCTAAACAGAGCAAACATACATTAAGCACAGTCTTTAAAGAAATAGTACATTTTGTCTCAAATGTTTATCCTGGCTTAACAGTGTTTAATATCGAGATCTGATAAATACATCTTGTTAGAAAGCCGAGTTTCTCCTCTCAAAATGTTGTCAAAATGTGCCTTAGGGTCAAAATGACTGATTATGATATGAACAAATTACATATTTTCTCTTTCTGTACAAATGGAGGTGGCATATGCACCTGTAGTTTCTTAATGTTGCACAATCAACAAGGAAGGCACATCAGTTCATAATCCAAATCAATCATATCTACTTGCCAGATACACTGTCAGCTTGCAAAAGTAACCTAGTGCAGTTTTAACTTTGAAAATAATTAAAGACCTAATAGATATCATGGTCTCTCAGCAACTTCTTAATTTGTGTACCCTGTGTGGCTTGTTATGTTTCAGACTAATTGCAATACCCTCGAAGACTTGAGATTCCACCATCACTTTTTAAGTTTTCTTTTCAGTGTATCCTTCATGAAAATCCTAGGATTGGTGATCTGTGCCAATTCCAGCTGAATTGTTTACACAATTTTTCTTACATGCTGAGATACTATGCTACTTCAATTTGACATATCATGTGAAAAAGGCATAGTTTAAGTGTATTGTATTGGGTTCTTTATGGGAAATAGATTTTGCTTAAGCAAATTCCGGGTTTTACATGTAATCAAAATAACACATAACACATGACACAGTTGCATTCACCTTCCTGTAATTTGTTATTTATGTTGTATCTTTAGAGATTAAGAAATTGGTTCACACTGCACGAGAGTTCATGGGTAAGGTTTTATATGAAAGTAACTCGGATTAAATACATGTTCATATGGTGGTGAGGATACATATCAAAAGGTAATGCCAAAAAGTTAATTTCCTCGAGTAACTGAAGTTTCAGTAGTATAAACTCTCAGACAACAAAATGGTATTTAAGAGGAGTTTTATTGGTAAGAGATAGAAAGGAATGAACTTGGGCTTGGAGTCAAAAGGGGGAGGAGTCGTCGCGTCCTCGTAGAGAGGGAACCCCCCCCCTGCCTTTTGGCTGAAAGAAATAGGGAAAACGGTTAGGATTATGAAGGTGGAGATGGGGAGGAGGAGGGATGCCGGAGATGCTAAGCACGATGGGTAACAGGTACGTGGTGTTTATATACCTGTAGCAACCGGAAGGGGAGTGATAGGTAAAGGGGTTGTCTGAGAGTTTCTCTCCCGAATCTCTGTTTTACCAAACAACAATTCAGTAGTATAAACTCTCAGACAACAAAATGGTATTTAAGAGGAGTTTATTGGTAAGAGATAGAAAGGAATGAACTTGGGCTTGGAGTCAAAAGGGGGAGGAGTCGTCGCATCCTCGTTGAGAGGGAATCCCCAAAAGACTGCCAGCCCTGAAGCAGAGTGAGGTTTGGTTGGCTATGGCTACGTAATGATCACTGTATTAATGAGGTGTGGGTGGAACGAATGTCTGAACAGTTTAACCTGATGTAAATTTGGAAAGCGTCTGATGACCAGCGACCCAGGCGTTTGATTAAATAGTCCGGAAGTCCATTTTGTGCTGCTGTGGTTGCTGCTCCGATTCTGAATGAATGAGAAGAGAAATTGTTAGCGGGAAAACCAGACATATGCAAAATAATTTTTAAATGTTTTTGAAACCAGTGGCGGGTGACTACTCTGTTTAATTCATCTACGAACAGTGGATCAGTGGGAGAGAGTGATGTACGAAACCTGTAATTCAGAAAGGTAGACAGAATCTCGTAAGGGCTGACCGGGGATGGTAATTTGAAAAAATATATTGGACAGCCTTTGCCAATCTGATCGGTTTTACTGTGTCTGAGTAGATATCTGATGGTTTCGTGATTAATGATGGATAAATCGGATAGACGAGGGTGGATATCTGGATTGTACAGAGTTGATGAAGTGGTGAATTCTGAGCATCTGAGGAAACCGAAGAATGCGAGTGAGAAGAGGGCTGTCAGAGTGAGGTCTACGTGAGGGTTGATGTATCCGGAACGGAGGAGATTAATGCAGTGGGTGAGTATGGGAAGCGTGATGGGTTGTCTAGGTTTGGAAACGCCTGGGTCTGACTTCTGGTATCCTTTGAGTAACAGTTGAATTTGAGGGTTGTGGAAGAATGGGCAATCTGAACCAATTATTAATTTATAAAAGAAATGGATGCCGCTTAGGTAGGCTTTGATTGTTGATGTTTTGATCTGTAAATGAGAATGTAATTATGAGATGAAACAGGAATATGTGATTAGGTCGAATGAAGGGAATTGGATGTTATACAGTGCCATGGAACGCTTTAAAGCAGTTCCAGGAGGTGTAGTAAGATTGTAGGGTGCGGGGTGATAAGGCTTGCAGGATGGTGTCGACGGACTGGAGGTGCAGGTGGAGGAGTGGATGGTTTACAGGAAGATGAGCTGAGAGTATGGAGGAACATGATCGGGGGTCTTGTGCGCTTCCGGGGCCAAACTGAAGAATTTCTGAAAATGAAAGCGAGAAAGACTGTCAGCAATAGAGTTGTGGTGACCGGGAATGTATTCTGCACGTACAATGAACTGATGGCATATTGACACCCATGTGAGACGGCGGAGGAGTGACATGATAGTACTGGAGCGTGAACGGCCTTTATTGATTATTGAGACTGTGGCCCTGTTGTCAAAATGAATTAAATTTTCTTTTTACACCATTCCGACCCCCAAAGAACAGCTGCAGCAACCACTGGGTACATTTCGAACAATGCAGAGGACTCTGAATTAGGTGGGATGGAGGAGAGTTCGACCGGCCATGGGGCTGCAAACCAGCGGCCTTGATAATAGGCACCGAAACCCACGGATGGTGCAGCGTCAGTGAACAGGTGGAGATCAGGGGCGGAGGTCAGGCTATCGTCATAAAAAAAAGACAAGCCGCCCAACATCGGAGGAACTCGTGCCATAAACGCAACTCACCCAAACAAAATTCGTCTAGTTCAACCGTATCTAGCAGGGACGGGACCGAGGAGGCGAGGGTCAGCAGATAGGACACAAATGACCGGCCTTGGGGAAGTACGCGCATGGCTAAATTCAAATGCCCCAGTAGGGACAACAGCTCCCTCTTAGTACAACGCGGTTGAGATAGGTACCCGGACAACAAGGACGTAATTCGTTGCAGCTTATCAGAAGGAAGGCGGGCACGAAACGAAACTGTGTCCAAAACTAAGCCAAGAAATTCGAGGGAGGTGGAAGGACCGGAGGTCTTCTCCTCGGACAACGGGACTCCGAGATCCCTAAAAACCTCGACTAAAGCGGACATGCCCGAAGCTGGCGGAGACGATGGGGGCGTGATGGAGAGGAAGTCGTCGAGCAGGTGTAAGACGAACGGGATCTTACGGTTGTTTAAAAGCACCCAACACATGGCTTCCGACAAGGTGTCAAATATCTTGGGGCTACTCTTGCAACCAAACGCCAAACGAACCGCAAAATAAAACTGGTCGCGCCACCTGATTCTGAAAAGGTGCCAATAAGCCGGATCCAGGGGCATAACTTTAAAAGCCGATGTGACGTCCGCCTTAGCTAGCCAAGAGCCTACCCCGGCGAGTTTTATCAGCCGAACAGCATCGTCGACAGTACAATATTGCAAGGAATAATCCTCAGAGGGAATCAAACTATTGACGCTAGGGACAATGCTGTCGTGCGGGGCCGAGAGATCAATAATTACTCTTTTCTTCCCGGAATATTTTCTGGTGGCAATTCCGATCGGATTTATTCGGAAAACCGGAAAAGGAGGGGACGTGAATGGGCCGATCATGAACCCCGACTCGACTTCCTTAGCCAGCAACAAATCGACAACGCCGGGTTCGGCCTCGGCTGACTGAAGGTTCCCGCAAATAACAGACTGGACGGGTAGGGAGACTAAACCGGGGGAAAAACCGTGAATGAGACCGTGAAGGAGGTAGGAAACGAAGAGTGGATCGGGATGGCCACGGAGTTCATGACTGAGCCTTGAAACATTAACGGGGGTGGACAGATGGGAAAATAGTCAAGCAGTGCCCGAAGGGGCAGTGCGCCGATAAACAGGACAGACTGGGCGCGCGTGGGCGCCGGCGCAAAAGCTACACACGTGCAGAAATTTGCACCCGGTTTTGAAGCATACTGCGTGGTTAAAATTATTACAAATTGATTTCCCCCCAATAAGAAGAATAGGGCGCCCTTTGATGTCGACCTCGGGGGAGGTGACGACAGCGGAAGCTGTTGGGACATTATTAGCCGCACCAGCCACGATGGAGGTAGCGGGAGCTACCATGGCACATAAACGGGTAGCATGCTCGGTAGACTGACAAACACCGCAAACAGAAGCTCTCAACCCCAGAAAAACCCGACAGTATAAGTCAGAGTCCAGAACCCCCCAATAAGGACATACGTTGAACTGCGCTACCTTAGCGGCACATTTGGCAGAAAACATTTTATGGTATGCATAAAAATGGGAACCCCCGAAACGGATGGCTAAATCCGCCACGATAGCCAAATAGTCAGCCAGCTCTCTGCGACGGTGAGGGAACACAGAGCAGATAATGTTGGTGTATCGACTAAAAGCTAGGCAGAATTCAGGGAATGTCAACACCTTAGAGGAGGAGGAGGAAGGAGCCCTGAGAGCGACCGTGATGCCGTCACACTCCAAAACCCTGCGTTCATAGGAGGGGGAAGGTGAAAGCAGGGATGCCAAACACACGTCCGCACCTTGCAAAATCTGCGAGCGCAGATGGGCAGACACGGGGGTAGGCTCGAAAACAGGGGCGTTCGGGAGGAGGCATCACGGCGGCCATGGACAGGCTGTAGGACTGGACACTGGGGGCGGAGGGAGCCAGGCAGGAAAATTGGGGACCTGGGAGAGAGTGAGAGAGAGAGACAGCAGCAGAAACGGCAGTAGTAGGAGGATACAGAGGTGGATACGGAGCAGGATGCAGGGAAGGATATGTAGCGTGAGCTGGGGGCAGCTGAACCGGTCCGCGGGGAGCGAGGGGAGCTGGTCGGAGGGCGCGTGGTGCGTCTGGGAAACCCGCCTGCTCCGGCCGGGACGGTAGCAGCTGGGGGAACGGACCGCAGCGCCTGAGTCCCAGAAGCGTGCAGGGGCTGTCCGGCGGGCGCGAGGTGCGCCGACTGGAACTCGCCGACTCTGGGAGGGACCAGGGCAGCCGGGGAAAAGCAAACCGCAGTGCCGACGTCTTGGGAGAGTGCAAGGGCAGGACAGAGAGCGCCCGATGGCGCCGGCTGGAGCCCGCCGACTCCGGCAAGGGTGGCGACCGGGGAGAGGGGGCCGCAGAGCCGATGCCTCGGGGCGTGCAAGAACGGGCATGCTGATGCCGAGTGCACCAGGAGGGGCCCGTCGACCTCCGCAAAGGCTGTGGCGTCTGGGGAGGCTGCGTAGCCGACATCTCGGGAGCGTGCAGAGACGAGACGACCGGTGCCGAGGGCACCAGGTACGGCTCGTCTACTCCAACGAGAGCGGCTGCAGCAGGGGGGAGGAGGGGCCGCTGCGCCGAAACCCCGCAAGCGGGCCGAGGCTGGACGCCAAGCGCTGAGGGCGCCTGGCGGGACTCGCCGGCTCTAGCGAGGGCAACGGCGGCAGGGAGGGGAGAGGACCTCATTGCCTGGCACTCGGGAGCGTGCAATGGCAGGTTAGCTGACGCCGAAGGCGCCAGGTAGAGCCTGCCGACTCCAGCCCGGCCGGCACGTGAGGGGAGAGAGGGGGGAGGGAGGGGAAGAGAGCGAGACTGGGCGAGAGCCGCAGTAGCACTCCTGGCAGCGACACTGCAGGAAACAGGCGCAGCATTGGACTGCCCCAGGGTCCAGCGAAGGTCCTCTGACGGCAGAGCTGCGCCGGACGTTGACTGGGAAGAGTGGGCGGGGACTGCCAGGTTTTGAGTGCGGAGGGCTTCCGCAAGCAGCAGAAACAAGTCTCTTTTCCGCGCAGTCCGGGGAAAAGAAATCCCTCGGAGTCCCAGAGCTTCACGGAGGCGGGGCACAGTCCAAGTGGAAAGCTGCAGTTCTCCGGTCCTGGACAAAACTGCCGGCTGACGGCGAACGATGGCCTCAGAAGCCGTCGGGCTGCGGGAACGGGACCTCGGACGACGGGAGTCAAGAGAAGAGGAGGAAGGAGATCTTCGAGAGACGGCCCTGGATCTCAGCCGGCGAGAGAGGCGTCGGATCGGTCGGCGACCGCGAGCCGGGGATGCAGGGTGGCTTACACGGGAACCAACCCGTGAGGAAGTCGAGGAGAAGCCTGCCTCGGGGGCGCCGGACAGGTCTTCGTCAGAGGCATGGATTTGGATATCCATTTTGTAAGAGCAGTGCGATCTAGGCGACACAGTAAAACTGAATGCCGGAGATGCTAAGCACGATGGGTAACAGGTACGTGGTGTTTATATACCTGTAGCAACCGGAAGGGGAGTGATAGGTAAAGGGGTTGTCTGAGAGTTTCTCTCCCGAATCTCTGTTTTACCAAACAACAAATATTGTCATTATTTGTGGTAGATTATGTCATCACGTAGTAGTTTCCTATTTTTCTGAGGGAAACTGTTCTCCTAAATAAATTTTCAGGTGTAAAAGCAGAAAGATACAAATATATGAAATATAAATATTGACCCACATGCGCTTTTGACCTTGATTCCATACCACACCCCCTCATGCACTGTAACTTCACAAAAAAAGAATGGAGGAAGTTCAGTTCTTCACAAATTGCAGCCAAACACAAAGCTGCAATTTTGCATGCTATAAATATAGGCCTACATCCATGAAACAAAAGGCATAATGTTTTGACAGCAGTGCAATATACCTGGTAGCAATTACATATCCAAAATATACACAGTATCCAAAATATGCTGTTATGAGAGAACAGATGGCTGAGATATGTGTCTGGAGGTGAAGCAGCTCAAGCACCTTGCTTCCCAATTAACATATTTCTCATCTAATGAGGGCCAACATGAAATGGATTTCTCATCAGGTCCCTTTCTTCCTATGACTACATCCTTCCTCAAACACCCTTCTCTGACCCATTCTGAGAATTGTTGTTGACTTGGTCTTCATTTATAGCATTTCATTGAGATTCTGCTGCTTTTATCTCTCTCTTTCACATACAGTGACCATAACTCTCCATTTCTCATGTAAAGCACTGATGTAACTTTATAGAACACTCTTTTATTTGGAATCACAAACTTTTCTCCTGCAACCCTCAATAAATATTTAAAATGAAATGGCTCCACCATTTGTAAACCAGCCATTTGAGTATTTTCTCCCCTCTCCCCACAAACTTTAAACTTCATTTTAATGACCAAATTTTTACAATGTCAGTCACTCTTGAGCTGAGAAGTTTCCTGTTGCAACATTCTGTGCAAATGTCCTCATTCAAATAGCACTCAAGACAAATTTGTGTACCCCTCCAATCACTTACTTGTTAGCCAGATAAATGTTAGCACTTTTGTTAGCACTAGAGATCACACAGTACTACTGGAGATGGCTTGTGCAGATCAGAGGATAGCTGTGTCACTCATATGTGGTAACAGGTAGCTAGTGGGTAAAACTTAATCTAGCCCATCTTTATGCTATAAAATAACTAAAACTGTCCCAATACTCAGGTCATAGTGATAATTTACAATCCTTATTTCATTTTTGCACAATGGGCCTCATTCATCAATATTTTCGTAAAACTGTGTGTAAATGTACGCGTCAACGGTTAGGAACTAACAAATCCCGCCGGATTTATCAAACACGCGTAAACACAGCATTTGTTTGTATCCTCTTGTGTATGTTAATAAATACCAATCAACCGTAAATGAGAAGCGCGTTCACAGAATTTTCGATTAGCATAAATCAACGCCCCTGATATACCATATAAGGAGCCCAGGAGGCTTTCGTTGGCAATGATAAGAGATGGCAGGAAAAAGGCTAAAGAATAAAAACTTTTCTGAAGCGGAGATTGATATATTGTTAATGGAAGTAGAATCAAAAAAAAGAATTTTGTTCAGTAGCATAAGCAGTGGAGTGTCGGGGCCGGGGAAGACTAAAGCCTGGCAAGAAGTAACTAGTGCAGTAAACGCGGTGTCAAAAGTTCCACGTACGCTGCCACAAGTAAAGAGAAAATGGTTCGACATGAAATTGAGGCGAAGAAAAAACTCCAAGCCCACAAAAGAAGCATGTCAGCCACAGGAGGGGGTCAGAGTTCGGCAAAGTTGTCCACAAAGGATGAACGCATTGGCCAAATTATTGGCGAGACATCACTGGCTGGAATCATCGAGGAGGGCGACAGCGATCGGTTTTCCCTCGTCTTGGATCAATCGCCCTCCAACTCTGAAGGTAAGGGTTTGTTTTGTTTTATGTTTTAATAGCAGCCTCATCGTTGCTATAAATCCTGTGGGGCAGCAGCAGCACCCCCGGGTCCCGCGAGGAGGCGCACGGCAGGCTAAAGTGGTAATGACATATGCAATACAACGTTGGGACTTTCATGTTTTCCCCAAAATCAACTTGGAACGAATCCCAAGTAAAACAATTTGTTCAAACTCAGAACTATTACGTATTTAGGATCCTCTTTAATAGTGTGCCCACGTCTGCCTCTCCCACTCTGCAGTCCCGTTTCTGTTCAAACTAACGCAATTTTACCTTGTATAAAAACACAACAATTGTAGTAATATTTGTATTTTGAAAGACAAGAGAAAATTAAATCGCAAAGTCATACAGTAATGAACTAATCAGTTTGCTATATTAGTCTAAACATAACGTATGTGTAACAAGAACGTAAATTAATAGGACAGTCCCATTTCAGCGCAGTTTGTGACGTTGTTTTCTGTTTGGTTTGCAAGAGGAACCAGGTACTTCAGCAGCCTCTGCTGAGACTCCCAGGGATCCGCCAGACACAAGTCCCAGATGCCCACTCTCCTCTGGCCCGAGGGTCCTCACAGACGCAGTCCTGGAGAAGCAGGAGGCCATCCAGCGAGCAGTGGAGGAGATGTCTTCTATGCTGAAAGACATTCGTTCAAGTTTGAGGGAAATCAGCACCTCACTGAGAACATTAGCAGGCATAAAATGAATTGCAAAAACAAAATTTTAATTGCAAAAATAAAATGAATTGCAAAAACAAAAAAGCCTCATTATTGGGTTAACTATTTAAACAATATCTAACATGACATATTTGATAAATTACACCTACCTTTAGAGGCGTTCGATAAGCAGCTGGCGCACACGAATTGCCTCTGCATTTGGCGGATCGTTGGGCGGATACATAGGCATTCGGTCTTGTAGACCTGTAGGTTCTATCATGGGAACCCCATGGCTGCGTTCCAATACTTTTTCTCGTCTCCTCCTTTCCTCTCCTCTTTTCCTCCCCTCCTTTCCTACCCCGGAAGTATGCTGGAAATATGTGGAGGAAAGGAGGGGAGGAAATGAGTGGAGGAAAGGAGGAGATGAATCGAAAATTGGAACAACTAATCCGATTCGCCCGTCATCAAAGTCGACGTCGGCTATTGATGAAGTAGCCCTATCATAGCTTTTGACCGATGCCAAACCCACAAACCGTGCCTTAGCCAATCGCTGGTCCTACACAAGACAAGCCCATTTAAAGCTACAAAACAGGATTTCAAAGTCCAAGAACCTACACGAACACGGCGAATGTACCATGTTCCAATGTTAGCAGTGTTCACACTACAAACAATGGATTGTGAAGAAATGAGACCTGACTGTCCTAGCGAATGTGTACTCATTTACGAACTGATTATTTTGCAAACAAAGTAATCGTCTGCAATATGAAATATTTGTTGTTGGCGAACAATATTCTATGTGTGCAAATGACCTTAGAATGTATCCACAATCTAAGCTACGCATTCTGTACAATCAGGTAAAGGCATATAAAGTGTCCCATCCTGATTGCCAACATCATAAGGATACATCAACGACCTCAAGCAGGATCCCAATGAGAAGAGATTAGTGACTCAATTACCTATCACCATGTGAGCCAATAAGATCGGCGAATGTAGTAACCCAAACGGGTATATAAAGGGCATGATCCAGCCTTATCAAATCGCTTACAATGGAATCAGCACTTGCTTTAGCAAAAATCATTAACCACCACCTGCAGCGCCAGCGCCGCACGTCTGCTCGCAGGCGACTGCACAGACGTCGCGCTATTGCCCTGATGGCACCGCAGGTAAATAAACGCCATATACTTTGAAGTATCCCCAGGTGACGGCCGTCATTTAGTGGCATAATAGGTTTGAGCTTTGCAGATGCTGTTATCTGAAGTGCTTATCACTGTATAGTGATGTATTGATACATAATGCTTTCTTGGAATTTGGTTACAACTACTGGTTGTCTGCATGCCCCCTAATTGCAATGACCACTAATGCAATCTGTATCTTTCATAGGACACCGATCCAGTGTCGTATGCCAAGGCGAACCCCACAGTGCCACTCCTGGCACTGTATTATGGGCCTCAGGAGCTGCGGGAGGACTTCCGCCTGTCTCGAGTGTCTGTGGAGGCCCTGATGCGCCAGGTCCCCCGGCAGAAGACCCATGGGTGGGCCCATGAGATGGAGGTGCTCATCCTCCTCTACTGGCTGGCCCATGGGTTGTCCTACCGAGTGGTTGCCAGGGCCTTTGACATCCCCACCACCACTGTCCACAGAGCAGTGCTCACCACCTGCACTGCAGTGCTAACTCTGCTGGACAGGGTCATCAGCTTCCCCAAGGCTGAGGAACTCCCTGCTGTCGGTGCAGGCTTTGCCCACCTGGCCAACTCCCCTGTATTCTCCGGATGCGTGGGTGCCATTGATGGCTGCCATATCCGGGTCAAGGTGCCCCCTGGTGCCAATGGCCAGGACTACATCAATCGCAAGCTGTTCGCCTCTATCCAGCTCCAGGCCATCTGCGACAGTGCGGGTAAATTCCTGGACATTGATGTGGGGTACCCTGGCTCGGTCCATGATGCAAGGGTCCTGAGGAACAGCCCGGTGTACCTGGGGGCAGTATATCTTCCCCCAGGATACTTCATCGTGGCTGACGGAGGGTACCCTTGCATCTCCGTACCGATGGCCATCATGACACCCTTCCGTGAGCCAGTGCAGGGGAGAGTGCAGGAACGGTACAACCGCCACCATGCTAGGGCTCGCTCCATCATAGAGCGGGCCTTTGGCATGTTGAAGACCAGGTGGAGCTGTGTCTTCCTCAAGGCCCTTGAGGGTGAGCCACATCTTCGCCCCAGACGTTGTGGCGGTCTGTGCCATCCTGCACAACATATGCCTGACAGCTGGGGATGTTCTACAGCCAGAAGGGGAAGACTGTGACCAGGTGGTGGTCCCTCCACTAGCCCTGGTCAGGGACCAGACCAGTGGCCAGCCACTACGGGACAGGCTGGCAGCACGGTTGTCTGCGCCCAGAGTCCTGCCCGCAGCTCTGCAGGACCATGATTATCTGTAAACCTTTATTTTTTTTTTTTTTTTTTTTTCCTGTGTTTTTTTTTTTTTGTGTGTGTTTTTTTTTTTTTTTTTTTTCTGTCCTTTTTTTTTTTTTTTTTTATTAATACAGACATCACTGATGTGAAACACAGGTTGAGACCTTGTTTGAAAACCTTTGGTGTTGTTCCCTTAATATGTTGCGTGTCTTCTGATCATGGTGCATTTCTGCATTGCACAGTACATTACATGACTTGAGTGTCAAATAGTTGAGTTGCATATCTGGAGTCCTGCAGGGATTGGTGATGGGGCCTTTGCTTTTCCATATTCTCATAAATGATCTTGATGCAGGGGTTTGTAGTAAAATAGGCCAATTTGCAGATGATACAACTAGGGGGTCTAGCCAACATTCTACAATCAACTAAGGTAATACAGGAAAACCTAAACAGAATGCACAAGTGGGCAAATACCTGGCAGGAGACTTACAACTTATGTAAAGTCTTGTATGTGGGAAATAAGAACCTTTACACAAGACTACTTCATGGGAGGAAATACACTAGAATGTGCTCAGTTTGAAAAAGACTTGGGAGTACTAGTTGGCCAAAGCTTAACAGGATCTAGGGTTTTGGATACTCTGTAAATTGATACTCTGGAAATTGTACTGGCGAGCTTAGTTAGGCTGAATGGCCTGTTCTCATCATATGTTATTTCCAACTGTGCTCACTGTGCTAAAGCTGGTTCCATAGTGGATTATGGATATACATAGTAGGACTCCTCTGCATTGTATCTGTTGATGGGGTGACTGTGTCATGTAAGCACCTCAGCTGTTCTGACATTTGATCAGATGCTATTCTGTGTAATGGTTTTCAAAGGGCAGTGTACATTACTGAGATGTGTTCCCCATGGCTGTGGTTCAGTAGCCACATATGCTCTAGTGGCCACAGAGGTAAATGTAACTGAGGCCATGCAAGACTGACATGCCTTCAGTAATTGTGGCAAAGCTGGATTCAAGTATTGGGAGTGCCTAGCAGTTATTACCGATGTATTCGCGGTCACATACATATATGGCATCTACTGCAACAATTTAGCAGGAGAACTGGTTTGAGCAGGCAAATGCAGTTGACGTTAATGTTTCAAGGTGTAATGCACATACACACATAAACACCCATGTTGTGCCAGTGATATATATTGTTGAAATAATATTGACAGGTACAATAAATTTTGTAACAAAAACAAAAGGGTGATCAAAACAAAAAGGTGGCATGAACTTATTTCTTTTCTATGTTGTTAACCAAACGTTCAAATAAACTCAGAAAGCACTCAGTCTGCTCCTCTGCCCTCTGAGCTCGTGCGTCCTCCCTGGCAGCATCCTCCCTGAGGAACTCCAGCACCCTGGACTCCATGTACGCCTCCTTTTGGGGGCTGGAGAGCCTCGGGATGATGGGCCAGGGGTAGGCTCTGAGCCAGAGGCACAGGGAGCAGGACTGGGGTGACGGGTGGGTGAAGTGTGGGAGGGCCCTGGGATGGGGGACGATGAGCCCTGGGTGGGGGACGATGAGCCCTGGGTGGGGGACGACGGGCCTGTGGCACCCTCCTTTGTGGCCACAGCAGCAGGCGCTGGCGCATTTGGGATCCTGCAGGAGGTAATTCGCCTGGGAGGCACGATTGAAGGCCTCCCACCGATGGCCTCATGCATGGCCCCAAACCAGCGCCATGTGGCTGCTGTGGCTTCTCTGCATCTGTAACACATGGAAACTGCCATGAGATGGTCATGGCCACTACATCCCATATAGCCATCATGACCTGCATGAGACAGGGATCATATTTCAAGGGACATAATGACACACCTGACCAGCTACATGTGTGAGAGAAAGGCTCACCTTGCATATGGGTTATCAAGACTCATTCACACCAGTGATGTTTTCATGACCATTACACTCCACAGTTTATGCATAATATTCTAAAGTACCCAGGTTCACTGCATAATCCTGACTCATAGGATTGCTCTCCACAGTGCTGTGATGCTCATCTGTGAGTCTTACACCCGGAATCATAATTAGCCCACAGTTATGAACAGTCATAAAGCATTTGTCATTGTCATGACATTGCTTTCTTTACAGTGCACCTCTTGGATCATCAGAGCAGTGTGTGAATCTGTTTCCTATACCCTGTGCCCTGCACCAGTGACACTACATAAGGACATGAAAGGGCTACCACCTACTGTCCTATTAAGAGGTATTGCTATGGGGGTGGATACTGTGACAGCCCGAACAGCCTGTGCAAGACACTACGCCCAAAAGCCTTGATTGTTGACCAGAAGCCAGGAACATGCATTGTACCTTGTATTTTTTCTTTAAGTTATCCCACTTTTTGGCAATCTGTTCAGTCGTTACCTTGCCCTCAAGGTCAAGGTCTCTGCATATTTGCCTGCAAAGCCAACACATTTATTGGCTCATACTGATCATGCACACATACACCTTATTGTTTGTGTGCTCCTTGTGTAAACATTCAACTCACTCCCAGGCTTGCCGTGCAGTGTTCCTCCTCCCTGAGAAGGAGGAGGCCCTCTCCACCCTCAGCCTGATGAGGGCTGCTGTTTGCTCATCTGTCCCTGGGGAATGAATTGTTCAACAGCACTGCTGAAGCAAGTTGCACACGTGACATTTGCTGGCCTGCGGTCTTATATGAAAGTGCGCAATTGGAGCTTCCCAATCATATTCCCGTTCCATTTACAGTTACAAGGTCCTGGCATAACTTTTGCAGCTGTTATGATAACAGCAGATTAATCGTATCACCGTCAATCATTATTAATGCTCCGGGATTATCTTCAAATATAACGTTACATTACAGTATTCTGGAGACACTTAGTTAGCGGTGTTCCCCACCTTTCCGTTGTAATACGCTGAACTACATACACGAGAGGGCGAAGAAATCAAGCGATATTCCAGTGGCAATCTAGCTAGCTGGCAAGAAATTACCTTGCAATAATCAATCACACACAGGCAACTACCAGGTATTTTTGAAAAGTGGCTGCTTGTCATTTCTCAGTTTAACGGAGGATTTTACTTCGGTATATGTGTGGGAACAGACTACAAACCTGTACTGGATTGGCACTTACATCTGTGTGCTTGCAGGTCGGTCGCCATGTCCACCTTCCTTGGTTTGTATAACGTCAGACTCTGTGGGATGGGTTAAATATTCTGTGGGCGTGAACCAAATGATGTCACCCAGAAATGTGAAAAGACTTCCGCGGTAGGATACATTGATGTATCCTCCGTTTGGAGGAGACGAGAAAGCAGGAAAGGAGGAGGCGAGATTGCGCTTTGGAACAGAGGAGGAAAGGAGGACACATAATCAGCTTCCGGGGCACGGAGGAAAGGAGGAGACGAATTTGAGTATTGGAACGCAGCCCCTGTGTCAGGGCCATGTTGTGCAGGACACAGCAGGCCATTATGATTTTGCAGGCTTTCTCTGGGGCATATAGAAGGGTGCCGCCTGCTGTGTCCAAGCACAGCCAACGGCCCTTCAACATGCCATTCGTGCGCTCAACCACAGACTGTGCGCGTGCATGCACCCGTTTATAGCGCACCTCCTGAGGGGTCTGTGGCTGGGTTAAAGGCGTCATCAGTCAGGTCTTCAGAGGGTAGCCCCTATCTCCTATGGGAAACAACAACAACATTTATACACAGGTCAAGAAGAAAAGAAGTCCAGCTATAGTGTGCTTACCAATGAGGTAGCCATCTTCAACACCTCCATGTGCCAGTTGATTCCCCACAGAGCTGTTCTGCAGTATTACCAAATCATGTGTTCCCCCAGGCCAACGAGCAACAACATTCAGCAGCTGGCAGTCTGCATCGCAGATAAGCTGCACATTGATGGAATGGTAGCCCTTCCTGTTCATGTACGCAAAGGGATCCGTAGATGGAGCCTTAATGCGCACATGAGTGCAGTCTACAGCACCAATTGTGTTGGGTATGCCGGCGAGATTGAAGAACCCCTGTTTGACTGCCACTTGCTTTTGTGAGCTGTATGGGAACTGAATGTACTCCCACGTCATGTTAATAATGCCATTTACCACCTCGGGCAGTATGCGGCTCATGGAGGGCTGGGAAATTCCCTCCCGGTCGCCAATCTCCCGTTGGAAGGTGCCAGTCGCCAAGACACCGAGGACGGAAAGCACTTGAACATGTGCTGGTTTGAACGTGACCGATTTGTGGCTTTTCTGAGTGTTGGCTCTAATCTGTTGCAGATACTCATAAGAAGAGGCCTGGGAAGTCGAAATCTATTCATAAGCCAATCATCCCTTTCTGCAAACAGATCAGCCCGGTCTTTGAAGACACGCTCTCTCCGAAGCGCACCCTGCGCCAAATCCTCTAGTAGAGCGAGGTCAGCCATAGCAATGAAGACCTGGTTTGAAGCTCTGTTCAAAGATCTGTTTGAAGCAATGGTTTCTGCTCTGTATCTATAGCAAACGTCGTTAATGTGTTTTCTGGAATTCATGTCAAATTCCAATTGAGAATTAATTTCATTACTCAATCAGCATCACCTGTTTTAATGTTGAATCCAATAGTGTTTTTATTAGAACAATTTGAACCGGTATAATATTACTGTGTTACTACCAAATGATCTGCAATTTATTTTTAATCCAATAAATGATGACTGAATGGAAAATAAAAGCAACAACACGACAAACACCCTTTACAGCCGTGTTTTTCTATTCACACACACAATACGAACATTTTAGAGCACTCGTGAAATTTCTTTGGATCATACGAACAATCTGATATACGAAAACTTTGATCCCACATTTTTTCGTGAATGCATTTACGAACGATTTACGATCAAATTCGTTCGGCTCACGTTTGATAAATGAGGCCCAATGTTTCTATGTTGTCCTTATGTTTTTCCTTTCAGACTTAATAATTAATAACTGCAGTCTCTGCTCAACCGTAGGGTGAGGGATGATGTCTTTATGTGGCATCCAAAAGCATGATGAGACTAAGTACGCTACAAAAAGTGAGTGCTTCCCTTTTTCTTACCACTGAAACCTTCTCTCTTTATTTTGTTGTTCAAACAAATACATTGTGACATCATGAAGGGTGGAGTAATGGATGACTGGTTTTACAACGCTGATGACTCCACCCCCACCTTCAGAGTTTAGTAGATTACAAACTAGGTAGCTCATGAGCCAGCTATCCAGCTGCACAAAAATGCCTGTGCAGGCGGGTAGCAAAGCTGGTGAAACACATTGAGACGAACTGGCAGGGAAAAAGAGAACAACCAGGGTATAAATACACAGGACTAACGAGCAAACGAGATACAGGTAAAGAAGCGGGCAGGTGAAACAAATTGGTAATTAAACAGTCAAACAAGGAACAAGCACATGGAACGAAAAGCAAAAACAAACCGGCTAAGTAGCTGCAGACATGACACGACCCTTACGTTTGTTCTGCACATCAATTCACTGACGAAGTCCACTTTCTTTCATCTCCGTAACATTGCTTAACTTCATGCCTTTATTACCTCCTGCCTCATTGATTGTAATGCCCATATCTGTGGTCTTCCTACCAAAACCCTCAATAAACCACAATTTACTAAGAAACATTTTCAGACAACGATGGGTTTGGAAGGGTTTATTGTTGAAATGGGTGAGAGACAAGGATATTGTTTACTAGGTTTGGGCTTGCAGTCCTAAGGAGGAAGGTAGTGGAGCTGTTCTTGGATGAGAAGAGGACCCCCAGGTGGAATAAGTATGGGTAAGTAGCAGGAGGAAAAGGTGGTGGTGGGGAGGGGGTGGGATGCCAGAGGTGCAGAGCATGATGGGAGATGAGGTACTTGGCGTTTTTATACTTGTAAGGAAACTGGAATAGATTCTCCCGAACTTTGTCTTTAACAAAACTCCATTTCACTAGAAAACATATTCAGACAATGATTGGTTTGAAGGATTTATTATTGAAATGGGTTAGAGACAAGGATATTGTCTGGGGCTTGCAGTGCCACGGAGGGAAGGAGTGGCGCTGTTCTCGTAGGAGAAGAGGACCCCCAAAGACTGCCAGCAAACAAAGTAAATGGTGACAATGTGGGTGCAATGGGAGGAACGTTGTCTAGAATGTGCAACCTGATGTATGATTGGAATGCATTGGAGGACCAGCAACCCAGATGTTTGATAAGGTGGTCTGGAAGTCTAAGCAAGTGTGAAGAAAAACTGTTAGTTGAAGTTGGTGGAGGGAGCGGTGAATTCGGAGCAGCATAAGAAACCAAAGAAAGTGAGCGAGAAAATAGCTGTGATGTTTATGTGTGGGTTAGAATAGCCAGACCAGAGGTAGGTTATGCAATGGATGAGTAGGGGAAGCATGATGGGATTTCTTGTCTGTGTCTGGTACCAATTGTAGAATTTCTGAACGAGGGAGACTGTCCGTGATTTAGTTGTGGTGACCTGGAACGTGAGATGTGGTGAACTGGAACGTGAGCAGCACGGATAATGAACTGATTACAAACAGATACCCTGGTGAGGTGGCAGAGGAGTGGCATTATGATGTTAGAGTGAGAACCACCTTTAATTATTGTGTGGACTGTAGCTAAATTGGTTGATGGATAGCCAGACAACAGAGCTAAAATACGGTCTAGCTTCTCTTTGAGAAGAGAGGCACTGGATTCGTTAGTGTTGACGAAAATGCAAAAAAACCTAGAGAGCGGCGAAACTAGGATGACATCCATACCTTGTAAAACCGGGGATCGAATGTTTGCCGACACGATTATTGGGTCGAACATGGGGGTGGTCGGGGGAGGTAGCATCAGTGGTGGTTGGGGGGAGTTGGAGGGATTTTAGGCTGACAAGTATCAGGAGGGTTGAAGCGGAAGAGCAGAGGGGAGCTGAACTGGGGGCTGGGGGGTGCTGTACTGGGTCCCTGGGAGTGTGCAATAGCGGAGCTACCGCTGACGAAGTGGGTGACAGGGGAATCCCTCCAAATCCTTAGGGGACGTCGGAAGCAGGGAGGGAGGGCTACATTGCTGGGTCCCAAGGAACGTGCAGTACCCGGGCACGTTCCTTGGGTGCCAACTGGAGCCTGCCGACTCCGGGGGGGACGTCGGGGGTGGAGGGTGCTGAGGTGGGGCTGCTTTTATTAATAACATTCTATGTTCGCACAAGGAAGCTGAGCTGTTCCAATTTATAATATGCTTTACAAATTTTGCACATAGAAACTTTACATTCTAATACAGGACAGAATACACAACCAATGGTTTAAAACCCGGACAACAATTACAGCTGAATAGAACTGCCGCAGTTCAACAGGCAGCATAGCATTGCAACTAAGCTAGACTAACGTGTAGTGCATGACAGGAAATGTAACAAACAGGTTAAGATTCAGAAAACAATCACAGCTAAATAGAATTGAATTAGTGTGACATGTTGCATGGCAGGGCAGCTAAGCTAGACTGATGACAGGTATCAAAAACCGGTCACGATGTGTATGATTCTGTTATCTCCCTGAGCTCCAAGCTTCGAGATATTTTTTGGTTTTTAGGGAGGGCAAAAAAACCTTCTAAATGGAGTGTATACATGAAGGTGGATGTTGTATTTGGGAAAGTGTGCATAAAGGGGAAGAGGAAGGCAGCAGAGAAAGAAAGGTGAACGTGAAGCTTGCAGGAAGTTAGGGCAGTAGAGGAGCAGATGGAAATGTATTTACTTAAAGAAAACAAAACAGAACCATTGCGCAGCGCTAGTCATGTAAAACAAACCCGGGAGCTTGCAACAGTTTAGTAGACGAAAACAGTTCACTTAAAATGGAAAAAGAAAAGCTGAAGAATTTGGTCGGTAAAACAACAACAACTAAACATTTAAGTGGAGCAGTTCTTCTTTTTTATTCGTAGACGTGTGTATATGAGAGACACTAATGTTCATATGGGATGGGGATAGGAATGTGTTGAAGACAGTTAAACAGTTAAAGACTCACAGTAAGCAGATGCATGGCCATCTACTCAAGTGTACCGATGAATGAAAACCAAAACCAGAGCAAGTAACACACAAACTTCAATCAGCAGCACACATTCAATTGTTTTATCTTATGAGGCTGCAGAAGCCCTCCATTTAGTCTACAAACAATAGATTACATCAGTTGAAGATCAGCAGCCCTTTTCTCTATTTCTTCATCTATTTTAGTTAACTCTACTCGTTTTTCTTTGAATCTTTTTCGGTGGCTGTTTGACTTCGTTATCAGCTCAGCCATTGTGCTGTCTGATTTACTCTCAGCTTCTTCAGCCATCATGTCCGCATCGTTTTGGAGTGACACACACAGTCTCCATGGCTCTCATTTTCTTCCTATGGGCTTCTAGTTCATCTTCAGCCACATTTCTTTGTTCATCCCTCTCCCTTTTCTTATCCTAATCCAGGTAGGAACAGTACCTGGTCTGTGCACTTGCACAATTGTCCAGCACCTCCTTGGTGAGAGGCATTTTGGTCACTGACACAGAGACTTTGACATTGTCGCAGATGAGACTCTGTGCGACCACACTGTCTTCATTCATGTTACATGTGTCGACTTCTTTATTGATGGAAAAGCCATGTTCAACTGTTGCCTGACCATGTGAGAGAAGAAGCACCTTCCAAACAAAGCCTCAGACTTCTGCGTAGCATTTAAAGCAATGTAACAATACAATTAAAACAATGCATCTTCTTAAAACTCAACCAGAGTGTACTTGATTACATTGTAGCATATTGAATCAATCTTTCAAACTTAATAAAGTCACAAACTCCTTGACTATGTTGGCAACTATAATTGTCATGTGTGCTATGAAATAATCACAATGATCAGTCGTGCGATTTAAGAGAGTATGAAACTAACAAGGATAGTGACGGAGATCGTACTCCTGTGTTGTTCCTGTTTTTAGTCTGTTCTTATTCCAGATTTATTGCTAATTTATCCACTGTTATTCCACCTGTCAACTATTTGTCCTGGAAAAACTTCTGGATGCCTTTCATTCTCTGCAGACACACATATGGCACAGTGTACCTTTTCTTGGGTACAGGCATGTCATATTTTGGATTATTTTGTCCTTCAGGGGACACTTGAGTTTCGTCAGTTTTAAATCCTTAATTTATTTGATAACAGTTCAACTATTGTACTAGCTTTAGAAGCTTTGTAGTTAAAGCACAATCAAGACCTAATCTGAATTTTCTAAAAAAAATATATTGCAAAGTCAACTTCTTTTGGAAAATTCTAAACTGTCATATGTATATCTGAGTTTCGAAATGTACTGGTACTGTCAATCCAATTTTCTGAATTACTGAAGGGATCCTATTAACATTAACTTTACTTTGCATTTTTATTTTATGTGTTTTATTTTTATTTGTCATGTCAATACATTGGGGGCCTCTTCATTTTCACCTCATCAACATACATGACAACAGCTGGCCAAAGTTCAATAGCCCTTTCAACTGCAGGCAAATTTTCAAGCCACCTATGGCCACAAAATGGCAGTGGGAATTTAGTGGACTTTAGTGGTCACCTTGCTAAAGTCCTCCCTCCTTGCGGGTGTACAATGAAAAAGGAAATGCAAGGCTCTGAGCACCATGTCCACTTCCCAGGCTGCAAATCCATGTCATTATGAAGAGTGTGTAGGCCACAGCTTCTAACGACGTGCAGTTTTGCAAATGGTTTGCTCCATCAAACTGTTCTCTTGTTGAAGGAGCTCAACAAATTTCCAATTTACATTGGGCCCATCCATTGACAAGAACAACATCTTTCTCAAGTTTAGCTCCTTTGTACCCTCCTATAGAATTACAAAATAGCTGAAATTAACCATTTACAATCCAATGACCTTAAACTACAGACAGCTACATTTTATAATAACTCAGCTGGGTATGTGAATTATTAAAAGGGGTCATACCACCCCCAATTCCTCTTTGAACTGGTAACCCCAACTGTAGATCCATGTTAACCATCCAGAATGTGGTGTTTTAGGTATTTGTTTGGGATCTTCAGAGAATGGCTGTTCTGTGTCAGCTTCATAATTGACACAGGACTCTGTAGCTTAAGTGAATTTTGAGAAATTCAGCAAGCTTTGAGAAAAATGTAATGTTTTGAGGAATAATTGTCTCTGTCCCTTGACAGATACTTGAGCTTGAATTAAGCTCAATCAATTTGACCTCAAATGAAGACATTTTTCTCAAAGCTCACTGAATGGTCTTATAAAACCAATGCTAAGCAATTCAGTTAATCTCAAAATAAGAAAAAAAAAGTTTACTCTACTTCACTACTCTACTATTGAAATACACAAAAATTTTGTTGCATACAAGATAGGCTTTTGTCAACACAGTTGTTGGAATTTCATCTATCTGCACAGTGTGCAAGAAATGGGTTTAAGGAAAGTATGTTAGGTCCAATCCCCATTTTGCAGGAGGAAAATTCCCTAACATAGCCTAAGCATAGCACTGCCTATCTGCAATTTCCCTGGGGATAAATAAAGTGTCTGTCTGTCTATCCATCCATCCATCCATCCATCCGACATTATGCCTTTAGTATGTTTGCAGTTACAGACAACGAGCTGCACTCGAAGACAGAAAACATTCTGTGCATCAGTTTGGATGAACCATGCAGCACCTAGCTAGCTAAATGACCATTACTTGATGCTAGCTAGTTAACCACACACAGCTCCCCTACTACCTCTATGTCAGAATTCCTTTCCTTACTGACACTTACATGTACAACAAGAAAAGAATCAGGCACACAGCTTACCTTGAAACAACAGTGTTGCCAACTGATCTTTTATGACCACAATACCACCAAAATATCTATTGTGTCATCAGCGTGGTTAACGAAATGAAAGGAAATTGATTTCATGTGTTTCCATCTTAATGAAATCTACTCTCCCCCAGATTAATTTTTATGTGTATCATTTTTATGTGTTTTATGTGTGTTTGAATGCTTAGTTTCATAACATGCCATACTATGGGTTTGAGAAACATAAAACATTTTTACAATGTCTGTGAAAGTCATAAATTATGCCACATGGCATGTTATAATTTATTTGCCAATTGTAGCACAAAAAAAATATAATTTAGAAAGTGACATTGTCATTATGTCAAAATTGGCTTTAAAATCTCTCATGACAAGTTCTCTATGAAACCATCGCGAAGGACTAGTCATTGGTTGTTTAATGATCTTTGTGTCATGTTCAATGATAGTAATGACAAAAGTTCACTGCAAAAAAACAAAAATGAAGGACCTGTTATGACATCTGCCAAAACATATTCTACACATTTTACAGATAATGATTATATGACAGTGTCATAGTATTGGTAACAAACTGTTATGACAGCTAATAACAGCCTATGACATTTTGTCATTACATGTTTATGACATTGTTATGTTAGTCGTTTGACAGAGGTTTCAAGTAAAGTGTTATCTGAATCTTTCACCCACACCAGTCAAGAAATAATTCCTCAGGTGAACTTTCGCCAGTCAGCATGGCACTCATATTTAAAATGCATACACTCATTGTTTACTTATTTCATTAGGATTATTAAATATGGTTTGTATGTGTGTGTGTTTGTGTGATATTCAACCATATTGTCAATGCAATATCTAGAAATGTAATTCTGTTCGCTTAAAACTGATAATAAAAGCGAAACAATAACAGTGAAAAAGATGACTGACCGGAGCCAGAACTCAATCATCTCCAACAAGATTAAAGACAATATCAGCTCTTCATAGCCTGGTGTCAGAACAAATGGGTTAAGAATGACCACTGCAAATCAAAAGCCCCATTGCTGGCTACTGTTCAGACACACACGCACACACACACACACACACACACACACACACACACACACACACACACACGCAGCCTTGTCTATATGCCATTGTAGGGACACAAGACGTGGACGTGCAATCTGGGGACCACCCTTTCTGAAGGTTCTACAGCACTGAAAAAAATCAAGCAATATACTGGAGCAGCCAGAAACACAGATGTCACTTCAAATTGTCAATCAGAAGAAGTAGAGTCCCTCACCTGACCAGGAACAACTTCCTGGGGACTTGTCATGTTTTTGTGATTGGTGGGGTCCACATATACACACTGTGTGATTTTTCTGTCTTCCTGTGGACCACTTAACACACATTCAGGTTCAACTTACTTTGTAGAGACCTTACACACCACTGACTCTGTTAACCAGTCAGTTCAACTTGTGAACCAGCTGAGAACCAATTTTATTTGTTACTTTATATGTCAGTTACGTAGCTGCGCTAATGTTTTTATGCAGCTGTTGCTCCTGGCTCTACTGGCATCTAAACACGCCTGATCAAATGTATTTGTGCTGCTTGGCAGCATGTTTTCTTAACCCTTATGCCTCACTCAAGACATTTTTGGCTTGTCTGTTAATTTTCTGGCTTTGGCTGGATTTTGGTGTTCATACATATGGCACCAATAGAACAAAATATGTTACACTTCAAATATGCTGTACATTCACTTATACAGTAAATGTACAGCACATTCACATACTGTGATGCAGATCTGCACATACACACATTTATGTACAGATACTCACACGTGCCAGAGATCACCTGTTGTCTGGACGAACAGTTCATGCAAAATGTGTGTCAGTGCCCATAATGCCTGTGTTTAAGCGTTTATATCACTTAATGACAAACAGTGGATGTGGGCCAAAGGCTACAGTTTTTAATAGCTTGACAGTCCACGGTACACAAATAATTGTAAATTTACAATTATGGTAGTATAACTAACTATTGGTATACCTAACTATACCCATATCAATACACATCAACTCTAACACATCTAACTCTAACTCTATCATTTAAGGGTTAAACTCTACTTTTTTTTTAAAGTGCTGTGATGCGATTTTTAACGTAAAACTTGAGACTTAGCCAGTTTCTATTTCGAAGGGCTTTTCTTTCACTGTCAAGGCACTTGTCACAGTCGCTTTTTCCAGGAACTCGACATGACTCTATGAAGAACATCATGTGCCTTTCAACTATTGGTATAAGTAACTATACCCATATCAATACACATCAACTCTAACAGCAAACAATTAGAGCTTTAACCCTTAAACAGGCAACGTGCACCAGGAGATACAGACTCTTTAACCTTCCTGTTGTCCTCCCGGGTCCTTCCTTCCTCCCTCAGATCTAAGTTCAGCTGTTAGGGTAAATGTTCCCTCCTTCTATCCTTTCTTCCTTCCTTCATCTGTCCTTTTTTCCTTCCTTCCTTCATCTGTCCTTTCTTCCTTCCTTCCATCTGTCCTTTCTTCCATCCTTTCATCTGTCCTTTCTTCCTTCCTTCATCTGTCCTTTCTTCCTTCCTTCCTTCATCTGTCCTTTCTTCCTTCCTTCCTTCATCTGTCCTTTCTTCCTTCCTTCATCTGTCCTTCCTTCCTTCCTTCATCTGTCCTTTCTTCCATCCTTCCATCTGTCCTTTCTTCCATCCTTTCATCTGTCCTTTCTTCCATCCTTTCTTCCTTCCTTCATCTGTTCTTCCCTCCCTCCCTCCCCCATCCTTCTTCCTCCCTCCTTCCCTCCCTCCCTCCTTCCATCCTTCTTCCTCCCTCCTTCCCTTCCTCCCTCCTTCCATCCTTCTTCCTCCCTCCTTCCCTCCCTCCCTCCTTCCATCCTTCTTCCTCCCTCCTTCCCTTCCTTTTTAAGGGTTAAACTCTACTTTTTTTTTTTCAGTGCTGTGATGCGATTCTTAACGTAAAACTTAAGACTTAGCCAGTTTCTATTTCGAAGGGCTTTTCTTTCACTGTCAAGGCACTTGTCACAGTCCCTTTTTCCAGGAACCCGACATGACTCTATGAAGGACATCATGTGCCTTTCCACGGCAGCGACCTCATCCTTCTCCCACATCCTTTTTTTGTTAGGTTGTCGCCCTATACACCAACACACAACACAAACAAAGTAGCTCTCGTTAATTTACTTATTTTTTGGCAGCCAATCTTGAAATTCAAATTTTAAAAACTTTACCTTTCAACCTCGTCAGAGGTTTGTGAAGATCCTGTTGTGATACTATTTTTCTGTGGCTCACATCTGACCCTGCTGTCTCACTTTCCTCTGTTGTGACAGAAGTTTCTAAAACCAAAGACAAAAAAAACAACAACTAATTACTGACATGCAAGTAGGAGGGGACCAGATGTGGCAGGTGTCAAACATGCGGCCCGTGGGCCAGAACCGGCCCACCAAGGGGTGCAATTCGGCCCACTTTCTTCCTTCCATCTGTCCTTCCTCCCTTTCTTCCTTCTGTCCTTCCTTCCATCTGTCCGTCCTACTTCCTTTTATCCTTTCTTTGGTCCTTCCTTCCTTCCTCCCTTTCTTTCTTCAGTCCTTTCTTCCTTCCATCTGTCCTTTTATCCTTTCTTTCTTCTGTCCTTTCCTTCCTTCCATCTGTCCTTTTATCCTTTCTTTCTTCCGTCCTTTCCTTCCTTCCATCTATCCTTCCTCCCTGCCTTCCTTCCATCTATCCTTCCTCCCTGTCTTCCTTCTGTCCTTCTTCCCTTCCATCTGTCCTTCCTCCCTGACCTGACTTCCTTCTGCCCTTTTAACCTCTTTCTTCCTTTTAACCTCTCTTTCTTCCTCCTGCCCTTCCATCTGTCCTTCCTACTCCCTTTTATCCTTTATTTGTTCCTTCCTTCCCTTCTTCCTACCATCTGTTCTTCCTCCCTTTCTTCCATCTGTCCTTCCTACCTTTCTTCCCTCCATATTTCCTTCCTTCTTTCCCTCCATATTTCCTTCCTTCTTTCCCTCCATCTTTTTAATGATCCCACATCAGATCAAATCGGTCTGTATGTGACCCTTGAATGAAAATGAGTTTGACACCTCTGTTTTAGAGTGTTTAGTGTTTTAGTGTGTGTATTTTATGGTTCATTTACTTAATGGTAACAGTTGATAGTTTGAGGCAGTAAATCAACAGCTGATTAGCAGCAATGAATTAACAAATTGCAATTATTTTTATGAATTATGTGTGGATATTTGAATGATACAGAATGAGAACTTTGCTTTCATATAGAATTGATCATTTTCTTTCACCTACTCATTTTAGACAAGAAATTTGAATACCTTGATTTTGTTATTGATTTTTTTTGCATTGTGTTGTTCAGTTAATAGTTGTGGACTGAACTAAACATGCTGACCCACAGATTTGACTTCATCTTTTGAGAAAACCTTATATACAAAATATGTCACCCATGGAGTCGGCCCACACTCCACGTGTAACAATACACATTGTAAGATTAATTCTGATGTGTTTACAATGCCTCTCAAGGCAATGAAATGAAATTAAGTCAGCTGATCTCAATCCAACCAAGCATATTTTTCACTGATTAAAAGACAAATCTGAATGTAGAAAAGAACTTTCATCAAGTATCAAAATAATTCTAATATTTATAATGACAATGGTATGTCCAATTATTCTAATGATCTCTGTGCCTCTGTCTATTTCTCTGTCTGTCTCTATCCCTCAGTCTCTCTAATTCAAAGTCCTTAATTAGCAGGACTATTTGAATACAGTGTTGCCAAAGCTGTAGGAAGAACAGATGTCTAAAAAAATAAGTGTCTGTCTCCATATACAACCTTTATTAAAATTTCTTACATACATATTTTAATATTTAGGAAATATCAGTATCAGAATGAACTCTTAATCAGACGACAATCAAAAAGTATTTTTTCCTTATTATATTATTCTATTAATATTTAGGATTATATATAAACACGTACCCAGTGAGTTCAACTCATAGGCTGCTTCAGGGTCATGTGGTGCCTCATGGTCTCTGTCCTGGTCACTGTCGAGGTGCACATTCTCTGTGGAGGATCAGAAGGGGAGGGAGGAAAATTGCTAAGTGACAAATGTATCACACTGGCTGTCTCTGAGAGAGAAATCTATTCTTCAATCACATCTTGAGGATTTGCTTCAAATCAACATATTTTATCAATATTTAGGAAATATCAATATCAGAATGAACTCAAAATCAGAAAAAAGGTATTTTAATACTTTTGATAGTATTCTATTTATCTTTAGAATAAAAATAAAAAAAACACTTACCCACACACACACACACACACACACACACACACATATGTACACACCCATACACACAGAGCCTCTTTTAAAGGTATGAATGATTCATTTCCATTTATAAAATGTTCTAAGTTTTCAGTTTTAAATGATCCCCCTTCCCCCCTGCCAAAACTCATTTTTCAGATGCTTAAAAAAAGATGCTAGATAACATTTTTGTCATCTAGGCATGATTTCTACAGAACAGATTCATGTAAAGCTTATTCCCATGTTTTTATGTCTTTAAACAAAGACACAGGCAGCTTTGCTAAAACAAGTCTCACCATTTAATCACACTTCCATTGGAAAATATCTTTTTAAATCAATTGCGATTACATTTTACAATCCATTGACATGTTAACATAGCTTAATCCCAGCTTGATGTAGAATGCTATACGTTTCTTTAATTTACTTTTCCATTCTTTCGGTGAGTTAATTTCTTGAAAGCTTGAAAATATTTTACAAATGACTGAAATTACTTTTTGCCATAGAATCATCATGGTCCATGGTATCTATAATTTGCACTTCAAAGGAAACTAAACTATATTTTTATGTTAAATATATGTTCACATATAACATAAAAAACATAATTGATTGTGGCAGAGTTGCATTTCATAGATTCCATAAAGTTTAACCCTCACGTATCACTAGATAATACAGTCAGAATCCAGACATCCAAATGGTGGTCTGATCATGCTAATTTTAACACTGACAGAAATTTTTGCAGTTGATTTCATTTTTCCAGACTCAAATACTTAACTTAACATTTCATATCTTAGAAAAAAATAATGAATATGAAAATAATAAAATAGCTTTTTTCCCAGGGGGTACTTCCGGACATATATGACATATGACACACTTCAGACTGTGAAATTAATTCATTTATCTTCTCTTTTTTGCTTAATGATACAACATATAATCAAATAGAAAACACCATAGTATATAAGCACTAAAGTAAGTCCAAGTAAAGTCTAAATACAGCATTTTATAAAATAATAATAATAATTAAACATTAATTTTGGATTCTGGGTTTTATCATGAGTATTTTCCAAGTTATTCCAGTTGGTGTGACTGTCTTCTTTTCGTCGTTTTATCAGGCATTAAATGGATAGAGCTGGAGTATTGCAGTAAGTATTTAACATTTCAATGTTCTATATTTGGATCAGGATGGGCCAATGTTGCATATATGAAAACCATAAGTGAACTTTTTCCCCAATTTAAATAAGGACTCATTCACTTGAGGAAAATTAAAAAAAAAAAAAAACAGGTTTTCTGAGGACGAACTGCAATGGCTGGCTGTGATGATCCGTCCATTTAGTTTAGAAACAGGTGCTACAGATTTCTCCTGATTGCTTTGCGTGGGTGTTCTTTGCATATTATTGCTACAAAATGAAGTTAAGTTTAGATGATCCTTTCGATCATTATCTTCATCGCATCATCCATCATAATGATTCATAATTATGATCATTTAGATGATGGTATCATTCAGAATGACTTATGTCTTTTTCAAAAGTCAGTTTCGGAGTTTTTACCATTTTGTTGGAGCACTTGAGTAAAGCACCTAATTCACAGCTGAAGCAGCAGTGGTGCTACTAGTTAATGAGAACCTAATGTTGAGAGCCGTTGACATTGCTACATGGTCTCAAATGCATTTCCTGATTAAAATATAGTCACTTATTTGTTGGAATTTTTGGCTATTCAGCAAGGTAAGTGTCTTTTGCACTCTTGTCTCATACAGTATTTGAACACTGAGCATTACTACACAACACAGTGAAGAGCAAAAATAACACATGCCATAAGTATTTACAATCATGGCAACCATTTTTTCTTGTTAATGAACTTATATAATATGTAATGAAACTTTCAAAATGTCCCATAAGGCATTCAATGTTAACAAAGGAAACCCAAAGACATTATTTCAAAAAGTTAACCAAATATCTATAGGTCCATAGGTTTTTTTTACTCATTGTAAAATGTATTTTGTCATATCCAGTATATGGATGTTATCTACTTTTTAATATCCTTTACACTCCCACCTTTTCCCCACCAAAGTATCATTAATAGGCTTTATTTAGATGGCAACATCATACCAAATATTTTAAATATACACTTTATTCCTCTGGGGTGATAACAATATCAACGGTATATTCAAAATTTGAGATACAGTATGTCATTTAGTGTATTCCTTCATATGTCTGTTGTGATATGCTTCATCTTTTTTGTCTCAGCCGTTTGATGAGGAATATTTTTACAAAGCACGGCAGCTAGTTGGAATCTGTCACCGTACTACCATTGTCTTGTGTGATGATTTTATGGTCTGAATTTTTGCATGGACCACATCCAAGATTCAATTTTATAACATACCAATGTCTACTTCTCTCAATTGAATAAATGTAAACAAATGTGATGTGACATGTAATGCACATCAATTAAATGTATGTTTGATCCAATTTCACATTCCCAGGTTTTATCCCCCATTTAAAGTGTGCACAAGCAAAAAAAGTTTTTTGAAGCCTTTTTGTATTTGCTTTGCACATCACCATCAACCATCCATTGTGCCCCTCAGGGACCCAGGCCAAGGGGTCGAAACAACGCGACCAATGAACACACATCCACACACTCGTCATAGTGCTGCCCTAGTTTCAAAGGTAAATATTGTTTCACTGGATATGTTTTTATAAAAATGCCCATAATTATGTTCCGCTCTGATTGCCCTCTTGGTTTCCGATCTTCCCTTCTGTCTTTCTCTCTCTCTCTCTGGTCCCTTTCTTTCGGCCCTGCTACGCCTGAAGGAGCAGAGTGATGTGAGCTCCGACGTGTCTGACTGATTACTGTAATTCATACACTTTAATTAGCTGCACAAACCATTAGCCACAATTAGACTATTACAGAACGCTTTGTGGCAGAAGCCAGCCTAAGGAGACCATTTATCTGCCTGAGGGAAAAACAAGATAGAGAGTGAGTTTGTGTGTGTATGGGAGAGAGAGAGGGAGAGAGAGAATGGAGAGGGGAAGAAAAAAAAAAATGGGGGAAAAGAATTTGAACCCAAATTTTGAAAAGTGTTTCTTTTTGGGTTACCGCTAAGAGTACCATTCATTGCTCTACTTTCCTGTTATTTCTTTGCAGTAATTAAGCTAATGATGTCATATAAAAAGACAACTCAAATTTTCAGTCTGGCCAGTTACAGTATGATCAAGGTAAAATAGGAAACTAAGATCCATTCTTACTTTAATCATGAATGACCTAAAGAAGATAGGTATGTTTCAATAATGTTCATATCCTATACACAATGTGTAGTGTTGTCTGTTCTGAGAGAGGCTTTAAAAATGTATGCACACTATAGATTTCTTAAGTCAAAGACCAATGACCATTCTAAAGGAAGCTTTTAAACTTTGCCAGAGAGTAAGACCTCAGAGCTACACTAGCAGATCTTGCAGTCTGTGTTCAGCAATCATCATGACAAGCTAGGGAACTTCACAGTGATCTCTGTCCTAAAGCAACACTGTCTGTGCTTTATTTCATTCAACCATGGCTCAGAAATTTCATACGCCTTTCATATTTTTTGAGAGGAAGTTTTTCTCTCTTTCTCTTTCTCCCATCATTACAAAGAACCAGACAGAGAGCCAATACCAAGCACTAAAACCTTGTATAATATTGTGTAACACTAGGGTCCATTGTGTTAGAGCTGTGACTGTTGGTTGGAAAGGCTTAACAAAAACACAGAAAGTCTCTTGACTGTGGAATTGACATTGAAAGGTTAGACTGAAAAGAATACGTAAGATAATAAGTGAAGGGAGGTATGTGTCCTAGTACTGAACCATATGGGTGAGACGTGTGGTATGTCTGGGTATGTCTAGGTATATATGAGTACGTGTCTGTCAGAGGGCAATCATTTCATATAAGATAGTTGGGATTACAAAATTGTCAAAGTGGTACAAAGTATTATTAAAATGTGAAACTGTGAGGGTAGTTTCAGTGAGACAACAGTACACTGTAAAACACCATTATCTTCAATGATTATATTTTATGGGAAAGAAATATATGATAAAATATACAAGAAACAAACATGGAAAATAAATCTGTCATAAAAATGAGTGCATTCATAGTTTCTTTGTGTTGATAATAGTTGTGTTGGGCTCGTTTTATCATTTCTGATTTGACACCATAACCAAATTTGTGGGACTCTGAAAACTGGGATATGAAGATTAAGTTCTTTGAATCTAAGTGTGAGACAGGACGTGGTCTAACATTAAGGGTCCCGACAGTTGAGCACTGCTTTTCAAATCCCTAATGGAAAAATATCAGAAACTAATACTTACTATCAAAATGTGCAGCTCACAGTCACTAAAGTAAGGACATTATAAATCACCACTTAGCGAGGGTATAAAACCATCTTTTCTCTCATCCACTTCAAAGGGCCTGATTCGTCGTTCTACCGTTGAACCTTTCACTTCCAATAAGCGCTGCATGGGTCAGCTCTTTAGTCCAGCAGCACCTTAAAGTCCACATAATCTAGTGTCTGGTCCACAGCAAGCCTCATTCCTGTTATTACATTTCTCTCCGTCAGGAAGGAAGATAAAGCACACAATTCGCTTGATAGAGTGCTGGGAGAGGGAGACCAGCCAATCTGTGTCCACTTGCCATCGGGGCCTGAGGAGGCTTATGGGAAACCCTGGCCTGCAATGAATTTCCCCCCCTTGTCCAAGGCTAGCTTGGATCAGCACATGTCACAGCCCTGTGGTGGATATACGGCGGGCCCAGATTAACGTTGACGCACCCACTAATGGCAAATTGTATCGCCAGGGTTAGATAGAGGGGCTTGCCAATCACCCCTCCCCCTTCCCCTCCCCCACCCCAATATGGTGGAAAAAGAGCACATGCTGCTATTCTCTGGATTTTGCTGGTAGGTAACTGGGGGAGGAGGGTGTAATTTGGGGGAGAGGATATAATCAACAGCAATGTCGAAGACCAGGATCAAAAAAAAAAAAAAAAAACTATCAAAGGTTCATCTGGTATCTCTGTTGTGTTGCAGTCCTCCATTTCAGGCTCTCTGAACAGTTGGGTCTGATGGATTTGCTAATTGTAAATGATGCCCACAGGCCAGTATTTTCTTGAAACCGCTTTGATCATCTTTGATCAAAGATTGATGTTCATTTAAACTCAAAATCAAGTAATAAAAATCAATGCACAGCTTGGAAATCTTTTCAAAATGAAGGCAATACATTTTGTTTTTACCCCCTCCGAGTAAAAGCATTTTCATCTATAGGGTGGTAGTAATGAGGCATAATTAGCTGTTGGCAGCCCAATTTTGAAAATGTCTTTTCTGAAGGAATATACAGTATATATTAAAAAAAATCTTTTAACAGGGGAAGCCTCACCTTTTGGAGGAATAAATCATTTCTGAAATGCATAAAACCTGGTGTTCGGACCCACTGGCGCGTTCATCGGAGTTCAAGTTCCTGAACTCGACGGAGCAATATTTCTGACTCGCACCCGTGACCGCGGAAGGTTCATTTTCTGCTGCTGGGTTTCTGCAGAGCTTTCTTAGTGACCTCCCGACCCTGTATTTGTGCAATGCTCATGTGGTTTAACAATAGTTTGACAGCACAGTCCTGAATCCTGAAAGGGAGCTCAAAGCAGGGCCAGTCATGAATAGGATGTTACAGATATGGGGGTAAAGAATGGCATCGCCAGCATCATGAGGCTTAAAGGGGGGAAAAAAAATGTTAGACGGAGGAAGAGAGCAAGCAGCTTGTTAAAATGGCTGAACCAGCACATTTCCCTGTGGTTTGTCTCATCGTAAGTGGCTGCGGATGATTATTTCTCCTGGTCCGGTGTGCTCTCAGAGATTAGTATATTAATATTCAAATTGGACTTTGAGAATATTCCATTGATTTCCTGAATCAGCCGTCCCTCTCTTAGATGGCCAAAATATCATGCTAGAGTTTATAAGTCATGACCAGAAAAAAAGAAAAACATAGCAAAGAAAAACATTTCAATCTAAATTCCTCCTCTCTAAGTTCTCTCTTGAGACCTGGCAATGCTTTGGTGAGGATGCCATAAAAAAAGTTTTTCTATCAACTGGAGGTGAAAAGAAAGCTTTATCTTTAGCCAAAAAGTCGCCTGTCAAGTGTTGAACCCTCTTCTGATCAATGCAGCGGCACTGATGAAACATTGAAACCATTTGTCACCAAAATGGTGCATTGATTTCTTGGCTTTTTAAAGCTTTAGAGTTGTGTTGTTTCATGCACTATGGAACAGGTGTGGATTGCATCCATCATTATTATTATTTTTATATTTAAATGTTTAATACATAAATATATAAATGTAAATATACATATATTAAATGTTCATACATTTTACAGATATTTCAAGTTATCCATACCAAATGTTATCTTTTACCATAATTGTTGCAGCAGCTATATATATATATATATATATATATATATATATACATATATATATAAGTAATGCTGTATACATAGCATAGCTAGCTAATTGTTAGCAAATAAAAGCTTGAACTGGAATATAATGTTTCCTTCCAACGACCCACTACTCTTACATAACAATTCCTTCATTCCTTTAATTTCTGTTATACGAGTGTATTTTCTATAATAAAAATGTATTATAGTTCCTGACATTTTATTGCAAACTATTTATATTCTGTGTTAGAATGTAAACGGTGCAGAAAAGTGTTGACTCAGAAATATCCAAAGAATCAAAAGAGTCAAAAGACTGTCTTTATCTGGCCTGTGTTTAAAATTACTTAATTCACTTCTGATTGAAAGTCATTACTGTTTCCCATAGAGTGCATATGAGCCATTATTTTAATAGCTAAAGGCAACTCAGACAGCAATGGAGAAGAGGTCTGTGCCACCGTGCGTACAAAGCTGTAAATGATAACGTTTGGGACAAAAATGCTGTTGATGCTTCAGTTTCAGCATCATTTCACCTTTGCCACCTTTAAATACTTATTTACCCTAATTGCTCCATTAAGTCAGGTGCTACAAACAGGAAGGAAGTGCCAAGCTGATAAGCAGCTAGTGTCTCAAAATGTGCACTAGTATAGTGTAAATATAAGAGGAAGTCTTTTATTTTACACCAAGAGGAGAATTTGGTTGTTTTTTGACGGGAAAATCTTAAGAATTGTAAATGAGAATTTGCATGCATGTTGGTAGGTTTTTACATGCATGTATTGAAAATCTTTTGATATCACTCAAACAAAAAAAAAAATGACTTAGGGTTTTCTTTTAATAACTACCCATTGATTTATGAAGTCTGAAACCTGATAGTTATAGAATACAGAGCTGTACTGAAAAGTAGTGTATAGCACAGATGTAACATGAAGATAAAGTACATGATTACGCACATTCAAGAGTATGCATTATCTGAAAATGTTGTTCTGCATAATAATAATAATAATCATAATCATAATAATAACAATCAGGCATATAGCTACAGATTACTTATAGGCTTATTCGGTCACATTTGCCCTTAACACGCCATCACACACTGGTTGAACACAACACGCTATACTGAATCCACGATGAATAACAGATGCCTAATTTACATACTCCCCCTATTTGTTTCAATTGTCGGTTACTGCATGGGAATTACAATGTATTTCCTGTGTTCTGAAAGAATAACAATGTTGTAAGTGACAGTTCTCTGTTTATACAGCCAGCTTCCTCTGTATTTTAAATCTGGCCCTGGACATGCCGTTAAATGAATTGAGTTCTTAATCATGTATTTGTGCAGATGCTGACAGGGGCTGCAGTGTGGATTTATTTTTTGAGGAAGTAGGAGGTTTGTTTGATTCATTGCATGTGGGACCCAACGGTTGATCCCTTTCAAAAAGTAAAGACAACCTAAAGCTGTATGAATTTGGTAGAAAAAAATGTACAAATTCTGCTTGGATAAATAAAACTGCTATGTCTGTTATATTAAATGAAATGTAAAGCTTTCATTTTGTGTTTACTACAAACAAAATATGAAGAAAAACGTAATGCCTTTTTCCTCCTTGTTTTTGTTTAATAGCAAAACTGAAGAAAAAACCCTTATTTTTTGTTTGTTAATCATCAATGCCATGTTCAAAACATAGGAAAAATAGAATCTGAATTCAAATGACCAGTTTCAATTTAAGCTTATTTGTGCCACCATCTTATTTTGCATGCCAAATAAAAAAAGTATTAATTCAGAGGATGCAAGATTCAAAGTCCACTAACAGAGGGAAGGTGAGCAGTTGTTTTTTTGTATTGTATTGTGTTGAGGTGTCTTTTTTGCCTCAGGCACTTTTTGGAATCGCTTGGAGCTATGAGGGAAATCTGAGAATGGCATCCTCGCCTGGAATCTCACCTGAACCTTCCCACGACAACTCACAGGACAACGCACCGCTCGTCTTGCGCGGCTGCACAAGCAGGGTGTGCCAAGAGCCTGAGGCAAGGAGAGGGCCGTAAGTTTAAGCCGGCCTCCCAGAGACAGAGCCGTCACATAGCGTGATCGGACCAAGGAGGACACAGCACGAGGGGATTTTTTTTTGCTGTTTCAGGAAACAGAGAGAGGCTGAGGATGTGAGGGGCTGTTTCTGAATTTGAGACATTTTTCAAACACATATTTCATTTTAATTTGATCTTGATCATTTTAATTAAAAAATAGTTTTTTTAACAACATTCTTCTTTTTCAATTGGTCAATGTTGTGTGTTTAAAAAAATCAGGACGCTGAGGGGCTAAAGAGTTTATGTATTCAGAGTACATATTTTACCAGGTGTGTATTTGAGATACACCGACAAATATATATGCAAAACAGGGGATGGGAGGTCTAATAATCTTGTGACATTCAGTATAGATTCACACATTCTAAAAGTCCTGCCTTAAATAAAATGATAAAATAAAAACAAATAAATGCAAAATGTACCCATCGTCTTTTAATTAGTCCTTTTCTTTTCTTAACCTTTTATTTCTTCCAGCAGTCATTGTCATATTTGGCAAACATAAAGACACTTGATATGCAATTAGTGATCCAAAATGTCAGTATAACGTGCTTCCATTTTACTGCAAGCTCCTTACACATGGGCTACAGATGTGCAAGCTCGTGATTCAACCAACTGTCTGTTTATTAGACATTAGCAAGCCGGTCATATCAAGGGCAGACACTTCTGTGGGGTGATAATTGGTCATGAGCTGACTGAAATTTCTAATTAGACAGGACGAGATTCTCTCTCTCTCTCTCTCTCTCTTTCTCTATATATATATATATATACATTTTTTCCAGTGATCTGAGCGCCTTAGTGTCAGCTTTGATCTCTGCTGAAGTTCTCTGAGCCATATCAGATAGGATCAATTTGTTTTAACACTGCAGACTTTCTGCTTTTTCCCTTCATAGAAATGACTACTTGTTTGTGACAATCTGACTGGCATGCAGATGGGACATAGGATCTGTGTCACTTAGGAAAACGAATGAGGAAAATTTATATACATATGGTGTGGATTAGACTCCTTGTATTATCTATTTATTGTAGATCATGCATAAAATTATTATGAATAATTGAATGAAAAATCGATCAGCCTCCTTGATTCAGAAATATTTTAAGTACAGCCTTAGAACTTCCCCCCTCACTCCCAAAACAAAATCTGTATCCTCCCATTTACTGGAGAAAATACAACTACAGGAATTTTATTTAAAAAAAAAATAAAAAAACACAAATAGCTGAATAATTTTACAAATCTGCATTTTAATGAATGATGTAGCATGTATAAACAGAACCATATATCTTTATGAAATCTTCAACCACTGTGATGACCACTACAGCTACAACACACATTATCATGACAACAGTATGAGTCTGCAGATATATCTTTCGATAATATAGGTTAATAATTTGCATGAATTTGTGTAGAGACACAAATGGCATTTAAATCTTGGGTACATATTTATCAAGCAATGATGTAACTGAAATTCAAGGTGTTAATAAACTGTTTATGCACAAATACTGTAACTTGACAACAACATAAAAGTCAGAAAATAGAGAAAAAGATATGTGAAACTATATCAGCATAGCTATAAAACACTTTAACCATTACTCTCATTGTTCTACGCTATGAAGGCTGGTCTGTTCCATACAGCATGGTATAAATGTAACATGGAGGCCGACAATTAACACAGAGTAACATAAGAATGTGACATGAACACTGATCAGTTGAACACCTGCGTAAATAATGAGTGACAGGAAGAAAAGTAGCAGAAGTAGAAAAATACTTTTCTTTACTAAAAAAGAGCTTGTACTAAATTACAGACTCATATTTATGCATCACCTTAACAACACGAGCACAGCTTTCTGTCTCCACTCACCTACTGCTGCTCTGACATGTGCGTGAGATTGCTTTGAGTTAGTGGAGTAACAATGCATTAGTCCCCCACGCCATCTGTCTGCAAGAGCCCAGACAGGTCCTCCCTCGTCCGATAACTTACTATGGGAGCTCAGTGAATGAGAACGGAGAGACGGCACTCCCAACAGAGGACATTACGCCCATTATATCCCGCTATGTAAAAGGATGGGGACTTTTGAAAGTGAAAGTGGAGCCAGGATGATCATATTAATATTTACGATCCCAATTTTTCAGGAAGAGCTGATGAGAAAGCTCAAGGGTAAAGCCAGGCAGGTAATGACTTTCCAGCACGGGTCAGCCTAGGTTGTGGGGTAAAACATTGTGTTTGATTGCAAAATGCTTGCTGATTTGAAGAGGAGGCAAGTGTGGGCTAAAGCAGCCTGCGCTTTTATTTTGGCAAGTGTCGTCTCGAAACACTTTGGCCAGTGATTCCGCGAATATGGGTGAGAGTGCTTCACAATTCATCAGTACATTAAACCAAGACACAAATGAATGCAGTCATCATTAATAGACTGTCATGACACTATAGTTATTTCCAGGTAAATAATTCTCTGTTTATGTATTCTAAGACTGTGAACTATTCATAAGCATGAACACAATTGAGAAGCTGTGTGAATTTATATTAAAATGCCTGAGGCAATTCTGTTTCTTTGTCTCATGAAATTTTTGCTTCATCAACAAGGGGCATTCAGGATCATTATTCCAGTTCAATTTGTGAAGTATACTGGAAATAATGTATCTCTGCCAGGACCAATGACACTCATAGTGGTCTCCTTTCAAAGTGTCATATGTTTTAACCGTAACTGGTTTATACATGCATTTGAAATTATTAATGTTGTGAAAGCACTCCTAAAGCAGATCCCTAGCAATTTTAACGAAACCTTCTTTCTACAAATGAAAACCCATAAAGGAAACATGAATGAGTGATTTGATACCCAGAGACAACAGGAAGTAATTATGATGTCAGTTGGTGTCCACTGGGTTTTAGGGTTTGAGTGTTAATAATAAAACAGTGAGGAAGACTATTTGTTTACTTAGTCATTGGTTTCCTCTTCTATGCAGTCTTTGCATAACATTTTGTCTCTTGTCTACACTCATTTAAGTCCAGTGAGGATCTTGGATAAATTAACATTGGATTTACAGTTTTCTACCTTGCAGACGACTCCAAATTTCATTTCCGCTGCAAATCACTAGGACACTGTGATGAACTCTCTGTGATAGTGCCATATCTTCACATAGTATAAAAAAAGTTTATTTTTTCAAAACTGAAGGAAAAAAAGAGCTTCTTATCCTTGACCTGTCAGCAGTGATTTAACAGAAAATGACTGACTGCTTCTCCATCCTGAGCACAGATGCAGACCTTTTAGCTTCCTGCCTTTGTGGTGGATGTGAAAAAAAAAAAAAAAAACACGAGCACAGGGGACTGCAAACAGTCTATCTGATCGACATTTCTTAATGTGATATTTGAGTGGAATTCAACATACTTGGTTTTCAATGAAAGACATGACGGTCAACTCTGACCTGTTCCTCTCGTTCTTGCCCACACCCTGGGGGTTTTTGATCTTCTGGGTGGTTATGGTGGGGTGGGACGGGATGGGGTGGGCTGGGGGAGGGGGTTGCTCGGTTCAACTCAGCCGTGCGGGGCCCCCGCATAACATCTCTCGCCTCTTCACGAGTCAGAGTCCGCGACAGCAGGAGTGGAGGCGGAGACCAGGCGAGCGTAAAATGACTTTCTGAGTGCCTTTTCCCGCCATCATCTCAGCCCCCTTGTCCTGCTGCCCCCCCCGCCCCTTTCTCTTCACCCCATCCCCCCAACCCCCCGAACCTCAGTACAGCACCATGCACTCTTGTCTAATTTTCTTTTACCCCAATAACACTGTGTGGATCACAGCACTTCGGCCTCTAAACTCCCACCCCCACCCCAGCTAATCTTGGATCTGCTTATTAGCTATTTACACAAGTATATACAGCAGATGTAACCAGAGAATCATTCAAAATACTATAGCTATTCAGGTAAATGTTTTGTTGGTCATGGTGTGAACAATAGAAGAGCAATGGTGAATGACTGAGTGAATTGTTTCTCTCCTGAAATGTGTATGAGGATATCTGACAACACATTCTGATTGAGTCTTAATGGAAGACTTTTCTTTATAATAAAACTAATAAAAACAATTACAATGTTTCTGTGTTATGAGTGATTTATTACACAAAGATTGCAGGGAGTAACATTTCTCACCAACTGGTAACAATGGAAAGGTAGGAAATTCAGATGAAATGGCCGCCAGACACACTAATGTAAGTGTATGAGAAACAGCAGCCATACTGGGATTTTCATGCATGTCCTGGCACTACCCAAAAAACATCCAGCCAATGGGAGGATTGTGGTTGATAACAGAGGCCAATGAGGGCTGAGGAGACTTGCACAGAGTTATGGCTGGGTCATCCATCCAGCAGCTCAGCAGTGATGCAATATAGTGAAGAGGTATATCCAGAACACATAAACAGTGGAAACCTGTGATCTAACCTAACTGTGCTCCTAAAAGCAAAATACAAGAAGGGCAGAGGAAAACGCCTATTTAGTAGAGATCCACAATCAGCCAAATTGGCTTAGGAAACATAGGTAGCAAAGAGTCAACGTTGGCCAAAATCCTTGTGCTTTACTTTTGACACATTGTTGAGTCCATGTTCTCAAATGAAAAATCAGGCTGTGTTGACAGCAAAAAAAGGATCAACTCACTAGATTTGTGGTTGTAATGAAGTGGTAACAAAAAATGTCAGGATTTTTTTTAAATTGGCCCTTACAAAAACACTGAATATCCAATACTACAGAAAGCCAATCAACGTGTGCTGAATATGAAATATATAAATATATATATATTTAAATCTAGCACACATTACACTTAGCATAAACCTATTGTTGCTAGCACAATTGAATTACTGTTCATGATTCAACATCTGTGCCTCAATACTCTTTGCTCCAGATTCTGCTGGCTAAGAGCGTGCCTCATGATGGCAGCTGGAAAGTAGCTAGGCCAGCAATCTAAAGGTCATGGCTTTGACTCTAGCTATAGCATGCTATAAATTCTGGTTATTTTTGCCATAAAACAACCAGACACTCTAAACTCCAGCACTGGCTGCACCAGATTGCTTATGTGATAGCACATTAGGTTAACTCCAGGGATCCAAAAAGTTCTGAAGTCCAGGCTTAATGCAGCGCTGAATAAACTCTAGAATGTTGGGAAATGACAAGCCTCGCTGGGCTGAATGGCCTCTACTTATTATTATGAATTAATATTCATATAAGCTTCCTTTGGTCAGCATAAGTACTGGGAATTTTTGCATGAAACATTTCAAATGTAGCATAAAATCAATGCATATTGAATCTATATATCAGGATGATTTTTTTAGTGCAATCCATGAAAACCTCCAACATAAATCATGGACCACTAATGCAAGAACCCTGTTGTTTTAATGTGTTACTTATAAAAAAATGATTATTTTACCTCAAATACCTTTTAGCTGGTACTTTCAAGGTGTACCAAACTTGGTACACTTGTTTTAGTGTTTGAACTCCTAAATATTTTAAAATGTGGTGGTAATTGAACACCTGGTTGCACTATAGTGTATATAACAGCTTTTTGACATTTCTGAACCTGGTACTGCTGTCCGTTTTGGATGAGAGAAAATGTAGTGCACAGGTCACTTTCCTCATGTGGAGTAAATCTGACTTAAATCCACTTGAGTTCTCCTGTAACCCATTTGCGCATTATTATGACACTTGGCACATTGCTACAGGGTGTCTCCCAAAGGAAAGCTTCGAAATTTTGTACTGATTGGCCGCTTGGTGTTGCTGTAATGGTAAGATGAACTTTTTAACATTTTTTAAACAATCTTCACTTTTGTTGCTTTTGACCTAGACACTTGAAATCAACATCCATAGGTGCCACCACACAAAGAACTCATTTCCCTAAGGGACCTGTAAAGTCCCAAAAAAGTCCTTAAAACATTTATTTAAACCAAGCTCCACATATTTACCTAACAAGATGGCTGAGACCATGAACTTGCAGTGGGTATGGCTGAACAGCTGCTAATCCACTTGAAAATGATCATGTGACCATTTAACATAGAGGAAATCTGGCCCATCCTGTATGAAAAAGGATGACCCTGCATTAAACAAATTGTATTTTCACATGATCCTCACAGAGCTCATGTAAAAAGTATGGCCATCCCTCTTCAAAATATGAGTAATGAAGGGTTATAAATTAGCAAAGGAGGTTTTTGTATCGAACATGCAGTCTCCATAATGGGAGTGATACTCCATGTCTGAGCACACTTATCAGAACTGCTGCGTGTATTTACCAGCTATATTGTGTTTATTTATTTCTGAAATAAATATGTTCATTCATGTTTTTGTCAATACAAACAATACTTTTATGCTATTCTAAAACTGCACCGATGAAAGCCACGACGAGCTTCCCTCCTAGCTAGATAGCAAAGTAATTGAAAAGAAAAACATTAAGGACTGCTTACTTGCCCATAGAGCAAATAGCCTCAATTTGTGTCAGATGCTATTCAGTCTGCCTACCAGCTCAAGCAAAAATGTTACATACTATATTGTCAAGTGCTGTGTCAGTGGGGCGTGTACGCATGCCACTACAGGATGAGGCCTAAACAGAGTGGCGTAAGACTCAGTTCATTCAGAAGACAGGGCTAACAGAAAATGATTCTCTTTATCATTTGTCATTTATCAAAACGTGCCAGAAGTAAGGAAACAATAGAGCTAGTGTCCAAAGTGAAATGCCCGTTTAACAGATGAGCCGGTGATCTCTTCCACTCTTAAACAAGAGAATTTGTTATCATTTCATTAACAAGGTTATGACTGGTGTCCTTACCTAAAAAGTGCCAAATTAGTCAGTCGACATAAATGTAGAATAAAAAAAACAGGACTCCAGATTGGAATTTGAAGAGACAAATAGCATCTGAATGGTGCCATGTATTATTATGTCATCTCCATAGTCATCTAATCACTGTATCACATTAATAAAGAGGGAACATTACACAGTAACAGATGGTGAGAGTACATCAGTGGCACAGGAGCTATTTATTAAATGTGTTATTAATTATTTTCTACAGGATGGGCCCTGGTGCTCCTTCTGGCCTGGATGAAAGCAGCAATGTGGAGTTTGCTCTTAACCTGCCATGGTAAAGCCCAGCATCACAACACCTCCCCTGATCATGAAGTCAGGGGCGTCGTGGATGTTTTAGACTGCTGTGGATGAATAAGCCCCAGGATGTAGTCGAAGGGAAGAAGTTAACAAAACTCCCTCAGACCCGTTCTCTCTCTGAGTTTAGTAATGGTACCCTGAAGGGTGGTTCTGAAAAAGGTACCCCCTGAAAAAAATGCTTGGTCATGTACTTCCAAGATGCAACTAAATTTCATATAATCATCAGCAGTTATGAGGGAACAGAAAACACAGGAGGATAAATCCTTCTCAATCAATCAAGCGCTTCTCATCTTTCTTGAAACACAGCAATGTGTCTATGCAATTGGACAGTATGTGCATATGTGCATGAATATAACTTTCAATGTATGTTTTATTTCTATTTATAAGTGTATATGTATTAGCTTAGCTTTATTGCCTTTTCAGGAATGCAGTATTTAGGATTATAGAACTGGATAGGTAGAGATTTTTAGGATATAGAGCCCCCTGGGCAACATATTCATTTTGTCTGAAGAGGAAATTAGGCAACCTGCTTTCTCTTTCTGGGCGAGCAAGTGCAGGATGGATAAGGGGGGCACACTCCTGGGGTGTCTGAGTGTTCAGCATGCCAGCTGGAGGCAGTACTTTCTACACCTGGCCTGGATGGCCACCACCTGCCACAGTCACCCAACTCCAGAGGCAGGTGGCCCAGGACAAGGGGGACATGACACCACCATAATTATTGGCTGGATCCATGCTTTTGTACTGACACAACACACTGTGTGTTGCCTCAACACCTTTGTGGATATTTCTGGTGGTTGTGGAGGTGGGGGTGGGGGGGGGGGGCTACGGAATGGGGTCCACAGAGGAAATAGCAATGCCATGCGAGCATTGACTTTTTTATGCATGCAGTACCCTTGCGATTTACAGCTTCACCCAATACTGTTATGGAATTTCTGCTCAGTAGCAGGAAGAAGTAAGCAGCTACAACCCACGTACTATGCAAAAAAAGTAGAAACAGCTATGCAAAAACAGTAGAAACAGCATCTCGTTACATAAATGTTGCCACTGCTGTGTCTTCAGGGGTTTCACACAAACCTAAAGGCCATCAGATCAGCTTTAAATATTAAGGATCATTTTGCCTGATAAGGTTAATGGGAGTTGTTTCCTACACTAAAAAAGAATGGTGGTACTTATATATGGTCTTCCCCCCTGTACGCTCAGTTGTTACATATTCTGGACATACTGGGGGTCTGGAAATATGGCAGCCTCATTTCCTTGCATGGACCTTAATAATTGACTGGGAAGCTCCTGAGATTAATGTTTTGTATTTCTCTGTAAATAATAAATGTGTAACATATTGTGCTGCCAACCCTCTTTAAAGCAATTACAGGAATTATGTAAAAATACATAAAATAAATAAATAGATATTTTGTGAGCAGCCAGAAAATAGATAAATATATACATATTACATATACAATGTATTTTTAACCAGTGCGGCCTGGTGTCTTTGCTGGGATTTATGAAATAATGTATTATAAATGCAAATACAGTTCTTGTGATGAATTCATTGTTTGTCTGAAATGCCACTGCCTTCTCAAATTTCATGCAAAAATATAAACATTTTTGACAGTTACTGACTTGTCACTCATCCCATTCTGTGCTGTACATACATAAAAATGCTTGATTCACTTGTGTCTCATTTTGTTTCAAATTAATGCAAGTTCCAGTTTACCACAAACAGTATTAAGAATCAAGTTATGCACATGTAAAGCACCCTTGAGAAGGTACCTAGGGGTTCATCCACACTAACTCTGCGATCTCCTCTAAAAATTGTTTGGTTAATATTCAGCCCAGACAAAGGGCACTGTTCATAGCACAAGTACAAAATATTTTTTTTTTTGTGAACAAGACAGCACTCTTCACCCAGATTTCACAGACATCTTGGTAGTTAGCTTGAGACTGAAACAGCCACACTGTTTAAAACTCAAGAACATATGGTAATCCCCAACAAAATCCACTGGAGCTCAGAGCTTTCTCAGCATCAGCCACACTCATAAAGCCAGAATCTGGATGTAAAGTTCTATCAGCTGCTCTCTCCAAACATTAGTCTGAACTCCTTAATGAGTAGAACAATAATTGTGTAGCAATGCTATATGTACAAACATTTCTCCTAACCCAACTTGAACGTGCCTTCCCCGAGAGGCACCAGCAGACAGATTGTGCGTACAAGTGATGCAGTAATTTTAATGGGCGTTGATGTATTCGCAGTGTCCCAGGAGGTGAGAGACACGTTCCCAGTATTCGCTCCAAGTCAGGGCCTGAACTGTGTTTGAACCCCTTCTCTCGGGACTTAGCTCTGTGGATCGTTAACCAGCTGACCTGACGGGGACGGGCGGGGCAGGGCAGACCCTTGGTGTGAAAGGCGAGGTCACACCAACTCGACCCCCCTTTCCCCCTCAACTCCCCCGGCTCCTCCTCCCACCCACTCGGCTGCAATTATGCATGGAGAGTAGCCGAATAATACGAGGGAAGGGTAGAAGGCAAAAATCTGTGGCTGTGAAGACTGCCTGCTGATTTTTCTCTCGGTAGATCCTCCACCATTTTTTCATTTTCATAATTATCATTACAGTGATGTCTGATATGTACATACAGCTTAATTAAATAGTTCTGTGCATATATTTTTTGTGTACTCTAATGAATGTAACTTTCAATGGAAAAAAAAATTATATATAGTACACTAAATCATAGAAACACAAATGAAAATTCAGTTGTAACCTAGTGTCACTAAAACAGTTTCAAGGCAATAAACTTTGTGAGCACTGATAAGTGTGGTTGCACTGCCATTCAGAAACCTGTCGCAATTTAGCCTAATGTTTATCAGTGCATAAGCTGGTGTAATTAACTCAGATCTTTTACTTCTGAGCAGTGGAAGAGAGTAATATGGTCTAATGCTCCTAATTCCTGCACCTGAATGAGTTTATATGTGAAGTAAGCTAAAGGAGGCCTTAAACCAAATTTTCCTGTCCTCAAATATTGAACATAGAAAGGGATCTGTTTCAGTATGATAAACCATGTTATGGGAGCCATTAGGGCTAGCCGTTATTACTCTGCAAAGTTGAATTATGGCCAAGGAATACAAAATGATTTCAAATGACCAGGTTCAACACATGGTCTAAACATTGAGCCTCATTTATCATTATCAAGAGTAACCTGAAGAAATTTGACTGTACATATTTTGTAAGTGCATTTATACAAGCAATGTGGGATTTATCAAAATAAATAAAACTTGAAAAATGAATTCATTCAATGCACTGTTTCAAGATGGCTTATTAGGCTAATCAAATTTAATTTCAGAGTTCACAGGATGAAATATGTTTTAGCATGAAAATTGCCAAAACAAGAACATTAGGTGAAAACAAAAAATGAAAATTGGCAGAGATTCTTATTAATTAATTAAGATTTACTTATCAATGGAAACAACCAATGTCAAAGCAATGAATAGGCTGTAGGCTGCCAAAGCATAGCTACAGTATATTGCCACTTTGCCAGGCTGTTAGTTTTATTTTTAAAAAAACCTGCCACAATTTGGTTGTCCTTGGTTCAGACACTCCTCAACTTAAAATTTCAATAGAAAGTAGTTTTTTTTTTTTCTGGGCCTTTATAATTAAAATAATTGGGCAATTAAATTAATTGGATGCTTCTTTGTAGACATTTTAGGAGCGTCAGTTTATGTTAGTCTGTGATCGCTTTTTATACTTGATATACTTGCTTAGTATATATCAAAGCAATGATGAAAAAACACTGATCATATATTTGATCAATCTGATGGACCTTGTAATCTTATATCCTTTTATGAGTAAATCCTTTTATAAGTAAATCTTGTAAGGTTATATCCTACATCCCGAGTAATTACTTTTACAAAGATATTGACAAATGGCCACTGTTTCCTTCAAAATGTTCCAATATTCCAAAATGATAATGCTCTCATGTACAATTCTAAACAGATTTTACAGGAAAGAAAACATTATCCACGGCCTTCCCAATCACCATGTCTTCACGTCATCGAAAGTCTATGGTAAGTTCTAAAGTGTAGAGCAGGGTAGGTTTCCACTCTCTTCATTGTACAAGGAACTGGAGACTCTGACTCTTGAAGAACAGCTCTATACCCCATTAGAAACTATTCAAAATGTATGTGACAGCACTGGAAGGCAAAGGGTAGTCCAGTTCCTTCATATGATTAATATGTGAGGCATATCATTTATGCATTGTTGTATACATAGTGACAACTGAATTTATTCATTCCAGTGATAATATAAATAGATGAAATATTTAGGAAACTATACATATGAAATTACATTTTCAAGTATATATGTAAATATGTAAAATATGAAGGCTATGAAATGTTAATACAACTGATTACCTCAGTGGTTGCTGATATGGAACACATTTATATGCAGTCGATAGTCAGAATGCTTAGAACTTAATATTTTCATGCTGAATACACCCAACAAGTTGTTTGCATGCATGCACGATTCTGCATGTTTATAAGCAGATGCATATAGGCTGACTATCTTGGTGGTGGTATATAATTGTCTGAGCATATTGTGGAATGTGCTGATATAATGTGTTGCTGTAATGCACTGATAATATGTTGACACTACCCCTGAATGGAACGACATGTGACAAGAGCTTGACATTGCTTTGTGATACATTGCCAAACAAACAACTACATGTATGCTGCAAAGACTACTATTAGAGGACCAGGCAAAATAAGCTGTGAAATTAAATGTAAAACTAAATCGCAATCCACTATTATACGGCAAGACCAGACATTTGATTTTGGAGAATACGGTTCAAAATTGATCTCTAAGCTTCACCTCAATATTTTTAATGGGTTTGGCACTAGATTTTATTTTATTTCCATTCAAGTACCAACCACACGTGCCCCTACAGACAGTATGTTGTGTATAAATCATAGTTGTTTAAATATGATGTTTTTCGAGGATTTCAAATGGTAATTTGACTACTATTAACTTTTGAATAAATGGCTAGTATGAAGTATTGGTTGCCTGGAATTGGAAACTTTGGCATTCCTTCATTGAGAACAAGACAAACATACACATACCTTAAGTCAATCGATTAAAATTAAATTAAAATTTGAGTATGATGCTTAGATTGCTTCAGCTGGAATACTAAGGATGTAATGGTTAAGAAAAATCATGGTCAATACATACCTTGTATTTGGTATTATGTTTCAATACAAATTCAGGTGGGAGAATTGAATATGAAAGTCACCTTTTAATTTTGTCATTTTCATAAAGTACAATAACATGTGAAGACATAGCACCACAGATATAACATATTCTAATTTGATCTCTCATACTAATAACATGTGTAAAAACAACTTAGGGACAGTAGTGCGTAAAACAGACAAGCTGTGTGTTGTGCTTGCCATTTCAGGTCCGGTTTAGGTAGCTTTACCATCTGCTTGCTGCTGGTGTCTCCGCACTTTGTTGAGGTGAATTAATTCTTAGGGTTTGAAAATTGAAATAATGTGAGGCACATGATTTTTTTTCCACCTACCACATAGCCACAGAAGTTGTTTGAGTTTTCGGGTTGGGGTACTGGAAAGGGAAAATGTTCTATTAGTATATAGAGTTAATGAGCCACGAGCAATGAGGTTTCACAGATGTAGGGAAATATGAGCACATGAAGTAGTATTATGCTATCACATAAAATGAACAAAATCAGTCTTATAGTCCTTATATGGGGTCTGTTATTCCTATGTGGTTTTGAGAGTTCTCACATTAATGAGATTATGTTGAAAAGGGCAGGTATGTATGTATATTTCATAGAATTGTGATCCTATACATGTAAACTCAATATTCTCTTGTACACTAAATATGGTAGCTACCATCCACATAGCTTAATACAATCTTTATTTTTTTCTAAAGAGCATATATTGAGAAATAACAAAAAAAAAATATATATATATAGAAAGGGTAGAATTGAGGTCTACGGCAAATAAAAGAACAGACAGTTCTTTGCTCATTAGGCATTGGGCCCATCTGCGCTGGCCAAGGTGCTGATCGGACAGATTTTTCAAAAGGTGTTGCAATTTTATTCATTTGCTCATGGGTGATGCTATGAAAGTCCCCAATCTCCTCTCACATATGTAGCCCATTCATTGCATTATTATCAAGTCAGCAAGATGGCAGAATAAAAGCATGAAATGCATGTGCAGTTTAAAATATTATTGCATTACACAGACTTTTGCAGAATGTATCAACTTGGATCACTGTATAGACTGAACCAACAGTCTTGCATTGAATGCAAATACATGTATTGTCTCAATTTTTTAAAAATATTCCAACTTCATTACTGGATCTCAAAGAGTTTGATAGGTGCTAGCTCCTGGGCAGAAACATATGTGCCCTCCTAACTTGCTACAGTCTCTACAGTACCTCTGCCTAATAGGGAGGACTCACACAGGCCTTTACAATCAGCCAAGATTTTGTCATTCATATTGCCTTGGGCCCAACGTGTTTTGCTTTGAGTATAAGAATTAACATCTGTGTATGGACAGATCTTATGTCTTTAGTGGTCAGAGCCAATATTTTTTCTCCTTTTCTTGATTGGAGAAATGTTTATTATTAAAACAGGCTTAACTTGTGCTGTCAATGCCTTTTAAACTGTGATTCTACAGTGACAGATGCATAGCTTTTCGCAGCCAGGAGCGTGTCATGCTGCCTTTTCCAAGCCCTGGGCTGCAGGCCAAAGCTCCTCAAACATGACAGTTCTGCGCCTCTCTTTGGAAATGGCCTACTGTTGCCACTCTCCTTGCATTACCGGTACCGTAACGGCAGGGTGAGATGAAGACACGAGGAGTATTTCACAGCTTACGGTGCTGACTGCTCCATTTTCAGAGGATCGTATCCACGGTAAGTTTAACCATGTGAAATGACTGAGAGAGAACAAATTCCCTCCGCACTCTTGGCAACTTAAAGAAAATGGCCACAGTCTCGGAGAGCATGTCAGTGAAATCCGTTTCAGTTTCCTCCATGCTGACTGGACAGTCTTTAAGTAGAAGGCTAAAAAAAGTCATACATAGTTGGTTGATACCACAATGTATATGCCAGAATCCTTTTGAATGAAGACATGTTGTCAGCATGTGTAGAGAGCTGTGACTTGACAACTTATGGACAGGCGAGACAGCTGTACTTGCTTGGTCCATAAGTATAGCTTATAAGAAGCAGGATATATTGTGGCTGTGGGCAAAAAATCCAGACAGACCATCACCCATGCACTAAGCCCTTGTAAGGAAGCTTCATCCCCATCCCCAGTATACTCATTCGTTCTGTCACAGCTAAAGATGTTGACCATGACGCTGTGCAATGTCTGCTTCTTCAACTTAACACAGAATTAAAACTAAAGCAAACAAAAGTGTCCTTGCATGTCTAAAATAGCACTCCTACTCTGAGACAATTTGCGAATGTATGGTCAGAGAGATGACACTTTCCCAACAAAAAGATTAGTCTTGAGCAAAATTATATTTTGAAGAATCTGCAATATATGTTGAGACACAATTTATGCACAGATTGGAAAAAAAAATAGTTAATTGCTCCTATCATTCCTTACACAGCAAAAATATATTTCAATATATTGAAAAATATACTGGAATATATTGGATAATATATTTAAATATATGGACACAATTCCAATACATGTCAATATATTGTCAGTTTTTTTTAGTGCTACATTCTAAAACATAATAACCAAGGGCACAGGAGAAAGGAAGTCACAGCCAGAGTTTGGGGATCAGCATCCAGTGCAGCCTTGCTGTGTATGTACAACACAATACCCCTCTCCACCTAACTTTGGAGTGGACTTCCCCTCTCTCAAGTGGACTTGAGTGTATGTAGAAGTATTGAGAAGAAATGCTATGCATAGGTTTGTGAATGAATAAAAACTTATTATCTGTGTTTTACTGTGTTAATGTGCAGTAACAAACCAAAACATACCAGTACTATCATTAAACAGCAGATGGAAACAAACATGAGATCTTTTTAGATATAAGCTTTTGCCCATAATTTTACATTCCTGTAAAATATACCCTCCTGCAGATCATGGCGGCACAGTGCTCTGTCACAATTCTCATACATATTGTTATATAATGCAGATACGTTTTCTCATGTAATCCATAATACATGTCTCATAATGTATTATTCAATAATATATTTAAAGATGCATCACACAGCATTATATATATATATATATATATATATATATATCATTGAATTATATATTATTCATAAATATTAAATTCATATAATTGAAAATATGGTAAAAGCGGCAATAATTGGTACATTTTGCAACATATTTCAAGATATGGCTCAACACATTCCTCCACACAAATTGCAATATACTGCACATTTCAATTGACAGTTTTTAGTTTTAAACAGTTTTATTTATGTGTCCTTAATTGGTGTATATAGTTACAATACTTAAAACATTATCTTAAAAGCCTTCAATTTTCACAAAAACGACAAATGGAAATATACTGGAAATATATTGAATATCCATATATGGAAAAGCATTGTTTCATTCCCTTTTGTGTAAGGGATTACTCTAGCTGCCCATGTTCCTCTTTAGCAACTGTATTTAGCAGTTCAGTTCACCGGCCACTCCACAGCATTCCTAACAGTTAGGTGCAGTGGTCTGTCAGGCAGGTCTGCAGCACTGTGATCTTGACTTGTGTTGCACAGACCCATCTTCTGCAAGGACAATTCAGTTCTCAAGAGGAGACCAGAGTCAGATCTCCCTGGCAAAGTGCTTGGGAAACACAGGCAGCCCTGTCAGGCCTGCGCGACGTCTTCTGCTTCACAGGTAATTAAATAGATTTCCTGTCTTGTACCCACCGAAAGAACATGACCCTGCACTATGTGAGCGCGTGTCGAAATGCACTTTAGGGCTCCTCTCAGTGCCAGTCCGGCTCCATCCATCTGCATTTCAATGTCCGAGCCGGGGCCTAAACAAACATGAGCTGCCTTGGGACTGCTGCCCGTGCTGTCACAGAGGGGGCCCGCTGCTGTTCTGCCAGGCCATGGCAGCAAAGTTCTTACTCCTGCTAACCCCTGTGAGAATATTGGTGTGTGTTTGTGTGAGTGAGTGTGTGTGTGTGTGGGGTGGTGGGGAGGGGGTGGTAGTGGCTCCTCAAAAGGAGGATCTCTTACCCCCTGCATGACTGCATGAGTTCACCCAAGTAGATAGTTGCCCTCCTTGTATTGTGTGGCAGAATAACTGTATTTTCTGGCTGTTTGTTCCCCTGTTTTGTGATGCTTATCTCTCTAAAAGACTCATTTTTGAAGTGAAACTGAAGGGACACAAGTTGTTTAACAAAAGCTCAGGATTTTTGTTTTCTGAAATAATTCACGTCCTTGTAGAAATGAACAAAACAGCCACTCTACCTGGGATTCTAAACAGCTGCTTCTGAAGTCCACTTTGAAGTCCAGCTTCCAATCCACAACGCCCACACTTCATCCTTACTTGTCAGTGTTCTTACATTTAGCCAGTGGCTGACAGGTTCTAAGAGTGGGAATAAGGGTTTCACGGTGTTTCACGAAATGCTCTTGAGTATAACTGGATGTGGTTTTAAATAAAATAAAATTGGATCTTGCCACTGGTCGATTCACCAGTTTTTCAGTGTGTCAGATGTGCATATCCCTGCACTAAGGTGCAGAACATAAATCTGTGGATTCATATAAACAGACAAACTTAAATCACTGCGGAAATTCCCCTGGGTCCTTGGAGGGTGGGGGAAAAGGTGTTTGTTTTTACTATTGTGTTTTCTTACTTGTTCTCTCCATTAGATGAATAGCCATGTGGTTTGACAAAATGGTTATGTTGTCTGGCCCTTGGATATGAATTAATATTTTAAGACAATGGTGAAGATATACACAGATGGGATGGGATGTCTTACCTCCATGCCAACAGAGTAAAAATAGTCTCCTGTCTGACTGTTTAATTCAAATATTTGAGCACGTTTGATAAAATAACTACACAATTGCGGCTGATTAAAAATTAAAAGTCTGTCTTAAAAGTGTGACGACCTAGGCCAAAATGACATTGACATCTGGGGAATAAATATGGCCGAACCCTCTCCAAGAGGATAATTTTTTAAACTGGCAAACATCTTTGCAATCATAATATTGGCCTCAGGTAGTTTAGTTTAGACAGACAGCTGTTCAGTCCTGAGATGGATCAAGAGTTTGACAAGGCCACCGCCACAGAGCTGCAGATATAGGAGGTGTGTGTTCTGCTCACCATGCCTTTTGAGGTCATGGATAATCGGTGACGATTGAAGTGCAGGCGCTGGAAGGCTAAAGATATGCCACGCAATTTCACGGCAATAAGGAGCTGGCGATCGAGGCCGCAATTGAGAGCTGGCAATCAAAAATCGGCAAGTGGACTGCGCATTCATTAAGGGCGGCACTGAAATGCAGCGAGGTGTATGCAGGGAGGCAATCCATGTAATCTGAGAGGAAACTAAATGCACTACGCAAGAGGTAGTGTGTTTACAACAAGAGGATGTCTGTAAATACAAATGAGAGGCAGCTATGAATATATTCAGCATTCTGAGTAGGAAGCATGGGGCGAGCAGACCAAGGCCATGACCCGAGTGGAAATCCCTGACCCATCCGCTAATTGCAAATTACAAACCCTGCACCCCAATCTTCAGCCTTTTAAAATGGAATATTTTTTTGAAATTAAGATTTCAGACTCATTTCTTTTAACTCATTTAAAAAGGGAGGGAAATAAAACTACCCATCAAGCAGTGGGTCATTATTTGTGATCACTGCGATTAGTGGGTGTGTCTGGACCCAGGGTCTAAGTAGTTTGTTAGCTGACAAAAGCTTTTACATTCGTTTGGAAAGTAGAAACTGATTTTGTGTAAATTAGAGGATTATCAAGATGTAGTGCTGTGTGTGGGGTTGTGAGGGACTGTCATCTCTTCCAGCGGCAATTGCCATCACAGCTTTATGGGAGCAATGTAAGTTGTCTTATTACTGCATTAAAATGAGAGCGCTGGATCAACAATCTTCCAAAGCATTAATATTGCATGACAAGTGGGAGACATCAGTTTGTTAAATGCAAATAGTCTTGACGTTTCTCATGTCTCCATCATTGTTTTGTCAAGTGCCTTTAGGCTGAAACCTTGTGAATGAGCCCAAATCTTTATTTTCTTGTTTCCTTTTTTTTACACAGCTGGTGTGCAGTTTGTTTATATTTCCAGTGCCATGAAAAAATGTTTTTCCTGTCTGGTTTTCAGCATTTTCACACATTTTCACATTGAATTTGGTCATGTTTTTTGAGTGTTGTTGTAATATATGGAGTGGGTCTGAGGGAAAACATGACACCTCTAGTTACAAAGATGATTTTTTGATGCCTTTTTAATTTAACTGGTGTGCAAGGTAATAGAACATGTAATCTTCAGGCATGACAATATAATTCCCCCGGTTAACCCAACACAATTACAGAGATAATTATGGTTAACTTTTTATTTTGGCAAACAACCAAGCCTGATTTTGGCCAGCGCTGGTCATTATAAACCTGACCCACTTTGGATTTTACCATCGAGAGCTCGTCACACACTCTTGAAGATCTCCAGAAAAAAAAAAAAAGTTGTTGATATCAATCAGTGTGAAATGGGTTACAAAGGAATTTGAAAGATTCAGGGGCTCTGCTGAAACACAGTTGGATCCATATTGCCCTAATGTGGAATGTTTGGGATAATAGTTTTCTAAGTTGTGGCTGTGCTTCATAAGAGCAAGGTGTGCAATGGATTGCGGAACAGTATTCTACACACACGAGTCAGTGGTGGAACTTTTAGAGCTACATGGCCCCTGTTAAGTCTGGTTAAAACCAAACACTGCATTGCACTGTTAGAACGCTAATACAATACCAAAGCATAGTGGTGGTACTGTCAAGTGTTTATTATTGCTTTGCTCATCAGGACCTTGTTGAACTGGCTTATCTGAGGAAACCATGAGTTCTGCGTTGTAAGGAGAATTTCTACAAGAGAATGACAGGCCATCCATTTTTGAGATGAAGCCAAACTGAAGCTAGGTCATGTAGCAAGTCAGTGACCCAAAAAACACAAACACAGCGACATCAGAATGGTTGAAAAACAAGACATTTAAAGTTTTGGACCAAACCTCATTGAGATAGATATTGTGACTGGACCTCAAACATGCAATTCATGGTCAAGATACTGTAGGTGAGTTTATGAGATGAGTTCCCCACTTTTAAAGCACCATAGGACTTTATTCATGTATCATTTTTGGTATGTCTTAGTCTTTCAGTTTCTCTGAAATATACACATATGAATACGTATATGAAATGTTTATATTTCTTATTTCAAGTTCCAGTTCGTAACATTTTCATGTTTGTTTGTGACTACTACAGTACACCACACCAGTTCACTTATGTATTTAAGTTTGAATTCTTATGTTAGTTGACATAAGCTCCTGCTGCCGGTATGACTGAACCCTTTTTTGAGTGACAGTATATAATGGTTTGATATAATAATCTCATTAACCTTTGATTCATTGTACAATTAGTAACATTTTATATTGTAATTAATTACAGTTGCCCTCTTCAATATGAATAAACCACCAAAGTTTCTTTGGGCTTTGTTGACCAAAGTGAAAGATTACCTTTTGTCAAAGTTACCTCAGGGTTCATAAAAAGAGTTTACATAGAATGTATTATACAAAAGTACCTTTTCTAATCTCAGGTAACATTGTGCATTGCAGATTGAGTCAAAGCATGGAACAGCTCTTTGTCACAGTAGTGAAACAAATTTACATTTACATATAAGTACTAATGTGATGCTCTTATCCACAGTGATATGATAAATGAGTACCATACACTAGGGTAAGGTAAGAGGCAAGAGATGATACCAGGTTGTTGAGTGTCACAATCAATCGTAGTTTTTTCATCAACATAAAACATATTAAATGCCATAGTAGGTAGATGAGGGAAATTGATTAAGTGGGCTTGAGAATCTACGAATGGTCCCCAGTCGAAACCGTACTTTGAATTTGAATTTTTCCCAGGCAAGCAATATGCGGTAAGATACTCTCTCATGATGCTGGGCAGCGGCAATGATCCGTATCTCCCATTCTGCCACACGGTCACTATTGTTCTATGTTAATAGCATTTTTTGGATACCCCTTTGTATCTACGTTGCGTTTTATGCACCCGCCATGTCTATGAAATGCCCATCTCTGTCTCCTGCTACTGGTGAGAAGAAGACGAGGAAGCCAATTACTCTTGAGGAGGAAATCAAGATAATTACCCAACATGAAGGCGTTAAACCCGTAATGGCCATTGCATGTGAACTTGGACTTTCTCAAATGACGATCTCAACCAACTTAAAGGATAAGAAGCAAATCAGTGATGCAGTGAAATCTATGGCATCAGTGAAATCCACTGTCAGCATGAAGAAAAGAGCTGGGTCAATTGATGAGATGGATAAATTACTTATCACTTGGATGGAAGACCAGATACAGAAGTGCATACCGCTTAGCCAACTGACTATCCAGGCTAAGGCAAGAAGTCTTTTCAATACACTTAAAGAGCGTGTCAATGATCTGTATATGTATAATGTATACGTAGCTGTTTACAGCATGTCATGTGTTGTTCGAACGCTTCAAAAGGCATCATTATTTTCATAATGTGAAGGTTAGTGGTCAGGCAGCAACTGCTGATACTGAAGCTGCCATAGCATCAAGGAAGAGTTGCATTGGATAATTGTGGAAGAGAAATTTTTGGCAGAACAAGTATTTAATGTCAATGAAATGAGCTTGTTCTGGAAGTGTATGCCAGACTGTACCTAATCCAAGACAATGACAAGATTCAAGGAATTCAAAGAATGCGTAATGCTGCTTTTGGGTGGAAATGTTTCTGGGTTCAAGCAGAAGCTTTTCTACTTGAACTTGGAGAACCATAGAGTATTTTAAAATGTGAGCAAGCATGCACGTCCATTCTTTTATTGCCATAACAAGAAAGCCGGAATGACATTGGCATTGTATGAAGACTGGCTTTTGAATGGCTTCATTCCGCAGGCAAGACAATATTTTAGGCAAAACAACACCCCATTCAAGATTCTGATTTTGGACAATGTGCCAGGACATCCACAGCATACCGAAGTAAAGGTTGTCGAAATGCCGCCGCATTAAACCAATGGACCAAGGCGCAATAGTTGCATTCAAATCGTAATATTTATGCCAAACATTTGCGCAAGTTGTTGAAGTGACTGAATATGGGAATTAGGATGACAGAGTCTATGGAAGAAGGAGCAGCTGTGCTTCCCCATGGACAATGATCAGAGTTTTATTTTTTAGACAGACCACAATTGGAAACTGGAGAAGGAAAATGAGAAGTGTTGGATAGATGTACTTAGTTTGGTTATACACAAGATAAACATCAGAGTTGTACATGAGTAAGAGGGGTCTAATGGCACATGGAGACCAACACAAAAGCAGTTCAGAAAAGAGAAGCTAGCTAGCAACTGTTGCTGTCTTCTGTTGTACTGTGCCATGCTTTGACTGAAGCAAGTATCTAGCCATATCATTGATGCAGATCCATTGTAGCTGCACTTTCTACATGACTCAAACGAAACAAAGCTATATTAACTATTATTTTGTATTATTGTCAGGAGGTGAGCCTGACAATTTGCTGTCCTTGGGTGAGTTTGTTCGCCCGTTTAATTGATAATGCGGGTGCTGCGCGGCCAGGGAATTGGGTTGTTCTGCTCATCAGGCACAGAGATCAGGTATAAAGGAGGGGGACTGACTTTTAGTGGGCGCAGAAACAGAGCAGCTTGTGATTTGTATTTTATTGAAGTTTTTGTACGCATTACAGACCGAGATGAAGGCCCTGCTCCTACCCTACCCCTCCCCTTGACCTCCTACCGCCCTCTCCCTCCACCCTCCAACCATAGATGAATTATTCAAACAAATGATGAGACTGATAGACAGATACAAAGGTGGATAGACAGGAAGACAGGATGGGCAGGTGAACAAGCAGATGGAGCGAAGGACGGACAGAATCAGAGAAATTTTGCATATACAGTTATAATTCCAACACATTCTCAAAAAGTGTAACACTCAGTAATTACTGTTTTAACTGTGATAACAGTATATAATACCTTCAGAAACTAACTAGCAATTGCTTTTCATTAACTAGCACTTTCTTTTCATTCAAAAGCATTTTCTTCTTGCATGTAAAACTCGAAATAAGTCTAACAAAACTTAACATGGAGTGTGTTAAAAGTATGGCATATTCACAAAACAATTAGTGTCCAGTTTCGACTGTAGTAGTATATAATACCTGAAAAGGGGCGAGAATAATGATGCTACAGCTCGTAGTGCTTCCTCAACAATAGCTTAATCTTCAATGAGGAAAGCACCACAATCTCCCACTACTGGATGGACCCAGGCATAATTAATCAATTAAAGATCAGCATAAAAAGGTTTGAAAGGACAGAAAATCACCATTCCATCCTTCCAACTTTCACATTTTAAACAACAGACTTCTTACCATATTAAAGAGAACAAAAATTCAAACAAGCTATATTTAAATACTCTTCTCTTTTAGCTTTTGCTAATGAATTGACATCATCCCTTCAATGTAAATTGAAATGTTACAAATTTTTTCAATACAAATTTTAAGGCGTCACAATGGCAAAGGCAGTGAGTATGGGTTTATAGTTTTGGATGGGTAGGTTGACAACTGAGAGGTCACCGAGCAGAGGGATGAGAGAGTGGGACGCTACAGCTCATAATGAGGGATACCCTGTCAGTGACTTGTTTCCAGGAGTGATGGGTTGGTGGGCAGAGCCAGGTGGCGTGGAAGTAATTATCTGATGTGTTCATTGAGGAGTGTGAGCATGTACCTGAATCTAAAAATCCTATTTTATACATCTTGTACTGACTGATATGTGTTCTATGGGTCACTTTGTATTGTACTAGCTGTAGGTTAGTATTGTTAGTCATTGTGAAGGTGTTCCTACAGATATTGTTGAGTCTGTAGTTGATATTGGTTTGTATAATGTGGAAAGTTTTTTTCTTAGAATTGAGTATTTTATTAATTTCATCCACTAGTGGGGGTGAGTGTAAGTCGTTGTTTGTTATTTTAATTTTTGATTTTAGGGTGGATTTTAAGTGAATATACTGAAAGTATCATTCTTCCCCAGGTTTGTACTTCTGGACCAGATCCTGGAAGGTGATGGTTTTATTCTGAAAGACGTGCTGGAGACAAGTGATACCTCTGTTGCCATGTAGTGAAGGAAAGTGGTGTTTTTTTTAGTTTTTTGCGGCTGCAGCATGTATTGAAGCGAGAATTGTGGTCAGTTGGAGGAGTCACATGCTCAGCCTCTCCTCCCAAAACCAGCAGAGTGGGTGCTGCGATGCAATCAACAAAAAAATACTATTAGAGATGGTGAGGGGTGAATTTTGAGCTGTAGCATACCTTTCAGCACTATATATTTGTAAAATTGTTGATTTTATCCAGCTTATAGCATAGTCTGATATTTCAGAAAAGAAACTGATGAGCTTGATGGCCTCTTGTATGGAGTTTAATGGGTCTTGTAAGTAAAGCAATATATTGTCTGCATTAAGACTGATTTTGTGGTGTGTGGTTAGGGTTTGGGTTGCTGTGATGTTGTCATTTTGATATATAACAATACCTTGTGGTTCAATGAACAGGGAAAATGGTCATGGTTAGAGTGGGCATCCTCACCTGGTCCCTCTGTGTGTGAAACTCTGTGATGTTAGTCCATTAGTGAAAACTGTATTATGAATTATTGTGAATTATATAGCATTTTCATCGGGTGAATAAACAATTCTCTGAAGCGAATATGAAGTGTTTCAAACAAGAATATCCAATTTACTCTATTGGCTTTTCTGTGTCTAATGAGGCAATTACTGTTTTCATGTTGTTAAATTGTGATATATTAATTAATTTGAATAATCTGCACGTTATTTGACTTCCTTTTGATAAATCTAGTTTTCATCTTGGTGGATTAGTGATGGGATTGCTTTTTCAATTCAGATTGCTAGTGCTTTGCTGATAATTTTGAGATCGGTGTTGATGAGCGATAGGAGGCGATAGCTGGTTGGGTCTTTGTCTGGCTTCTGTAGTACTCCCTCTGTCTCGCGTTCTCCAAATTCACACATGCTCCTCAGAGCTGAGATTATTTTTTGGTTTAGTTTTTGTTGGTTTTGGTTTAGTTTGGTTTTATTTATTTAGAAAAGTTGATTATTTTTTTATTTTTTTCTCATTTTTGAGGTTTATACACTGGCATTTTCATTTCGTTTAAGCTGGTTTTGTTTATTATTTTAGGAAGGCCGCCAGGTGGGGGGAACCAGGAGGAAGAGGGAGGGGTGAAAAAAAAAATTAACTCTTGCGTACCTGTTTCCCTGTGTCTTGGTTGTCTGTGGTGGGTGGATCTCAGGGACCTGGATTAGAGGGTGGCGTATGAAAGTATTGGCGACTCCTGACAGTATCTATTTTCCATATTTTGTGAGCACTCCATCTTAGAACTGTAGACATGAGCCACCATTGTGTTTAACAGCATTAAGGTAGACAATCATTCATTCATTAAACATAATTTTGTATTATTGTTACAAGGGGATTAATGGTTCACAAAACCACCAGTTTGGTATTTACCTCTGTAAGGGTCATTGTTAGGTTTAGTTGTTGTTACTACATAAAAACAGAATGGTAACGGTTGGTTCATTTTAAAAACATCTACTGTTGGGCCTCTGGGTTCCTGATGTTGTAGCATTTGCTTCGCTAAATGTATTTGGTTATTAAATTATTAATGTGTGAAATTATGTATTCTTACACATCATACATGTTTAGTTATTATTAGTGATCATTAGCTACCTGAAATATTGAATTCAGAGTAAAGTAAATACATTCTGGTGGCATGAAAGCTGCATCAGCAATAGCATTTCATTTTTCAGTGCTCAAAACACCTCCACTCTCAAATAATAATAATGAAAAAATGAATTCACTCAAGGCCTTCATGCTACTAAATTCAAAGTGCTCTAAATGAACAGTGGTAAAATTACCAAATGGGTTTTAGAACAAAAAAACCCCTTGGTCTTCACAATAATTCGAAATATTTTTTCATAAACCATTCATAAACCATATCAAGAACCTCCTTTACAACTACTAAATTTCCTTATATCTTTGTTGTAGACATCATCATGTTTAAATGATGACGTTGATGTTACAAACTTGATCACACACATTCTTAAATTATGCAACAGCCCTAAATTGTTTCGAAGCCAAACAAATTATATTCATTCTACACAACATAAACTTGTAAAACACTTTTTTTAAGCAAAGTTTTCACATTTTTGCTAAGAATAATAACAGTTGTGCTAACATGAAAGCCATGTGAATCAGACAAATTTTGACAAAATTTACTATTACTGAGGCAGGAAGTTGCATAGTCCACTCTTTCTGTAGTACATGTTCAAATGTTTCATTACAAAAATGCACCTAGCTACTTCAGGTGAGGTAACATTCTAAAATTTCAGACCTTATGTCCAAACACTGAATCATTCCTTGAACGTTTTTTCTGACAGGAAGTAATTGCTAGGTGCTTCGCCATTTTTGAAAGGACATTTGTAATTATACAGCATTTAACTATCCTAGGGTTCCTACTAATTATACCTGGCTGCTTAGGGTTATACTGTGACCTAGCAGTATTTTTCTGGCCAAGACAAATGACAATGCAAATGAACAAAGCAGGAATTTGGCTGTTCATCTTTTTTTTGAGAATTTATTATTCATATTTTTCAGTAAAATATTTCATCTGCCTTCAGTGAAATGATTGCTCATATAAATTACTTATTTCCAAGGCATGAATTTGCATATTAGGAACTGTAGGTCAATATGGAAAGAGCTCTGTGCATCCACAGGGCAGTGGACCTTTGTAAAACCAGATGAATTTCACACACATTGTTTTACACCTAAGTGATACATCAAAAGACAGGCTTGAATCTGAATGCCAAAGGGCTCAAGGACATGCAGATTGAATTTAAATAAATATGTCAGTTCAGGATACCAAAACCGTAGGTTTTCATAGGGCCACATCAGTCAGTGTAAAATCAAGAAGCAAACTGCAAAGTCCTGCTGAAATATTCTGGTTATTTTAAGGTTACTGCTGAAAAAATAACCCCAAATCATCTGAGAAAGTAAAAGGCCTACATGTGGTGTTTTTCTCTCAGTAGGGTTTTAATTAGTTCAAAATTAAATTCAGCAAACCGACCAACAAGATTTGTCCAGGAAAGAAAAGTGTAAGTATTAACTCATGCATCATAATTAATCCTTTTTGATATGTAATATTAAGTAAATTTCTCTGTAAATTACAAATGGTCTCTTGACAAATACTGATAGAGCTTCTCACATGCACATGTACATGCTTGCATGTACTGCTTGAGGTACTGTATATCAGCTGAATCAACACAAAAATAGTAAGGTTAGTAGAACTCATAGACTCTACATTACAGTGGAAGGGAATGTAACTAGTTAATGTACAGTGTTAATGTAACTACCCAGGTGATTGTTTTACCAATACAATTAAATCCACAAGTTGATTTCCATATTCACATACACTGTACAGGATGTTAACAAAATGTCCATGACATTTTGCATTTTATTGCATGCTGTGATCTTAATTATCTGTGAAGCCTGGTCTTTATTATTATTCCCTTCTTGAGACCACTGTTGTAAAAAAAAAAAAAATTCCTTAGTTGTTTGTATTTTTAAGTCTAAATCCCTTAAGGGTGGAGAGAATATTTCCAAAAAAACACAGAAGATGTAAATGTTGATAACTTTGAAAGCCTAGTGATTATATAAAAATCTGACTAGGCGCATACATACTCTGAAACAGTACATACGCATAGGCACACACTTCTTTAAAATCTAAGGTGTATGTATATATATATAATGTTTTTGTGTGCTTGTACATGCTTCCATGTGTGTTTGGAGGGCAAGAGAAGTTTGGAGATTTTTAACGTAACCTGAAACTGTACAACAGTCCTCGGTGAGTTCAGCCAACAAATCGTCCCTCAAATAAATCCGGTTGGCTGGATAATCCCTTCCCCATCTTCTGAAAGACACTTTCAGTAATGAAATGCTGCCGGGCCCCCCCCCCCCCACCCCCCCACCCCTACTCCCCCCTCCCCATCAGCATTCCCACTTCAACATCCACCATCACAGCTCCTGCCAGGAGGAGTGGGACTACACTGTGGGCTTAGCCCCCACTCACTGAAACCACATACCTGCCAGCATTAGAAGGTATAGCTGGAGCTGTCATGTATGTGCAGGAATGCATAATCCCAGCTCACAGTACCCGTCCATGGGGAAAATTTCTCTCTTTATCCTCAGCATTGGTGGTACTTCACTTGACCAACAAGGACTTACACCTGGGATGTGGTCAGGAGGAGTTAAATGTTGCAAACTGCTTCATAAACTGAAAGTGTCCTACACTGACTACTGCAGCCCTTCAGGGTAACCGCTGTCAACCTGTGGTCAGATTGCTGTGTAGGATATAGCTGTATCCACCCACTCTTCATCACTATATGCTGTCTGTTGACTGTACCTTCCTAGAGTCAACTAATTTACTGAATGTGTTAGCCTTGTTTGCATTGAAAATATATTTCCAAAAATAGACTGCTTACCAAACATTGACTACCTATCTCAACACTTGGTCTGAAGCATAGTGCTAGCAAGTCTTCTTTTTTTCTTAATAGAAAAGTGAAGATAGCTGCCTAACCTTAGTAAATCATGATCATTTAAGGTTAGCTGAGTCATAATTAATCTAAATTCTGAATATTTTCCATGAAAATTTGTCTTTTTGTCTTACTATCTAGCTATTATTGTCTTTATAGCAAATGTTAGAGAGCAAAATCTATTGAACCTCCATTGGTTCACTTAACCTATCTTGTCCTGCATGATATTCTAACTCTGGTGGAACCATGTTCATTAAGTATGATACCTACTATGTTTGTGTGACTTGCTACTTTAATAAGACTCCAAAAGATGGCCATTCATGCGACTCATCTTTGTTTGTTTGATATTTCTGTGCATGCATGATGATGTCCTTGGATACTGTAATTTTATGAGAGGTCATAAAATCTCACTTTGTTCCTGGAATGATGAATTTATCAATTCATTTTTGATAGGTATCAAATTGGCCTGCCTCTATTTAATTGAACTGACCTTGTTGGCTCATCTTGGCTATGATTGCTATCCAGATTGGTCCTTGCCAATTCATACAGGAGTTACCTTAGCCCTTAGCATTTCACATTTTTAAATAGATGAACAAAAAAGTTTGACGAAAAAGCACCTTAAATCAATCAAACCACAACAAAACCGAAAGAGAGAAAAATACCCCAAAATACTACAAACAACCTATGTCTGGCCACTCAGCCTTTCCCCTAAGCTGTCCGCCGCGAATACTGACAGCTCCATTCCTAAATACTGTGAATCTGCCTAATCAGAAACACAGGACAGGTGCAAACTCTCCAGCAGACCGGCCGGCGAAATGACCAATTTAACCTGATCACGTCGCTCCTGTGTCTCCCTTCAATGTACCGGCATGAGGGTAGCCCTTTCATCCCAAACTATAGGGACAGAAGAACTCCTCTTCTGGCAGTCCAGGAGACCCTGCCACCACTCCTGGAGCTGTTCCTCTTGGGGAAGAGCAAGCACAATCACAAGGCCCCAGGCCAGGACCCACACCAGGCTCCAGCCCCATGTCCCCCCTGGGCGCTACTGCACTGGAACCTGTATGGCATCCTCCCTCCCCAAGTGACTCCTTTCAGGCATCACTCACCAGGCAAGCATGCAGGTTGTTCCGGTGTAGGGTCTGCTCCTCACAGTCACCCTCCAACCGGACTACTCACACCGGCTTCTCCGGCCGGAGTTGACGAACCGCAACATATAGCCAGGGATCCCAGTAAGGGGTAGTCATACATACACAGCCTCGCTGCCTGAAGCTCTTCACCATCACCCGGCTGCCAGGCGCCTGCTGGTCATACCTCCCTTCATCCCGGGGGCGTTGGTGCCGTGCCCTCGCTCACCCCGAATGGTGCACACAAGTCACCCTCCGGCGGCAGGACCTAACCTGCCTCCACAGGATCGATGCGAACTCTCCAGAGCGGCTGGCGAAACGACCAATTAACCTGATCATACCGCTCCCATGTCTCCCAATAATTCAATTGACAGGAGACTCAAAACTAACAGGGGTTGTCAGGCTCACCTTCTGAAATGTGGCACCGCTTCTTAAATATGTTAGTCACTGCTCCTGCTTAAACCTTTAGCATCCCCGCTAAATGGAGCAAAATATCTCAATGACCGTTGACAAACACAGGAAGTGGCTCAGACCGAATGCAGTGTACAAATTAGACACAAATCAAAATGCGGAAAATCAGTTTTAATTGTGAATGCAAACCAAGATTCATTGGCTTTTGTGCTTTCTTTTGGCTCTCAATTATGTGTTTAAAAGCTTTTTTCATCGCATATATTATCACTGATCAACAAACCGTGTTTGTGAAGAAAATTAATTGAATCTTCTATTTATTTGTTCATGACAAATTCAATACAAATGTTGATTGGATCTAGGCCATTGGCTGTATGACCCTCAGATAATAACACAGAAAATAAACACAGACCTGGATCTGAGCTTATCACTTTGCAGCCTGTCATTCATTTAGAATAATGAATGTGCAAGCTTTTTTAAAAGGTTTTTATTTATTATTCAACAACATCATTTAAGTAGAAAGTGTTGTGTAAACATTGCTTTACAAGCTTTCCAAATTTATTTTTCAGAATTAAGGACAGACTACGTTTTGGTGAATAAAATCCAGGCTACTGTAATTAAAATGAATAAACTCTTCTGTATATACACTAGAATCTCAGAGATATGAATCTCATAATAATGATAAGCTAAATGCAGCTGAAATTATACAAAGGGGGACGTCAGAGCACTATTTTAAAACTATTTGAAAATCAAGATTGCAGTTCACAAATGTTAAATATAGTGAAGGGTCGGAACAATGTGAAACAGTTTGCAAAATAAACCAGATAGCAGGTTACTGAAAATGAGACATTATTTGATCTTTATTAGGTAGCTCATGGACTAAAGCACTTTACTAGTGGTTGTCTAGACAGCAGCAAATATGTATCCAAATAAACAACAGGCAGGGCGGTATGGTGTAAGGATTTATTAAGCCTCACACGTGACACCAATTATGTTGGGATTAATTATATTATTCCTCATAAGTGGTACCAAATATGTATGGAAAATTTATATTATTTATATCCTCACAAAAGGCAAGCTAACATATAGGACAAAGACTATTCAATAAATTACACGGGTCTTCAAATGATATGAGGCTAATGTGCCGGGTTCTAACACGGCATCACAAAATAATATCAATATTCTAAATTAACACAAGTGCACTTATGTTTTACCCCTAGTAGACTCATGTGGAAATCATTTTCATTTAATTCATTAATCAGTCTCATTTTAATATTTATGAACTATAATTATTAATACTAATTTTTAATCAAAGACACAACAACTATAAATTCATTACATTGAAGGCATTACGTTCAGATTGGTTTGACTCAGGTTCATGTTGGATGGCTGTGGTTCCGTCACATGGAGTAGGCCAGTAATGCATCTTGTTGTGCAGGATGGTTGAACGCTTACCTCTGAGACGAAGCCCTGGCCAGGAGGTCAGGAGCAAAAGGTTCCTCGTGTATGTTGAACATGCCAGTTTAAAGACGGAAGAGAGCAAGTGCAAGAAGGGATGGAGAGAGTTTGTCTTCCCTTTTATTACTCAAGTTTTATTTCCCTTTGTGTGTTTACGGCGCCACAGTATCGGTTTGCAGTAGTGCCCATGGCGGTCTCAAGTGGTTAGACTGTTCAAAACGTGCGATCACTAATGATGTCATGGTGAGTGTGTGCATATTGGTAGAGCTGCCTGCTAGGGACCCTACACTCTGCCAGGACAAAGTTGGGTTAACTTGGTTAAATATGTATATATATATACATACTTTGTGCTCCTGAGATGGTTTCAGCATATGTGATTGGTGTTGCATTCGCAGCAGGAAAGAAACCAGAACTAGCTGCCCGAAAGGACAGCAGTTCTATTTTGGTGGGGGAAAAGAGGGGGTCTGTTTAATATATCAAACATATATGAATTTTGCATCCAAGAATAAACTGAGCATCTCCTTAAACAAAATACCTAGTGTTTGGCCATTGTAGCCAGTTTCCAAAATATCATAGCCTATCAACTTTCTTTATTGACCGCTCTTTATGGCCTTTTTTCAAAATCTCGTTAAGAGACAGCAAATGAAAATTATTTGAATATAACTGGAGAAAAAAGGAGGTCTTCCTTCTTGAAGCTTAAGCCTCAGTGATTACTTGCAAATTAGTGGCATCACATTGTTTTGAAAAAAAAAAAAAAAAAACAACAACAGAGAAACAATGAAAACAACGACAGACCAAACACAAACCTTAAAATATTTTAATGTCTTGGGAAGAAAACAAAAGAAGTATTATATGATGGGAATCAAAATGTGACGCTCTCAGGGCTAAAACAATATGTGGTTAGTTTTTGAACTGAGCATTCTGTTTAGTATTATTCTTTAAAAAAACTAATTTTGTTTAGCCACTTCTGCTAAACAAAAAAGAAATTTGTATAGGACTACTGTATTTTGACTTCACCGCCAGCATTACAAACATGTTGATTTCCTCGTAACCTCCATTCCTAATGCATGCGCAGTTCAGAGGTCCAGCTATAAAAAGATCATTCTGAAAACCACCATGATGTGAATAAAAGGCTTAAATAACACTATTAATCTTTAAATGGAGTATAAACAACTAAGGTTAACTGAAGTCCCTGGACCATTGTCACACTGTACTAAAGTGGACAGGCCCATATCCATAATTAAAAAGGGTTAAATCACAATAAATTGTGCACATATAAATATGTTTATATTATGGAAATAAACAATATACAAAAGGTTTATGTATATATTGCAGTTTTATCACTGTTTTAGGATTGAAAGTTCATTGAACAAAAAATTGGAGGAGCCACCATATAGTAGCATTGACTCATTCATTTGGCCCAATGATGGAATTCACTGTAGAGAGAAAATCTTGGAGCAGACGAGTCAGTGATTGGTAGTGGCGTTTATCTTACCCAAACAGGATTCATGAAACATCATTTCAACCATCACGTGTTATTACAGGTAACTCCAGGAGACTGTAATAGAACAAGCAAGACATTGACAGGATATGCCAACTTCTAGATAATGACCTTTTTTTGATGATTTGTTGAATTGAGTTGTTTTAATTGCAGGGTGGTCTAACAATAATGACTACATTCCTGAAAATTGCATTGAAGTGCTAATTTCTTTGGTCATGAGCAAGGGACAATTAAATGCTAAATAGAGAAATTCAGTTCTGCAGGGGAAAACACCATAGTGTACAAACAACATTATAAACCCAGCAATCACTTAAGCTTTCAAAAATATTTTAAAATATATATTTTTTTATTCTTACAAGATCTTGTGTTTGTATTTTCCTGGAAATAACACTGTGGTGAACTCCTCCCAAGCTGGCTTTCCCCTCTATTCTTTTCAAGACTTTGACACTCTCTGCCAAAGTGAGCATCTTACAAGTTTTTTTTTGAAGCAAGCTGACAATAAGCATCATTTTTTGTTTACTTTCCATTTTTGCCCTCAGCATCAACGCTCATAACTCTGCAACGGATAGCAACATTACTAATGACAGTTGCAGCAAAGAAGCCAGTGAAACCTGAACAGTTATCAGAAATATTCTACACCATAAGTGTGAGATGTAGTCTGTATGACACTGCATTTTAATCACAATTGCATAGATGTGTTGAGTATGCTTAAGCAGAACATGTTGCCATGAAAAAACAATTAAATTTAAACTGGACCAGCAGGGCCTGGTGCAGTGAGGCAGAATGTGTCGTTATCCTATATGCACTTAGATGGAGTCAAATGTAATTAAATCTCATTCTGTATCGTTCATTAATCTAAAGGAGCTTTGTCTTTCCCTCCTCTGTTGATATTTTTAACAACAAAGCAGGTCCTGTGGTGACAACAACTGTCTGTGGCCTCCGTGTGCACATGTTTGTGTCATTATGGCACGCAGGATTGCATTATGCTTGAAAAAAACATTTTTCATTTTAAACGACCTGTGTATATAGGCCTATATGTTTTTTTTACATTGTTCAGTGACTAAAGTTGAATCTGTGGAAAAATTCTCAGGGATGACAGTCTTGGCTTGGACCTTAGAGGCAGCCTCATCATATGAATGTACTTATGTGCAGCCCAAAGCGAGACAGAACCACCACTCGCCTAACTTCTTACCTGTGGGTTTCAATGGATGGAATTGGAAAGGCCCATGTGCAAATTAGAATGGAGAGAGGTCCAAACCATTTTCAGACTGGACTTAAAAAAGTATATGCCTGGTAAATATTGCTGGCTGTGTAGCAGTGCACTCCAATGTTTCGGCCAATCTTTTTGTTCCAGGGAGAAAAACAGGAGGAAATGGCTGGCAGGCAACTGGTTTCGAGTCAGAATGTTGATGCCAGATGCACATGTCGGGCAGGTGTAGTGGCATCCATAACACCCCACATGGCAGCCTTCTGGACCATGAAGCAGAGACCACCGATCCTGATTTTTCTCCCCCTCCGTTTTCCCTGTTCCTGTCCCCAGGGCTCAGACAGCCTTGGCGGAGCTCCACAGACTCTACCTGGAACAACTGTGGAGATGGTGCCCCGGGTGGACATATGCCCCCACTGTCACTTACGGCTCCCTCTGACAGACGGTGCAAGCTATGCGGTAGCCTGTGAAAACCATGGCATGCTGTAGGATGTGTTTGTTAGTAAGCTCATCTGCCCAGTATAGCACTCTCTGGTCGTACCTCAAAATTTACAGAGGCAATGTTTAAATAAATTTATGGAGTCTTTAAGAGCATGTTGATATTTTAATTCTGATGATAAGGGGTGGTTCATATTCAGGGTTGAATGTGGGTTGGCCTCACAGACCAAGAGCTCCCTGACATGATACTGCTGGAAAATCATAGTGCATGTATGAGCATGCTTTAACTGTTCTCTATGCTGACCCGTGATTGGTCCACCCTCATCCACTTGAGGCGTGCCTTCACTCATCCATATCAATTTCTTCAATGATTTAAAATTTCCAAGGTTATCTACTGGGACTGTGGAGGGGGAAGCGGTAAGCCCGAAATCTCTCGACTACATGAAACTTAACGTTTTATTGAAACTCCCCTGCCTGTGCATGGGTGCTTTGATCCCCATCTCGAGAAAGTCTTGATGTTTCCATTTCAGGAGGGTTTGCTTGTTAGGAGTCACCTCATATTTAACCTCTGTCTCCCCTAGTAATTAATGTGTAACACCGTGTGTCAGCGTGCTTTTGTTTGTACTTTGATATCAAAATATACATGACACCGCTGCTTCGTCTGCGGCCACAGCCGGGATCCCCCCAGCGAGGCCCTGCGCATGTTAATCTCTGAGATATTATATTGTTTTTAATTAATTGGCATCATTAGTCACACACTCTCACCGAGCTGCGTGGCAGAAGTGCCAAATAAGCGGGGTAAATAACGAAGAGAAGCATGCAGTGAAATTTGCATGGAGGATGGCTGGGGACATGTCACTGGGGTGTGAATGTTCTAGAGACCACAGCACTGTCAGTTCAAAGCATGCCTGTGGATCCTGTCAGAACTCCACCTCGCTTGCAAAAGAAATGGTACTGCACCTTTTTCTTTTTTTGAAAATATCACTATTATGTTGTGGTTAATCATATCATCGAAGCAAAGGTTTTTTTTACAGGATTTTTTTTTACTACCTCCAAACTCTGACTTTGCACTCAGTACCTGTAAATAGTTTGCAACTTGTTAAAATTACACAGACACACTGTAATTTGAGTTTAAAATGACCACAACCTAAAAGGAAATCAGTCAGATTTAAATTCATATTACTATGTCACTGATATATGCAGTCCAAACGCTTCCTGGACATGTGATTCCAGTGCTCTAACATCAAAACAACCTTTTAAAATGAAGTTACTGTATATGCACAGTGGCATTATCATTACCGAGATGTGAATTTGCTGGCAATTCTGGTCTAGAAACATGCATGTCAAATGCAAGTTAATGGATGCAAATATATTGTGACATTGTAGCCTGGATAACTTTATGAAATTCCTTGGATCTGAATTTGTTTACCCTCTGTTTCCTCCTTCTCGTTTGCAGCAGTAGAACACAAAGTAATTCTGATGAAAAAATAGTGCCAATATGGACCATCAAAGTTATAAATGATATTGCCATAGGATAAACTGAAAGATGCCCTTCAATGATGTTGAGTTGCCTAAAATGGTAGAAGTTCAGGAAGTTTATTCATGACACATGTATCACTTTTCACACAAAATTACATTCTTCCAATGGTAGGATATGTTGGTCATTTGCACAGTTTACATTCAGCCTTCAGGTCCTCTTTCAACAGAACAAAACACTGCCATTTAGGGATTTCTTGTCATTGCCATAGCAAAGCTAAGAATTAGCAAATAGAGAAATAAAATTATGTTTCTTAGCATTACATTCATTTAGCAGTCACTCTTATATATGCCAAATTTCCGTCTATGTGGGAGATTTTCAGAAGGTATGCTCACAGAATTGAACAACCACCAGCAAGTGCATGAATATGTAATATGGGTCAAACTGATCCTAAGGATAGATACAAGGTACAATGTAGATTCAACAAAGAAATTGTGGGGTCCACCTACTCTAGTCTACACCCCTGTATTTTGATGTGCAAGGGCAAGCTGACCATGCTCAAAGAGTGGTTCATCTCTTCTTCCTTGGGCTAATAACATACTAAATGGACATCACTTGTAACTCTGCTAATGACCCTTGCATAACTGTGTCATCAGTTATGATCATAGTAATAGATGTGTGTTGAGATGGTGAGGCCTTGTCTGAAGTACTAAGGAAGGCCTTGGCAAAGAAGGCTGCTAGCCTTTCTGTTTCTTTCATCTGTTTTGTATTTTGTCATGGGACAGCTGAAAATGACCCTCAACTTAATGAGCATTAATATATATATATATATATATACACATACAGTACCAGTCAAAAGTTTGGACACACATACTGAAAATTATGTATTTCTCTTTCTCATAGCCATTTTCACCTGAAAGGTTATGTTAAAATAATAGAAATTTGTTTCTCACGTTAATATAAATACTCAACTTTATGTCCACGCAAAATGTTTTTCCAAAGCAATAGCTTTTATTGGAAAAAAGGTCTTTTGACCCAGTACCCCAGTTTTGTGATTTTGCTTTAAATATTACAAAGACAAAGGCACAAAAGGTAGTACCCAACAGAGTGATTGCAGGTGCCACGAGTACTATATATTATCCTGGAAACCTTCTTTCCTATTCTAAACACCTGAGATAATAATTTATGTCATGACAAGGGAGAGTGGCTACCAAGGGACCTATTTGGTAGAAAGCTTCTGCTTTTTGTTGTAATAATCAATAACACGGCAAGGAAAGCTGAACTTTGCAAAGGGAAACATCAGTCCATAATTACAATAAGAAATGATGGCCAATCAGTCTGGAAAATCACAAAAACTGAAAGTTTCTTCAAGTGCAGAGGCCAAAGCCATTAAACACTACAATGAAGCTGAAGATCTCCCCAGGAGAGAAAGACCATGAGTTACCTGTGCTGCAGATGACAAGTATATTAGAGTCATTAGCCTAAGAAATCACTGGTTAACAGCACTGCAGATTAAAGCTGAAATAAATGTTTCATGGAGATCTAGCAGCAAGCACATCCCAGCATCAACTGTCCTGAGGAGATCAGGTCTTTATGGTAGAATTGCTGCAAAGAAACCTTTTCTGGGCAATGGAAATCTGTTCTTTGGTTAGATGTGTCCAATTTCTTTTTTGAGATACAGAGAAGGTGAATGGATGACACCAGCATTTATGGAAACCACTGTGAAGCATGGTGAAGGCAAACTGAACCAGCATGGCTACCACAGCATTTTTTAGCGACACACTATCCCATCTGGTTAGTACCTAGTTGGACCATCATTTGCTTTTCAACAAGATAACAACCCTAAGCACATCTCAAGGTTTTGTTGGAATTATTTTAATATTTTCTTTAAGGTACCATCTTTGTCAGCATTACTGCTCTGAACATCATACTCAGTCTTCAGTAGAGGCGTGGGCATATTCAAGTATGTTTTGCAGGAACATTAATCAGTAAAGGACTATATGTGTGTCCATGTAAAGCTGTGATTTTGTCACTGCAAATTATCACTCATTACCTAAAAATGGAAAAGCATCACCTTAAAACTATTTCACCTGCAGACAGAACCTTCAAGCTTTTGTGATTTATACAGAATTAAACATCTTGCTGGTTTGAAAGCTTTTGAAATGTGTGCTATTCAGGTACTAGGGTACCCTGCTGTCAGTTACCTAAAGGTGTGTTCTGGTTCATTGGTATCCCTTCTTGCTCATGTTGCCCACGGAATAAAGAATGGACAGCCCAAGAGAGAGGCTGGAGCCCAGGGGCGGGTGACCCAGTTGTGAGCTGTTCTGTCGGGGGAGTAGTGTGTTGGGTCATTGGGTATAAGTCAAGGGATCGTTAATGCCGACCGTGTCTGCAGACCCCCCGGCAAGGTGAAGGGGGGAAAAAATCCAATCCGTGGATCCTTCAAGAGTAATGGTCGAAAGCTGCCAAGTCAATAAGCTAGGGATTTACAAAAACTTGTTTAGACCAAGCATTTTAAAGGTCAACTGACTAGTATTTAATAATTTCCTTATTAATGCGTTTTGGTACATTTTCTGGTTGCTTTACTGCATTGCTAGGTAAGCATTTAAAGCCCATACTATTTCTCTTGTAGTTATATATATAATCAGTGTCAAAGGAAATAATTAGTTACACCAGCTGTCTCTTCATCAGGTTTGTGGTATTGATTTAGATTATGACTACTGTGATCATTCAATATGTCTCGCCTTTCTTCAAAGAGTACGGCTAAAGAACTTTTCCAACATACGGAATGTCTGGGTTTCAAAGAGGCCAGACAACCTACAGAGAAAAACAAGCCATTAAATCTACAAAGCAGCCGTGTCATAGTTTTGCTTCAAATTGTGCAACCTCCCAGTTGATTTTCCTCCACATCAATGACTTCACTAATTAATTTTATCTATTAATATTTATGTATGAGGAAAAAAGGGTTCATTAATACGTTGTCAGAAATTTACAGATTTTTTTCATGATTTAATCTTGATGCGATAACATTGTGACAGTCATCTTCCCCAAAAGTCTTTTTTTAAGAGGGCGTTCTCAACATGAGTAGAAAAACAGGCCGCTTATGAATATTGAAATCCCTGTCACATTTCCCGTTATTAAAAAAAAAAAAAAAGCTTTGTGTAGTCCTGTGGATTTCTTGCTTTGGTGCACGTTCCAGTCCATATCACTAACAACGAAAATCAGAGTGGTATATCTGCTCCCGCGATTCCTGGGGGGTGCAGTGGGAGGGAGTGGGGGATACGATGGAAACGCTTGATGTGGGCTGTCAGTGCTTTCAGACCTACAGCCCCTGATACTTTATCCTTTACCTTCAGCAGCAAAACAAAACAAACAGAAAGCAGGAGAGCAGGGGACTTTCAGTACTTCATGATGCATTGTGCATATCGTGGAGATGGTGGCTTTGGGGACTACCAGCACTCTTTGGGATTTGCACTCTTCATCTTATGGTGCTGCTCTCTGGCTGCACGGGACCCGAAAGACGTCGACCAAAGCTCATCTTTCATGCCTGTACATATTGAACCATGAACGGAAAATGGATCTGTAATCTATCTACCCACACATCTACAAATCCATCTAAACGAATGCATTCTCATCCATCAATAACACGCTCCGCTCTGAGAGCAATCTCAGTCTTTTAATCCTTTTACGCGTGAAAAATGTATGCTTACTGAAAAAAGGAACGACAGAGAAAGACAAGAGCAAACATTTAGCTCTTAACTCTTGTTTTGTAGCGTGGACATCAGCTTGTTCCTCGATTTGTTTGTCAAACAACTACATGGTCTCCCTCTATAAATGGGAGTGATATGAGAGCATGGGGTAAATATGAGGATTATAAAAGTGCAGCAGTCTTAAGTCTCACCATAAGTGAAAGTTTTTTTAATGACATTACCCAGTCTGAGCATAATTAAATCAAGCACCTAAGGTTGGTGTAGAGATATCTGGAGTGGTATATATTCCCTTTGTGTCTATAAGCAGAGAAGCTGTTTGTACAATGTACCCAAAGTGGAATATCTCCATTTTAGATTTTCCCCCATAAGTGGGCCCTAAGGACAGCAGCCCACTGTGAATTGCTGGAAGAATACATCATGAAAAGTTCTGGAGAAGCACTTTTTCACAGACAGCGTGGTGAGAGCTCATCTCTTCACCATTTTCAGCTTAATGAATCAGGCTACAAGGACTGACTACAACAAATGACCTGCAAAACTCCCCAAACCCCTTGATGCAATAAAATTGTTGAAAAAAAGGCAAAGAAACAGCATTGCTAATTAAAAATCATCTAAGTACATAAACAAAAGAGAAAAAATTAGAACAGTGTCTTTCAGTAGAATGCCTATGTCCTGTGTAAGTGAGTTTCTTTCCTCCTCATTAGTGATTTGACCTGACCCTCCAATGTCATGGACAAAAGAAACTCATTAAATATACAGCATCTTATTGAAAAGAAAGGCTGGTGCTTACTTCAGGCAGTAGCGCAGAGTAGGGTAGGGTTTCTGTGTGTCCCACGTTTCGTCTGATTCTGAGTAGAAAACCTCTTAGACTCTTTAGCTACAGTGCATACATGTGCATGTGTGTGTAGATAAGAGAGACAGCTGAAGATAAAAACTGAGGGCCAAATTTACTAAGGAATAGTCACAGTGCAAAAACATTCTCTATATAGTGACACTTTTTCGGTTGCAAACACCAAAATGTTAACAACCGATTTACTGAGACTTGTTTATCATTGTCAGTGACATCATATTCAAAATTAATGGAAATAAAGAAAATATGGCATAATGTTGGGTGGCATACAAAAAATAATCCCATAATAAGGTCAAAAAACACAGCTGGTGGCCATGCAGCTGTACTTTGAAAAGATCTAGACACAAGGACATGTAAAGTTAACAGCAACATCACCATGGCCGACAGACAATTTGATCTCTGGGTGCGTGGCTCAAGTTCCTCCAGTACTGCGATCATCCTGTGACCGTGTAACCTGTGTAATATTACGTCAGCATTTGCTATTTGGTTAACTGAAAGAGGGTAATTCTTGGACGACACAAAATTTCCTCCTCAGAAGTCATGAAATTTCCCACGCAAAGATGGGTGTCGCAGTTACAGTAGGGTTTAGTAAATTAGACGGAAAACGTAATTGGTCTCATTTGCGAAATCCCTGGCCTGTTTTAGCACCAGGTATACATATGCATGATCAGATTTTACCATGTATCAAGAGGAAAGTCGCAATGTGACACATTCCATCTTAATAGCGATTTTCACTCATTGTGACTGTTTACTAATTCGCATGTTAATACCGAGACGTTTTAGCTGCTGCTTTTACGCCTGAAAAGCAGTCACAACCCTTTAGTAAATCTGGCCCTGAGAGAGTTAGAGTTAGAGGAATGAGGAGAAATAAGTGGGAGAGGTGTACGTAGAACAAAGAATCCTGTGGTGCTGCAGGTTTTTGAGTTACCTTTCAGATCATCTTTGACTCTTACATGTAGCTGACAGTTCAGATATTGCAGATTCATTGTTGTGTCTTTGAACAAGATTCTTTGGCTGAGTTTCTTCCTTTATCTATTAATTCTGAAAATGAATTTAAAAATTAAATAAAACAAGTCTTACTTGACCAAAGGGTGCCAGAAAATATTGTAAGTCTCAAGCTTATTCAATATAAAAGAGGTGGAAGCAAGGTAAACTATTGTTTGACAGGTTTTAGCTCACCTTGTTTCTGTCTTCTTTGACCTTTGGCATTGAAGTTATCCAAGTTATGACATACAGGGAACTTTAGGTCAGCTGTTTCATTTCCATTGTTCAAATCTGCTGGATTTATTGTGGGCATGTCCAAAGCAAAAATTAGCATCTTTGTACTTTTGTCACCTGAGCATTGATTGTATCCCTTTTTGTACTAAAGGTCTCACCATTGCTGACTTTGAATTAACACAATGCAGACTTCACAGAATTAACCTTCAATAGGGGTTTCTCACTTGCCACATTCTAGCTATCATTTGCCTTGTACTTAAGTTGAAAAAGAAACCTTTTTTATTCATTGGCTGATATATTTTCATTATTCCTCTGGAGCAGAAATGACAAAAAACTAACTCTTACTTTTTTGGGTATCTGTATATATTATGCAAATCGTATGGATGTACTGGGAGGCTTGAGTCTGTCCTTTTAATCATGTTTGAATCCATCACTAATTGATAGCCGTGTAGTCTGCAGAAGAACGGCATCACCACGGACCTGAACTCTGACCCTCAGGAGAGAAGAGTATATGAATGATTGGGCAAGTAATGGTAAAAGGGCCCACGTGGAAACTTAGTCTGTTCAACATCAAGTGGATTTGTGGAAATATTTTTTTTTAGATTTCTGCCTTTAAAAAAATAGGGTCATACATGGATTTAAAAATCAGTGTATTCTTACCTTGCGTTCCTTTCTGCTCTTTCCTGTCTGTGGAGACATTCACACTCATGCACACATTTCAGCATGACAGGACATTAAAATGGCTCCCATTGGATCCAGCAATTATAATTTTGGGCTGACAGCCAATTAACGTAACCAGCGCTCACAGTGCTGGGCGTTTTACGTATAATCAGGACTCAGAAATCAGCTTTGGCGCAGAGACGGTGTTTTGTTATTATTTCCGTCTCTTTTTTCAAAAAAGCCGTGTTTGATCTTTAATGAGTCACAAGCAGCCCACTCCCCTCGACTGGCTGCTCTTGAGCCTTCCAGTGCTATCGTTCCCTCACAGCTCTGGCAATATTGTTTCAAGTCAATTTCCTGTTTCCCTCAGCAGCCGATGCGAGGAGGCCAGGAGTTGAGAAATGTGATGTGACCACGATCATTATTATTACCTGCAAAGAAAAAGGAGTGAGGCATCTGCAATTGCTGAAAGATGCTCAATCTTTTCCATGCGAAAAGTTACCAGAGAGAAAAATTGAAATATTTCTGACCAATAACTTCCCAGGCAATCAATAAATCATTCGGCCTGTCCATCCATCTCTCTGTACACCTGTGTATCTGTGATCTGCATGCACCCCTTTATGTGTTCATGCTTTGTATTTTATTTTACCTTTAATACTGGTGCACCTGCAGTTCAATATGTGTTCATTTAAAGTATTAATAGCACCTACTGGACACATGATTAGGTTTGGGAGTTTACCGTTATTTGCACAAATATGACCCCAGGGGCAACTGTAAGACAGAAGCTGTTCTCTCCCTTCATCACTATGACCTGCTGTTGAGGGAATCCCTGGACAAGGACAGAGCTGGTGGCACTGCTGACATTAAGGGGTTGATGCATCTTGGGTGCAGTCGGGCTAAACGGGAAAATAATGACACTTTGGAGGGCCATAAGGTATTTGCGACATGCCTTTTCGTACCGTTCCATGCAATTCTCACCAGGAGAACAGAGACTCCACTGAATCACCCATAACCACCCGGAGACCTGGCCCCCAAAGTACCCCTCCCTTTTTCTCCATTCCAGAACATTTGATGGCTGCTACTGAATTACCCCTACCATGTTCTCCCCGGCGAACCTCTCACCACTCTAAATAGTTTTTATGGTCTTTTGTGGAAGATATGCACTGATCCACCTTCAAAGGCCTCAGTCATAGAGGTTATAGAGAAGAGAGAAGGGAGGTCAAAGGGGAAAACAAAAGGGGCAAAAAGCAAAAGTCAAGGAGCACGCACCTGCAACCCAGCACCGAGGTAGTCAGGGGGAACAAAGTAGAAATAAAGCTTTTAATACGTTAACTATTGATCCTGTTGGTGAAATAAACTCAGGAGTATTGGCAGGGACGGAATATCACTTTGAAGGGACTCCATAATTAAACTGGTCAATGCAAAGCTGTCTGCAATCAATCCCATATAACAGTTAATTACAGCCTTGGTCAGTTCAAAAAAAGCAATATAGATAGAGGTGGAGTAGCATGGAGCTCACGTAGTTAAGGCAAGAAAGAGTATTGAGCGGCAAGGAGAAGAAATATGAAAATGAAATGCAGTGAAAAGCCTGTAAGAGCTGCTCTCATTAGACGGCATGTCCAAAGAGTGTCAAATTTTTTCCTCCTTTAATAGATCCAAACATGCTGTGGGGCTGGCAGCGGGAGTCAGCATACTTCACTCTGTGCAGGTCATTGTCCATGTCTTACTGAACCTTGAAAAAGTATGAACAAAAAAATAAAAGATAAATATTACAAAACAGCATCGAGGAGTTTGGCCCAATCAAAACAATGCATTCAGCCTTGCCCTGGAAGAGGATATTCCTAATATTTGAGGATAATTTTGATTTGGTAACAGAGAATGAACGAGAATTTAAACAAGATTCAAAATTCAGGTGTGATTCGAATGTCTACACCACTACTTTTTTCCTCATTAATTCACAAGGTGACATACAGTTATAGCATGGAATCTGTCTCATATGCATTGGTTTATTGCTGACATATTCACAGACATACACTAAATATATGACTCTCAAGACTTGAAGTGTTACCAGTGCCTTCAAAGTCTATTTTCCTTTTTTCAGCAGAGCCACATCCTCAAGTCAAATATAAAAGCATTTTGCACTGCAGGAAGGACACCTGTGCCAGCCGACTGTTCCGTTTGCGCAAACATTCAGCTCTGCTTGTGCATCATCTCTGTGCCACACAGCCCCGAAAGGGGAAAACACATATAGAGCAAGGCGATGCTGTGCTAATGGATTTACTCAAGATCCCATAGACATTTATTACCACGTGTAATTGAACTTGATGATTATCGTTGTTGTGTAATGTGATTTTAATGTGCTGGAATGGTTATGTATATGGCCTAATGACTTGCCTCCAAGGGTAGGACTTAAAAATCAGATTCCGAGTCTCATTTCTACTTGACATATAAATATAGAGGCTTAATTAAAGCTTTTGTTTGGCAGCTTTACTTGCAAATAATCGCAAGTTGTTCTTTTTTTGCTGAAATGTCTGCCTGTTGGACAATAGCTTAATGATATATGGCTGTGCTTTGTTGTTATAAGTAGTACACAAACATTACGCTGATGGTGGTAAATTGTATACTGTATTTGATTAGGCTGAGGGATGACTTGCTGTTCTCATGGATTTAAACTGAGCCTCTTGTACCTTTCACTGACTCTGCAGAATACATGTTGCAAATAAACGCAACCTGAACACATGTGAAACACTGAAAATAAACTGTATGTGTGGGTTAGATTCTTCTTGTATGTCTAATAGCCATCACCTGTATTTTTTTGTATCTTTAGTATACATTCCAGCAAACACTCCCAGTTTCCCATTACATGTCCATTAAAACAACATTTCACAAGCCAGCTCCTCTGAAATGTGTATAAATTGGTATCAGTGGGACCATCACTTGCTATTATAATTCAGCATTATCAACCTTTAATTTTAATATGCAAGAGACTATAAAAAAATTCTAAATGAGTTTCTGAGAGGTGCCTCTGCACAGAAAAGTATTTGACAGCTTATGCTGAAATTGCCTTTACATTCATACACACAAACACACATACACATCCTTGTGCGCACACATACATGCACACACACACATGTACGCACACACACACACACAGAGCTGAAGCATTGCCTGACATTATTAGTTTTGCATTTGGGCACTCTGCCCAGTGCAATGGTATGGATTTTCACCCTGCCTTTCTATAATTGGATGAGTTAAATTTCTCAATTCATTACCTGGGCGCCTGACCTCTGTACCCAGCCAGTCTCAGTGTTTTATTAGCACTCTTATCCCCTGTTAATACAGGCCTTTTTCCATACAGATATTCCCCACAGCCCCCACCCCCATCACCCTCTTTCTGCATGCGCTCAACTATATCTGCACTGTGCATGAGTATATATGGGTCTATGTGTATGCATGTGCATATGTGCATCATGGTGACACCCACAGGGGAAATCAATTGACAATGCATGCATATCGTGTGTTCCTCTTCTTTTCTATTTTATTCGGCTCAAATCAATCAATAATCAATCATGTGTTTAAGTACTTTCAATGGTACGTTGACCATTTCAAATCCATTCAATAGCACTGAAGAATACATTGAATATTTTCCACTATCACTTTGGATCCTACAATAGTGACCACCCAGATCCCTTTGGTTTCAGATAGAGGTCTTGCTTATTAAAAGCTTCATGCATCAGATACTCCAACTTCTGTCGACTGTTCTACAGGACGGCCCAGATGGTAACAGGATTTAGTGGTACCATCTATTACATGACAAAACTTCCATTGCTACACTATTCTTCGTACTAACATGCCATGAAGAATTTCCAGAATATGTTCAAACAGAAAAGCTCCAAAGCAAAGATTGTGGCACAGGATATCTAGTGGGTCCACAGAACCTGTGAAAGAATTAAGCAGACTTCATGTATAGAATATTGCCTCTCAGTGCCTCTGTGAGCCCTGATAGTCTTTGTCCTTTTTCATTTCTTTTGTATGTTATTTGCCGATGTATGCCGTAATGCTAAGGGTTCCTCTGAGCCCCACATGCTTCCTCAAGATTATGGAGCCTGGCAGAACACCCACACTCAAATTTAATTCTCTATTAAGCATGGCTTATGTGAAGACTCAGCACTTTTAGCCTTTACATGATGAGCTTTATGGGAAAAGCAGTCATACTTCGCTCGTGTATATGAGTCATGTTAGTGTGGCCAAAAGAGAAGCACTGAGGAGTCAAGGTGCCAGGAATATGAGAAACTGTGAATCTGTACCAATCGGCATCTAATCATTGCTGTTATGCGCATATTTTTGAATTCCTCTCTATGTCAGTCTCTTTCTCCCCATGTGTGTGTGCCCTTCATCAAAGTACTGAAAGAAACTCAGCCAGGGCAGGTTCAGAAAGGCCAACTACTCCCACGGCTGGTGCGACAAGTCTCCTAGCCTTGTTATTTTGCAATCTGTTGTAAAATTCCCCCCTCCCATCCACCCCCCACCCATCCCCCCCGCCTCCTGACTCCCAAGTAGGAACCCTCACTTATCATCAACACCATGATCAGCATCAAGCCCGTGGTAGCAGCTGGAGGAAATAAAAGCAATCATGTGTAATGTGCAGATCTGGCCTGTAGCATAGCAATCTGGTGGCTGTTCATAAAAAAATACATGCATTCTTAATGCAGACCCCTGAGTGTTTGGTATATGATTTCCCTGTGTAAATGTTCAATGTTTGGTCAGCACATTTGCGTCCATGGTGTCGCCTGGAACAGCGAAAAAGAAGAAAAAGTTCTGCACTAAAAGTTTATTTAATGGTGATCATTTCTCCATGCTGTTTTTCAAGTACTGATGACATGTTACAGCATCTACTCCTGCTGTAGCTGTAGAATGTTTCAGTTGGTTTACAGACATCATGTGAAATAAATATAAATCTTAGTAGTAGTAGTAGTAATAGAAGTAGTGGTGGAAGTAGTAATAGTAAGCAGTTGTAGTTGCAGAAGCAGTGGTAGTATTTGTAGCGATTGTGGTAGTACCAAATAGCTTTTCTCAGTAGCAATCATTCAGAGGTCATCAGGGCCACATCTGCTAGGTAAAAAATAAAATATTGAGAAATATAATCCAGTAGTGCCTGGATGTATGCACAGTGATATAGTGTACCAAGCATATACCATGCTTTATGACTGATAAATAATGCATTACAAACAGAAAAAAAAATTGGAACTATAAAAGGTAGGCTTTACGGATATTGCTGTGTCCCTGTAATGACTGCAGGGCCGTAGGGACTACAGGCAAAGTGGCTGACCTCTGGAGACCCTGGGCTGGTCTGGTGAGTATATTTGCTTTACAGACAATCTGGTTCTCTGGGGGGGTTCAGTGCATGTGTGCGTACAAGAGACCTTGGTGACTATGTTCTGTTGAAAGTGGTTAATACACCCTTTGTGTTTATACCACAGCCATGCTGAATTCTCATAACCAGGCACCTGTGAGGTACAGTAGTTCCAGCCAAGATGTTTAATCATCATACAAAATTAATACACTGGCTACATTATCTATTACAGGTAATGCACTTTGCAGAGAGAACACCTCTTGGCTTAGCCTCAGAGAGTTCTCTGTTTCTGCGTCGTACATTAGTTTCATGGAGGAATTTTGTTTATATTAAATAAGAATAAAGAGCTGAAAGATTATTGAATTTGTATCTGCATAATTAGATAAGTATGTGCTACATACTATCTGTACTGCACACTGGCTTTTAGGCGACATGTTGTTTAGCATGTGAATATGCTTAAGAATCAGGGCATACTTTTTGCATGGAAATGGAACCTCAAAGTTATACAATCAAAGATGCCAAATCACTGCAGCTGTTTATTTTGCAGTTAGCTGACCTACAAAAATATGTGTTTTAGCTGCTGTATTAATAGCTATGTGACGATAGGTTTTGGCAGTTCACAGCAAGCTATTCAGTCTAAATACTTAATGACCCATTTACAATTACGCTACCTAACAGTGCACAGAAATCTAACGCAACAGTTGCCACAGAAATTGGTTATGGTTGACAGCAAAGCGTAGCTTATTGAGCTCTGGTTCTGTGAATAATACTTAGCAGCTAGTCATGTATACTCTAAATGTATGCTGGAAAAATTCAGCTGATTGTACTCACTAAATCAGTCACATGCAAAAAATAGATGTGTGACTGCATTCCATGTATGTCAGAGAATTTGCTGGCTATGCGCTGGACTAGTAACATTACCCATTTGTACAGATCCTGGTGGTGACGGTCTGTTGACTGTAGGTTCACACGGACAAACGGCACTGGAGAGGAGTAGTGTCAAAAGGAACAATGAATCAATGAAAGCCACCATCCTCATGTTGAAACTAGCTTTCTCTGGAAAAATGGCTGAAAACCAAACATCTGCTGAAAGTTTGTGAGATTTTTGTAAGGTCAAAGTCTAAAATGTTAAAATCTAACTACACAGGCTGCCAGGCAATAAGGCAATTATTCATTATCTCAGTCACCAACCATTGGGCTTATTTTTCCACTGTACACATGTTCTATTTGGAGGGGATGAAGGAAATTATGCCTGCAGCCATAGTGAGTTGTTTTTTCCCCTTAGGATCTCTTGTTTCTCTCAACATAAATGCAGTAATCTAAAAGGCCACTTGACAAGATAATTTCTGGCCAGGAACCCTCATCAGCCCTGTCCAGGATATGGTAAGGGATTACAGTTATTTGTTTAACAGGAATTTCCCCCTCTCTCTCTCTCTCGCTCTCTCTCCCCTTTTCTCTCACCTCCCTCACTGTACATGACTACTGCTGAATTAAAAAAAAGCAGGACTATGAGAAGACTCTGAGATTGCTGGGATTGAAGTATGCTTCTAAACATGGGAGACAAATGTCTTGCAATAACTTTCATCTCCATCCCCCAGGTATCAACTGCTCTCCACCAGTTTGTTTAACCTGCATTTTGGAAGGCACACATTGGAACTATTGGCCAATTTGGTGTTTATATTTCCTCCCTGTTCTCACATTTTTCTCAGGATTTTCCAGTTTCCTCCCACAGTCCAAAGACATACATTTATGAGGATTGGTCTTGCAAATGTAAAAATCGGTGAGAGTAAGTGTTTATTTGGTACTGTAATGAAGTTGTGATGGGTAGTTTGCAAACGACCAACTGAATCGGGTTGTATCCATCAAAGATTCATTCTTTGGCTTTCTCCAACTGCTGAGATATCCAAGGCTCGCTCTTCCCTTGCCTTCTTATTGCTGTAACCAAATACAGGTTGTCCTCGGGTTACGACGGTCTCGAGTTACGTCATTTTGTGGTTACAACGCACTCCCATAAACCACTTAAAAAACCTAGTTTCGACTTAAGAGATTTATTCGTAAATACGACTACAGAAATAAAGGCAAGGAATTGTTCTCTCTTTTTTTTTTACTACTGTTTCATTTAATTACTGTATTTTATTTGTCCTTCATGTGTTGTGTGTACCGTGTGAGTGACTTAAGGTGTTAATTTAGGTATAATTTAGGTATAAATTCCGTTCCGACTTATGTTGAAAATCGTCTTACGACATGTTGTAGGAACGGAACTCGTTCGTAAGTCAAGGACCCCCTGTACAATGATTTTGATGAGTTACACAGAATTTGTGTGAAGGCTGATTGGCTTACTTAGAGGTCAATGAAACAGCTGCAAATGAACAAAATGCTGTACATTTCAATCTAGCCAATTCGTATGTACATACGTCATTTGTCAAGTCATAGAGCCAGCAAAAAAGAAGTGAACGTGAATGATCTTGCTTGAAGTAATACTGAGCAAAGAAATGAGAGAGCAAAATAAACAAATCTTTTGAAGGAACAGAATTAAAAGAACCTGCTCACCAAAATGAATAAAGGTATCCATCACTACAATGAACTTGCCACCTGTTCAGGATATGTTCTTGCCTTTTGCCCATTGCATGCTGGGGTAGGCTCTGGCCCTTTGTGACCATAGATTGGCTGAAGCAGGAAAAAACAATGGGTGGATTTCTACTTTCATTTCTCAGAGTACTATAGGATTTTATTCATAAAAAATTTGGTCCAATAACACTCTAGAAACAGCCCAAAATGTGTATAAGACCATTCCAAGAAGAAGCTGTTCTGTTGAAGCAAAGGTTGGCCAAGCTCCTTTTGTTAGGATCTTGTATATTCACACATATTTGACTAACTGTTACCCTGTTTTCATGCAATATTTACACAGTTTAGTCCCTTTCAAACTACATATTTTACACAAAACAACTTGCCATGGCTTTGATTAGTCCTCTCCTTGATTACAATAATTCATTCTTTAGTAGATCTATATAGGCATGAAAAAATCTAAAATTCTGATGCTCAACTTGTCTCCTCTTCGCAGGGCTTTGTTTATCACTCTTTTGAATTGACTCAGATCAAATGGTATTTACTTCAAACGCTTTGTTCTTGCTGACCGCTGTGTAATTCCATTCATGGTCTCCTCTTTTGGATATGTCATTTAGTCTTTGAAAATGTCTTCCCTCTCTGTTCTTTTTTCTTTAAAGCTTGTCCCCTTTCTTCACTCGCTCATCAGCGAAGACCCTCTTTACACTCTTTTCTGTCTCACAAAGACAAACCACTTTCAAATTTTTTTTAATGATCTTCATTCCTGCCATGTATGCCTAATTTAATGACTCTGTGTGGTTCTTGTATCTTTTAATAACCCATATTAGAGTACCTCGTTCAGCATTCATTTATTTTTGAAATACTTATTGTTGTTCAACTTATTTTTATTAAATGTAATTAAAATGCATGCATATTTAGTTTTCTACTTTGTGAAAATCTTGACAATTCATTAATTTCCCTGTAATTGTAGTTAGATGCCTTGCATGTAAGCTCGGATATGGTATTCAGGTAAAATTATATTTTAATTCAAACTAATAATATAATTACTACATAATCACATGAGCAGTCGTATGGCATTAAGACATTAACGGTTCTGTCGTCTCAGATGGCTATTGAATAAAATTAGCTGTGTGATTGCGCTGCATGCTTGTTTCACATCAAAAAAGGGAACATTTCTTTAGAAATCACTTTAGAATTGATGTTTGCAGTGACAGTATGTCTGCTTACTCTGCATGCTTGGAATATTTTAATAAGTCATTTTTGTTGTTGTTTTAATTGAAATTAGGGCTGTCATGTTATCTATCACTGACACAACAGGTATTATTAGGAAGCCATATTTTTATAAGTGCCTATGGATGAAGGGAGGTTAAAGACAATGCTTCACCACCCCTTCAGCCCCCAACTCAAGGGGGCGCTGTCTGCATCACTCTTGACCTGAGGTGGAGCCCCCGACTTCCTTTTGTGTAAGTCTTGTTGGTTTACCATTGCAAGAGCTTTACTCAAAGTCAGATTTAGCTTATATAGCACATATTTAAATTACTTTTACTGTTTACATTTCCATGAATTTATGCATACAATTAAGCAAGATCTTGTCAGTGCGCTGGCATCTTAGCCGGCTTTGTTTTTGTTTTCTTTTTGTTTTACTTCCGTGTTTCCCTCATGTGGTTGTTTCCCTGCCTGAATGTTTCGATGTTTGATTGTTTGTTACCTGATTACCTGTTCTGTTACACCTGTTAGTTTGCTCACGTCTTCCCTGTTTTCCCTTGTAATTCATGTATGTAAACTCTTCATGCTTCTTTGTCTGTTGCCAGTTTGTCTCACTTTTTCTTACCTATTTCACAACCCGCCTGTTTGTCTGCCTGATCGCTAACCTGTGTATTACCTTACCTTACCTTGTCTGTTTATCACGGTTTTGTTTTCTGGATTACTGATTTTGCCTGAGTGTTGTGTTTCCCTGGTTTTTGACTTTTGCCCGTTTGATTCCCCTTGTGGATTGTAATTTTGTACTTTTTCTGTGCCTTCTTGGTTTTGACCATTGCATGAACTTGGTAATGATTCTTGGATTTTGGATCTCTGCTTGGCTGTAAATAAGCCTTCGGTTATTTTATTTTGTGCGCTTGAGTCCCTAACAGAGTTTTAGTCCTGGACTCTGGCATCTGCTAAATGGCTAATCACAACAATAGCATGCATTTGAGAAAGGGAAAGAGAGCAAGGCTAAAGATGATATACAGGTGGAATACACAAGGTGCGCGTGATTTTCACAGTTTTTCCCCATGCCACAGTTGTTTCCGATGCCCAGTGTGAAAGTGCGCGCTGCCAACAACACATCCTCATCTGACAAACACAGCCTCACTCCTGTCGGAATGCTTGGCGGAGATGAAAGTGCTGTCACGCCCTGGGCTCTCGCCCGGCATCAGACAGCCTTTAGCTCCGCTGACAGCACTCAGTACCTGCAGAGCCCTGGCATCCTTCAACGATTTCCACACAACGTGCCGCCTTAAAGGGCCCTCGAAACTCGCTATGACAGGGCCAATGCTTGTCTCGCTCAGTCTCCATTATTAGCATAACTGTGCTCCATTACCTTTTCTCTGAAACTATTTTTTATGTGGGCATCATCATTGGGGTCAATCCTATTGAAATTCAGTTCATTCCTGGAATGGACTGAAGTTAATGTATTATTTAAAAATGGCTTAGCAGTATTTTTCAATTACTTAATTGAATTTCAATTATTTTCCTAAATTGATTGTAATAAATGGATTTTACCCAACCTCAAATATATTTACTTATGATTCAAGCTTGCCTGCCATTCAGGCCATATATTTACCAGAGATGGGGGAAAGAGGTATCATGACACCAAAAAGAGAGGAGCCTTCAGATTTTAACCAATCTTTGTGTTTTATTGTGGTAATAATCTGTTAATTGGATGAAACAATTTGCTGTATCCCGTGTGTGTGTGTGAGAGAGAGACAAAGGAGGGGGGAAATGACAAGAGAAAAAAACACAAGTGGAACTCATGAGTAGCTCGAGACCATTATGGTTTGTATCACATTTTGCAGACCAAGCCCCTGCCCTGTGAACTTTGATATCAAATTGAGGATAAAGAGTAACTGTTATTGTGGACATACCACATATCCCAATGTAATAGGGACACCAAAATATGGTACTGTTCCTTATTTCTGAGGGGTGTCCCAGGGTATATAATACAAAAGATGCTACGTTGCATGGTGGTATCATATATGTAGTGGTGACTGTATAGTGTACATTAGGAATTCAATTGCTTCAAATCATGTGATGCAAAATTGCATGATGCAAGTGGCAATGTCTGTCTTGGATAAATAAATCCAATATCCCTCTAATCTGACACCTCTAAGAAAAGTTTAAGCGGTGCTGCAAGGTCAATATCACAATGGATTTCTATTTCAGCTTTGCATTGCAGGGTGTGGTGTATGATGACTGACAGAAAAGCAATCAATAAGGAAGAAATGCTAGGGAAAAAACAGGTCATGACTTTCAGGGTTAGGCCTCCACATATGGCAGCCGATCAGTGATAGAGACATAGCCATAGTGTTCAGCATCTTCTCGTATGCTTAGCCTCTTAAGTGACTGAGCAGCTCCCCCCAAGTACAAGTGACATTGTATCGATTGCCTGAATCACAAGGCCATGAACTGAAAACATGCTATGACTCTTATTTAATTACCCATTGTATTTTTTTTTTACTTTTCTACATAGGGCTTAGGAAAGAAGAAATGGCATGGACAGCTGGTTCTAGTGGTTTTGTTACAGCAGTGAGAACCCGCTAATGTTTGTGTGCTCTCATGGCCACTAAATGTGTTCACTATTAATTATTACTGGCAATGCTGCTGCTATTTAAAGCAAAATTTATGCAAGCATTAATTTAATTTATTTAAAACTCAGTCCCACAAGGAAGGTCTTAAAGTTGCAAACTGTCTCACATCAGAAATTATTCCATAGTACTTTATGCATTTTATATCACTCGTAATCCTGGTGTCCCTCACTAATTAGCAAGAGCTGCCAGCCAGCATTTTTTTTTCTTCGTTATTTGGTTTCATAAAACTATTTTCATTGTAACACTCCAGGGTAACATGCACTTTTTATGACTTCTTTTTATCAGCGAATGTTTATTACTGATAGTAAAAATAAAACTTAACTTCATGGTAGAAATTCCCCCTAGAAGCATGCGTTACCTGGTCCTATCTCTGTTGGAATTAATTCTTTTTCAAATAACTTTCCATTAATTAATTTATAGTAGACCTCGGATTAATGAATTTGGGAGGCAATTTAATTTCTGTAATTCTTGTGAATGTCGCCTATTAACTGACAGCTACCTTGGGTATTGAAGCAAGTCCCTGGCTCTATCATTGCCCAGGGTTAGGAACAGGTACCAAATCAATTAGAATGCCAGAGTGCTTTCTGCTATTGGCCTCCTCGAGAGACCAAAACGCTGCGGTGCACATAATTGTTTGGTCTCTTTAGCATTTTTTTTTTAGTCAGTGTATATCTCCAATCAATTTAAAACTGTCGACTCATTTATTACTCTTAAATTTCATTTGCAGTAACACAGAAGCCAAAAAGGCATGGGCAAGGGTGAGGAGTTTCTTCACAGTAATTACTTTAGGGCTTCACTCAATTAGCCTCTTTTTTACAACTGTACATTAACCCTTCAAAAGAGGGAACATAACAATGCATCTTGCGTACACAATGTTTAAATGTTAAGTACTTTAGAAAGACAATTAAGCGAAAACTTATTTATGTTTTCATACTTAATGTGTATTGATGCATTCATAATATTTTCCATCCATTTAAGTGAGGGCTAACTATTTGGGTCTGTCTCTAACACACATTCACACATTCAGTCCATCTCATCTTCCCTCATCTAAAACACACACACACACATACATACACACTCTGATAATATAGATATTTTCTTTCACAACAGATGGATGGGGTATATTTTTTTGGTAAACATTGCCATGGGATACCATTATTCTTTATTGAGTCTTTCAGGCTTTGTCTTTGGTTTTCATTTTTCCTCCTTTCATGTCAATAATCTGAAAGCTGAGATGTGTTTGGATTGCTTTTTATTTAAAGACAGCTGAAGGGGTTAGAGATTGTGACCTGTCCTCGGAAATATATGAAAGAAGGATAGCTCCACTCGTACAAAAACCCCCCAGATGGAGACATGACTAAGGGAACAAAAACATTTGAATCAGTACATAACTCATTCCTTCTGCTGCAAAATCAAAGTTTTAGAGATTGATGATTAAGCATTTATAAGGAAAAGATATGCTCTCAGTGTAGTGATATCATCGTCATCACACAAAAACCTTGTATTGCCCACAAAATTGGAATTCTGAGCAAAAGAACAAAAGCATCAAAAAAATAAGCACTTTTAAGCTAAATAACAATTCAAAATGTATCTGCACATGCTTCATATTAATTAATGAATGTAGGACATAAAAATTATTTATTGGGCCAAGGATACCAGTGTTAAAAATCTTACCAGCATGTACCATAATTAGAACATTTACATCAAAGATTCACAAACTAATCCATGAACAATTGAAATAACTTTTGCGGCCTGTGAGTATTTCCCAAACACCATCGTGAGAGACGCTTTCGGAGCTACATTGCGAGTTCCACCCACACTCAGTGCCACCTGAAAGCATAGCTAATCAATAGATACATACGCGAGCACATTTATGTCGCGGATGTGATATCATGATTACACTTTCTCACATTCCGCACTGTTACTACAGTAGGTAACATAAAGAGGCACACATTTTCAAATGTAATATATATGGCTAGTTGAAGTTGAACAATAAATTGTTATAATTCAGTATGTAACAATGGTTCAGGGTTGCTCCATTATTTGAGTGGAAAGTGGAAGGGAAAACACTGTAGTTCTGCTGGCTAGGCCACGTGATTAGTTCATCCTCCTTGCTGCAGATGGGGGTTTGAATTCCCAAGAGGACTAGTTTTATTTGCAGCAGCAGTGGGCACTTGCCAGTGGCTCAGAGCAAGACATTGGTTAGCTAGCAATTCCCTGGATATTCTGAAGAAGGTGCCTTAATTATATTGTTTACACAGAAGATAGTAGCTGGCCTTACATTCAGTTAAATAATTACATTTGTTTAAATAGGAAAATATTTGTTGATATGCCTTTTTCCCTATTTTGGGATGTGGTCACAGGTTTTACCAAATTATACAGATTTTCCCAATGTTATGTTTTGTTGAAAGGTATGAAGAAACAATATACAGCGTGAATCCTCTTTTGTAAATGTGTCTGGGCACTGCAGGTGTGAACAATACAGTTTACTATCTGCAGAAAGCCTCCATTTCCTGTCTGCAAGATATTTTTCGTCTTTCGAGTAGTGTTGGGTACTCATGAACATACAAGAGATTTGAACTATTACTTGAGCAACAAGTTTTGGGAACAACGGTTTTGGGAATGATGGTTTGTACGACTGATGTTACAATGCTCTTAGCCCTATGAATGCTTTGAGAAACCCACCCCGGAACAGTTACTCAAAATCACATAACAATGACCTTAGAAATTACCACAAAACTGAATCTTAGAATTTCTGTGGCTTGCTCTCATCATTCCAAGTGGCTAATTGATATCATCAGCTTACAACTTCTTAAAAAGAGATGGCTACAAATAATTGCCCCATTTTTCTATCGAGCAAAAACTGCTGAATGGCTTCAGCGAAGCTTCTTGTAAAATATTGATTTTCTACCTCAAAACACTTTTCTAATCACCAAACACTTTGTCACCTAAGTGGTTGTGAGTAGTGAACAAGTCAGAAATACTTAATATCAGAAAGTCTTCCGCTTTCACATTGACCAGTCACTGAAGATAGCGGGCCAATAATTCCCATATAATACTCCAATAATTGTGGAGGTGTTTATTTGCTTGAACAACCAAGTTCACCAGGCGCCACAAGGCACTGGTGACTGGAGACAGGCATTTATTGGACACAGAGCTGAATACTGGATTCTCCAAGCATAAATTTCTTGTAAAAATTCTACCCATGCATCTCCATTATCCATATCAAGGCATACAATAACTTTATCAATGTTGGCCAATTACAAAATGTCATATTTGTATTCTGAAGCACAGAATTTGTGAACAGATAAGGTGGTGTTTTCTTGTTTTAATAAACTTTGAAATTGTGTACTTTGACTAAACACCAAAAGAGCTGCCTCAGAAATTTCACCCATTTCAGAGAATTCATGCCGTTTGCCTCTTCGCTCACAAAAAATTCAGCTGTAATGGGAAACTCATGGGAAGTTACGTCTGAATCAGTTTAGCAAGCAAAACATCTGCACACTCTGGTTGTGGAATGTAAGTGTAAAATTCCCCTGAAGCTTTCTGTCATAGCTAAGAGATCCAGGAAAGGTAACCAGAAATAATATTGTGACTGTGTGATAGGCTCTCCATATTTGCACCAAAGATCAATCTCTGTACCATCACATTTGAGAATAATGGCTCGTTAACAAAGGAATAATCCCATAACACTAATATAACATATGATTTCTAATGGCATCATTGTTTCTTAGTCTTTGTAGTTACATCAAGTGGCTTGTATCATTTACCTTGAGAAGAATTTATATTATCTGGCCCCATATGCTGTGAATAGCATGACTTTGACTGTAATTGCACATTAATAAATTTGAAATGTGGGAATATTTTATTTGTGCACCCTAACAAGTGTTTAGAATGAGACGACATTGTGTTGTGTATAGAATAAGGTAGGATATACAGGGATGAAAAAAAAAATGGCCATGTATTTGTGTAAAAGCCTGTTTGATGCAGCTTGCTCTCCTGAATATTTTGTAATATATTTCATACCCTATTATTTCATTGGTATCAAATGATGGCATGAGGTCCAAACCAGCGGTCTGGTCCTCCAACAGGTCATCACTCACTCATGAGACTATTGGAAGTCAGAAAGGTCAAGATACTAACTACTTTCATATTCCTTTTTCATATTCCTTTAAGCTACTTTTATTCTCAGCAGCTAGCCATGTATTCTGAATTTCTTCATTTCTTGCCAATAGTTTTTTCACCATCACGTTTTTCAACCAATAATTCTGGACAACTTGTCAAAACTCTCAGGAAAGTACCCTGTTTTCAGTGAGATTTCCCCCAGGCTATAGCATCACCATTTTAGCCCACCTCTAGCAGGACCTTGTTTAATTGCAATTAGCTACAGTGATCATGAAGGCCAGATGTAAATGAGTATGTTATTTATTGGAACAAATAGCAGTATTTTAAACAGCAGGGAGCCAACAATGACCCTAAGCGCTGGATGTGAATAACCTATTGTCTCCAAAATCAATCGCAACACAATGTGAGACAGCATTGGAGCTGTGATTTGTGAATGATATCGAAGGTCATTTCTCTGTCATGCTCCTTCTCCACCTATTTTAATTCCAACAATAGCCTGGCTTCTGCATTGAAGAAGAGCACCAAACTTAAACTTACAGCGGCTTTGCAGCAGTCTAACTCCAGTACACCTCTGTCCTTAACACTGATCGACAGACTTTTTTTTGTGATTTTATTTTTACTAGTCTTACACCGTACTTCTCATTGATTTCAACCACAGACCTTGCGATGATTTCCCAGAATATAATGTTAAAAAAAGAAAAAGCAGCATTTCAGATTCAATGGGAATAGAATGACACACCTGGGCCGGGATAAAGGCTTCCCATAGCCTTTAACACTGCCTACTTCTCCAAGGCTTTCCTACTGGCTTATTGGGGATTCTATTGCACGAGTCATCTGGTGATTAAAGCAAAGGGAAGAGCTGCAACCAGGAGAAGTTTAAATAAATGCCTTGTCTCCCCAGGGCAAGGGGCACTCACTCTTGCGCCAAGGGTGCATACATAAACCAGGAATCTGGAAGGAGATTAATAAGGGAAAGATCCAGGGCTAGATAATCTCAGAGGCCCAAAGTGACTTTAGTTCTAAAATGAATAGCGTAGCAAAATAGGTTGAGGTCAGTGAAACAGGGGTTAAAGAGTTTCTTATCAATCAGGATGTGGAGGAAATCTGTTAAAACAAACACCTTGCTCTGAAGGGAAATAAAGCACTATCAATAGGACCTGTAGCCCTGAATGTTAAGAGGCAAGAAAGAGTAAGAGGTGAAACTAAAGGATCACAGCTAACAATAACAAAATACACCAGGGTATTTCTCTTTCTTCTTCTTTTACATTTTTTTTGGTTAATTCTGTCACCGCTGCAAACAAACCCAAGTGGGATTAGCCCCTGAATAAAACAAAAATCAATGTACACGGCCCCTGCTTCTGAGGAAAATGGACATTCATCCCCCTTCCATCCCCCACCTTTATAATCTATGTAGAAATGTCGCAATCAAAAGGAATCAACCGCCTTTTAAAAGTTGATTGCGCTTAACCCCAGCCGGAGGACCCCCGACCTGCGTTTCTCCATGACTTTGTCACAGCAGAGATTACAGATGCACAAAGAGGGGAGACAAAGGCCTCACTTCCCCCCATTTAAAATGGCAAGAACGTGGCTTGACATGAAATGAGCAGGAGATTGCCACGCGAACAAAGGCCGTCAGATTGTAAGAAAGGGCAGGGAGGCGAGGGCTAGGGAGGCAGGATGCCGGTGCTTTAATTAAAAGGATTATTTCGAGGTCTGCCTTCTTACAATAGTGTGGCAAGCTGTCTCCAGTCCGCAGATGGAGTACAGTAATGAAATCCACTAGTGAACAGAGAGGGGTGAGGAAGTCTGTGATGAGACTGGAGATACCACACATTGGTGAAAGAAAAATATATAAATATGTAAAGAGAGTTTTTCATAAATTAACAAATATTTGCATTGAATATTTATTTTTTTATCATAATAAAAATTTAGTCAAAGTTACAAAATGTACAGCAAGATTTACCAAAGCCTTTAATGCATGTAAAAATGTTTGCACATTTAATTTTACTACATGCCTTTTGACTGGAGAAAACAAACTACCTCAACCAATCACATGCTCTTTTTGAACCAGCAAAACAGCTTTGCACATATTAAATGCTCTAGTAAATTGACCCCTTTTGTGCAACTCTTATTCACTGGTTTTAATTCTAACACCTTGACGAGGAACATTTTTCAATTGTTTTAAGAAAGGAAATTATTGGCTGCTAGGAGTCACATCTTGTTATAAAAGTATGGCAGTATAGACTGTGGCAGGTAGCCTGGTGGGGTGATGCTAAGGCTAATTATTGAATGGAAGGAATAATTCAGTGCATGAGGATGTCAGAACCCATTGTTTTCCCGCACACCTTGCTGGTCAATTGGGTGCCAATAGAATGACTACGCAGAGCTGCAGATGAAGTGTCATGTCTGCACAAACTCAGCATGTGGAATGACTGTGGTATGAAAGAAGTAGCAACATGTGTTTAGTAGCGGAGTGTGTGTGAGCAGTGTGTGCACCTTGCTGATTCCAAATTAGCACAGAAAAAGCATAAAAAGACCTGATAGCTTTGATCGTTTTTTTTTTTTTTCACTGATAAGTTTTCGTCAGAGAACAGAATTGCTCTAGCATATGTATTTCTCAGAGGCAAATATCAGTCACTACACAACAATGTTGACATGTGAATCATTACCAATTGTCAGCTTACAAAAGTTGATTCACAAGTGTGCCACACATTTTGTGCACAATTCATGACGATTATAAAAATTTCAGTAAGCCAAGGACTAAAAATTGGTTGGTTGGTTCAAACCACACAAGTTTTTTCCCCCTTTTTCATCTTTTGATTATTCTGCTATTTCATTAGATTTTCTTTTATGTACATCTGTTTGACAGTGGTCACCAGCTAAAAAACAAAAGTGATGTGCTCCATTATGTAAATTAGCAGTTAATAGCCCGCCCCTAATCCCCCGCCCCCCTCTCAAGTCCCTATCTTTATGTGTGCTCCTTACTGACACTATAATCCCTCAGGGTCTCCTCCTGAATGAGTTAGAGTGCTCCAAATGCGTTGCACCTGGCTTTCCGGACCACCCCCCGGGTTTGACTCTGCCAGGCCACCACTCTCCGTGTCAGGGCCGCAGTCAGAGACGGGCGGGGTGGAGGTGGGGGGTACCGCAGCTGGGAGACAGCCACACACGGCGGTGCCACGGTAGCTTGGGCTGATTGAGACTTGATTTGTGACATTCTGTCCCCTGCGGGGACCCTTGGTATTTTGTCAAGTTTTACGGGGATTTTTTTACTCCCCGTTCTTTTTTTCGTCGGCGGACGACCTTGCAAAGCTTTGCATGTGTGAAAGCAAACGAATTCTGGGGGAATCCTGTGCCGGCCACATTTTGAATGATCATTTTCCTTTTCAGAGGTTTTAGTGTCCACTGTCTTCCAAATGGCAGGATATAAAATGTTGGTATGAACACAGCTATTTGGTCTGATGATTTTGTTTGATTGTTCATAGCTAATGATAAGCACCGATTGTTCTCCTAGTGACCAGCATGTGACTAAAAGAGGCCAAACTGTTGTTTCCATGCCATTTTGTTGCCACTGTTCAGTTAAAAAAGTTTCCTAGTGGGCATTAATAGTTTCTAAAGCTCTGAATATCTCCCAGGATTTTAAGGGACAACAGGAATCTTTAACATAGTGGTTTGTCCCTCATCACTGTTGGAATTAAGATGCCTGGATTCCTTCTTACTTACAATGTGGATTGTTAACTTGTTGCTCATGTAATTTAATCAATAATATTATGGACCTATTTAACAATTAATAATCAATATCCAATAATCTAACCAAAAGTAATCTAACCAGTTAGATTATTACTGTTGTATTATTTTTCAGTTTTCTGAATGCTAACTCCCCTGTAGACACCACTGACTCTGTCAACTGACCTGATATAAACCCAGACATAGCCTTCAATTTTGCATTCTTGAAATGTAATTTCCAAAAAAAACCAAACAGTAGTATCCAAAATGGGACCGCACTTTACACTAATAAAAATTAAACTTTAATTAAAAAAATTAATTAAAAAATTAAACAGACTAACTACATACTATCCTCAGTGGTGCGGTGAAAATTGTAAACCACATAAAAGCACATAAATTCCTTGCTCTTCCACATTTTGTGAGATGAAATGGGTTCTCGACATAAACAGCTGCTACTTCATACAGAATTTCGCTGCAATTCCAGCTAACGTCAACTAGCCTTGAATGAATGAATGAGCTAGCGTTAACATGATATGGTTGAACATAAACAATATCGTTGTTGTAGTGACTGCAGATGAGATGCTGTTATTACAATATCTCTCAATAATGGGGATTATGAGGGCGACTTGAAATAGTTTCTTTAAAGTGGTTAACACAAGTGGGTCCTACGGTTGGAAAACAACTTGTGTGTCAGGTAACCTCTAGCATATTTCTTGTGAGCCAGGTAATTTTTACCAACAAGTTCTTCCTCTGTTTGAAAGGGCAACTAACTCTCGCGGACATTCAGTTGAAATGGAAATTTTCAGACAAAGGGTTGCCTTTTTGTTCGGATGTGGCATAGTGTTCACCATAGCCTTCAAGTCTTGCCTTAGTGAATTAGTTAGCGAGCTACCACCATATTCCAACAATGGCAAGCCTTCTAACTGGTATGCTCTCTCTCTCTCTTTTCTCTCTCTTGTGCTCACACAAAATGCGTGCATGCCAAGTAGTGTGAAGTAAATCTGCTGCTTGAATGACATTCAGAGGAACCAAAATGTACTTGCGTTTTTGATCAACGATATCATATTATTTTCGAGGGCTTTAATGCATGATCAAATTTTTTTATTATTTTTATTTTTGTTAAAAAAAAAAGAATAAATTTGAGATCCAGGGCTATCATAAAACATTCGGGGCTGTAGCCTCAGACACCAGGCCTAACAACGCCACTGGTGTACACTATCACTATATTAGACTGGAGATCCTGCAGTTACATGGTTTGATAATTCATTAGTTTAAGTAAATATGAGAACTAAGATTAGCAGTTTTAAAAGTAGTTTTATATACACAGAATTACAAAAATAGTAATATGCCAGTAAAATTCCAGTTAATAAAGAATTAAAAATCTGGTGTAATACGGTATGCAGTCTGAGACTTCTTCTGTTGCTTAGTTTTGGCTTGGATGTATCTTTCTGACTCAACGTCTTTTAATACTCCTTTTGGGTAATGTTGGTGTCATACAGTTTTGTTGTAGATTAAGGTGCAAATCAATATTTTCCTTAACTGAACATTTTGATAATTCCAGTTGCAAGTAATGCAAAGCAAATATCTATAACAGTTAAAGAAACTACACCAACTCTTTGTTTTATTTGTGTATAGAGTCGATCTATTTGTAGAAGAAGTATTGTCTCAAGAACATAAGAGTACACACCTATACATTTGTTTTACAAAGTGAATGTCTAATTGCTGGCAAGAAAGCTTGTCCAAGTTATAGTCCAAGAACTTCTTTTAAGACATTAAAAAAGCTTTTAAAGATGTATAAAGTGTTCTGATACACAGAGGGATGTGAGGAAAACACTTCTGGAAGGCTTACATCTCAGAGAGCTGTGATTTCACCACCACATTTAAGGGATAATGGAACTTTTTAAGAGTAAGGAAATCAGATAATTCCCAAAGCATCACAATACAATTGAGACAGAGAAATTTAATTGGAGCAAAGAAAGTATATATAGACTCAGCTGTCAAACTGAGTAAGCACATTTAATCTGTACGTAGGCTGTATCACTGCGGTAAAGAGGGCAAAGAAATTAAATGTGTGGAAATCTCAAAGATTTTTTTTTCAGATCTCTTTAAAAATACACAGATGTTACAAGGAATACGCATCCTTCACCATTCAATTTTTCATTAGCAAGAAAAGGATGAGTAAGCAGTCCTAACCTAAGATTGCATCGTAACAAACTATCGCACCTGCACAAACCACACAGGGTTACCCCCACGATGGCTGTTATGAGCATTCAAACTCCAGCTGCATTCCAGACCACCCTCTTGTTCCAATCTTCCCTTAAGCAACACAGTCCACTGATTCCTGGTTTCTCATTCCCTCCCTCAGCAGTATAGAGGGGAGTGAATTAGGAATAGGGTTGATTACAGTCGCTGTCTACAACATTACTGCACTTGGTGCACTGTGAGTGTCAGTAACTGGCTTGCTGGTAATTTGCAATCTGCAGGCAACTCAAGATTCCCTTTACCATGAGGGCTAAAGGGAATCCAGACCCCTGGACCTGTCCCAGTGTGTGTCAAGGGCCTCTTTGCATGGTGGGCAATGGGCCACTGACACCAGACCAGAGCAGCTGAAGGACCGGTAGAGATTTGGTTCAAATGACTTACCCCATCAGTCCTGACATGATTAAGCTGTTTAACCATAATCTTTGGCAAACAATGCCAACATAGGCTGCCAGAGCAGGGCGGGCAGGCCGCAGCAGATAATTACACCCCAGGTTATCTCCAAGGCTATGTGCAACGAAATGTTTTTACTGCTGCCTCCATGTGCTGGATGAGTCTTTACAGCCCTTTTTACTCTCCTCTTTTTAACTGGTCTCATTCTTTTCTCTGTCCATCTCCCCTTTTCCACCCAAATGCTATTGAGCCAGGAAAGATAGGCCTTTTATTTTTCCCCTTCCCCAAGGCAGCTAGAGGGATAAATTACTTTTTGGCCTTAACTTCAGAGGGCCTGGTTTTATGTCACAAGGAGACCAATTCTACATTACTGCCTTTGATTACAATGATGGTGTCTTCTTTTGATGATCAAACACAAAAGCAATTTCAGGTTAGAGACTGGGTCATAGGGAAGCCAATCTTTGACGTGAGTGGTTGCACCAGTTCTTATCTAGGTTGTTATCAGTGTGCCTTAGACACATGTCCATCCAGTAAAACCCTCAGTATCTTTTATATTGTGATGTCCACAGCTGTACATACGATGTGTGTTTTATTCTTACTTTACCCACAGAATATCCAATTCATAGAAGCATACTTATAAATAGTTGTGCTTCAAAATAAATGGTGCTTTTGATTAACATCAAAGCAATGACTGGCTCACTGTAGATGTTCCTTATGTAAGTCTACAAAACGAAAATGGCAAAGAAGGAGCTTTTATGGGGCTCTAATCGAGTGTTGTTTTGCTGTAGTGATGGACCGTTAGTTCTTATACTGGAGTCTGCTTTAGTGGGTGGGTTTTCATTCTACTGGTTTGTTTCCATGTGACTCTGACTGGTCAAATTGATAAGCAGCTGGTTAATCGTTCCTGCCTGGTGTCAATGCACCTGATCAATTCATCAATCAATCAATCAATCAAACTTTGTTTTTGCATTACATTATAAACAGGTTTTTAAATTTATTATAAAGTTTTTTTGTACTACAGACTTAGTCTGGTCATTGCAACAGATTTTATCCCATAGTTTAAGTAGTTGCTCTGCTCAAGAAAGATATGGAATTGAATTTCAGGGGACAAGTGTAGAATGATAAGCTAAAAAGGTTGCATTTGAGTTTGTTTTCACAACAAATTAATATTGGTTTCTGGTAGTTTATAGGAAGTTCATTCCACAGATTTGGAGATCTGTGGCTAAAAGCTTTGAAACTGCCCCCGTGTTCTTTGCTGACTGCAATGATGGCACAGCCAGGCAGATGGACTGAAGACTACAGAAGCAGCAGCTGGCAGCAAGTGTTCTGAGAACACAGGGTTTTTTGCTCCTTTTTATGACCAATGTAATGATATAGGAACGACCTCAAGCAACTTTGCAGATACAATGACACTTGTTTATGGAGCTTTACAAATTTCTCAGTACTTTATTATAAAGCCTATTGATCACTTTTTCCATTTTTTTCCCAACCTGAACGACAATTGAACTAGTTGATCTAACTTGGCAACCAGGCCTGCTGACAGGAGGAGGACAACGTAAACTCCGCCAATTCATGTGACAACTAGCCCTCGCTTCCTTACACACTGCCAACGCAACACCAATCACATACTGCCCATGTCATCGAACCAGTATGAGGCTGGCATGTTTTCAGTTTGTGAATCTGCAGGCACCTGACCTGACCAGCCATGCACAGCAGGGAGTGATGAGAAACTAACTTGATTACCCCCTATCATTACCCAGCTAGGCAGGGCCAATTGTTGTCTCACCAATGTGGACCTTTGGTCACAGCCAGCAATGGAATGACTGGGACTCAATCACAGGGCACATGATTTGCTTTCAGAACAAGCATCTTATGGGTTCTGCATATTGATTGGAAGTTTGGCATGGCTCAACTGAAATTGCTTGGAAAATGTTTGAGACTTGATGTTAAACCTTTCACCTCCTTACAGCAAACGGAAAATGTGTTTTTTTAAAGGATTGTCATATACACGAGACATTGAATCTTGTTACAAATCCTCCTTTTAAAACATCTCCTTTTAACATGAGAATGGAATATATGAAGGTAACCTAGCAATAATGTGTTTAACTATCAATAAATCACAACCACATATAACAGGTGTCTGTATGTTGGTGGAGATGCTGGGGTTGTATCATTGAGTCAGGACTTTAATCTAAACTGATGTAGTCCATACTGTGTTGGATGAATATATAACATGTAAAATGTATGCTGTGTTTTTGATCTTCCCTCATAAGAGGCCCCGCACAGCAAATAAATAATGTTGTGAGACACACCTCCTCTGACTGACCGATCAATACGGATTTATACTGGGGATGTAGATGGAGGCAGCTTGAAGGTGGTTTTTTTCTCCTGCCTTTGCATAACCCATTGGGTCTTTAAATTGACTTCAGTTCCAGTGTTGATTTCTCTGTTTTTGCGCATTTATTGGTAAGCATATGAATACTCTGAAGGCCCATTCTCTCTCTCTCAATTTCAATTTCCCTCTCTTTCTGTCTCTCTCTCTCACCCTCTCCCTCTCTCTCTCTCTCTCTCTCTCAGAATGTTGGTCACTTGCATACTGTAATAGCATCTAGGTGATAAAGGTCTCACCAGTTTTCCCTGCACTGGCTGTTTTCCCATTATCGTCCAGCCCTGAAAATTTGGTTCCGGAACGAGGAAGTGCACTACATTGCTGCTGACCAAGATTAACACTTATCTTGTATGGCTGCCAGACTGCCCACTCTGCAGTAAATGAATTAGATGGGAAGGCTGCCATCTAAATTCAAACCTGTGGCACTTGTTATAGCAAAGGTCATGCATACCGTATCTGTCACATCTGACAGAATTGTCTGTCACAGCTCAGGTCAGTTGCATCAAAATTGTGCTAGCATTAACATTTTAGTGAAAGTTTTCAGTTTGAGTTGTTTGTATATATGTTCATTGCACATCTGTCCTTGCTGAATTACACGCTTAAAACTTCTTAAAATGGAATGTTGTTGCCTTTTTTAATGCCATGGGGAGGAAAAATCTTAAATATAATATCTTCAAAGAAGATACAACCAGGAATATTTCTGTCCTCAGACCAGTCTGATGGGTACAAAGTAAGAGAACACAACCAAGTGGAAGTCCACAACCAACACTAAAACCTTTGTTATTTTTCTACTTTCTTTTATCTGCTTTTTTATTCGTAAAAGCTTTTTATTCAGCCACACTCTTTTCTCATTGTAATTGATAATTATTTCCAGAGTCCAGTAGATATGGTACACTTACTGGTGAATCTTAGCTACGTTTACATAGCCTTGGACTAGGCTGCAATGTACAGCCTTTGTCTGTGTCTTTAACGGAATGGTCCGGAAGCCAGAGGGAACAGAAGAAGCCTCCTTGCAGAGCATCTTGGCAGATCCTTCCTTATTAAGAACAGTAATCACTTTAATAATTAATTACACTCCGGGTGCTCCATATTAACAGTTTAATTTAATTGCCTCAATTTATGGAGTCTGCCTTCATAGTCTCTGGGACATGGGGACTGGTGAAGTTAGCTGAAAAGGGAGGTATTAACAAAAACATGGACAGTATCTAACAAGAAACATATCCTTAGAGCTAGGAACATAAAAATGTTAAATTAACATAGGGGTTGAGCAGTCTCAGTTTCCGGCAAAGACAACAAGAGTGTTACTTGGTATCACTCTCATAAGACCTGAAATTGGTATTTGAATGGTCGGGGCTTTATTCTCTGTGGTGTGATAAGACATGTTGAACATGGCGTCATATAATACACCACTGTATGAGATATTCATTGCTGACAGTCCATAAATGACTCTCTTTAATAACTGTATTGTCGGGCAACACACGTTCATTTCCCGGTTTTTTTAACTTAATGAAATATCAATGTGTGAACATTCAGCTGTGAGTCTGGTCTTCCTACCCGCTTTATGGCGGCTTTCTTTCATTGAAAAGTTCTATTCATTATTGAGAGCTGCACGGGATGATGCAGTTAAATGCTGTTGGATATTGCAATTTTATACTGAAATTCTTTTATTTGAGACAACCAGTTACTGTTCATAACTTAACTATTAGTTTATTAGGTCCTCAACTAAAATTATAAATTTTAATTCTGAATTCATGGATTAAACATCACACCCATGTAAACAGACATTTAAAATAATAATTATTTAAAAAAAGAACTTAAATTCTTCACTCAATGGCATACAATATTTAACTTTTTTCATTCACTCTGTGCTCAACAATGTCAACAAAGAAATATTACATGTGGTAAATAATAGTTTTTTTGTGAGACACGGATAACGTACATAGTAATGGACTACAGTGATCCCTCTCCTATCGCGGTAGTTATGTTCCAAGACCACCCAGGAGATGGGAAAAATCGCGAAGTAGAGGTGAGATTGTTATTATATTATTTAGGTATATATTAACCCTTTACGAACTTCCCCAACCCTTTATGAACCTCCCCCACACTGTTATCAACCCTCCCTAGACTGTATTACCTTTTCCCACACTCTTATATGTAAACACTTTTATGTAAAATATAAATGGAAATACAACACGTACATTTTAAATACATTAAATACCTGTACATTAAATACATTGTAAAACATTTTAAATGTAAATTAAAATTCAATGTTACATGCACTAAACTACTGTAAATGGAAATACACATGTAAAGGTAAATCATTTTAAATTAAGAGTGAGAAAACATTTTAGTTTATTTTTTACTATATTTTTTACTGTTCATTTTTTTAAGGTTAGAAAATGCTTATTTTATCACGAAAATAATGAAATCATGGAATTTTAAAAATTTCTATACCACCACACAAGGCCAGTTCAGTACTGCGAATGTATGACATGCGGGCATCTTAGACTTCCCAACCCAAATCTTGTTTACCTGTATGTACAGGCTTTTTTTTTAATACCCTGTATGTATGTGTTACAAAATGTCTTTTAATTTATTCTTTTACTGTTTTTTCCTTTTTAGGCTAGAAAATGATTCTTTTTCATGAAAATAATGAAAATTTGAAATTTAAAAATTTTTAAATACTGCAAAAATCCGCGATAGAGCGAAAATTCCGCAAGACGGGATTACATATAATGTACATAAAAAACCGTGATGCACTGAGGGAGCGAAAGCAGAACCGCGATACAGAGGAGGAACACTGTATATTGAAATTTGAACTGACTTTCAAATACTTTCAATAGATTTTTATGTTGTACTAATGACACACATGAAATGCCGTTGATGACATTGTGCTGATGGCTATACATTAACAAGTATAGGCAAATGATTACTATTACTTGTAGTTTAAAATGGGCCAGGACTTATTTTTTTCAGAATTCATTCAAATTCACTGATAGGTGTAAAATAAACCTGGGGAGGAGTAGACAGGGCTGCCAATGAATTTTGGCAGCTGTCATTGCCTCTCAAAACCTGGGAGGCTGTCAGGACCTCAGACAGCGACAGCCTTAGCCATGAGCACACACAGCTGGGGTTGGTTGGTAATCAGTCTAGGTGCTGGTCATTGCCTCTGCCAGGCTAGATGTGTGTGTGTGTGTGTGTGTGTGTGTGTGTAGATGTTGATTAAGTCAACAACTGTCCTTAACCTTTTTTTTGTTTTTTCTGTATAGAAACACTATTTGGCTGTTCATTTTAGCACATTTTAAATTCATAAAAATCTAAAAAAAAATACATTTTACATTTAACTATAAATTAACTGTAAAATTTAATTGAAAATGCTGATGTAATTCTAGCTGCAGCCTCTGAAGACACCTAAGTGTTTAAACATGAAGGTAGTCTTCCCTCATTTCTTGTTTTAAGTTTATTTTATTATATATAGCCATTACAAGACAACTACAGTGGCCTCTGGCCTATTTCCTGAGGCTTTGGCATCTGTCTAATTCGATCACCTACCTGATGTGGTTTTCACACCTAGTTAAGTTTCATGCAGGGTATATAACTCATTATCTGTTATACTTTGCCCAAACAGCACAATAGTATGAGACTGACTTTTTGTGTTTAAATGGAATCGGTTTCACTGTATTAATAGACAGTTTAAGATGCAATATAATTGTTAGACATATTGCACTTCTTTATGCTTTAGCCCTGCTGTAAACTACTGCATAGTCTCTTGCAGTGCCTCAGTCTCTGAAGTTACAACCATTCGCAGAGATGAGGAAATGAATATATGGTTGCTCCCCAACCTGGCCAACCATGAGCAGGGGTGGGGGTTCAAGATGCAGGGTGGAATCCCACGACGAAAAACTCTTAGAAAGTTCCCAAAGTTCCTGTGGTTGAGTTTAGCCTTTTTAAAAAGGGATGCTCCTTGACTGAGTGTGCTTGAGGAGGTATGAAATGAATTTCATTTCCTTTTTTTTCATTTGCCTACGCTTCTGAGCAAGGCTCGTCATTCGAGATACAGTATGTGTCCCGCCATTACAGGGCTAATCCATCCATGACAGCGTTCAATTTTCTCTGGGAATTTGCTGGCGAATTCGAACCCCCGAAATATGCAGCCTGTCTGAATTAGAGTATGGTGGAGCGGGCCCATCTCCCTCTACAGCCAGTGCTGTCTTTTAAGAGAAGTTCAGCTGGAATGGAAGTTCAATTTAAAGAACGGGGGGAAAAGAGCTCCCACTTTGCGTCTCAATATTAATTTTTCTCCCCACACAAAGATGCTCCTCTTTCCTCTCCCTCTCTTATTGCGAGCACTTGTAAGAAGAAGGAGTAAATCAAATAATGTCTAAGGAACAAAGCCCTTGCCACAGGAGTTACATGAGGATGTGCTCATAGCAAAAAGAACTTAAAACTTATACGTATAAAATGGGTCGTTCCATTATAAATCAGACAACTTCCATACATTTCCCCCTTCAGATTTGCTGACTTTTGTATAGAGTTATTACGATGTGTTTAATGGGAAAACTAATAATCGTAAGTTTCTAGTTCCTCATGTATTTTCTGTTATGTCCCTCTGAACACTTGGTTATACCGTTAGTTTTGAAACTCTTTTTGAAAAAGAAATCTACAGCCATTCTGAACACTGATTACTCCATCACTAACATGACATAGTACCATAAAATGTCCAGCATCAATGGTTCACATAGATGTACATAATACAAATTAGAAAACAAAATTTGCAACCATCTTCTTAATATCTTCGCAAAAAGTCATGAATCTTACCCATAAAAGTTTTTGCACAAGAATATATCTACATAGTATGCTTTACTGTGCAGCAAGCATTTGGAGAACAAAATAGAGACATATAAAAGTCCATAACCAATGATAATTATGAAAATAAAATTTCTCAAAATTACTGGTTGTAATCTCTGCCTTAGATAATTTGATTGTGAGAAAACTCATTATGCAATTATTGTAAATGAGTTGGTCCTTTGGAAATGAATGTGTTGACTTAAGTAGTTAAATGTTAACATGAATAGAGCTCATTCAATAAATAAACTGGCTTTGTTTATGAGTCTATGAAGATTTGATGCATTCATCTTATTTTTCAAATAATGGTTGCATTTCCTGTAACATAACTTCAAGACCATCTCTGCTGTGCATTTTGTCTGGTCAGCTGTAGCACTGCTACCCTTCTTACTGAAAGTGTGTAGTGCTTGATACAGTAGAACAGGGGAGGATACCCCTGTTCCTGGAGGATCTTATCTTTGTCTAGTTTCTACCAATGACCCTGATTCGATTAGCTAATTATCTGTATACGCCAATGCCTGTTCGCTCATAGATTAGACTGCACTGATGCATTTCATATGGGGACACACAAACAGCCTTCAATGGTCATTTAAGAGCTTACCAATAAATGGCGATAAAATGTAACTGTAATTGATTATTAAATACTTCTGAAAAGAATCTTTTGTATTGAAGTCCAGAATTGGATAAGGCCTACATTACTGGGGCCTCGTTCCTAAAATATCATATTTATATCCTCAAAAATACGAAGCAAATGAAATTTAAAAATTGAAATATTTGTGATTTACATGAATATGATTTGACTAATTATAATCGGTTTTGATTGTTTGAATCCTTTCAAAAACTGGAATCATGTAGTCCTGTTTGTAATAGCCTTTTTAAAGGCTATAAATATTATATAAAGCTATAAATATTAGTTTACGTGGTGTATGTTGTAGGGGCTCCCATATTATGTAATTTAGCATTGAGACAAGCAGGTCATTTCTGTTTAAGGCTGTACTTTTTGCATCAGAAATAATGAGGAGATTCATAAGTCATAATTGCATATACTACCTGTATCGTCACACCACTTTGGTTGTCTGTCTACAACGCTTAAAAAAATTATCTCTGGTTGTCTAATGTGTATTTATGAAGCTTTTAAAAACAGCAAAAGATGGTCATGAATATCAAATTAAAATGGGATTGTTCATAAGCAGAAATTCTCAGCCCACAATATACCAACTGCCCCTATTAGAATGTCTGCTCTCTGCAAATATTTAATAGAAAAGGAGTCATCCATTCCTCTGTAGTCTGTAACAGTTGCTGTAGAATGTTGCAATGTAATTTCATCTCCCATAAGTAAAGTCAAAGCAGTTTCATGTTGCATAAAAGCGAGCAACTAACATATTACCTCTGCAGCTTAGCAGCTAAACAAAAATAAATAGAGCTAAAACACAGCTAAACAGAGGTGGGTTTTGATCAGTCCCAAAATGACTGACTTACATAGAACCTTGCAATTTTTCAAGTTAGTATGTGCCTTTGGAGAAAGAAACTTCAGTATTTTTACATTATAGACTATTAGCTGTAATAATAATAATAATAATAATAATAATAATATCCTCAACCAAAGTCGGCCACCAGAAGCCGAAGAAGATGAGGGCCTTGTTGCGGCTGGCTCCAGGATAACAAGCCAGCTTGGATGCATGCCCCCACTGCAGGACCCAGGGACGAGCAGGCTGGGGAACAACTGGGGACAATTAGTAGCACATGTGCTAGGACCCGCCTCCCCCCACTGAGCCGCCCTAACTACTGACTTGATGTCCCACCGAGCAGCAGCCAGCCAGCAGCGTTTAGGTAGGATGGTCTCTGGTACTGACTCTTCCACAGGAGAGGAGGACTGCCTGGAGAGTGCATCAGGTTTACCATTCTTAGATCCTGGCCAGTAGGACAGGATGAAATTGAGATGAGCAAAGAACAGGGACCACCTAGCCTGCCAGGAGTTGAGGCGCTTCCAAACGAACCTACTCAAGATTCTTGAGGTCAGTCCAGACCAGGAATGGAATGCCGTCTCCCCCAGCTAATGCTGCCACTCCTCCAAAGCCAGCTTGACCGCCAGCAGCTCCCGGTCCCCGATGTCACATTGCACTCTGATGGGGGAAGGCATCGACAGAAGAACATACAGGGATGGAGTTTGCTGTCCTGTGCTGATACTTGAGATAGGACCGCTCCAACGCCCTCATTCTAAGCGTCAACCTCCACTACATGTTGCTGAGAGTGATCAGGTTGAACCAGCACAGGAGCAGGAGTGAGGTCCACTTGAGGTCCAGAAATGCCTCTTCGGCAGCCAGGGACGAGGACAAACACCTGATGGTGGAGGTCAGAGAGGTAAGTGGCAACAGAACTGTAAAGACGGATAAACTGTCGGTAAAAGTTGGCGAACCCCAGGAACGTTTGTAGCTCTCAGCATAATGTGGGACGAGACCATTCCTCAACTGCCTGCACCTTGCGCCAATTCATCTGGACTCTACCAGCCAAGACCACACACCCCAGGAAGGTGATAAAGTCCCGATGGAATTCGCCATCCTTCTTGCCAACAAAGAAGAGCCCCGCACTGGCTGGAGAGGAGGAGGGGCAGATGATCCCTGCAGCCAAAGACCCCATGGATGTCTGGACGTCTCAGGCGGCGACAGGGAAAACAGACGGCCCCGGGGCAAAGAGGTGTCAGGAAGGAAGTCGCAGTCATATGGATGGTGAGGCAGCAGGGAGGCAGCACGAGACTTGCTGAATGCCCCCTTGAGGTCCAGGTACTCAAGAGGAATGGCAGACAGGTCAGGGGACTCCTCAGAGGAAACAGGAAACGGAACATCCCTCAGACACTGTGACAGACAGTAAGGACTCCACTCCAAGATTCTGGTCTATCCACGGGTTGTGTTTACTGAGCCAAGGGTGTCTCAAGACTAGGGGAGCTTGAGGGGTGTCAATTATGTGCAGCACAATGTCTTCTCGATGATTGCGAGAGGTCAGAAGACTCACCAGAGGAGTAACATGCATGATTCTGACGAGTGGCATACCAGTGATGGCAAGAGCTTCGAGGGGAGTCTGGCGGGGAACCCAAGGCAGACAGGGTTGAGTGCCCGAACCTGTATCAAGGTAGTTACCATCTGCTCAGGAGCCGATCGGCACCGACACCACCCGAGGTCTTCCATCTACAAACAGGGAGGCAGACAACAAGGGAGGAGCAACAGGGGAATCACACAGAGGGGTTACGCTCACCTGAACTTCTCTGACTGTGGGAGAGCGTTGACCCTTGAGCCGGCAGGCGGAGAGGAAATGCCCAGGATTACCGCAGTACAGACAGGAGCGATTCTGGATGCTTCTCTGGCGTTCTGCTGAGGAACAGAGTCAGATGATGACACAGAGGGATGAGGAGTGACAGAAACTCACTCGTTGGTCTCTGGATCTCCCCTCGTTCTCTGCGTCGAGCCGCCAGGCGGTGGTCAATACGAATGGCGAGATCAATAAGAGCATCGAAATCACCAGGGAGGTCACTGGAGGCAAGTTCATCTTTTATCTCCTCTGACAGACAGTGGAGGAAGGAATCAAGTCCCCTGGTTCCAACCACTGGTTGCTGCAAGGGTCTGGAAATCAATGGCATAATCAGAAATGGAGCCTCTACCCTTCCAGATCTGCATTTCTCTCGCTGTCTCATGCCCACGTCTGGAGTGGTCAAAGACCCGTCTCATTTCGGCACTGAAGGAGGAGAAGGAGTCACAAACTGGATGGCAGTACCCTACTCTCTGGCATGACCGGTGAGCAGGTTGATGACATATGCAATTCTGGCTCGGTCCATGGGAAAGATGGAGGGCTGGCGCTCAAAAACCAGAGTGCATTGGGACAAAAAGGAGCGGCAGGTACCAGCGTAGGGTTCTGGAGGAGGCAGACGAGGTTCGCGGACAGACAGGTTGGAGCGTGGAGGAGTGACTAGAGCAAGGGGTGTCAGAGTGTCTCTTGAGTCACCTGGAGATGTTGGATTTGAGCAGAAAGGTTGCTTATGTTTGCCGCGAAGGATTCCAGGGTATCACTGACCGACTCTAGCTGACTCTGATGCCTGTTAAGCATGGCTCCCTGCTGGTCTAGCATCGCCCGCCACTGGCTGCCGTCTGCTGAGTCCATATCCTGGCCAGTTTGTACGACTACAAATCAGGCAGGATCTCAAGTGCAGACAAGACATGAATAATACAGTTTGTTTATTAAGGCAGCTCAAAAGACAAAAATCAAAGTTAGGGATAGGCAGGGTCAAAACCAGAAAATGAAAAATGAAAACAAAAGCACAAAAGCATGGACAGGAAAAGCAAAAACACAGAAACAGCCGAAGCAAACCGAAAGTAAAAAAAGAAAACAATGAAAAACATCACACATCAAACAGAATTACTGACAAATAATAATAATAATAATAAACACCTCTAATTCAGAGATCAGGATTTAACATCCCCTGAAAGGAAACAGTATTAAGAAAACATTGGATTTTTTTTTACTCAAAATATAGAGAGCTCAAGCTGTTTGTTGGAAGAAAATTTATATTTTGGTAGCATTTAGAATTACCAAATTTTTCATTCCAAGTTAGCCAAGCTGACAAACTAATTAAAAATAAAAATTGACATAATGTTGAGTTTTACAAAAAACATGGATGCTGAGACACCTAAAGAAATTCACTAATGAATATTCATTGATGCCGCTGAAAAAATGGCATCTGATTCTACATTGATTGTTGTCCTGGTTGCCCTGCCACTTCCACAATTGGTAAGTAGATAGACAAATTGCATGATCCACAAGTCAGTCAGGTTATGGTATGCAGAGACAAGTAACTCAAAATATTTAAAGAAATCTGATCAGTATCTAAGTCAATGACAATGAATATAATAACCCAAAACTAAACTTTTGCAAAGTAGTTTGGTTTGCTGATTTTTTTTTCCAGTTCAGCAGCTTCTAGGATTTGTGTGTAGGATCACATCTACTGGTGCAGTTTTTATTGTCTAAGTGCAGAAGTGCAGATCTAGGATCATTTTTGCCTTTACTGCAGCTCATAATGGATATGGTTAGGATACGGACAAGGAACATCTAATCCCTATCCCATAAACCCATTCTCTGACACCTCATAAATGCAGGCTAATATCTCTGTTTTGTACTAGCAGTTACTCAGTTTGAGGACATTACTTGTAAAGTAACCCCTGTTTTCATTACATAAATTTGAATTACAAGCTTAATAAAATGTTATTACATTTTTACTTTTACTCTTAACTAAACATACATTGTCCACACATACATATGACATATTTGAAAATATTTCAATAAATGACTAATACTCAATTCATTGTTATTCAACATTATTTCATGATACATTTAAACAACAGTTGTTACATTTAATTCATTCTTTTCATTTCATTTCAAAATGCCTATTTCATGTTTTGGTAATCTGTTAGTCAACACAAATTGGTCAGACAGGATCATTGGTTCCTCACACATTCAGACAAAAACAAATTTTCAGGGGCTGACCGCTCACACAGCTGCTCATGAACATCATGTGAACATACATGATTATAAGTGCCTACATTCTGTAGACCATTTCTCCACCTGACCATTTCAAACTTCCCAAATGCCGCTCAAAACAAAATCAGTTGTAAAATCACTCCCATCTATTTCAGCAGCTAATGCATTAGCAGCAGATACAATATGCTAGGGAAAGTTCTTAAATATATGCATATTTTTCCTGAAATTTTTCTGTTTTCTGGTCAGTCGGAATGGCAAACAAACTTAATGGGATCGGTTGCATCATAATGCACTTGACTTGGAGGAGTGCAGTTCTTCATTCTCGATGGCGGACGCTGAACAGTCACCACCAAAAATGATAGCTTGGATTTAAATACACTGTTGACGCAACAAATAACTGTCTGTACAGACTTTTCATCCAAAATTAAAGACACAACAATAATGATGTCGAACTTCACCAGACGTTTCTGAAACCACACTGAGAGGTAAGTTTATTTTTCTGCCTAGATTGATTATTTTTGATACACAGCTAGCCAGCTAATTAAATAGTTTACAAACCACACAGCTAGCTTGCCTTGATAACACCACCCATAAACCAAATCCTTAATTTTACAGTAGTGTTAGCAACACACTTTGGTATGTCAGCTAATTTTAATGGAAAATTTACCCAAGTGGAAGTACTTTCATGCAACAGTTGAACCACAAGTTAACCACTACACCACCAATGAATGTTTGACCACTAGAAAAGAAGGTCTGTTGGCCTAGATACAGAAATGTGACAGATGCATACGCACACATATGGTACTCCATGGTTTGTTTTCCTTGGTGGGTAAAACCGTAACGAGCTGAAGCAGCAGGGGATTTTTTAAAGTGGGGTTCTGCCCTATTGACCAACTCGCCATGGCAACATGCTACTCTTTTCAGGGGAAATTTAAGTCAGCTAGCTAGTGTGTTTGATGCATGTGAGAACTAGGCAGCTGACTACTTTAAACAACTAAGATGAACTCTTCTTCGCAATTTATTTCTCTATGATACACATTCAGAGTTTGTATAACTGTATTATTTTCATAAGGTCATCTTCAATTGTAAGACTCATTTCTGTTGCTCTCAGACTTCAAAATAAATAAAACGATGCAAACATAGTGCCGTAGTGTCGTTAGTGGAATCATATGGGGTGATTAAACACAGTTTACTTATGAAATTTCAGTACCCATGTAATAGTGATATTATTTTACATGGAGGGAGGAGGGCGGAAGGAGACAAAGTAGTCGTGGATGAACGAAGGATAGTCAACATATTTTAAATAGAGGAACACACCAACAAACTTTCACCCACTTCACGTATTGGAGGAAGAATAAAATAGCTTTTCTCAACTTGAAATAACAGTGCAGCTATTATGATAACGTATGTATCTGAGGTTTCTATGTCATTGGTTCAGTATGCTGCCGGAAAGGTAGCATAACAACATGTCACACAAGTTTGCTAAAAGGTAGCCTCGTGTTTGAATATGGTAATATAATATACTAATCTAATTTCCACATCCAGGTAAAGTGATAGATAGGAAAGGATTGACCAAACACTGAATAGGTTCAGACTCACTTCATGTCACAGATGAAATATGAGTCATTATTAAATTTAATGGATTTATGACATAAAATTAATCTTTTGAAAAAAAGGCATTTTGAAATAGAATAGTTTAAACTGAAATTATATGTAAAAATGTTGTGTATGATGAAATATTGTTTTACAATAATGAGCTTTATTGAATTTATTGAATGCATTGCCTAAAATGCCGTACTTAAATAATTCCCTACACTTCATACCCATATACACCTGTTCCACTCATATACTCACCAAGAAACCATAAACAATTTTTTATACTCATTTTACTCATACAGTGACTCATTTTTAAGTATAGTTAGGGTTACTTGGAAAATGGAAAAAAACAAAATCTGGCCTTTCTGACTCAGGCTCACTAAATGTCTTGACCCAGTGATGAAAACGACTAAGCTGGCTCTTACGGTTCTCCCGCCTTGCAGAGGCAGAACACTGCTGCCATTTTTGGAAGGCGCTCCCTAAGGTTCATCCTGCTTAATTCAATCCAGAGAAAATGGCAGCATTTGAAGTATCTTTTTTTAATACCCACCACAATTCTCATCTGGCATTTTGTTGCTCTTCATGTACGAGCAAAGCATCCTTCTGAGATATGGGGCAGCCTTTTGTAGCGCTGTTGACATAATTCGGATGACTTCTTTAGTGTGCTGTCATTTTGCTCCCTGCGCATCTGGTGGAGGCTTTCAAATACCCACTCCCTTCAGGGAAAGAGGAGGGAAATTAGCTCTTTAGAATTGCACATTAAAATTTCAATATCATTCGACAACATTTTTTTTAAGTGGGGCCAAGGATTGTTCTGTTTTTTTTTTCTTTTTTTGAAAGACATCCCTACTCTCAATAATGAATTAAACTGCCTTTCACTGTCAGTAGCTACTAAATGGTCTTTCATCCACTGTGATGGGGTAGTTTTAACCATGTGTTTAGAGAAAGGCTGGAGATTGAATTTATCCATGCCTGTTTACGTCGGGCAACAAGACCTTTCATGTATGGAGAATAGGTGTTGCTAAATATGTCCATGCTAATGGCATGTCACAAGCTCTGCTATTGTAGCAAAGGGCAACATCATTCCAGTGTCTCTTTAATATTTTATGTAGGCAAGAGGCATGGAGACACTGAAGAACTGTCAGTTGCCCTAGGGGGAAAGACTTCAAGCGTTGGGAGTTCACATATTGAGTACTGTCAGAAGACCTGACAGCTGCCTTAACGGGAGTTGAGGTTGCTTCATACTCTCTCTATGTCATGTAATTTTTTTTTAAGAGAGAGAGAGAAGGAGTTGTGAATTGTGGGAAGATGCCCTGCAGCAAACCAATGTCTGAATTAGGAAATGAAAAAGAGCACACAGTCAAAAGACAACTACGGTCTATCAATGATGGATTGATGATCTCCCAAACATCATAGAAAATATTGTTAAGGATGTTCAATATTCATGCAAATGGACGGGCGACGAAAAGAGCTGCAATAAAAAAGCGAAAGTGCAAGAAGTATTTTAAAATGCATAGATTTGTTATTCTGTGTTGCTCTTCACAATGTTTTTGAAGGTCATGAGGAATAAGGAGAAGATGAAAAAGGAGAGAGAGATAGATATTCCACTTCCATGAATGAGAATGAGAGTATTCAATTGGATGAGGCACATCAGGAATCAACAGCCGCAGGCTGTTTTAGTGATCAAGCTACATGCCAGATCATTTAAAAATGGGAATTATATATAATCTTTATTTTCAGCAGGACATGGGTTTGGTTGCCCTCATTTGAGTGATCTTTGATGTCAGAAATTTGGATCTTCATGCTAACCAGTCCAATGATTTATTTAACTATTGCTTTGGGCTATTGTACTTGAGCTGAAGCTGTAGGCTCCCTATTTAGGGATGTTCTGTTGTTGCAGAGTGGAAAAACAGAGAAATTACTTTTTGAACATTTATTATACTTTTATTATACCGTTTATTATACTTTTAACATGTAACATGGAATGAACAGCTAATGCTGTTTCAAAATAATAAATGTTTAATTTAATTCATATCCATTTTAACCAACTTCCAGTTTGGTAGAGGTAGCAACAGGGACAACGTATTACTTTCAACATTTACATAATTCAATCTTGAGTTCATTAAAATGACTATTTTGCATGATGTGTTTTTTTTTTTTTTTTTTTTTTAACAAGGAACAGCGATTTTTCTGAATAAAGTTCTAAACATATGAGAAAATATGTTAAATTAATCCCTGTCTATTCTTTATAGTAAGCAGTAAAAAAATATCACAGCCAATTAGCCAGCGAACTGAGTAACCTATAAAGATTTATTTATTTATTTTTGAAATGTTACAAATCTTACTACTAGGTAGAATCTTATTAATGGGAACACGTGTAGGCTGCCACCTGCTATGCTGTTATTGAAATAACAATAATAATGATATAGAAATGCAAATATTATGGGAATACATATTCTAAGATATAGTAGAGCCTCAGAAACAAACCTCAAAAATATGGACTGAAGGAGGTGTGAAACAAAAAAATGCATAATTATGCTTTATCAATCTCTTATCAAGCCTTATTAGTTTGGCTTGAAAAACCAACATCTGGTTGTTTCTTCTCCTTATTTACTATCCCTATTGAAACTCACAAATGTTTCTCCTCCCACAACTTTAGCAATCACCACCTACATATTTCCATGCTAGTCTTAATTAGCTTGTCCAGTAGATTCATTTAGGAAGAATGCACAAAATGGTGTAAGGTTATATGAAAACCGTTACTTGTGAAGATTTGTATTTTATTTAGGGATGTAGGGAGGCCCAGCAGAGTGCTGCAGGCCAAACCACCTCCCACCTTCTACTTCTTGTTTTGTATTTGTAACCACTAAGGAATGGCTGCAACAAAGCAGTGGTTTATTTTATTGTGCTAATACAGTATATGCAGTACAGAAGTATAGCAGCATTTTTGCTTTGCATCATCGTGAAGTTTTTAAACTACATTTCATTACATTGTGCATGTTTTATGGATGAAGGTGGATAGCACAATAAGCCTACAGCAATGTTAAAAAGTTAAAGCAAGGTAACTGTCACAAAACATTAATCGTGAATCATGTTTCTGTCTTTCGGGACCAGTGTGGGCAAACAAAAAAGGTGTCACAGACGCTGACATATGCAAAGGACCATGATGGTGGGAAGAAAGGAAAACCTGTATGATTAAAGGCCTTAAATACATAGAATGTTTTTAAATGACATTGTCTGGTCAACAACATAACAAACAATGCAGTTTGGTGTTGGGGCCATCAATGGTGACACAACATCCTGGAACCAAATGAAATAATCAATGTTGAATAGCATACAATTTTTTGTTGGCTGGTGACATTGGGCTATCCAAGCCGATAAACAGTTGGGCCACTGTCTTGAGAACAATGAAGTGTCTGGCCTATCAGGGTTCACACAACATTAAGCTGTTGAGCAAAAAACAACCATTGGCTGATGTGAATGGCCAATGCAAATGGTTTATTTGGAATAAATACATGTTCTTTGGTTAAAGAAAAAAGTGATTATGGAAAGGTATTCCCTTTCAGCCATTATCTCCCTGCCAAAATAACATGAATAGTATGGATGAGGCAGCTTATAATTAAATGAGTAAAAATGAATGAAATGATTAATAGAAATGATTGTGATAAATTAGATATGCATAAAGTGTTTTATTTGAAGTTACCAAAAAGCTGTTTTCTATAACCCCAAGCTAGTATGCAATCATTTTACTCTGCTGTATACTTTGCTGTATTGTCTGTTCCTAAAGATAAAAATAAAGAAATCAGGATTTTCTATGAGCAGTAGTCATATGCAAACATTTTAGACTTATGGATGATCTCCATTCATATTGAAACGAAGATCATTACTTTCATACCACCTAACATTCTTTACTTAGTCAATATAAAAGCCTTGACCCTAGAACATTGCATTTATTGAATGTAACATGATGTCCAGTCAATGGAAATCAGAAATAATATTAAATTAGGATCTAGGAATGATCTTACTGAGTCTATAACTGACACGCTAGTCTTGACTTTTTTATTTATTATTATTACTGAGTACACTACACTGAGTGCAACTGAAATACACTGTTAACTGAATCCAACAGCTACTTTATTTCTTTCATGTGTTTCAGTCTGAATGTAATGCGAATATAAGATTTCCTGCAACACAGACTCACACACAGATATGTCATGGTTGATATATCTGTCTCCTTTGCACCAAGATTACAAAAAGATATAGTTTTATTGTATTAGAACAACATGTGATGAGGACAAAATCGTTCTCAACCCCTGCCAATTCGATGCAAAGGGACTAAAGTATAGCCAGTTTTTGGTGTAGTATTGATGTTGCGGCCATTTGGAAATCATGTCCAACATGACATATTTATTACTTATTATTGATTTAGTCATCATTGACGCTTTTGCCCCCCGTCAATGTGCAATGCCAGTGTGTGGGACTGAGCTGAGAAAACTGTCGCTTAGCGATAGGGAGCAATCGACGATGCGATTAGTTCATCAGGCATGTGTCCGTGGCGTACCAGTGAGGCATGCGACCGGGACTCTATCGTTCCAACAGAAATCAAGTTCCTTCTTGGAATTCACATTCAGACAGCGAAACACCCACCCTCCTCCTCTCATATGCATTTATCCATCTCTCCATCTTTCACTGTTTTCTGTCGGCCTACCTGTATTTCTGTTTGTTGCCTGTGTCAACAGATTATCATTTTGTCTGTGTGGGCTTGGAGCGGTGAAATTGGTTGGTTCAAGGTAATAGGAATCTGGCAATGGGTGCTTTTCAAGCGATGCATGACACGTGCCCTCATATCAACGTGTTAAGCTTAACTGTACAGCTCAACATTTTGAAAAGGAGCCGCTGGGAGTGGCTAGTACTCTTTCCTCAAGCTTCTACTTCTGTCCAGGGTCACCCCTTGGGTAGGTATTCCGTGTTTAACTGTAAATCAAGTGCTGTTTACCAGAATTGCAACACACTCAATGAAAAAGGTTTTATGAGGTGCACACCTTGAGGAGTAATGCAACAAACATTTTAAGTTATGTTCACGATCTCCGAGTTATCAATGTGAGGCTCTCACTCACGGCCCGGCGATAACATTGAATGAGGGGTAGTGTTTTTCGATCTCTGTTTCTGAAGATGTCAACGTTCCAGTGGGTCAGCAAATAAAGCTCCCCTCATTACATCCACAAAGTTCAATTTCAGCTGTCCCTGCTCAGATAACAATGATTGTCAGACTTGTTGGATTGTGTTAATGTTAAATCAATTCTAAAAAAAAAAAAAACAGAGAAGTTGTGACGATTTAGCATTGATACAATATTAAAAACTCGGATGTGTGAGTATGTGTGTACTTGTGTGTCACTTGCTATGTTGTGCTCCTTTAAGAGGAGATGGTTATTGTTTTGATGAAGGGGAAGTAAAACCTTTGCAGTCCCTCTGCACACCAATGGTCTGCAGCCTTTGGCAGCTAGCTGTTATAAATACAGCATTCTAATGGTAACTTTATGATGTTGCCAGTGTGAGTCTACGACCCACGAGGGGCCACTTTGCCTCCAGCCCTTCTCTACCTTTCTCTCTCTCTCCCCCTCTCTGCATCTCTCCCTAGCTCTCTCTGTCTCTCTCTCTCTCCTTTCCCCTCAGCCGTGGATTTACGGTCGAGCTCTGGAAAGACAGGGGCTGTAAATTTTCCTCCCCCATTGAATAATTCATAGACGGCCCTATGACACATAAATAACAGATGAGGGCTCTGGTTTAAGAGATAAAAGCTGGAAAAGTGTCAGGCTAATTGACCATGATGGAAGTGTAATGGTGAAATATTTGATTGTGTTTTTGTGAGCGGGCAAAGGAAACATCAGTGTGTGTGTGTGTGTGTGTGTGTGTGTGTGTGTGTGTGTGTGTGTGTGTGTGAGAGAGAGAGAGAGAGACAGAGAGAGAAAACGGTGTGTACATGTGTGAGTGTATGTGTGAGAGAGGGTGAGGTGTGTGTGTGTGTATGTGTTTGTGTGGTGAAAAAGTGACAAGAGAGTGATTTTTTTCATTTTGTTCCTGAAAACTGTTCTCAAATCCTCCATGTTGCCTCTGTGTCTCCAACAACACTCCTCTGAGACAAGGAGGGAAAGAGAAAGGGGGGCAGGAGATAAAGAGGGTGAATTAAAGTTAGCAAAGAATCCCTTCCTTGTTGATTTTGCTGTTTTACTGTTATTTTTGTCTCTAGCTTTCACTGATGGATGCTTGCCTTTTGGAGCACAGCATCACGCTCTATTCTACCAAACAGAACAAATTCAGACAATGAGAGTGCATTTAAAATGTATGTTTTGATAAGCAATGGTATTGAGATACAGAAAAATATGGTCTTGGGCTTGAAGTCCAGAGGAGGAGGAGTTGTCCTTGTCCTCATAGGTGAGGAGGACTCCCGTCTATAGGTGACAGGAAGAGACTGAGAGGAACAGGGTTGGTTTCGAAGAAAGAGGGAAAGAATGAAGATGGAGTCGGGGAGCCAGAAATGCTGAGAATGCGTGGCGTTTATATACCTGTATGGGACCAGAGGGTCGATGTGATAGGTTGATGGGTTGTCTGAAAATTATTTTCCCGAATTTTAGTTTTAGCAAACTCTAATTCAGTAGAATGAATTCTCAGGCAACGAGAGTGCATTTAGGATGCATTTATTGAAGCATATATTGCGGTATTTATATGCAGAAACGAATGGTCTTGGGCTTAAAGTCCAAATGGGGAGGGAGTTGACCCTGTCCTCATTGGCAAGGAGGCCTCCCCCAAAAAACTGCCAGCCAGAAATGCAAGGTTTTTCTCATTGTGGTTTCAGTGCATGTGCTGTTTGAGGTGTTTGATCGAGTGATCCTGGAGTTTTCTGCTGCTGTGGTGCCTGCTCCGATTCTGAAAGAATGGGAAGAAAAATTGTTAGTGAGATGGGTACAGAATGTTTTAAGCGTTTTTGAAACCAGGGGCTGTTGAAAATTCTGCTGGATTCGATGACGAGTGGTGGATCAGTCGAGCGTGTGAAGCGTGTGAGGAGGCTGGTCCATAGAGGTAAAGCAGGATGCTCCTCCCCCTTTTTTTGAGAGGAGATGATAAAATAAAAATGTATTTCAAATATAATATTGGAAGACCTTGCTGTCATTAATAAAAAACACATAACATTAATAAAAAAAAAAACCTCTTGGGTACAATAATCCGTTATTTCAACTCAACGCCTCAATAGTGACCCTCAAATCATTCAGGTAAAGAATGACACTGCCCGTGTGCCATTGGGTGGAAGCAGTCAGATTATTTCAATGCATTCCATTTTTTCTCTCTCGGACTGTGATTGGCCAGGAAACGTAACTTGACACTCAAGGGAGGTCCTCCCTCTGTGATTGACACCGTGCACGTCCAAACATCAGTAAAGCATTCTTGCGAAAACCTCTTACTTGGTTTCAAGGCACCTGCCTACCTTTTGTCAGTGGAGGTTAACTGATCGTAAATCAGTGTTTTACTTAGAGATGCTTCTACAAGCTGTGAAAAACACTTGCCATTTTGCCCAGTGCTGACAGGAAAGAAAAAAGAGGGCTTTACACCTTGAAACTGACTATAGCATTTATTAAAACTTTGCAGTGTTTGACGTAGTTTGGAATTTTTCTCACTACCGTAATTTTTTTTTTTTTAATTTAAGCAATCTATATTAAGCAGAGAGTGGGAACACCTACACTGAATACATGTACCCGTGGTGTAAGGGGTGAATTACCTCTGTTAGTAGTATTCATTTAGAAGTCTATCAGTAGTTTGAATATAAGCAATTGTACATCGTTAATAACTTGTATAATGAATAATTGAATGTGTTATTAAGGCAATTTTAAAATAAAAGTGTTCATGTAGGCTATTTAGAAAAATAGAATACACATGAATAAAAATATAAAAGTCTCTAGCTAACTAATACAGAAGGTAGTCACATTTATTTAGTTTCATTCCTTATTTGCATAAATTACATCATTCTGAGATTAAATATTTCTTATTTCACGCAACTCATACTTTTACAAAACCAATAAAAAATGATAAAGGAAAATCAAATTTCAATGGTACTTATAATTCATGTAGTTCTTATAGATGATAACCTCATACATTTCAAGATGTAATATTAATGCAAAAATGACTCTATTCTTGAATCAAACATATGGGCTAATAATCCTTGGGAAATTATGCAATGTACTTCAAAAACTCATGAGACATGAGTCTGTTAGAGTCGTGTCTTACATAGACATGACTCTGTTGGAGAGAAGTATCCGGAATGGTGGCAGTTTATGCAGTGGTTTAGTACTGGTAGAGTGACGGGGTGTCTTCGTTTTGAAATTCCTGGGTCTTGTTTCGGGTATCCTTTTAGTATCAGTTGAATCTGGAGTTGTTGAGGTATGGACAATCTGAGCCAAAGAGTAGTTTGTGGGAGAAATGGATGCCGCTTAGGTGGACTTCAATGGTCAATGTTTTGATTGAAGTTTGATTGAAGTGCCAGTGAGTATATGTAATGAATGAGGAATATGTGATTAGGTTGAATGAAGGGAATGAGATGTTATGATGGTTGTGGAATGCTTTAAAGCAGTAACATGCAGTGTCGTGTGACTGTAAGGTGCATGGTGATAGAGCTTACAGGATTGTGTCGATTGATTGCAGGTGCAGGTGATACAGTGGATGGTGGACAAAAAGATTATTTGAGAATATATAGGAACTTGTATGGGGGTCTTTTTCACCTCTGGGGCCAGTTCGAAAAATTTCTGAGAGCGAGAGATACTGTCAGAAACTGCGTTATTGTGTATGGGAAGATAGGCTGTGAGGATAATGAACAGATTGCAAACTGAAGCCCAAGTTAGACGACAGAGTATAATGGAATTAGAGCGTGAGCAGCCTTTGTTTATAATGTTTATGGTCGAGATACTGTCAGAATGTACTAAAACTTCAGTCTCCATTCTGACCCAAAAAAAGTGGCTGCAACTACTGGGTACAATTCGAATAACGACAGAGGACACTTTGGTAGGTGGAAGTGAGGACAGTTCCGCTGGCCAGGGAGCTGCAAACCAGCATCCCCCGTAACAGGCACCAAAACCCACAGACCAGGCTTTGTCTGTGAACAATTGTAGGTTGGCAAAGAGGACAAGCAATCGTCATAAAAAAGGAGACTCCGTCCCAGTGCTGGAGGAACAGGTGCCACAAGCGCAATTCCCCTAAACAGTAATCATCCAATTTGACCTTTCCAAGAGAGGGTCAACAGACAAGAGACAAATGACCAGCAGTGGGGTAGTATGTGCATGGCGAGATTTAAATGTCCCAATAGCGACAAGAGTTCACACTTTGACAGCAGAAGACAAGCACAAAATGATGCTTGTGTCTAGAACTATGCCCAGAAACTCAAGAGAGTTGGAGGAGCCCAAGGGTTTTTCCTCAGATATTGGGACGCAGAGGTTCTGAAAAACCTGTTCAAGAAATAGGCTTTAGGCTTGAATGCTTTGGTGCAGGGGGTTTAATTGCTAGAAAATCATCCAACAAATGTAGGACGAACAGGATTGTAGAATTTTTCAATGCAGCACAGAGCCTCAGACAAGGGCTGAAGCCCTTAACCACACGAAAACCTGACAGTACAATTTGGAGTCCAAAACTTCGCAATAGAGACACATGTTGAACTTTGAGACTTTAGCAGCACACCTTGCCAAGAACAGCTAAAAACGGAACCCCCAAAACAGACCACTAAAATTTCCATTATAGCTAGATAATCCTGTGACGGTGGGGAAACACTCATCATATAACATCTGTACATCTGTATAGCAGCAGAAGGCTGAACAGAATTTGTAAAATGTGAGAAGCTTAGAAGTGGAGGAAGTTGGAGCTTTGATAGTTACTGAAAACCGTCACCTTCCAAAACCCTATGCTCAGGATAGCAGTGACACAAGTCATACATCTGCACCTTATAAAATCTGTGAGCACAAATGACCAGAAACTGGAGTTGAACACAGGAGCGGTCAGGGGCAGGGGTATCATGGTAGCAGTGGACAGGCTGTAGGCTTGGACATGGGGGGGCAGGTGGACTGGGTAGCTTTGTGTGTGTGAGAAAAAGAGGTAGCAACAGAATCAGCAGAGGTTGGATGGTACTGGAAAGGATATTGATAAGGGTATGGAGCAGGAACTGGGGGCAGCTGGACTGATCCTCCCAGAGCATGCAGGGGCGGGTCAGTGGGCATGTAGAGCACGTCAGCTAACACCAAAGGCATTAGGTGGAGCCCGCCTGCTCAGGCCAAGTCAATGGCAGCTGAGGGTAGAGGTGGGGAAGGTGGGAGAAAAGAGTACGCCTGGGCAGGGGCCACAGGGTTCGCGGAGCGGAGGGAGTTGACCTGTAGCCGAAACAGCTTGCCTTTCCTGAGAACACTCAGCTCTTTTTAAATACAGTAAAATTTTAATTTTTTATCTTTTCTAAACTTTTATTTTCAAGATTTGTTAATAATTTTCCTTGACCAGAATTTACCGGAACTTTTTTTTTCTTTCTCTCTGGTTTTGTCAAGTGACACAACAGTAACCTCTGGAGAAGTACATCTTATTCAGTTTGACCTCCAACAACAGTTCCCAGAGGTCTGCTTGGCTGGGTGAGAGGGTGAAAGGAGAGAGAGATTTCTGCAACATTAATAGATTCTTATCTTTATTTCACAATTTGCCTTAAAAAAACACCAAGAGCAACATGTCCACCAAGATTTAAAAAAAAAGAAAAAATTTTGGATCAATATAGTTTCGGGAGCCACAGCCTGACCTTTTGCGGTGATAAGATGACGGTGAAGGTCAGGGCCGCTCATTTCAGGGGCCATCTCTGACACGGACCCACGCTTTCCTGAATCTCTCAGGATCGAGTGAAACTGAGACACGAACTGATGAAATGATGACTGTCAGGTTGACCTTTTTTGCAATGCATCATGGGTCAAAAGTCAGAATATGTGACCCTCTGAAGCATTCCCCATGCATCACTGTCTTGTTTATGTCAAGTGAGACCATCTAAGTAGCTGTGCTGTACATGTGAGACTGGTTGACAGAATTGCTTTTCAGATATTTGTGCCCCACAGCACTTCCTCATAAAAGAGCACTAGTAAATGTGTATATACACAGCAACCGCATAGATTAGGTACTAAATGAAAAAAAAAAAAATCACTACATTGTCATCAGTAATAGGTTTTGTCAGTCAGCAATAGCCCATAAATCCCCAATCCCACATCTGCCACCAGTATAAAACATTTATGAAGGGGCTCCTTGTGCGTGCCGTAGAGATTCAAAAGCTTAATCTCTGTTATTGTTTTGAATCCGATGGAAGGGTTCCTCCCTCCAATAAAAGGCGTTCTCACTTTTATTCCAGTTATATATATAAAAAAATCCATCCTTCACAATACACAAGCAGCACCTTCCTACAATCTTGATGCATCAAAGTCTTGAGGAAAAAAATAAATAAATAAAAGCTTTTTTACATGAAAGCAGATTAAACACTATCTGGTGCCACAGTGTTCGTGTACGTCAGCTCTGGACTTGGTGATGAAGATAATAACTTTTGAAAGGACAATTCCAATTTAATTTTGCAGCTTTATTTGCTCTCACTGAAGGGAAAGTGCTTTTTCATTCCCTATCTGTAAAATATGACTCTTTATGTAAAGCAGCAGGTATTCATTAAACATCACAGAGAAGTAGTGCTGATCCTGGATCAGTTTGTTTTGCGGCTCATATTGGGAAAAGAGAGGATGAATGGGAGAAATCTGCTACTACATTAATAGTTCTGCCCAAAGATTGGAGATCATTAGGATTCATCCAATTGTTCAGATATGTGTTCATTCATTTCCGTATTTACCACTACACAGCGTTATTCTTTCTTTACTTAATGAATAAATGGTGATACAAAAATAACTGAATATGTAACTCGTGTTAAAATATGTTAAAATCATTCTCTGTGTTCTTTGCTTGGCATTTAGATGAATAATGAAAATAAACATGATGGTTTGGACATTATGTCTAATCCTGTAATATAAAGAGTTGTAAGAAATAATTACGTACCTTTCTACTCTCAATTGATATGGACAGGTACAGAAAATAAAAAGGATGAGAAAAGGATGGTCTCTATCTGGATTTCGAGGTGGTTGGCAGATGTCATGAGGCTACAATAGCAAAGAATGACACTGACTGTGAAGCAAGAATAGAATTGTGTTTATAAAAACCTTGTTTGACACAGTTACGGTACAGGTGACCAGCCCTAAGAAGGTAGGAATGGTTGCCATATTAGCATTGCAGTTAGGTGAGTAGAGGAGGATGATAAAAGAGTGAAGCTGGGGATTGAATGAAAAAGGTTAGCGTTTGAACCAGTCATTAATATTAACAACAGAATTTGTCTCCACGTGACCCTGTCAATTGTTGAATGATTTTAGCAGGCATTCAGATTGCTTTTTCAATCCTCTTCCTCACAATGATGACAAATTCTGTTTTACTCGTTAATGACGGAATGTTATATTTATATTTTTTGTTTTCAAAATTCATTTGATAATTTTTCATAACTGAACGACGTAATCAGCCGTTCTGTGAACCTTCTCAACAGACTCAAGCGAATGAGGCAGCCAAATACTTCTATTCTCAAGGCTTTGCTATTGTTTGCACTGCAGAGGCAGCAGAATGTCATATATTGCCTATGCTGCCAAATGAATACAGAGTCAGCATACGTTTCTATAAGGTGATTAACTAAGAAAAGGCAGTTCCCTGATTCTCCTAGCTAGCTTTATTTCCTGAATATGTTTTATATGAGAATACATTTTATTATCACTTGCAAAATTTGGCTGTTTGGACTGCTCAGTCTGGCAAGACCCTGGAAGACGTAAATATTGTTTTATAATATTTTTAAGTTAGCTTTCCAGGCAAACATTAAACAACTGCAGTTCTGTATGTCTAGAAAGCCAACTGGTTTATGTTAAAGTGTGTGTGAATGTGTGTGCATGCCTATGTCTGTGTGAGAGAAAGAGTGTCTGTATGCTTGTAAACACTGTGTATGTACATGTGTGTGTCCTTGACGGAGGGAAGCCCTGTGTGTGTACTCCTGTCATTCTGTGAGAGGGAAAGGAAATTTAATAATGAAAAAATGGTTACAGAAATGAATCACAAATACTCTGCCTACTTTCTGCCCATCTGTCTTCCACTACTCTGCATCAGAGAAAAGAGAGGGAGTGAAAACAAAAAAATAATTTTCTGCTTTATTTAGCATTCTCTTTTTATACAAATAAGTGCTTTATGTCTATGTATACAATGTTTAAGACTACACAGGCATTGAAATAGGGTCAATAATATACAGAGAATATTTATAGATGTGTTTCTAAGTATGTATGTCTAATATGACCTTAAAATTGCCATTCTCATACATCATTCAATGGATGACTGCAAGATGGATAAAGCTAATGGCCAGGGACATGTGGTGACGGTCTTTTGTCCAGCAAATATTAGTACATTTTTCCTGAGCAGCGAGTGCTTTGTTTGAATGAAGGGCAGTGGGGGTGGTTATTCTGTGTGTGTGTGTGTGTGTGTGTGTGTGTGTGTGTGTGTGTGTGTGTGTGTGTGTGTGTGTGTGTGTGTGTGTGTGTGTGTGTGTGTGTGTGAATGCAATGATGAGTGTAATTGAAAATGACACACCCCGAAAATAAAGATGGATCAATGCCGTGGCCGGGGTCCCCTCCCGGGGGGTACGTTCTATTAACGCTGTCATTCTTATCATCAACATTGCACCTGCATTCTCCCCTCATGATCCCCTTTTTTAATCACTCTGTTAATTGCTGTAATTATCTGACACAGGTATTCTGCACACAATCAAACATGCTGTACACATGGTGAAAGAGTCAGGCAATAGAATAAACATCTAAACAATATTTGCAGTATGCAATATGTGCAGTACAAATGTAAAGTAAAACAATAATAGTTGACAAAAAATAACATCTTTGATCAAGCAGGGACCACAAATAGTGAAATCTATCAAGGCAAGGTCTAGAATTTGTTTAGGGGATGTGCTCACAAAGTAAAATTTCAGACTTAATTAGAATGTTTCTCTTATTTCTTGAACAGAATGCAAAAATATGTTTTTTTCTCCCTTTTAAGCAACAGCTTTGAAGTTTTGCCTCTTGTCTGTCAGTGACTTGGTTTGATGAAGACTTAACTTCTTGGCATCCGTCCCTAAAGGATGGCATTATGTATGTGTTTAGTCTTTTTTATCATGGTGGAAAGCGCTCCACGAATGAGTATGGTAGTGAACGTCTGCCAGCCCAGTTGTTTTGACAGTTTCGGGGGGAGGACACAAAGCGAACAGCAAGATCCTTTCCGGGCTTGCCTTCCAAAGAGCTCTGATGAAAGGCCGCACCGTCGGAAGAGAGAGGCGATGGAGGCAAGGCGGAGAGAGCGACAGGAATCAAATGGAAATCGGCACGGCAGCTGAGAATGAGGGGAAGTGGCGGCAGAGACGGTGTGGAGGCTGTCTTTGGCAGCCTTATAAAAAACGGAGAAAAGAAATCAATATTTCAGCAGCATGGACACTCAGGCCACTGCGAATGACAGCAAACATCATGAAAAGATATGAGAACAGGGAAGTGGGAAAAATAGAAAAAGATAAGAGGGGAACAGTAAAGTAAATGACATCTGAAACGATTTCCTCTGAGGCTGCCCATGTTCCACAGATTTAAAAATTTAGAGATTTCACATACAACTAAAAAAGTAAGGTACAGCTCCACACCTAAAATTGCTTCATATTATGTAGAGTAATAATCCTATCCAACAATCCAACAACCATATGATTCCTACAAAATGGCTGCACAAACCATTTGTATCACATCCGCCATCCAACAGTTGGGAATGAACATATAAGGCCTTCTTTAGCTTCCTTCAGACATTAACCCATATAGATGTAGCAAAAAGAGTGAAAGACAACCTATAGAACCACATCACTTTATTCCACTTTTTAGTGGCCGGGGTTCTGTGGTTATACAAGGTGCTGCATTACTCTGAATTAGCCTTCACTTCCAAATACCAGCCACTCCAAATAATCATTTTGCAGTTGGTAAGTCATCAATATAGAATAAAAATTGTTTGTTGCCATGTTCCTCTGACAAAGCCCTTTTGTCAGGACCAAAACAGTGGCAATACTATTACAGAGGGGCCAATCTACACAGGACAAGACTACTGGATTCGCATTCATGGTAGTGATCATCAGATCCATTCTATCCAGGTGATGCATCATGGTAAACAGAGTTGACTAAATGTGACTTTCAGGTAGGATAAAGTGATAAAATTCTCATGCTTAAATCTTAAGCATGAGAATAAACATTTTTAGTTAATAAATGTCTTGGAACAAGTTGCATTTAGAAGATCAGGCTTTTGTTGTTGTATTATCAGTAGTAATGCAGTGGTATCTCTGTGGATGATAGGAACAGGCTACCTGCTGACGAAAACAATACACAGAGAAGTGACCCATGTTATACAGTCCTGGGCAAACTTTTTGGTTACCATATAAGCAACATTTAGTGAAGAAAACCAGTGAATCCATGAATGAAATAAACAACATCCTGCTTTTATTGCTAGGCTACATGGGAAAGATCAAACATTGTAATCAAATAGAATATGAAGGCTCAGCAGAAAAGAAATTCAAAAGATTTCAGATTGTCCCAGTAGGTACATATATGAACAATACATAGGCTTAGTACTTGACAACCAAGCTCTTTCTGTATTATGTGAAAACATCAGACAATGAATTCAAACTGCATAACCTCAAAACTGCTTGCAAAATCTGACTTGAAGGGGCACAATGGGTAGGTGCAATGATTTAATAATCATTTATCTGTGAATATTCATGAAATCTTGAATTTCTTGATGAGTGAAAAATTCGGGCTTCCATAATTTTCATTCATAATTTTAATGAACAAACGTATGCGACATTGTTATTGACCAGAGGTTAGTTTTTATGTTGGAAAAGTCACTGGAGGGGGACTTTAAGAAACTGCTCCGTGGCATGCTACGACTTCCTGTTTTACAAGGGTATAGTAACGAGGTAATGTGAATATGAACTCTTGTCATCCAGTACCAAGCTGTTTGTACTTAATACAAACATCTGACAAGTCAAATAAATGTTTAAGGAGAATAGTCAAGTGGGAATGGGAAGACAAAAGATCGAAGTGTCTTTGAACACAACGTGACAGTGGGTACCAGATACAGACATGGTGATATGCATATATCAGAACCAGCTATCTTTTCCTTTATGACAGTATCACAGGGGTAGGGAAAATAGTCCACCGCCTTAAACACATCCAGCCAACAGCGGTCAGAAAAAGAACATTGATGAAAATGCTGTCAGAGGTTAATATGATGTTTTCAGAGTTGACAGGCTGCAGTAAGTCAGCTAACAGGTGAATAAAATGATGGTGCTGTAAATGACATATCGGAACGCGCAATTCATCGTACCTTGGGGTGCAACAGCTAACGACCTAACTCCTGGCGATGAAAAAAACAAAATCTGCAGTCGTAGTGAGGTGCGGATCACAAACACTGAACAACACAGGACTGGGAAAGCATCGTCTGGTCTGAGGGATCACAGTTCCTATTGTTTCCTAGCTGGAGGGGAGGACCAGGATACAGTGAAACCAAACCAGTCAATGGATCATCCATCTGTCTGTGCCACATTTCAACAATGCAGGCTTGTGTTGATGGGGTAGTGTGGGTTACGTTTCTGTGGTTAATACTGGATTTTGATATGAGTACAGCAACATGTTTATGCCACAGGATGTCAGTATCTTTGCCAACCAGCTTTGTCCCTCCCTAAGAGCAGTGTGCCCATCTGAAAGCGGGCTTTTTCAACAGAAAAAATGCTTTATGCCACAATGCTAGAATTGTCAAGAAACGGTTTTAGGAGGCTGACAGTGAGGTGAATTTACAGCAGTTGCTTCCCCAGTCACCAGATCTCAATCCAGTCTGTCATCTGTGGGATGAGATAGGATGAGTTCTAGTCGGAGTAGACATCAACCACCAGTCAATTTGGAGCAACTGTGGGAAGCGTTGGAGTTGACATGGGCAAGAAACTATGAGCCGGACTCTCAACAACTTCATGCCCTGACAAATTCTGTCTGTTCTGAGGACCAAAGGAGGTGTCTGTAGCTTAAAACATGGCATACTTCAGTGTGGCTGCAGAAAAGGCATCACAAACAATCTCAATTTAACAAACCAATGATGTCATATCATTTATTTATTCTGATCTCAAATTTGAGGCTGAGTACAGAAAGAAAATGTGACAGTATACATTTTCCTCTACTTATTGCATGTAAAACATATGTAAGAAAGCTATTTCCATCATCATTACTTAAAAATTATGTTATTAGCCTGCTCCTATAGAAAAGATCCAGAGTGATACCACTGTATTACTACTGATAATACTACAACAAAAGCCTGCTCTTCTAAATGTAACTTGTTCTAAGATATTTACTAACTAAAAATGTTTATTCTCAGGCTTAAATTTGGGAATTGTATTACTTTATCCTACCTGAAAGTCACATTTAGTCAATTCTGTTTGCCATGTTATTATACATTGTCCATGATTTCATTGTCACGAGAGATCCACCTTGGTTACATGCTCTGCTGGTTATGCAAATATTTGAGGGCTAATAAAATGTTGCTTTTTCTGGTCTCACACGTGTTGTCAATGTTGAAATTAAAACACACAATGTGTCTGTTCTGCCCTGACTTCAGGGCGATAGCATTGTTTAGATACTGGAGCCAGACTCAATCTCATGACATCGGTACTGTAATGTTATAGCATACAGTAAAGCTGTCATTCTGTATTACTTCCTACTCTCAGAACATTAACATTCTTAGAACATATCTTTTGTGTTTAAATCACATTTGATGAATGGTTGTTATAAAACACAGAGTGTTTGGTTAAGAACTGTGAATATTGCCAATATTTTTTCCATCTATCTTTTCCTTCTAGACAAACATATTCTGTAGTAGTTTATACTGTGCAATGTATTAAAACGTATATATATATAAAAAAACATTCCAATCACATGACAATGTTCAGCCAATGAGCATTTGTTTCTTTTATTCTATCTGTGGTGTATGTATTAGAGAGGGGGGCTGACGATGATTGAGTGGGTGATTTTAGGTTTGGCTGTTGGTGGGGAGAGATGGAACATCTTCTTAAAGCCTTAGGAAAGCGCTTTTACGAGACTTTCATTGCAGAAGCTACATCAACCTGTCCAGCATTCCCACTGCTCCCCTCGTCTTTCTCTTTGCCCTCTTTATCCTCCTCTCTCCCTCCCTCCTTTCCTTTTTCTCACTCTCTCTCTCTCACTCTCTGTCTCTCTCACTTTCTTTTTAAGTATTATTTTTTTCCGGTCTTTTGTTCCACTGAATCTCCTTCAGCAGCTTGCGACCTACGGTGCATTGTGAGGCACAAACAATAAAAGAAACCAAAGAAATCTCAAGACGTGTTTGGGAATTTGGTTTCAAGCGAGCACTTTGTCCTAACAACTGATGTGACCATGAAAAACAACTGCAGTAAAAACAAGAAAGCTGCCCCCACCCCGCCCATGAACATTTTGCAGTTTCTAGCTGAGTACACTTTCAAAGTTCGTGGGTACTGTCGTGTCTCTCTAAGTCTTTCTAAATGAAGCCAAGGCATTTCTCTGAGGTTGTCCCTTGGAGTCATTTCAAACGTTGCGCTTCAGAAAGTCAACAGAATGAATTCAGATTGCACATTACCACCACAATTCCTCGCTTTTTTTCCTTATAGCTTCTCATATTTTTTTTTTACCTGAGAAATCAGCAACAGCCAAGTATGAAGTCACAAAAATTATTATTTAGACATAAATCTATGCATGCATAATTATGTTTTAACAACACATTCATAAGAATGTGTTTTTAATTACTAGCGCTCTACCATGAGTTTGACGCTTTATGGTGTTTTGGATTCATTGCATACTGCTAAATTTCTTTGTTCATTTTACCAAACACATTTCACACAATAAAGTCTACACACGTACTTTTCATCAGGACCTCAAGTCAATCCCATAAGCCATATATTAAGGCAGATACATTAACAATAAAAGAGACTTTCAACCATATTTAATAAAAATATGAATTAAAAATGAAACTTTTCTTGTTATGACTGCAAAAGATGGGCTTTTGGGGGGAGGTTATCATCTCATCTGGGAACCAAGAGAGATCTCTGGCAGGCCTCTTGGTACAGCTTCAAGAGGTTGGAAAAAATTAAATTAAAAATGTGTAAAGTTTCCTTCGGTGATTGGCGTCTCAATCAAAATGGCTGAGCATCATTATCTTCACCCCCATCCATCCCCCAACTCCTTCCCCATCCTTGCACTCACTAATTCCTGCCCCGAGGAGGTGTGGGGAAGCAGCTGTGTCTTCTCTCCACCTTCCACTGGATACTTTCATGGAAAAAAGAATAAATAGAGGAGTAAAAATAAAAGGGGTGGGATGGAGTGGGAGGGGAGTGCTGACACAAGCAAACTGGCCCCGTCAGACAAGCCTGCCTCCCTAAACGCCCTCCACCCTACAGTGTAGCCCCAATATTACCTGTCCGCCCCCTTCAGATCTAAAGATAACCTCACCTCCATCCATCCACTGCCATCCCAGTTTTTGGCTTTGTGACCCTTAGTTTGGTTGCCAATATTTCAATTTAGGATCAGCAGACACTGTAATGCGACTGAGAGGAAGGTAAGAGGGGGGAATATAGCAACTATAAAGTTAAATTATTGCCAATCAGATTTTATTCACAGCTCAACTGCTAGACAAATTGCAGCTCATGCTGTTTGTCATGGGTCAGGAGACTGAGTAATTTCATTTTAATAAGTCATATTTGAAGGCGAGATGACATCGTGCCTCGGCACACAGCTCGGCATCTTGAGATCTTTCCAGACGGCAGACACAGCCTCTGTGACACAACCAAGATGGGAGTCTCTTAAAGCAACAGAACATGAAAAAGCAATAAATATTAGTCTGAAGTAGGGCTTATAACTTCTACCTGCAGTCCCATCTAGCCGCCACCAATATCAGAGAAGGTATGCAAATCATATTTGTGCTGGAACTGAATACTACGACAGTGCATAATTTAAGTTATTATGGTACAGTTCGGGATTCTGAAAGTACAGGTTTGTGGTTTTGAAACTATTGTCTAGCCTTTTTTTATTTTTCCTGTTTTTTGGATGAAAAGCCAGTCTTCTTGAACGAAGTCACACAAGAACTGAAGAGGATTAGGTGTCCTTCTTGATACGCTGAAGCCTATTCAAGTCCTTGTAAGTCGAGAAAAGTAATACTTTGAAACAAACCTAATATTTCAGACAGTGATGCAATCTTACAACAGGTCATGTAACATGGTTATATTTTTCTATTTAATTATGGTCCTTGCTGAGTTGTGCTGTAGCGTAATAGTTGGAGAGCAGTTAAAATGTGCAGAGCTGAGAGCAGGGCATTGTTCTAGAACCGTGCTGAGGAATCTGACATTTTTCTTTATCAATGAAGAGCGCAGGTGTGGAACCAAAAAAAATAAAACACATTTCAGTGCATAAGAGCACTGTGACCAGTCTATTTAGAAATAATTCTAAAATAATATTTTGTACAATTAATAAAAATTATATCAGCATATTTATTCAGAAGGGGATGGGTGAAACTAAACCTTAATTCTAGACTTAATTCTAGACTTTTGAATAGAGTTAGTGACAACATGATGATGGTCATTTTGCAGTGTTGAGCCCGTTACCAGCAGCAACATTTGAAACCTTATCTGCTGTTTAATTCTATCCTTAGGTAAAATTTGACGCAAAATTTAACTCAGTTCCTCTCGAGTGGTATTCTAGGGGATTACCGTGAGTAGATTTATCCTGCATTTACTCTGTATGGATAAACTGGATTCATACTTAGAAATGAATACTGTATACTATAAGGAATGCTAATACGCAATACCTTTGGCAGCTGTATCCCTTGGAAACATAACCATAGATATCACTTCAGCTGCACACAATAAAATTGGTCAGTAGAATGCAAACCATGTGGCAGGCTCAAAATATATTGACGTGAAGGAAACTCACATTGTAGATTCATAGTAAAATGAAATCCCCAGCTATAAAAATAATAACTGTAGACTGTAACGTCCCTATAAAGAGTGAAAATTATTCTTCGGCCCCTGTAAGCTGTCTGTCATGTTCGCTACTGCGTCTTTGAAGTTGCCTGTTGGTAATTGATGTCAGAACCACTTCTGAGGCATTTCAGTGTCTCCCAGCATTCTTTTAAGTTTGCCTCAGACATCCTCAGCTGGCCAGTAGAGGATGTTTGAGCATGTGAAGGTATATGGAGCGAGGATAGTGGAGCTCTCAGAGACCGCTCAGTTGTAAGCTCTGTCTGGTGTCACTCTTTTACAAATAATGCATGAAGACAGATAATTCAGACTGTTTCATTTGCAGGAGATTTAACAGAATTAGAATCATTTTAGCTAGTTTGGGTGTTGTACTTGTATAGTCCCTGGTTTTTTAACTGTGGTGCTATAGCGAGCAGGCTGGAGGGGAATAGAAGGAAGCTGGCAAGACAGGCTGCAGACCTCAAGTTATTATTGCAATACAGTCTGCAAAATGCCCACATGCCTCCACAAATGCACATTACCCTACTCAGTATGAGAACTGCACACAAACCTTTCCGTTTCAGTTTTTTTTCCAGTTTACTATGACTAGCATGGCCATTATCCTTTAGCTTAACTCATAGGTGACCTCTGTGATTTAGATGAATGAATGCCCATATTTCAATTAATTAAGCAGGAGATGAAAATACAGAAGTTTTGCAAATAGATGACAGTGCCTGTATTTTCCTCCATTATTCTTTTTTATTACTTTTTGTCTACATTTTAGTGGTCTGCAATGGATACCAGACCCAAGATGAATTCAGTTAAAAACTGGAAAGGCTGAATTTAACAGAACAGCCCCCTGAAGCAGTGGACCAATTTCCCAGTCTGTCTTTTGTCCTCCAGGTAAATGTACCCAGCTGAGATGGATACAATAATAAATACAATGATGCGGGAATAAGTTAATGAATGAATAAAAAGAAGCCTTCTGGGAACACTCCTAATATTCATTTTCCCGATTTACACAGAGTCGGCATGATGACTCGTCGCCCCCCGACTCAGGATTAATTAAGGTCCAGCACTAGGCCGTACTGTAAGTCTCAGTTCATAAATTAGCCTGTTTTTTTTCCCCCTCCATCTCTTGTCTGCGGTAGACCGGAGGAGAGTAGGAGTCTGCCCTCTGAGCAGCTTTATGATCAGGTTAAAGATGTACGCTTGTGGGATTTCAAGAAGGGCACCATGTAGCTGGTTTTAAGGGCATGACGAGGCCCTCTGGTCCCAAAGTTCCACATGAGGTCTTCTTTACCCACTGGTGACCTGTCCTGCCTATAACCATGATACGATATTTCATATGGTGGCAAAGCCTACAATATGCAAATCTGTGAATATGAGTGATTGTTATATATTTCTCGAATGCATTCGCTGGTTACAAGAAAAAGTCACTATAATCCCAATGCAGTTTGCACTCAGTGTAACTTTTTTGCTGCTTAAACAATATTGCGAAAGGTGTAAATGAAATTAATGAAAAATATTTTGTAAGAAACAAACATAAGTAACTCTTGATCTCAGTCATTACTCAAAGTTAAGGAGAAAGCAGCTGCTGTTAAAATTGATTAAAGTCTAACTGTTTAAAATACATATCATATTGATTTCACACAGTACAGTTAATCCAATCTCAAAGTTAGTATATAGCGGGGAAAAAAATTAGACGAAGGGATCGCTGGCAACATTATCTTTTAATTAGATTCATGAGGTCCTCTTCTTCTCTTTATTCTAACACGCTTCTAAAACATATCATTTATAAAGTCACTAATAAGACCACTTTATCTTCTTTATCTACTAAAGCTGGGCTCATCTGAAGCTTAAAATAGTAATCTAATGAAGGAAAGGTCCAATTAGATGTAAAGAAGCAACTTCAGGGGTGATGTCACTGGTGCCTGCAGTGGAGTGGATGTCTGACATAGCAAGCCAATTCCTAACACTTATGTTTGACCCCAGACAGTCTGTCTTTGCGTTGTGGCCTACCCAGCCAACTTCCCTACCTTCCTGCATTCAGACCAAACTGAAGTGATATCCCATCAGGCATGCAATCCACAGGACAGCAGGGGAAAGGTTCTTAAACAAACATCCAAGCTGTGGGAATGTAGGAGCCAGCCAATCGGATTCAATTAAAATTCACGAAGACTGAGGCGCGATTCTTTCCGTTACATTTCGATAATAATGATAAAGGTCAGAAAGTTAATAAAAGGATACACCTGCCCCGCGTGGGTGATTGATAACCCAGGTGTCGTCCCAGTCCGCGCGCTGGGGCTAAATACCTCTAAAAATGCATGAGCACGCAGGGGCCCCTCCGCCCATTGCACTCGCCCCGCGCTCCAACATACATCATCTTAATGAAAACCGGATGCAAATGCGCTAATTAAAGCATGGATCCACTCCAAGGGGTTTACAGTGCCGGTGTATATACCCTCATGTGTCCCCAAGCGCCTGCTTAATCACTATTAGACACTGAATGCCAAGAATTTTACAAGCGTTCTAAAAATCATTATTATTATGATTATCATTCTTCACCTTCTACGCAATATGTGGTGCTTTTGTATGAAATAATCGCTCAAAATGGCCTCGATCGGGGGTCCCAGATCAACTTGCCACAGAGGACTTTGTGGAGGGGTTTAGGAGTGTGTGTGCGTGTGTGTGTGTGTGTGTGTGTGTTTGTGTGTGTATGTTTGGGGGTGGGGAGGGAGGTTTGGGATGGGGGTTGAAGATGGAGCAGAGTGTTCATGATTAGACTGCAATGCTCTAAGTGAAAGAGGGATTGGGGTAAGATTAAGGGCTGCTCTTGGCAATAATGAAGCAGATATGACAGAGATTCAATCAATGTGCTGCCTTAATCTCCATTGTGTGTCAGAGGCAGGGAAAGCAACAAGGTGACTGGGTTAAAACAGCCTTGCTCTCCCCTGGTCTAGGGAGCAAAATGCAATTAAAGCTCATGCCTACATAGTGATAACAAGAGCCCTAGACATAAACACATTGGAAATAATAATAATCCTTCTATAGTGGGAATACTAGCCCATGTGATCACTTCAAAAAGTAAGATTTGTTTCAGTCCAGCACAAACTGCAGTTGCTATAGTGATGGCTATCATTTATTTATTTGATTGCCCTTGACCTCCATGACCATTTATAATGGAACACGAGTACAAAAGTATATTCAATAAAATCAAACAAGCACCCAGCATGAGTTTAGATTACAGAGGTAAAACATAGCAACTATTTCCTAGCCTTGCTCCCGAACACCAACTGGTTGCGCAAGGTTTCATTCCAGATGACCTCTTTATTGATTTGGCTTGATGGTATCTCTCAAAAGTTATCTATTCTAAGTCCTTTGAGAGAGAAGTAAGAAGAGGGAAGTCATTGTGCTCAGAAACAAGATCGAGTTGAGAATTATTCTGTATTTTGTCCTTATCCCTTATGCAAAATAAACTGAAAAAGGGTTATTAGTCAGACCAATTCATTATGGGTCTGGCCAGACCTAACACCAGATCGAGATATGGTTTTTTGGACCTTGTCTGAGACATACTGCAGCCCAGTGTTTGATGCAAGGACACACACGGTATGATGACACACAACATGAAACATGAACGTTCATGAGAGGGATTTATGACAAATCTACACACAACTTCATTAAAGCTGGGACAGTTCTCCATTGGCATGCCATTTAGGTAATTGAGATTATTTATGAATTCCTCTCTGAGATTAATTTGCTCATTCGATACGTGCACGCTGTCATTTAATCATGTGCGTCACTGAAATTCAGGTTCGTATCCCATCAAGCAGGAAGCAATCTCGCCAAGGATATATGCAGACTATCAGAAAATATCATTGTCGTGATTGAACTTGCTGTGGCAGATCATACTTGGCTCTAGAACCTTCCTGTTTATAACATATTTGGGGTTCCTTAATGATTATTTTTAAATAAATACTTGAAAAAGAACACAAACTCAACGCAACAAATGCTTACTGCAAATACACTGTATCAGTTCAAATTTATAGAAGTCTCAGTGCTAGACCTTCATCAGAATGAGGAAAAACACATTTTTTCATCCCAGAAAGCATCTGGCACACTAGTGAATCCAATCAGTTAATCTGAACATTATCATTAGTGTCACACAGATTGACCTTAATAGGACATGACCATATATGGTAATATTGGTAAATGACCCAGTTGAAACAGTTTCAGTAGTTATGTGCCAAAGACACAAAGCAATAAAAAATCCCTTTCTTTGACAATACATAGGACAACTATAATAATATAGCAGTTTCCACAAAATGTTTTGTTAACAAAATGCTCATTGTCATTAGCTTTCTCTATGCAGTGTTCTTTTCAGAAAGCAGCCACCCATTTGATTCCACCTGCCTGTTAATCAGTTGCTTTGCACTTAACATCATCTCTGATGAAAACACACAGTGATTTCATTGCAGAAAATAAATGCATTATTTGTCTGATAACTGCTGTTGTTGATTATAAAGTTGAATAAATATTGGATTTTCTCATCTTGGCACATGAACATGTTTAACACATTGCGACTTTGGCAGCCAGATAATTATAAATGGCTAATTCTGACTAGTTTTCAATTAACCTTTCATTTCACTTGGGAAATTGTAAATTTGGCTGGAATGACAGCTTAGAAAACAGGAACTTGTGAGCATGATGATAAGGAAACTCTTCATAAGAGGGTGAAAATAGTAGGTTAGGATAATGCTGTGCACATGCTTGTATGACAAATTCCTGCTGGGAAACAGTGACAGAACCATGAAATTGCAAATTATCAAAATAGGTGGAAACATATACCATCATGTGTCAAGCATTCCTTTGAACATAATTTGCCTTGGAGAAGAATGTCTTTTGATTGTTCTGCATAAGGCACAGTAATATCATATGGTAGCTCCACCCCTTAAAAAGTTTATGAAGTCTCATTCATCAGTACTAATATGTGATAGACATGAATAGAATAAACATTTTAAGACAATCCTACAATCCTACTGAAAAATGTATGTCTTTCAAGTAACGTAACCCTTAATACTTACTTTTCCCCTTTTTGTCAGCAGGGCTCACACAACTGCTGCCAGCCACCTCCCAGAGGAAAAGGTGTTTTGAAGAATTTTCTAAATATTCATGATTCGATGGCAACAAAAGTGTTGTGCCCAGGCTGAGTGCAGGAGTGCGGCAAATGGAGAGGCCCCCCGACTCCGGTGATCAAGAGTCGCCACGCGAGGAGCCCTCGTCCAATTCATCACGGTGTCGCAACGGCGTCTCGACTGTGGGATCGTGAATAAAGACACCTGCCATTCTGCGTGAGGGGGTGGAGGGTGGGCATGGACTCATGGCAAGAAACATCCTCCCATTCCACCCTCCAAACACACCCCCCCAAGCCACACCACAAGACTGGGACACTGGGAGTTTGACATTGCTTTGTCTTTTTCAATAAAAAGGTGCAAAAGGCTCCTTTAGTAATTTGATTTCTTAAAATAATTATTCCATGTAATGAAAATGACCCAGAGGACCTTGGACGCGGAAGACGGGGGTGATTTTTTGATTGCACTCATTCACAGCGTTAATTACACTCAGATATGCTGATGCTTCGAAGTGTGCGAGTCTACCCCCATCAAATCCCTCCCCCTCCCACATGACCTCTTTTTTCCACATGAATTTTTAGTTATTGGAGCACAGCGATCACGACTTCAGTCCCATATTGTTTTTAAAGATGGCGCAAATTTGATGAGTACTGTGAAATTCCATCGACACAATATATTATTTTCATAATGAAAATTGAATGAAAGTGGGGGTCGGAATTCGGGTGGGCTTGTCATGATTTAGAACCTTAGAGCAGCTCAACCTCACAAGCTGTCATGCTACCACTAAAATGACTTTTAAATTTTGATTTTGCTGGTGACATCATACCTCCATTTAAATGAAGGCTTGGCTGCTCTTGAAAGACATAACAATGAAGATAAAGATGGAAAGATGAAAAAGAAAGGAAATCAGCACTATTCAATCAAAATGAGAGCTAAGTTTGAGCTTTATCTCCCTCCCTCCATCTCTCTCTCTCATAGCAAATGTCCTTGTTGAGGTCAGCCTCCCAAGTTGAACTCACCGGTAAGAGGAAGGAAATCCAGGCGTTCTCTTTTTTGACAATCTCTCGTTATTTAGCCCTTGTGAATAATGCATAAGCTCGCAAGCCATAGGAATAAAGTGGCTCTTAACATGAGCCCCCAACGCTCCCAGGCATTTCAAGTCAGGGGTCCAGGTGAGCGGAAGGCGCTGGTTGGAGGTAACTTTCATGCTCTGGTGGGCAAACATTTTCCAGGTCACATTTTCAATTACTCTGAGAGCCAGTGATGCTCTCCAAGCATGCGTGCTAGAGGGCCACAGTCACCACCCCCTATAAACAAGCTTCCCTTTGGAAGACGAAGAAAAACAAACTGCTCCGGCTAGGAGAAATATTGGAACTTTCAATGATTTATTTGCTTTGGCGGGCACCCTTACCCGGGGCAACTTTGTTGCGCGTTATCCATTTATACAGTCAGATGTTTTACCGGAGCAATTTGGGTTAAGTACATTGCTCGTGGGGCACAACCACAGGTCCCAGCTTGGGAATCGAACCTGCAACTTTCTGGGTCTGTGCCCAAGTTCTTAGCAAACAGGTTACTTTGCCTCCCTCAGGTGCTTGCAGTGGTACAAGGAGGGGGTGTGAAGGGTTGGGGACGTACACTGTTTGAAGGTGGGAAAAAAAAATTAGAACATACTCCAGTAATGGTCACATCTGCTCTTCCAACACACATAATATGACTTTGTCTATACTGTGATTTGACTACACCAGTTCCTGTGGTATGGTGTGATTTTGCATTTTTTACAACGTTCTGATATTTCATGTGGATGGTATTTTGAATTGAAGAATCTGGTTTGGCTTTAAAAAACAAAAACAAAGAAGCAACAAAAAAATGTATTGTTAAAATAATACAAGAATAATATGAAGAAGATAACGATGAAGACGATGAAGAGGAATAGACAATAACATGGATCTGGAAGTGACAAAAATGTGTGAGGGATGGCTACGGGATTCCATCTCAGCCTCTTCGGCAGTGTGGAAACTGTCTACCCCAAAGTCCTGCTGCGTCTCCCTTCCCGCGGCCAATTATAAGGGACACCCTGATCTAAGGCTGGAGATGGTGCGTTCCGCTGGAAAATGAGGGGATGGAGGCTTGTCAGGGGCCCTATTAGATGTGTGGCAAACTCAGGAGGGCCCTCAGTGGGCAGTCGCAGAGCCTCCCTGCATCCGTTGAAAGCGAAGTGAGTGGAAGGAATAATAAATGAGCATGCAGCCTTGGCGGCAGGCAGTGGTGAACTGCACTGTAATGTAAACACACCAGAAGGGTGTCCGCTCTTTCTTTTTCCACTTGCTGGAGGGCAGTAAGAATAATGTTCACAGCACTTGTCACAGAAACCTGCATGTCACATCCTGGAAAGCATAGTACATTTTCTTTTGAAGACAGTGTAGGTGATTCTTTCGCCACCTCAGGGTGGGCCTCAACTGTGTGTACAGAATTTCACAGTGTCATTAGTATCGTGTCAGTCTTTTGGTTCATTGGGCCTCATTTATCAAACGTGAGCTAAGCGAATTTCATCGTAAATCGTTCGTAAATGCATTTACGCAAAAAATGGGATTTATCAAAGTTTTCGTATATCAGTTTGTTCGTAGGATCCAAAGAAATTTCACGAGTGCTCTGAACTGGGACTGCAGGATGGAGGGAAAGGCAAGGGAGGGCACACTATTACAGAGGATCCTAAATACGAAATAGTTCTAATTTGAACAAATTATTTTTCTTGGAATTCATTCCAAGTTGATTTTGGAGAAACGTGACAGTCCCGACGATGCATTGCATGTGTCATCACCACTTTGGCCAACCATGCCCCTCCTCGCAGGCCCCGGTTTGGCGTCCCCCGCCCCTGAGGGTTGAGGCCTTCACTTAATATCCTGTTTTAGGCTGTTTGACAGAAATGCATCACTTTAATCCTCTGGATCCTTAGTTACCTGCCAAGTGATGAGTATTTTTGTCTCAAATTAAGTAACATGTCTGCTTAATTTCATACTGTCAAATCAAACAATTTCTTGTTGTAAATTTCCATTAATTTGTCTATTTTATATATTTTTTTTATTGTGCAGCAGTGTGTCACATTCTGTGCCACAGAGGGCCATGTGTATGCTGGTTTTACTCCAGTCTGTGCTCTTGATCAAATAATTAGTTCCATTATTAGCTAAATTAGTCCTGCTAGTTTGTACATTACACATATCAAGAGAAATTATTTTTTTCCATTGACTGAATAACAACTGTTACTTAAATTCTATTCTTTACAGAGTTACATGCATATGACTTAATTAGTAATTAAACCAATTAAAGCATTATTGATTAGTTAAACCAGAATACATGGAGTGTTTAGCTTTAACAACAGCGTTAAAGTCAGTACTTGTCAAAGCTACAGAAAAAGTGATCTTGCAGTTTACAGAGAGTTCTGATTGGTTTCTTTCTTTAAGCGTAGTAAAGAGAATTGTGCTCCACCCTCAAAATAATTCAGATGTGTATTTTCCCTTTACAAACATTACTTCAAGTGCCTAATGTTACATCTTAATACCTTCATGGGGTATTGTAGGTGATGTGATGTGACTGAGATCAAGGGCAGGCTTTGCTCAAACCTTCACGTTTGACAGCAGCTGAGCTAGTAATTGTTGCAATGCTTTACTCTTCTAACTGGGGAAATATACTACTATGTATTTAACACAGACCTATGTATTATAAACTTCTACATGTATTGATACATTTTGCATGGTTTTACGTTTATTGAACTTGTCTGTGAATTTTAATCTCTCAGACGTGCCAGGTGTTAAATATTTTGGTCGTTTGTCCTGAATCTTAAGTAGCTTCCCAGTTTGACCATTGTTTTACTCCTATTGGATCACTCATTGCATTACATTACATTGTATGTCCATGGTAGGGCCCTTATGGCCTGCTCCCATGATCTTAGCCTGGAAAAACTAAAGCTTCAACAAAAAAAGAAAAACTTGACACAGAGTTCAGACAACTGCTGACATGGAGCAACAAGAGAGAGGAAAAGGTTTCTGTGGGATCCATTACCAGACATGCTTGGCTGTATCCATACATATTACAACTGAGTGTGTGTAGCTATTAGCAACTGCGATATTTAATCGATGCACAAGAGTGTCACAGGGACCAGCAGTACCAAGCATCCAAAGACTACAGGTAAGTATTAATAGTGTATGTCAGTTTATCAGAACAATTTCTAATACTGTCATTTAAATACAGTACAATCTATGTTTAGGTATACCGAGAACCCCGACCGTGCTACACAGTACCACTGAAACTGTAAACCACTAAACTACATCTAAACTATTCTCATGAAAATGCTTCCATGAGTTGCAGTTACCTGGACTGCCTGCAATACCCTTACCACACAAAGCTGCAAAACCTGGTTTGAAAATGAAGACCCATAGGAAAATGTTTCTTTTTTTTATTACTCGTAGTAAAATTAGCAAGAATATAGCTTTATTGTGAACTTACCGGAAAGTATAATTGCCTTACCTTATTGGCTTTGAGTGGATCTGATTGATAAACCCACACAACTGGCTCTGAATGATGGTTTGCCAATGCACTTAACTTCCCAAAGAAACACTCACTTTTCACCTCCTCAATGAGGACGCGTTTATACTGAATTTATGTAGAAAATCCAGAACAAAATAATGTCCTCAATGAATTTTGTATTGGACAAGCGCTGGAAAATGTATTTCAGTCAATGGTATTGCAGTTCAAATTCTGGTTGCTATTTACTCCTTTACAAAGGAGAAGTGCAGACAAAGTGTATTCCATTGTTAAGGGTTATTTTGCTATTTGGGAGTTGCTTTAAAGGTTGAGAGGATGAAATTTAGAATCCACAGGAACAGTACTCAAGGATGCACAAGAGGGAAACATCTCTGAAACCACTGCACCGATATCAGACACAGGTTAACTGGAATCCTTTAGCTCTATCGCCTATCCTTTCAACCTTACCTCTTCTCATTAGAGGACCATTCACTAATACCAGCTTTAGTGTCTGCAAAATAAAAAGTACAGAATTAATTTTATTGTTTTACTTCAAGCACAAACACTCTTTTCTTGAACTTTGTTACCCACCAAAATCATGTGTTACGCTGCCTTACTGCTCATACTCTCCTCACTCAACCATCATTCAACTACATTCCTGGTTCACAGCATGGCCCTGGTAAGTCATGCCAAACCACCAGGGAACATGTTGGCTTTACACACAGTTTTCTGCCCGTCACCATTAACAGAACGCACACGCTTCAGTATGTAACTGGCAATCTCCTTGACTGGAAGTGGTATGAGTATATGAGTGTTTCTCAGCTCTGTTCACACTTTTTGTAGTTCAGCATTTCCAGCTGTACTTTGCTTTGAATCAGAATCTGTGCTGGTATTTACTAGTGATTGGTAAGCAGGAAAAGGGGATCAGTTGAATATTTGATAAATAATGAAAGACTGGAGCTAATGGCAGAGGCCTTATTGCTTTGTCTTCATGTAGTTCACTTCCAGAAAATATTGAGGTCATATCACTCCCACTGAATATGGCTGGGAGTTTGATTTGTAATGTGTTGTTTGGGCCTCAATGCTTATTAGTTGTTACTAGTCTGTACAATAATGCTAAAGCGATTTTACAAAGTGAAAAGAAGGATTAGGCAGCCTGCATGATAGACCTATATTTTATGTTTCATTTAATAACATTTCAAACTGAAATTATTTTGTTTAATACCTTGCTGGTACAAATGCTCTGACAACCTCAAGGAAAGAGTGTATGTTTTATTTAATGCATCTCTGAGCGGCCTTGTGTTCAAATCTGTGACTCTTTCAAGCTATTCTGCTGTATCTCAAGGGTAAGTCTATGCAGGAATTTCACTCCATGTTTAGAGATTTTTCTTTTTCTTCTTTTTTTTAAGCTTTTCGTAAGTTTAGAGCCATTTCCATTCTCCATCGCCCCCAGAGCAGGGAACGCGCAGTGTCTCAGTGATCTGCCAAATGCTGCTTGTGTAACTAATAGTCCAGAAAACGCATCTCAGTGTACTGAAGCTAGCGGTTTAAATTATTCATCCTCTTCGCCCTCGTCAGACAAGCAACAGAAAAAAAAAAGAAAAAGAAAAGCAGCACATTCTGCCTATATGCCAAAGCTTGCAATATCTGTGCGCAGAAGAGCAAAGAGGGGACTGGGATTAGTGGAGTGAGGAAGGTGTCGCAGTTGTAGGGAAAGGGGGGTTGGGGGTTGATGATGCCCAACATCTATGGGGGAGGAAGTGCAATGGAAAATCAGGAACATTGCACGGCATATTGGACGTCTGCTTGTCTCACGTCACTATGGGCATGTACAAGAGTGAAATAGCTTCAGGCCCACAACCATACGACCGCAGGTCATGCGTGATGTTTGTCAGGGGCAGCAACCTGTCACAAGCACAGGACCATGGAGTGTGAGGGCAACAATACCCTCCCAGGTTGTGTGGGTGCAACATGTGCAGAGAACCCTTCACCAGGAGTCCATGGTCCTTCGGCAAAGTAGGCCTTCAGTGGGGATACGTTGTGGCAGCAGACGCCTGTGGGGGTGTGAGGGACATCGAGTCATGGGAAAGGTCATAACAGCCTACATCAGCCGGGAGGCAGTAATGGACCAGATGGGAGGCACATCACAAAAATGTTCACATTTCTTTGTGAAAAAGTGTGTATTTTCCTGTTTTTCAAATAGTAAGTGGCTATGCATTAAATTGAATTACATTTCTGAACTGTATTGCAACCTAAAACATAATTGTATTTAGTCATTTTAGACATCATGAAATACATTGTATTACATAATAGATGCCATGAGACAGTTGGCCAGTAATTTACAACACAGAGCAATGCAGCCCATGAACACACAATTCAAGTACAGACAGGCTCTGAATCTGAATCCGTGGATCTATGGATGCTGCAGAAAAATACACACACAATTGGTCGCCTAACAATACAGACTTCTATTTTCATAAAGAGCAGGACATTGCCCCTGACTTTATTCAGCGTAGGTCAACGTATTCAACTCTGACTCACAAATACAAGCAGGTTGCTAGTTTCTTCCTTCTGAAATGGTCCAGCCATGAAAAAATTAACCTCAGTGGTTGTGAATAAAAAGTGATCTGTGCTATGTGAGGAGAAATGTTGACTGGTTTTTGTGTTGTGTTTTTTGCAACAACCGTACTTATTTAAATGGCCAGTTTCAACGCTTCCCATTAAGGAAAGGAGAGTCATTCAAGATTTTGTTGAATCGTTTGTTGTTGACCACAAAATTGAAGGGGATAGTCTGAAGTGCTGCTTTCTGTGTAAATGTATCTGGCTGGAACTATATGGTACTGCACAGAAAGACATGTCACAGGATACATCATTTTAATAAACATGACTTATTTTAGTATTCCAAGGGTGTTCATCCAACACTACTTCATTTATTAAATGTGAAACCGAGGGGAACTATAGGCAATTTTATAGGTTGTAGACTCAATTAATGAACTGTCCAGGCAATTGCAACAGATTTTGTCTATGAACTATGAAGTTCAGAACATAAAATCTCTCACTCACAGTCTTATACACATTTATTCTTACTCTTGACAACCTCTGTATAGATTAAAACACACACACACACACACACACACACACACACACACACACACACACACACACACACACACACACACACACACACACACACACATAACTTCAAATGATGAGTCAAATACAGAGTTAAATAATGATCTGAAATCCTTTAACACTTTTATGCTTTTTACGGAACAAATAAAATGCCTTTAGATTACTTGCATGTTTAACGGACATTTTTAAATTAAACATCTCTTTGATCAGTAGATAATGTCATGATTCATTCAAAATGTTCACATTTATTTGAACTATCTCCAAATTTTACCCAGCATCTAAACAGTTTTAATTCAATTGAAAAAATATTTAGTAATGAATAGGGTCTTATGCACACATATACACACATGCACATTCAACCATGCTTTTGGTAAGATGTTCAGTACTACTGTATTACATTACAACTGTCTCTAGCCGCAGGGTAATCTTACATTCTGAGGAACATACCCTGGCCGGGAGCTGCTTAAAACTGTGAATCAGAGAGATCCCGCCGTCCCACGCTTGTGCCAGGCGACCCGGCGCCAACCCTCACCCCCAATCCCAAGAGGGAGGGAAGCAATTACGCTGCCTTCCCAAAAAGCAGGACCCCATGCTGGGCCCGTTTCATTAAATCTGCACGCAGGCGGCCCGGGTCACAGAGAATCTGCTGAGCTTCCTCCAAGCTGGCACAAGAGGACACCAGGAGTATTATGTAATGTGGTGTTTCCATAACATGATGTAAGATTTAAAAAAAAAAAAAAAGCCAAACAAAACAACCCTGGCAAAATTTATGGAAAGGTGCACGTAGAAGTCACCTGCTTTGCCCGAATGCCTTAGCTGCCTTTGCAGAACATTGAACATCCACACAGAGCAGGGGTTGAGGGGGGGGCTTGCTTTAGAAAGATCTGCTAACCACACCCCAAACCCACCAGCATGTGCAGCTGAATCACTGCGAAATTACAAGTGCTGGGTCTGTGTCTCTTCACAACTTTAATTACTGCATCCTATTTGTCCCCATCCCTCCTCACCTCTCTCTCTCTCTCTCTCTCTCTCTCTCTCTTCCTCTCTCTGTCTCTCTGTCTCACTGCAAACTGCGAGGCATTAATATAACACTATGCCGTCACGTGTCTCCCGTCGCCGGCTCACAGCTGTGTCTTGGCAAACAAAACAGACAGCCAACGGAAAACTAACAGCAGCCTTCATATTACCGCTGGCCCCCGGACCCCACTGGCGTGCCCCCTCTCTCATTTTACCTGTTCCCTGAATCGCAGGTCTCTCTCATAGTGATTAGAATCAAACAACACAATAATAATCTTCGGAAATGTCACATTCAAATCCCAGCCAAACTGACAAGCCCCCTTGTGCCGCCCCCTATCCTCCCTCCCTCCTGTCCCTTGAGGGGATGGGACAGGTGTCTGAATACAGGTAGGCATTTGGAGAGGAACAAGTGTTAATTAGAAATGCAAATGCGAGCACAGCAGCCCTGCTGCATTATGGGGGATTGCACGCACAGCTATTTGCATCGCTGTCATCTCTCAGGTGGCGTGTTCAGGGGTGGATGTGCTGCGTGATGTCTAAATATGCAACAGCGTGATACACCGATGGAACATTGTGAGGCTGTGAGCTGTGGACCAAGTTTATATTAAGGATCAGAAATAAAACCAGAATATGAGAAAAAAGAATTCATGAAAAGATACCAGAACTTGGTGAAGTATATATTTGAAATACTTTTTAAATGACTGTAAAACATGAAAAAATCCCTGTTTTCCCTGTGAATTTTTAGTAAATTATGCTGCTAACAAAACATACAATCGTGTTGAAATATATTGTTATTTTCTGTATTATTGAGAGTAGATATCTCTTTTACAATAATAAATTACCTGCATGAATTTACTAATGTCTAAACTTCCATGCGTGGATTCGTATATAGGACTGGCAGCTACAGTCCTTGGAATGAAATCAAAATGATCTAAGAAAGAAGTGGATTATTTGTGTTGTTACAGTATCAAGTCAATTTTGCATAAAGAAAGATTTACTAAACGCAGTAGTAATTTGTTGAAATGGCCTCTGGTCAGTGCAGTGAATAATGGGGACACAATATGGATTGAAATAATGGGATTAACAATTTATCGAACAATGGTTAAGTACATTTCCAAAGAGAACATGAATAAATGATAGTATTGAAGGGCTGCTGGATGGCTCATCATGTTAAGGCACCGTTCCAGTGTGTGAACAGACCCCATGGTCTGGTAGCCAGAGCATGCCAATACTGAGTAAGGCAGAGAGCCCTGCTGAGTGACGCACTGCTGGCTGTAGTGTCCCTTAGGTTCTCCTTTGCCCAGGGAGGGAAGGATTTTTGGTCAGCAGGGATTTCAATGTGTCATTGCTCATCAGAAACCCCTGTTGGATATCCAAGCACCTACAGTGTACTTGCATAAAGCTGCACATGAAATGTCAGATGCATTTGTAAACTCAGCTTGTGGACTGTGGTGTGAACAAAGCAGACTTGTGCTCTACCGAGTTAACAATGGAGGTTGTAGCGATTAATGTTGCAGCTGAGCAATCCAACACTGGGGAGGGGATGGGGGTGGGAAGCATTGATGGCAGTATTCATATTAGACATATGTGAATTATTGAATAGTAATATTACAATAGTTTCTATAGCCAACTCTTCTAAAATTATATAATCCATATAATTAATTCATGAGAGTGAGTTGAGGCTGAGCCAGAACTAGCATGTGTTAGCTGCTGTTAATCTGTACAATCATAGCTCATGTTATACATACGTTATTCCACAATAAGTAATGGCACAAGTGAAACACAGACAAGTTTGCACAATACAAATGAATATAATGAACTGAATATGCTTATCTTTACATCAATGTCTAATTCTTTTGTTAGGTGCTATTCTTATCAATGGGGACGGGCCTGTTTCCTGCAAAATTGTTTAACCAGTTGTTTTTCTGCAGCATCCAAGTTTAGGTCTTTGTGCTGCATACTGGGAATCACAGAATTACAGTCAGGGAAAGTTGGAAAGTCAGGGCTGACATTGAGTTGCACTGGACCCCATTAGGATCTGCTTTGCAAGGTAGATCCAATATAGAATGTATAGGTTGTTAGACCTGTTATCTTTGCACACCTAGGATAAGTTGTGATTTATAACAGTTCCAGCCCATCAATGGCAGCCAACTCCATCTTTGTGATAAGGCAGACAAGGTGAATTTGAGCATTTGGGTTAATCCTTTGAAGGCATCACAGTCTATCACAGCCTCTGGTTGGGTTTAGACTTGAAGCAAAATCTTTAGCTTCATATCAAAGCTGTAGATCCAGCAGGGTTTTTTAAATCAGCGCTAATTATGTGACAGAATCTTTTTGAGAATTGTGGGCCTGAATTATTGACCAAGGAACAGAACAGCACTTGTGTGTGTGTGTGTGTGTGTGTGATTGGTTCATTATGGCACTACAGTCAAAAACTTGCAGATGTGCCAATGGTCAATAACACCTGAGAGAAAATTCCTATAATCAATTTGGAGATCCTCAATCATTAACGTCCCAGAGCCAAGATGTCTGGTTTTTACATGTCTTTGCCTGGGCACATTCCTTGCTGCCAGTGGTAAAATTATGGCTGTGAAATTGTTTTTATGTAAATGTGCCATAGGGTGCCTGCAGCCTCTTACATGATACACTACCATCTAAATGTTAAATAAAGCACTCTCCGGTATTTCATAAATGATAATAATGTTAAATAAATGGTGAGAAATCCACCCTAACAGGAAAGCATTCTCACAATCTGAGGCGTTCAGGAGAGAAAACTCACCAGGGAATAATTGGAGCGTGAATCCCTTCATTCGCTCTGAATTAACAAAGCAGGACTATGTAAAGCAATGTGTTGTCTAGCATCCGATAATAAATAATGACCTGTCAATTATTTAAAATACATTCACCAAGGTCTAACAGGTCCTCATAACATTTTAAATCATCCCCCTCTTCCTCCATACTCATGCACAAACACACGCAAACACAGACACACACACACACACACACGCAGACAAAACCCCTGGCAACTAATTGCTGCTACTAAGTGGACAGCGACAAGCTCAAGCACAGTTTAATTAAATATGGAAGAAATGACAAGGAGGAGAAGACTTTGGAGACAGGGGGAGCAAAGGGACCTTGCAATTTACATTTTCATCTTTTTCTATTCCTAAAGGAACTGTTTGTTTACTCTGCAGGCATTGGTATGCACATTATCCATTTAATTACTGCTTCTTTTGCCCCTCCTATTTTTATATATACATCAGGACAAAACATTTGCTTTTTCCTCAGGTTTGAAAACTTTGATTTGGGCTGGAGGCCAAATATAGCTGCTCTTGCAATGTTGGTTTTTACAATGATATTTACAGAACCAAAACAGCTGTAGCCTATTTGTGCATTGAAGAGTGCAGGGTGTTTAAATATGGATATATGGTATTATGGAATAGTGAGGCAGGGAGGACATGTTGTCTTGCTTCATTACTACGTTGCTACAGTAGGCCTGACAACCCAAACCCACATGCTACATGATACAATCTCAACTTGCACATGTTTACTTGATGTGATTTCTTTGATTTTGCATTCTTGGAGGCAGATTAACAACAACGTAACTCAAGTGACAAGAGCACTAATCCAGTAAGTTCATTTCGAGACCTAATCCTTTACACTAAAGTGAACGTGTGAAATGTACCGTCGTAAATGTGCTTATTTTTCAAACGTTATCTCACGTCCCGCGGAGAGCAGACTCCGTGCTTTCGCTTCACGCCCGCCGATTAAAATCTGAAATGCAGAGACAGCTGTTCGCCGAGATCTCCGCCGTCGCCGTGATGAATTTTCAAATTCTTCTTAACCATAAAATTGAAGTTATCGAGGCTTAGTTGCCCTCTGCTTCCCCGTCTGCGATTTATCATTTTCTAGCATCTGATTGCCGCTCCGCTCTAAGTGTGAGCTGTGTTTCGGATTAGCTCAGAGAGAGGTTGCAGCCGAGATGGAGCTCCAGCCGTCACTTTCTCCGATAACCTTGTTTTTTTTTGTGGGGTGGGCGGGGGGCAGCTGTGACTCACCTCCAATAAACCCAGGCTTGTAAAACTCAGGTTGTACCATGTTGAGATTTGGATAGCTGCCACACCCTGATCACATTGACAAAAACAACCAAAGTGCCTCAGATAGCTCTCAAAAAGTGGAGCTAACTGATTGAAAGGATAATACACTTGTAAATGAAATATTGATATCTGCTAAGTAACCACACAAAAGTGCCCTCAGCACCCCAGTGTTCTATTATAATAGTAAACACTATGTGTAAGCACATGCAGGCATTATGGAAAGGATATCATGGTAGACCCAACATATCTTTATCAATTCAAAGTACCACAACACTTAAACAGGTGCACATTTTTTTAATTCTTAAAAGATAAATGCAGTTACAATGGATTTCATTACATTGTTATCTGTAAACTAGAACTAGCATATTTATAAGCTTTAATACTCTCTTTATATATGAACTCTGGTCAGAGATATTGAATGTTCGATCTTCAGAACATATGGCATTCCAGCTGCTGTAGTCAAGGCCATTAGAGTGATGTATGGAGGCTCCCAAAGAACTGTCCTCACTGAGGAGGACACTGGGCCAGATTTAGAAAAAAGGAGAAAAATGCTGAATGAAAACGCACACACACACACACACACACACACACACACACACACACACACACACACCTATCTAAAATTCTACTTTAAAAAGGCCAATAAGGTGATTATGCAATCAACCAATTTAAATGTAAACCTTCCATCAAAGTAGCTCAGTGCTCAGTAGCTCAGGAACCGGTTCAGGTCACGCCTCCAGCTGTGTCATTTTGAAAAGGACACAGACCATGCACAGAAAATGTATAAGAATGCTTTAAGAACATCTTCAGTGCTGTTGGTTAATGAAACTATGATTGAAAACTCTAAGACTTTAGCAATGTAGCTGAAAAGTTGTGGTTTTGGGGTGATTTTTATTCACTATAGGCCTAATTCAGACCTCCGCTTAAGTGCTTTTTCCGCATTACTTATCATTGTGAGAATGGGAGACTTAGAAATACACTTAAGCGCAGGTCTGAATTCCGCCCTACAGCCTTACTTCAGTTCAGTAAACATTGCATATTACGGAGGTAAAATCATTTAGCAATTTTTCATGGTACCTGGGACCAGTACTCTGTAGGAGCTGCTATCTTTTCACCATACATTAAGACCCTTTACATTTGTTTAGACCAGACATTACAGCATCCTTTCAGTGATTTTTTGATAAAATCACTTTCAAAAGATTCAATCAACATATACCCTTAACATATAATCAAATATTATTTATAAATATCAAATATTTTCATAACTGTATATGGATTATATTATTTTAGAAGAGTTGGCTATAATAACTATACAGTATTTGAAAAGAAAATCTATTGGCCAAAAAAAAAAAAAAAACTCTTACATTCCATTGAGAACAAAAATCTAGATGCCTACATTCAAGCCAGTGTCATCAGGAATGGAACCTGTTTTAAATTGTTGCAGTAAATATGTTAGCCTTAGGAAGTGGAAATCTGATACAGAGTACATTACTTAAAATGTCATAAAAGTACTTTTTAAACAAATATTTGCTTCCTGTTTCCTCTGCTTTTTTTACATTTCAAGACATTCATATTAGTTTCATCACCTACTTTCCTTCTGGCACAGCCTAGAATTCAGCAACAGCATATCCAGCAATTTCTAATTCTGTGTACTCTGAGACAACAGGCGGTAAAGTCTGACGCTGGGGAAGCGGCTGAGCTTACCAGCAGCGCCAACCGAACGCGGTCCCTGCAGAAGATGAGCCCCTGACAACAGATGGGTCTGTATTAGCAAGATAGGCTTTGGCTGCAGGGATGACTTCATCAGTATCCAACATCAAAAGGCGGGTGCGGCTGGCACGGATCATCAGTAGGAGGTTGGTCACAACCCAGAACCATAGATTATCTATATAACCAGATGGTCAGCTCCTAATTCCTTGTGGGTTCCAGTTGGTAACAAAACAGTAGTTCCCGGTGCTATATTATAGCTTACAAGTATTCATGAGGAGGCAAACTCAAGGACAGAGCAATCAGTAACATTGTGATTTTTTTAAGGCTCTGCCTCTTTGTGAATATCCGAAGTGGAATGTTATGTTTCAATAGTAGTAAAAAAAAATAAACCAAACTGAGTATTTACAGTAGGTGAGAATGTGTCTGATGCAATCTTCTGTTGTGTGCTACATGTGTGAAAGGGCAACTCTGGACAATGTCCGAACCTGATTCTACAGACGTTGTCTGGAGTTCATATGAGAAAACGGCTATAGACACAGCTGTGAACTCCCGTTGTGATGGAGGTGTTAATTTGGCACCTTAACACTGTAGCTCTGCATAAATAAGTGGGTTTACCCCCTCGGAAGGAGCGTTACATTGTCCATTGTGGTGGCTATGATTCAGACTTGTACATGTGTAAGAGGACAGAGCTGGAGTCTTAACAAGTGTCAACAAGACAAGACTGAGTCCCTTTAGTGGCCATCTCTGTTATTCTCTCCTTCATTTAGATGTTTGAACATAGCCATTTTCCCTCCACCCTAATAGGTCAGATGGCACCATGCCAGGTGCCCATCTCCTCATTTCTCATTCTGTATGATAGGGAAGGATGTTAACGAGGGACCTGGTACCTAAGGATCAAGGAAATATGCTGTTATATCAAATGCGAATGCAGCAATTTTTAATACTTCAAAAAGAATTTGAAATTCTTCAGTTTGAAATCAGTTCAGATGTGCTCTGCTTAGTATCAGACAAACAGGTATTTAATCATTAGTTAATAACGAGCAGTGCTGAAGTTGAACAATGACCAGACATTTCCACTGTTTCAATTTTTCCATCTGCTGGTTCCTGGAAGTGTAGTGCAAATTCTTACTCTGTTGTCAAAACACTCAGACGTGAGGTGTTGAAAACACAATCATGCAGCTTTGGTAATGACATTCTCCAATAACTTAAAATCAGACATCTTGTTGCTTATGATCCATTGGGAAATAGTGAAAACTAATGCTTAGACCACTTTTCTTTTTGGGCACATAATTGCTTTACATCATAATCCCAGAGATACTGCCAGTAGGATGGCTCCCTTCAAATGCAAACTGACTTTCATGGCAAGTTAAAAAAAAATGTTTTTGCTGCCTATGTTTTTACTGTATGTCTTTCTCATAAGAAAATGAGTAAAATTTGTTCAAATGGCAGAGGTTTCCTTTAACATACATGATTGCAGAATGGGAAAATAAAAATGGCTTTTTAACCTTTAATTGGCCATACATTTTTGGTATTAACATTAAATTATCGATATAGCCCACAAATACATCTCACACAACAGCAAACTGGTCATTCCGAAGTTCTCATTAACCTGTTTAGATGTAATTATTAGTTAGTTGTTTTTTAATGAGCAAAATTATATTTGATAATTTTCTGTTAAAACTGGCAGATAATTGTCAGTTGAATCATCTGTTTTGTTCATTATCATATTTAAGCCATCTTACATTTTCTACTCATGCATGCACCTCAGTATAGTAGCCGTCATATTAAATCTTAAACAGCTCATCACTAAATGATTAAGGTGTTGTAATCTATCCCATCCTGGAAGTGTGGAGTCAAGCTATAGCACTGTCACACATTTGCTTATTGGCTGCCTAGATAAACAAGCACACTCCACTGAACAATGGCTCACAGAGCCGACCATTTTATAATAGGTTTCAATGGGGCGAAAATCTTTCTGCTGCTAGCCACTTGAGGCAGACCATCTTCACTTTCACTAAGGTATACATTCAGATATCCCCTGTATAACAGAGGTTCTCATTCCAGGAAGACAGTATTCAGCTAGTAAAACACATGAATAGAACAAAAAATACTATTTATGAACCGGAGGGGACTATACAAACACAGCTGTTTATTGGCATAACATGTTTGAATGCCAAATACAAACATTATCTGCTCAAAATAATGGTAGAACAATCAAGTAAGCCCATTAAGGCCTGTCAATCATTGATGGGGAGTGGCATAGCTCCGGCCTGTACTGTACTGGACAGGCAAGATTAGAGCATTTTATTTCTATCTATACACATTTGTATACTTTGACACTGATGCAAAATACCTGGGTAACATTTCACCTTTAGTATCCTTTCAGTTACCTGATTCTGTTGAGTTGAAATGTGCCATGGAAATTGTATTCAGTCACAATACTGAAAAGTTATCATGTAAAATTAGTAGAATTTTGTGTTTAGCATGCAATAATAATTAAACAGTACTTGCGGGCCAATAAAATTAGACAAAAAATGGAGCCCACTGGCATTTTGAATATGACAACTTATGAATGAGATTGTTCATTTGATTATGCATAAAAATGTATTTGACTTTCCTCTCAGATCCTAGCCAAGAGCCAAGCACTGGAACACAGACGAGGCTACTCATCTCACACACAATGATTCCCCCACACCCCGCTCAAAAAGGAGTCATCGATCTGGGTCGTTTGATCTTATTAAGTCGACTCTGGAGGGATTCTCAGAGAATTAGATTCCAAAACATGATTTGGTGGTTTGTTCCGGGAGTTACAGAACAAAATGGAAGTTAAAAAAACACAACAGAGAGAAGACAGCATGAATGACAAAGAGGTGCTGGCAAGCTATAACCTGCGTAGGATGCTGTGGAGTAATGAAAATGTGTCATTACGTTCCACTTCATGTGAAATATCAATGCGAGGAAGGCAAATCAAGTCAAGATCATTGAAAAGTGGATATATATTGAACAGCTGTAACTATTCAGCTATTAACAGGGCATAATTATCTTTTTTCCTCTCAGTAGATGCAATTGTGAATACCCGGAGGTAGTGTATGACAGTGCAGCTAGGTCTTTATAACCTTCCTTTACATCAGACCAGCAACCTGTTATTCACATACACATTGTTTTTAAAGCTGGCTGACAGGAAGCACAGTGAAAATACAAGCTCATTATTTATTCGGAGAGGAAGTGCCATGAAGTCGTTTCTGACATCGGGCTTGGAGGTAAAGAGAGGAACAAAGTTTAATTTGTTAATCTGTATCTGTCACAGGATATGATTGGGGAGAGAAGAACTTTAATAACATCTGTTATTTAAGCCAAAATGCCAAGGGTAAAGATGAATCATAAAGGAGCAGAAAATAAATCTAATTAGAAAAAAAAATGCTTTTACGCCTCTAGGATGTGGATTAACCAGATGTTGTTATGCAACCTATACTCGTCAGAAATTACAATCTTGACTTCTGTATGGGGATATTTAAATGTATATTAAACCCGGAAGGCTTATCTTATGAAGGATGGAAATCTGTTCCTTCTTTCCCCTTTTTATTTCCTCTCTTTTTTTGATATGCTTTGCTTACAGGCGTTTTTTTGAAGAAGGTCACAGCAACAGGAAGTCAGATGGAGCGCTGTATATCTGTCAAAAAAAACTTTCTTTCCTTTCCTCTACCTAGCTTTCCACCCTCGTTTCCTTTGATTGTTCAGGATTTTGCTTAATAATTAAACATTTGTGGATACACACACACTGATGAAAGTCTTATAACCTTTCATTCAACTTAGATATTTCCCAGATCACCTGTTCTCAAAACACCTTGTTTTTCCCTTCAATGTGTTGGATTGCACCCCAGTGAGCTAAAAGGAGGTGTTAAGGCTTCTGTGTTTTGTGGAGATAGGTGAAAAAATCTGAGTGAAGGCAACAAGGAGGAAACAAAACAGTTGAGAATTTTCACACTTCAGCAACAATTTTCAAAGGTAAATTAAGGGCTATGTGCAGTTTTTCAATGTTTTTTTCCCAAAGTATGGGAAATACAACACTGACACTCATAATAGTAGTTGTGTTTTTGTATTTTTCTTCTCCTTTTTTCTAATAAAATAAGAAAGTAAGGCATATTTTCATAAAGATGTCACACTGAAGCACAAAACTGTGAACTTTTCAATGTGTGTGTGTGTGTGTGTGTGTGTGTGTCATTAAAATACACTCTTGATGTATCTCTTGTAGCTGTCAGAGCTGAGTCACAGAGGAAACTGGAAAGAAGCAGCATACTGCTTGTGAGAGATATATCGGCGCTCCGAGGCAAAGCCACTGCAAATGGCCCAATTCTCACAGCTAATTTGCCGTGATTGCCAAAAATAACTTGAGGAGGACCATTTTGACCGGTTGGAAAAGGGACACCTGTCATTTTCATTGGAGTCGGTATGGTTGTTTCGATAATGGCACCTGATTCACACGTATCAAAGATTACCCTCTAACATCTTCTCTTCAAAAGAATATCCATTTGACCTCACCATTCAACAATATGGAAAAATAAAGATGTCCAATAATGAAACTCGAGGATTGCTTGAATAATTCAACACCCATAATTATTCTGGCAACAGAGCAACATCCACTATCCTGAGGGAGCATCATTTTTTAAAGAAAGCCTTGATGTTTTTAATAAATTGTAAAGATAATATTTAATGAGACCTCTGCTTTGAAGACTAACATGTATAAGTAAAAAACACTATGGAAAGAGATTAAAGGAATTTTAACACAAAGCGTGTGGCATAAACGGTCAAGCGTGGGACATAGGCCTACGTCTCCTTCCGCTGTCGCGAAAACACAACATGCCGGGGGTACGTGAACATAAGCATTCAATAAGAATTAGGAATATTTCACTTTCATCATGGCTTAGGGTTAATTCACTTATGGCTTTATCACCAGTGATTGAAGAAGAAGCACACAATTGATAGGAGACCCAATATCTTTTACATGTATCATTTTTAAAACGTGTTTCCTAACCATTGCTAAAAGCTAGCTATGCCTCTTATTGGTGTGAACAAGGTTCTCAGCATTGGAGTTCTGTGCTGGTTTATTGCATCACTAACCATTTTGACGCTGCATTTGCACTGTCCTAACTATGAAGCCTGATACTGTGCACTGCGAGCAGCCAATGTATGACCCATCTTGGGAACCTCAGGTCCAGAGAGGGCTCCACACAACTGGTGTAATGTGAAAACACACCATCTGATTCCTGAGCATTTAAAAAATGAAGCTCTTTGTTAACCCAAATGTATGATCTTTCACAATTGTGAGAAGTCTACAACCAACTCCCCAATGAAAGAAGGCAATTAAATACATACTTGCAACGGGGCCTGATCAACTATGCATAGCTTAACAAGTTCTGTTCGTACCACTGCACTCTTAAACCCCATGCCCTCCCAAAAGAATGATTTTTGTCTGTAGTGCATAATTGAACCTGGTATCTCCGACTGACCAATGAGTTGGTCAAGGAAGGATGAGTTGTTGAGGAAGAGTGTTGCTGCTTTTTGCCCGCTTATTCTGCAAACCCTTAAAATGCATCTAATGGCTTCAAGAATTACAGTCCAACCAAAATAACTTTGAACTAACTGAAGGTCAGCATTTTTAATTCCCTTCTACATAGGGAAGATTAATGCACAAATGGATACATATTCCATATAATTTTCAAAATATAAAGTCAAACACAAATTAGGGCAGAAATTTCCATGAAGTAATTGAGTTTCAATGAACAAATTATTTATTCATGAACAGTTTCAAATAACACTGGGCTTAATTTCATATAGTTAATGAGAAATACAAGGCCATTTAGTTTAGTTTTTCCTAACATTGTTATGTTTTATTTATTTATTTTTTGAGGGCTGAGGGGCTTGAGTCAGAGGGTGCAGTGGCCGAAGATGTAGCAGAGGTGTGTCCCTTTTCAACGGTGGGGGTTGTACCCTTGGGCTCTGTGGGCTTAATCAGGGGGGTTACAAGTAGTCCTCTGTGGCACTGCTGCTCCGCAGTGCGTGACCGGCTCAGGTGGGAGGCTGTGGTGCAGAATGTGACGAGAGGCACTGGTGTCGAACAGGAATTATATCTCAGCTGGGTTTGTGGCTGTGATTGCAGCAGAACCTATACTCTGCCACTTGCTGTAAAGGCAAAGTTCCTTCGTTTTGTTTGTCTTTTTTGTCTTCCTTTTGCTATGGTATTACATCACATTACAGGTATTTAAAAAAAATGCTCTTATCAGTGAGTAAGTCAGTGTCAACAGTGCGGAAAATAACGCAATTAAAAGCAACTTTTTCGAAAACCCCTTTGTGGGATCCGGTCATGAACAATGAATGGCATTTCCAGATGGCAGCCAAAAATATATTCACAATGTCAGATACCTAGTTATAGAATACAGGAATACAGAAGCACCTCTGTTCTGAAAATATAGAAAACACATTTCCAGATCTTAGGAAAACCCTTGCTTTATTTTCAAATAAAAACAGATATTTGACATTTTCTGTTATTTAAATTCAGAATATTTACTTGCTAGACTAGATTCTGATGCAAATAATGGATTCAGGCATTCATGTTTTGAACTACTGTTATTTCTTCCAGATTAAGGCCGAAGTCAGTGTTGCTGTCAATGTATTTGGTAGTGATAAATTCCAACTGAGAATGGAGATTTCACTACAAATTGAATTTCGAATTATTAATTACAAACACTACCCTTGTTAGTTAAACAGGAATTAAAAGCTTGGCCATTTTTGTTATAAGTACGCACAGGCAAAGTGGAATTATCTTTTACATACTGGTTTTCGGTTCAAGAGAGACACTAAAAGGGAAACATTAATGTCATACCATGGAACTCGGTCCTGCTTTTTACGCTAAAAGTAACTTTTGATAAAAACAGTGATACACAGAAAGAGTCACAGGAGGGTAAAAACCCCTGTGTGTGTGCGGGTGTGTATTTTAACCATTATTCAAGCAGCCACATTAATGAGTGTATGTGATGCTCGCTACAAAAAGCACAACAAAACATCTTGAAAAGACGTGCTGTGTCCATAGATCTGAATTAAATATAAAAAGGGGACATTTTCTCTAGTCCTCCTTGATCATAAATTAATTATGAATGGGCCACTACTCCCCCTCCCCCCTCCACTAATCACAAGATATAATGTTGGCGAAGGAGGAGATCTGTGTTGGTTTTAACTTTTCCTGCTTCGGGTACATCCTTTGATAAATTGCTTGAGAGCTGGATGAGTGTGCTTCCGTTCGGTTATGTATCAAGCCTGTGTTTTTCTTCTTTTCTGTCCCTGCTACACTGAAACAGGGAGGATAATTATCTGGCATGCTTTATTTGAATCTCTTTTTCTCTTTCTCTCCTAGTAAATTCACTTATATATCTTTTGTAAGACTTATCTATTAGTTAAGTACAGTGAGCATTAACCCATTGAGAATGAGAATTTTTATTTGTAATTATAATTTTTCCATATCTTGTTTGTCATTTTCAATAAACTGCTGTTCACTTTATTTAGCTTATAAACCATTGGTAAATACCCCCTCAATAGTGAAGTGTTACACAGCAGGTTTGGTGTTAATTTGTGAAATTCACTGTATATTCATTGCTTGTAAGAAGTGGAGAGATTGCGGGCTAAGCACATATGAGGCCTTCTGGTAACTTAACCTGCTATCTCCATGCAGGCACTGTATACAGTCGTATGGTTCCTTCATAAGCAGTTTGAATTGCACTGGATAACTCATCCTCAAAATACACATGCTACAGTATGCAATGGTCAAACTGTAAACCAAGTAAATGAACAATTTAAATATTAATTACAAAAAAATACAACTTTACGTTTTACATAATACATTTTATAAAATAATGTGTTGTTGCTATTGTTTTTGGGTATTGTTGCTGCTGTGGTGGTGGTTTGTGTATGATTTAATGAAGAGCATTTTGTAGACACATTGGTAACACTTTACTTGAACTATGCGCCAT